>JAQSUU010000083.1:7363195-8003994 GCA_038087645.1 Saccharum hybrid cultivar R570
GGGGAAGAACCGCTCTCCCTGGCATACCTCACCCGGAATGCCCTGACAACGTTTTTGTTTGGTCTACGCAATGCTATGTGGACCATTGATCACCTCATAGCGCAGCGCATGCATCTGCCTCCCGCGAACAATGAGTTTGTTGGGATGACGGATTACATCTCGGAATGCTTCCACGACCTCCTTGTGGGAGATTCTGAGGTGATCTCTGACTCTGACTCCAACAGGGGGAGCCATCACCCCTCGTGCGAATGCTTCATGGCGGAGACCCCCGTGGGGCATGTCACAAGCGTCCATGAGGGAGAGGTTACCTCTCCATTTGACCTCAATGACGAGGGCGAGGAAGATGCAAGGGTCCTGCCTCACCCGTGAATGGAGTAGCTATGGGCACGGCAGCAGGAGCTCGAGGATGTGCGACTCTTGCTAGAGTAGAAGCATGCGGAGATCGAGCGTGAGATTGAATGCCGCCGAGACGGTGGGGATGCGCGCACCATTGCCATGACGTGAACCGAAGGATCGTTGAGGATGACGATGAACTCTCGCACTTCGCCCGAGCTAGCTAGAACATAGCCACCGGCGTACCCCTGCTTTGAGGGCTCCCGGAGCCCGCAACACTTAGAGACCGCTGGCCCATCGTGAGATCCGCGCGCTGCTTGAGCTCGTGGCATTGTAGCAGGCGGAGAGCTCATTGTCTCGATGATGCGAGCTCGACACTAGCCAGCACGCGTCTTTGGGATGACATGGCAGGGACGTGTCCATCAACCAGGCGCCATGCAACCACGAAGGGTGCGTCGTGGTCCCGATACACGGGCGTGTCGGCCCCATCTGCGACGCGCGCAACACCCTGAACGCCCGTAGGTGTGGATAGGGGGGTGAGAGAGGAGGCCACCCATGGTTACCACCCTCATCGCAGCGGATGCTACGATAGCGCCAAGGACTAGAGCTCGAGCCCCACTCCGCCGCTCCCTCAGGTCTTCAGCTGCCACATCCTCAACGCACCTTTCCCATCGTAGTATCGATCGCCAATGAACATCCCAAAATACTCTAGGGAAACGAACCCTAGGCTATGGCTCAAGGATTATCGGCTCGCTTGTTAAGCCGACGGCGTAGATAGCAATTCTTTCATTATCCACAACCTCCCCTTGTTCCTAGCTGACTCGGCGTGAACTTGGTTGGTGCACCTTCCGCCAACAAGATTCAAAGTTGGGTAGACCTAAAGAAAATCTTTGTGGAAAACTTCTAGGGCACCTACATGTGCCTTGGGAACCCCTAGGATTTGAAAAAACTATTGACAGAAGTCGAATAAGACCCTACGTGAGTACATTCGATGCTTCTCTAGGCAGTGCAACGAGTTGCCCGACGTCACCGATGACAACATCATTGGGGCCTTCTTGTCAGGGACCACCTATGAGTCCTTGGTCCATAAGCTGGGATGCAAGGGCTCGTGGACCACTAAGGAGCTCCTTGACATCGCCACTAGCCACACCTCAGGTGAAGAGGCAGTTGGGGCGATTTTCGACTGTCCTCGAGGCAAGGTGAAGTAGGACGAGGACGCTGGCAAAGGCGCCTCCAACCGTTTAAGCAAGAAGAAGAGCAAGCAGCGGCACGGGGGCTCGCTCATGGCCGCTGCCGAGCGAAAGGGCAAGAAGGCGCCCCCTGAGGGCACCCCTGATCACATTCAAGAAGCTGCTCCAAGGGCCATGCCCGAACCACTCCTACCCCATTAAGCACCTATACAAGGACTGCTCCCTCATGAAGCAATTCCTGTCTAGGGGCTCCAAGAGGAGGGATTAGAAGAAGAAGCCTGACCCAGCAGAGGATGATGCTAAAGGGAAGGAGGAAGCCTTTTTGGAAACAACCGGCTATCTCATGATCTTCAGTGGAACGGTGGCTTATGACTCTAAGCACTGCCAAAAGTTCACGCGCCTCGAGTTCTACGTGGCCGAGCCAGACATGCCCTCGTGATCCCCCATCACCTTCAACCGATCCGACCACCCAGAGAGCATCCTGCATCCAGGCAGATACTCGCTCGTGGTGGACCCGATCGTCAGCACTAAGCGGCTCACTGAGGTGCTGATGGACGGAGGCGGTGACCTCAACATCATGTACGTTGAGACACTCGATGCCATGGGCGTCGATCGGTCGCGCATCCGACCAACTGGGGCAACTTTCCATGGCATCGTGCCGGGGAAGCAGGCTAAACCTCTCAGGCAGATCGACCTGCCCATCACCTTTGGGGATCCATCCAACTTTAGGATAGAAACCCTCACCTTCAAAGAGGTCGAATTCCATGGAACCTGTCACGCCATCCTGGGACGCCCATGGTACGCAAAGTTCATGGTTGTCCCCAACTACACTTACCTCAAGCTCAAGATGCTAGGCCCGCGTGGGGTCATCACTATTGGCACCCCCTTCCAGCGCGCTTATGAGTGCGATGTCTAGTGCTGCGAGCCCACCGCGGTGACTGTTACCTCCGAGGAGCTCGCAGTCATCAAGGAGGGGACTGCCGGGAAGCGCCTGACTCCAAGTGATTAGCCGGGTCCTTTGAGCTCACAGAGGGCTCCAAGTAGGTCCTCATAGACCCTAGTAGCTCCGAGGGCAAGGTGTGCACATCAGCACCTCACTCTCCCCCAAATAGGAAAGCGTGCTCATCGACTTCCTCCGCATGAATAGAGACATTTTCGCATGGGAACCCTTGGACGTGCTAGGAATTTCGAGGGAAGTCACTGAGCATGCCTTGAAGATCAGGCTAGGCTCTAGGCCAGTGAAATAGCGCTTGCGTCGCTTCGATGAGAAGAAGCACATGGCTATCGGCAAGGAGATTGCGAAGCTTTTGGTGACCAAATTCATCAAGAAAGTGTATCACCCCGAGTGGTTAGCTAATCCTGTTCTTGTACAAAAAAGAGTGAGAAATAGAGAATGTGTGTTGACTATATGAGTCTCAATAGGGCATGTCTGAAGGATCCATTTCCTTTACCATGTATAGACCAAGTAGTCGACTCAACCTCAGTGTGCGAAACCCTTTGCTTCCTCGATGCGTACTCCGGGTACCATCAGATTGTGATGAAGGAGTCTGACCAGCTCATGACCTCATTCATCATCCTGTTTGGATCGTTCTATTACATCATGATGCCGTTCAGGCTAAAAAATGTGGGGGCTACATACCAATGGTGTATGCTCAAATGTTTTGAAAAACTCATCGGTGAAACCACTGAGGCTTACATCGATAACATCATAGTCAAATCCAAAAAGGCTGGCCAGCTCGTGGCTGACCTGGAGAAAACTTTTAGGAAGCTCCGAGCGAACGACATCAAACTCAACCCTGAGAAGTGCGTTTTTGGGGTCCCGAGGAGAATGCTACTCGGGTTCATCGCTGTGATAGAACCATCCAATTTATACAAGTTCAAGCACGACGGTCCCTGTTTAACACGTTGACGCACACATACTTTCACTTATATAGACCCGATAGTCCGCCAAGTGTCACAAAGGACCTCGGTAAATCAACTTCACAACCAAGATCACATGATTAAACAAATACACATCACATACATGGAATTGCAATGGAAATAGTATTACAAAGAGTTCCCAAATAGTAATACAAGTTTGGGTTTCAAAACTGATTAGTGAAAACAACATAGCTTTCAAATGATTACTATAATATAAGTTCCAAATACATTGCTAGCATAAGTAACATCCTCTGACAAAAGCATATAGATGAGAACACTATATAGAGTCGCCGAGCCCACTAGTGGTTAACCACCATCTTCAATAGGATGAGAACCTCACTTGCAATATGGTGGGATAAACCCTGAGTACTCGAATGTACTTAGGTAGACTTACCTGACAGGAGAGAAACAAAAAGATGCACGTGGATATGCAAAGCTTATTTAGTGGAGCTGGATGGATAGCATAACTGCAAAAGAGCATTACTATCATGAGTCCCTACTTTCAATATTTTAGTCAATATTTTAGCATCAAGTTCGATGAAGCTATTATAGCTAGATTTGCACTTGCTCTATAGCAATCACTTGATTAGTAGCATCACATTAGTAATCATATCCGGTTTATCATATAACCAACATAACCATCATGTTCCATCAAGTATTACTACAATGCAGCTGCTCAGTTAAGTTCTCACTATCCGGGAGAGACGACGACTTGAATCGATTTCAACCAGTTGGGAATTTATTCCTAACACAAACCCATACTTCCCTCGTTGGGGTCACGTCGGGTCACCTTTGGTACAACTTAGGTACAGTCACGGGTCCAATCAGCGCCGCACCCTTAGGGATACAACCGTAGCCAGGTTGTTCAAGCCATGCCTGCCCACGGTTGATGCCAGGATGCTTAGGTCATGCTTGCCCATGGTCTATTGATCCACTCCCCGCACATGCTTACTTCCTCCAGTGTGCGCACTTCCACTTAACGGGTCCTGGCCTGAGTTGTGCTACTCGGCTTCACGGTCGGAATGACTTATCCGAATAGCTAAGTGCTAGGCGTGCATTCAACATGACATGAGGACTTACAATAGATCGGTCCTTAATCGACATATACAGAAGCACTATAAGTCAAACATCACCAACATATAAGATTCTGCCCGACCTCCATTTACATTATCACATGGTTCTTTTCCATGATAGCAAATATAGCCAACCGTGACTAGAGATTCACCTATATATCGCATGTGACAGGAGATCACCCAACTTCTACTAGTCTAAGCATGGCTAAGCATAGAACGTCATACTCATACTAGTAAGGGTTCAAGTAGTTATATATAGTGGACAAGGCAGGGAATATGCACCAACGGTTTCATCCAACTCCTGTCACCTAATGCATCATACAAAAGTTATACTCATGTGCATTTATAAAAAGAGAGGGTGGGACACTTAGAATGCTCCGGGGCTTGCCTAGGATCCGACACAAAGTCAGTTAAGTTAGATTGCACCACCTTGGTGAGACCTCTGGTCATAGCACTTACTTAGTCCTTCGATCTTCATGATGGGTCCACCATACACCATCTTCGGGTTCGGCTCCAACATCACGTCCTTCAGCTCTTGCGTGGTTCATCTAGCATACCTACATGGGGTGCAACAATGCATATATATGAATGCATGGAAGAGCAACACACAAAGCATTCATAAAGTACACCAAACTAATATAAGCACCTAGAGCTACTTAACTTAATCATCACTCAAGCATAGCATAGGAGATGACAAGCACAACAATCATGGCACCCAAATTACTTGAGTGTAGCTATGGCAAGTATTCATCAATCAATGTCAACTAAACATGTTTAACCAGTTAGAGCAAGCTAAAGCAATCAACTTACACATGCAATTTCTGGACAGCAGCACATCAGTCACTTGTTTCAGTCATAAACACAGATCCTGACATCCAATAAAGGTAATCCTAGACTTTCTGCAGAGCTAATGAAATTATCTACAAATTTGTTATTGTCATCCCAAGATGATTCCATAGCTAACAAGGTCAAACAACACAATAAAGATATCTCTGTTCAGACTTGGGACAGAATCTGTCATCCTAATTGTTACCGCTATAACTGGAGATTTAGACCACCAAAAGGTGTGATATTTAACAATTTGGAAAGCCTATAAAAATCACTACAACTCTCCTATTATCACTAATACATGATTCCATGTATAAATAAGTCAAATAATACAATCATTCAGATATATTCACAGAACATGCAAAACTTGACAATAAACTTGCCGGGAGCATAACTCCAAAATTATCAGGTCTATGGTCATGAAATTTTAGGACAAGCATGATAAGGAAGTTAGCTACCACTTTTGTATTAACCCCATTCATAGAAAAGACCATTTGCATCATGAAGTTATCAATTCAACAAAAACTGTGCATGTAGCCAAATCAGCACATATGCAACGAAGTTATTACTTGATGGTTTAATCAAGATAGCACACACATAAGCCATTCATACCCTTCAAATCACTCCTAACATAACTAAGCAACATTTTACTTATTCAACATGCATTAGGAGCTTCAATAGAAAACACATATATATAATTATTTACTAGTGAGCTCACATTCATCCTTTATAAATGATTTATATATTATTTATATGTGATGTTGCAAACATGGAATTTAGAGCTAATATTTTTATGAGAGAAATACGATGACAAAGTATTATTATTGTAAAAATTTCACATGCTCAGATTTTATAATTTCATTGCTATGAAAAAGACAAATTGCTATTGCGAAAAAACATGTAAAAGCAAGATAAATCTAAAGATCATCATTTTCTATAACACATAGCCATGTTAGGTTTTCTAAGGCCGCAATATCACCATGCAAAGGCAAAGGAACCAATTTCACATTTTTGCATATATAAATTATTTATAAAGCATTTAAAACTATTTATCAAGCACCTAGCAAGATAAATTAATAACTCAGTCATACATGCACCAAAAATCATGAAATTTTAACCAAAGCTCATGCATCACATAGATATCCTACTATTAAAATTTCATGCCATTTGGAGCAATAAAACTTCAGATATGAGAATAAAAGCAAAATAAGCTAAAATTGCCTATTTAACAAGATTAAATCAAAACATCATAAAAATAGTACACAACTAGCATGTTTAATATTTTTCTTAGCTAGAGCATGTCATCTCAAGATTAACACAACTAGAATTACAATTTTTGGACTTCTAGAACTCAAGATATGCATCTGTCCAACTTAAAAGCATTTCTAAAAGCATCTTTAAAGTATAGTTTACACAACACATAAACATGCATGAAGCAACACATTTTACAGATCTATAATATAGAGCATTTCATAACAAAGCTAACAAAATTAGTTTCACTATTTTTGAACACGGCTAGCATGAGATATCAATTTTCAAAGATTTAGCCGATTATACACACGAAGAAAAAGATAAAGGAAAACCACATTTGCATAGAGGACCCTGAACTTTCACGAAAACAAATTTTAGCAAACAGGTCCTTCCAAGCACTATTTAGATGAGTCACACGTTTGCACTTAGGCCCTCCCCTTTGCTCCCATTGCTGCGTGAGGTCCTCCTTTGGCTTCAAAGCAGAGGAACCACACGGCACGGTGGAGCCAGCCGGTTGGGGTGGTCCTCGGCGACGAGTGGTGGCGGCGGAGCATGCCCTAACTCTAGCGTACCTAATGAGGGGCTTGGCATGGCCGGTAGCAGCCCGGAGCGGCCCAGCCATGAGCGCCAGCTGCCTGCGGCAGTGACGGCCAGCTGCAGGGCGGCTCTAGTGACCACGAGAGCAGGCGAGCAACTAGAAGTGGTGGTGGCAGGAGGTGTGGGCATGGCATGTGGTGGTGGCTGGAGGTATGAGGGATGGCCGGAAGTGAAGCATGAGCGGCGGTAATGGAGCTCTGCCGGCTGCCCATGGTAGATGCGGCCGTGCGCCAGCGGTGAGCAAGAAAGGGAGGAAGAGCAGATGCGCGTGGAGGACGAGAGCGAGTTTGGCTGTGAGGGGCTCAACTACTGTGGGATGCACCGTGGCTGTGAGCTTAACTCGATCGGCAAAGGAGGTGGCCGTCCATGGCACTCAGCGCCGGCTCACGCGCATAGCAAGGCGAGCGAGAGAGGGAGAGGCAGAGGGAGTGAGTGAGGGAGGTCGAGAGATGGCTCGGGCACTCCACATCGTCGTAGGGGCATAGAGGCATGTGTCCAGCAAGGTGGGGCATGAGCTCGCGCATGGCAGACATGTGCCAGACGCGCGGCATCCTTTGGGGCATTACGACGAGCATGTGGCGGGCAACCGTCAGGGCAAGGTGGGATGCCAGTTTGGGCTGGCTCGGGTCCAAATTGGACATTGGGCCTAAAACGAAATTTGATCATCTCTAAATACTCTCCAACTTTGATTAGGGGTGCATTGCCATTAGAGCCATAGATTAGGAGATAATTAAGTCCCAAGATGGCAGTTTCAGAGGATTAACAGGCTTTAGCTTGGCCTCCAATTCTCTGGTCAAGACTTGGTCAAACTTAATCCAACCTTTTCTTATACCTTCTCCATGGAATTAGCTCCAACTTTTATATTTGGCTCCACTATAGTTGCACAACAAAAATTGGAGAATACGGAAGGCCATCGTCGATTTCAATGAAATCCCCGAACTTAGAATTACTTCGAGTTTGACCTTGTTTGACTTCGAAATTGAGTGTCCAAATCTTCTCCAAATCCATTCAAACTTCTCTGAGCTCTTCCCTACTCTAAACACTCCAACTTTTACACAGGGTCCAACTCTAGTTGTTTAACAAAAGTTCAAGAACGCAACGTGCCAACATATCAATGTCAGCATAAATAATTCCTGACTTAGAATATTTCCAAGACTAAAAAATAGCAGCTGATTCAAACTTTGAGCCTCTGTTTGACTTGTTTCCAAGCTAACCTAGGGTATGAAGCAAAAACAATGTTTGTTGTACTCAAAGTAAACTACCACTTTTCTTAAAGGTCAAACCTCATATTGGGTACAAAAACCATTGCTTTATCTTGGTCAAAGTAGCACCACGATAAAGCTTAAATTATCATTTTTTATGCATTGGAGCATTTTCTTGACATTTGTCAACATGAACCCTTCATAACTTTTGTCCAAGAGTTTAATTAGAGTCATTTGAGCAAAGTTATAAGGTTTGGTTGGCATTACATGTTCTCATTCACTTAGTAAAGCCATTCAAACAAGGACATAACTTATTATTTCATGTGACTTTTTGATTCCAAACTTCATGAAACTTTTCCAATTTATGGGTGGAAATTGAGGTGAGGCACATGAAAGAAGCACCTTCAACATTACTTAGGTATATATCTAAAAAGGGCCAACATGTAAGCAAAGGTATGTTGTCTAAATTTAAGTTGGGGCTCATTCTCATAGATTTGACCTTGACACCTTCATCACCACTTTACACGTCAAGTTTGAGCTCAAACCCACTGCTTAGCAAGTGGCTAACACCTAGGCTATTATAGTGCTCCCCCCTTACAAGAATCTTGCCCTGAGATTTGGTGCGAAAGACTCTTAAGGGAAGAGAAGCATGTCATTTATTTTCCAACATCTGCGATAGCATTAGGCTACTTAGCTTCGAGCATCAGAGAGACTAATTTGGTCAAGACACTTTCTGATACTTGCTATTCGTAGTAAACATTTGTCTAAAGAATTTCCTTCATTGACTTCCATGAAGAATTGTTACTTTGGGTTGAATTCAAGACAACACATTACTTTGTTCTCGAGATACGGAGAGTGTTTCGGACTATAAACTAACTACTCACAATTATCTGCTTCTCTAGGGAATATTGCACTAGACCGCAAGCTTCTGAAAGTTACTCATTACAATGGTTCTATGTTTGCTCACAAAGTTCGAAAGGCAGTCCTCTACCAAAGTTGCCTGAGTACATCTTTCCATAAGGGATGAGATCATAAATGGGGTAAACATCCTTTAAGGCTATGAGAAACCGACTAACCAATAGACAATGTCTATGCTAGCCGTAATCATCCAATCACTCAGATGCCAACTGATGGAAAACTACCTAATGTTCATGTGTGTAGTTCTCTTTCTCTGATAACAACACGGTATTATCTGAGTCTGTTGGATGAGTGGTGAATGTGATTGCTGACTTTGTCGGCTCAGCGTTTTTGACTATCATCATTTAAGGGGATCCTTGTACCCAAGCGGCAACAGTTATCTAGGTTAAATCTGATGCAACCTCTTGTGTAAAAACACATGGAAGGTACCAAAGGATAAGTCTGCATTGGAAAGCATTACTGAAGAAGGATGATAGCGAGACCTGGAGGACAACAAAAATTGCAAGTATTCACCGAACTGAAGAAATAGTAGACTACCAAGCAGATGGAGTACAATTTCCCTTTATGGTGCAATTGCACAGTAAGTTAGTTGACTTGCACTGTAGCAAAACTAGCTTTGTTGGGCTTCTTTTGACATTGAGGCTTCCTTTCTAATGTCAATCAATCAACTCAAAATCATAATATGAAATATGTTGTTTGACACTTTTGAAATTGTGCTCGACTCGCAATGGCACAAATTGATTTGTAGAACACCATGACTGCTTAGACATTGTTGATAGGAGAGGGCAAAAACAAGGCACAAAGGGTGCAAGGAGTATTTTCTAGGGCATCTAAGGGATTATCTAATGGCAAAACATTGACCATGTTGCTAATCTTGGCATCAATTACAAACACAACCTTCTAATATAAGGGATGATAACAGCTATCAGAGAATTTGCAGATTCTGTACAACTTGGTTTTTAGTTCATATCTCACAAAATACTCCTCCATTGTGCATGAATTTTGGTAGGCATATAGATCCAAGAGTTCTCTAACTACTGACCACAATTTAGCTCAAATGGACACCGTTTGTATATCCAAACAAATCATCTACCAAAACTGCTCTGTTCTAAAATTTTAGTGACCTGAATTGAAAAAACATCTCTCAAATCTAATGCTTTACTCAACCAATCCTTAAACCAAATTAAGACATCGAGGTATCCTAAGCGAGGAATGAGCTCATCAAGTTTTGTGACAATCCAACCATGTTTGAGTCTCTAATCACCGGCTTAAGGATAACCGGTTTAGTGCCATGAAATCTGGACAGATTTCCTGCTCTTCTTTTTCTTTGCTTCACATGTTGTGGAGTGTGTTCTACACTCTAACTTTTCTTATGACAGTGGTAGCTTTCTCACGTAGGATAGAGGCTAGGGTTTTCCTCACATGCTTCTTAGAGAACAACTTTGACCGTTGATTTAGACACCAACTCTATGATGCACAAGCACTGGACTTGTGGGCTATTCTTGCGGGGCACAATGCATACTCCATGTGGAGGGATGGTCCTGCAAAGATAAGGGACCGATTTCGGACTATCAGCACTTCATCCATTGGAGTCCTAAACAAATTCTTTTGCAGCACCTAGATGCATAGTGATGCTGGCCAAGACTAGAGACATGCTCTCTCTAGCTCTTTATATAGCTAGTACAACATCTCACACTATCTATGTGATTGTCCAAGATAGAATTGACTTGATAGCATAGGGTTTGGAGGAGAAAGCAACACTTGCATTACTGACTGGCTTCACTATTTCTTCGCTTAACATTGTTCTGTGAGACATAGCTTTCATAGCTACCATGGAGTCATTACTTAGTTGGAGATTAACCTTTCTATTGGTAACTAATCAGTTGTCTCTCAACACTTAAAAATTCAAAGCTTCACTCTTAACAACCATAATTGTGGTTGACGCATAACAGATGGTCGCCATCGAAGTTAGCAAACAAGGGGTCACACTAGAGAGGGTGGATTTTGACTATATGATCATTATGCACATAAAGGTCAATACTTGGATAGCTAGGTCATAAGCTCAATGTGATGATCGATCTTTATCTGACTAATAACTTGTCCAACATTAAGTATTGTGTACCTTTCTGACCCAACAGGGTTGACATAAGTTGCTCGCTGGATGACAGACATCATTATAGGGATAGTCAAGTAGAGTCACTTATCTACTACCTCTTGCAGTCTGTCAATGTTTATGTCAGTGCCCTATTCTTCAAAGGTTATCCTCTTGCAAACTTCAGGAAGAAGCTCGACTACTTTTGGTCCGATTTATGGATCTTTTGATAAGGTATGGGGAGATAACCAAGGAAAAATCCCACAAGAAAGAGCACATCAATGTAGTTCCATAATAGATCATCACTAGAAACCTCGATACCAGCGCATGCTGAGTAGCACAACCTTGTGTGTGCACCCATAGAAGGCTCTCGGTTTCATCGTAGCACCGTAGAATGCTAATCGTAACACCATTACTGAACCTACACCAAATGAGAAATTTCAAGTGGAACAAATTGGGTTGTAAAAACAAGCATTATACGAGGAAGGGATAGCAAACAAAGGGAGTCACAAGGTTAGAGTCAATAAGGAAGTGATCCGAAGATCAAAACACAACACAAGAGAATATAGCTGAATTGTTGAAGACATCTGAGCAGGGGCTCTTGCTTTATTTTCAAGCATGCCTTGCGTCCATCAGGGGAACTACTAGATAATTAATTAACATGAGATTCAATCATGATGGGCAGCACATGAGACCTAGGCTAATAAACCTTTAGAGATCTAGGAGCGTTAGATGCAAAACAAGCAAGATTCAAGGGACAGAGCTGATACACTACTTAGGGATTCGGTTGATAAAGCAATGACATGGTTTGCAAGGAAAAGATTTCAAGGCTAGGGGACACTAGCTCACCTTTAGGAGAGGCAACCGGAAGGTCCAACATGGATTTTGGGTATGGTCTCTGTTGGTATAAATTAAATGCACACAGAGAGAATATATACATCTGCAAGCACACATATATTATACCATTGTAGCACTTCACTGATAATAACCCAGTTTTAACATCAAACCCAAAGGAACAGTTAGTGAGAATAACTAAGTCTTAGTCTTAACCCAACTTAACAATCAAGGTCAGAAAATAGGAATATAAAGGAGACTAGATATGTCTAGTTCTAATGTCAGTAAGCTTTGCCTTCTATTGTTCAATTGTGGGAGATGTCTTATAAGGAACAAATTCAAAGTTTCTTCCCTAAAAGCGATCAAATTCCTGCTAGTTGTTGAGTATTTTAAATGCACATAGAATAATCCGCAAGCGCACGGATACCGATGTAGCTTTCACCCGGGAGTATTCTAGAGTATCGATTTCCACGAGGAATGTGAAGTGTACTAAAGAATCAAGGCCGTCCAAGGATAAAGGTAAGAGAGTAAAGATATATATATATATTTAGTGGGTAGAGAGAAACTTTCTAGGGTTTTCTAAGTTGAATGGTAGATCAAGATCTGACTTACTATACTTTACTTACTATGGAGCAACAATACCTTTTTGACTCTCGAAAGAGACTGGGAAGAAAGTAGTCGAGGGAAGGCTGCCAAAAGCTCTACAAAACACCAACCCAAATGGGGTGGATTGCAATGGCCGGACAGAGCTGTCACCTCTGAGGGCTACCACAACTAACCGTGAGATTGAGCGCAAACTCAGGTAAACTATAGCCTAGACACCACGTCTACGCTAGGTTTTACTACTCTAGCCAAGTACTATAACTAGAGCACTCAAATACAAGCGGAGTTCAAGTAAATAGAATAAAGTAAGAATTAAATAAAGAACTTAGAACTTAGAAGTAATAATTGAAGAACCTGGAGATTGCTGAATGATGAACCAGATGCTGCAAAAGTACAATGTTGAGGAAGATCTGATAGATCTGGCTCCTCCTCAGCTCTCTCCTCTCTCTCTCTCTCTCCCTATTTTCTAGATACAACTAGATGAACTAGATCTAAAACTAGAAGATGAACTAGAAGAACTAGAACTAGATGATCTAGAGGGACCCTCTTCTACTTGGATGGAGAATTGAAACCCTAGCTTTTGCTCTCTAGAAGAGATATGGTGCCTAGGGGGGTCCTAGGGGCTGCTTATATAGCCCTCTAGGAAGCACCACAGCCCTTGGGTCAAACCGACCTTCATCAACAACTTTTTATTGATCCTCAAAGACGGTGGAGGCAGGATCTGCGAGACGGAGTCTGATTGGCTGCAGGACCTGGGTGCCTGCCCAAAGGGCTGGGCGGACACCCCATCCCTTGGCCCAAATGGGCTCATATTTAGTGTGGGCTGTTAGATGTTTTCATTAGCTTCCCAAAAAGTCCTGGATGACTAAAAACGGAGTCCGGATGAAGGAGATATGCCCAATTTACTCTGAACTGCTCTAGAAGCCCATTTGCAATCTTTCGGAAGGCGTAACTTTGTCGTCTGGACTCTGATTTGGGTGAACTAAAACTCTATTTTATGTGTCTCTATGAGCTCTTCACAATGGTGTACTCCAATGCATCACTTGAGATACTTCTATTTAGTGATTCTGGTCCTTTTCCTGTTTAACCCCTGTAAAACATAGATTTACCTAAACTCATGGAACTCATTAGTTTCAAACCCTACAACTATGCATGGTAGTTTATTTCATGCTATTTCATGCAATAGTTGATGGTTAAAAATAAGCATTAGTGACCGTCAACAAGTTCCCCCAAGCTTAACCTTTTCTAGTCCTTGAGCAAAGCAAATCTCAACATTGGATCAGTAGTTGCTACAATACTTTCACGCCTTACAGGTACACATGCATTCAAACAAGAACTCTCCTTTGGATTAGAGTGAACTATTCTAATTTTAGACTTACTCATATTACCTTTTACCATGGGGCTTGTAGTCATCACTTAGGTCTTGAGCAGTTGAAAGACAGAACGGTCAAGTCAAGCGCCATGTTTTAAGCTCTTTGATCAACTATTATTATAGAGTTTTGCAAGATTTTCAAAATAAAACTCAGAGATTCCTATGTATGACCCTTCCAAGTCTCTCCTTTGTGGTATTTCTAGATCCTCATCAAGGCATTTATGGTGTATGCCTTCTCTCTTCTCTCAAGATATGTGGTACTTGTGGCATTAGGCATAGTAACATTATGCCCTCTCTCTCTCACCCTACTTCTAATAGGCTTATATGGAGCTCATAGGTGGGGAGACAAGGAATCCATACTTGCAAACATTTATTGCATAGTTAGACACATGGATCCAGAGGGACAAGTCCGGCCACACAATCAAATCAAGATGTTCATGTGTCTGGTCCTAAATATATGGGTTGAGTGATGGTAGATGGAAATGAAGTGGTAAAGGGGGTAAAAGAATAATGGTGAACATCTAATTCTACTTTTGCTCCTTGAAGGAAATTTATACCTCTCTTGAACTTTGAAGAACTTGCTGAGAACTTGGGTTACTGAAAATCTCTCATAGTTAGGACCCTTGTCCTTTTATTCTCTCTTTATTTTCTTTCTCACTCTTTTATTCTTTTTTTCTTTTATTTTTTTGAATAGGAACTGAATAGGATAAATACTTCCCAAGACCCTTTTTGAAACATAGATAAGAGGTAGCAATATGAATCTGGAGCTTATAACAAAAGGGGCAAGTAATGGATGAAGGGTTTTGTTCACTCCCATTGTAGGAGTAGACAATTTATTGGGATATGTCTAATGGAAAATATTTAGATGCATACTTCTAGGGTAGAAGCAGCATATGTAGGTGGAGTGCAAGTGAATCTTGATTTTAACCGCATGACTAATCCCTTAGGGTCAACATAGACTGACCACACTCAATGCTTACAAGCAGCTAAGCTAACAAGCGAAAGTCTTTCCTAATCTAGTGAGCACGTATATATGGCTGTGGTAGGAATTAAACTCTCATCATATAGGAACTCATCATGCAACAGTTTTAGATTTTCAAAGATAAATTCTCTAGAACTCTAGCATCTCTAGGAACATGATAAACAACAGCTCAAAACCTTTCCACATCATATCCGCCAACTACCTAGACTTAGATCAAGCATTCGCTACCCACAAATTTTAGGTTTAGAGCAAATCTTAGATCAAAATAGTTATATACTAAAACTCGGGAGAGTTCGAGGTTGAACACTAGGTACTTGAAAGGAATTACGATAGATCAACTATTCATCTTTTCCATATAAGAGTTTATTCTAGGAACTCATTTTAGCAGGCAAAACTTTGTACACTCCTCTTTTATTTAAATATTTCATAGAACTAACATATATAGCGATGAAAACATTTATTTGGTTTCTATGGTTATGCATCTTTTTATTTGTTTTAGATTATAGCAAGAAAACCTAAATTAAGATATAAAAGGGAATAAGAAATACTTAGCTAGATACATGAGAGATGCCCTCCCCTAAGCTGGATGTTAACATACTTATTCACTCTTATGGTTTGCATGTAATTCTCACTGTTCTCAAACTTCTTAATTCCTGCAGAACTCAAATAGACAACAAAACTAGTGGAACTTGATTAAGTGTTAGGTGTTTGAGCCTTAGTTGTCTAGAGCCTTCACGATAGAGTTTTAAAATTGGATCTTTAAATTGTAAGAATTCAACTACATCAATTTCTTCTAAGTTTTTCAGGTTCAAGAAAACTTTCAAACGTTGACCATTTACCTTGAATATGTTACCTGAATCATCCTGAAGTGTGACAGTGCCATGAGATGCAACTTCAATCACCTTGAAGGGTCCTTCCCATTTGCTTCTAAGTTTTCCATGACAAAATAACTTTACTCTTGAGTTGAATAGTAGAACTTTATCTCCAGGCTTGAACTCCTTGTGCTTAATTCTCTTATCATGCCATCTTTTGGTTCTCTCCTTGTAAATCTTGGAGTTATGATAAGCCTTTTGTAACACCCCAGGTGTTTATCACCAATTAAGTAGTGGGTTTAAGCTCAAACATGATAGATTAATGGAGATGACAATGTCAAAGTCAAACCTATGGAAATAAGCCCTAACCTAAACTTGGATATTGCACCCTCGCTTACATATAGGCTCAATTAAAAGATATATGCTTGGGTGTTGCTATCAAAGTATCTTCACATGTCTCACCTCAATAACTATCTATATTGATCCCTGGAAAAGTTTCTTGAAGTTTGGAATCAAGAAATCAAATGAAATGATAAGTCATAGTAGAGTTGGAAATTTTGAAGGAATGAGTCATATCTTGCTTGGATTGTTTTGTTTAGAGAATGAGAACATATGTCATCAACCAAGTCTTGCAACCTTGACCAAACAACTCCAATTGAACCCTACAACAACACTTATGAAACGCTCATGTGGAACAAGTGACAAGAAGATGCCGCAAATCGGTCCCGAACCTCAAAACTAGGGTTTCTTCCGACGCGGTGTTGACCGAAGTGAAACTACTATTTTTGTTCGAGATATGAAGTTTGACCTTTAATGAAAATTGGAGTTTAGTTTGTATGCAACAAACTTTATTTTTGGACCGCGTCCCGATCCCACCCCGAAGTGCTGTCAAGCTGATCACAGTGCAATTTTGACTCCTCCTGTGCAACCCTATGGTGGGAATTAATATCTCGCAAACCAGTGGAATTTGACTGAGCTCCTATAAGCAATGTTGTAGTACTCTCATAGCCCTACGCAGCGGTATAATTTGTTGGTCAAATTGTCATCTGGTTTAAGAGATAGAGGTGAGATTAGAAGAGTGGTAGACTCGTAAATACGTCGCTTTTGGATGGCAGTTTTGGAGGCGCTGAAACTTGGTGGCCGACATCGGAAAGGACCGAGCGCCGTGTGGCCTCCGTGCCCGTGCATGAGCGCCACCTCCCCGGGCTGCTCTGTGTCGAGGGGGAGAAAAAGGGGATCGAGCCCGACCCTTCACTCGCTCCCTTCTCCTCTTTTCCTCGGTCTATTTCTCTCTCGCTCTCTCGTGCCCGAAGCCATGGCTGAGTCGGGCTGGAGCTCGCTATTGCCGTCGCCCCTCCTTTGCCCCTCCTCTTCCAACACCAGCCACCCCTCTCCTCCTCCTCCCTCCTGCCGCTGTTGTTGGCTGCCATCTGCTCCTTCGTCGTCCTGGGCCGCTATCTCACCGGAATCAAGCCGGCCTCCTCCGTCCCCTTCTCTGTTTTCCGTCGCTGTGAGGAAGAAGGACCATCTAGCGAGGCAGAAACTCTTTGTTGTGTTCACTTTGCAAAAGTGCTAGAGACAAAGGATTTACATATAGGGGCTTACATGATTTGTGGAAAGTTTTGTGTTCACTCTGCATAATGTTTTCTTTTTTTTTCTTTTTCGGAATTAGTATTGCATTTAAATGGCTGAACTTTGAAAATACATAGTAAATGATAGAAAAATCATAAAATAGCAAATGAGGACTTTTTGGAATCCTTGTGAAATTTTATATGCAGTGGATCTATAATATGGCATGTTTTAGTTTAAAGTTTTAGCTGTAAAAATAGATTTATGCAACTAGGTTTTGAATGCTAGTTGGATCTGTTATTTTTAATAACTGTAAATATATAACTCCAAATGAAGTGAAATTTTTGTGACGTGTTACTCTTGTGATGTATGATGTCTAGTAAAAATTTCAAGATTTTAGGCTTGATAGTTTAGGAGCTATAAAAATAACAAATGCTATATGCTGCTTTGCTTCTATTCTGGACAGTTCTGCATATATGCATTGTTTGGCTTAGTTAAGTTATGAATCATGCCTTGATGACAATAAATGATTTGTAGTAATTTTCTTAAGCTTTTCAAAAAGATAAAGAGCACAATTTTTGGTTAAGTATATGTTTAACTATAGTAGTCTAAAGTGCTGTAGCTGTTTCTGTCCAAACCCAGACAGGGTTGCCTTGTTTATAATGTGTGACCTAGTTAGTAGCACAATTAGCTCTAGATGTTTATAACAAAATTGTTCGAAACTTGTTAATCTTTCTAAAAAGTCCAGAACCATAATTATTGGATTTGTGAAACTCAAGTTATAACGGTTGAAAGTGGCATATCAGATTTTGTCCATATTTTGGACAGAGATGCAATTATTTAATTAATTGACCATGTTAACTGTAGAATCATCTTAAGATGATTACAAGAAAGTTGTAGGTAACTTTATAAGCTTTCCATAAAGTTGAGAATCATGTTTGTTGGAGGTCTAGAACTCCATTTATGCTTCTCTGAAGTTTCTATCAGTTTTCTGTCTATAATTGTACCACTGCTGTTGGGCTGCATGTGTGGTGTTACTCGTGCAACTAGTTTCATGGTGTAAATGATGTTTACTGTGATTTTGGTAAATACAAAAGTTGTAGATAATTATATTATCTTTCTTGTGTTAAATTTTCATGATCCCAGGTCTGATAGTTTAAGAGTTGCATGCTTAATAAGTCTACTGTCAGATTTTAATTACCTTCTGTGCAGACTTTAAAGATTGGCATGTTTGGTCATGATAACTTGGGAATCAGGTTGAGAGATGAAATGTAGATAATTTCATAATATTTCCAAAATGTCTTCTTGCAAGTCATTTGGATTTGTGTAACTACAGTTATGCTTCTCTGAAGTTGCAATCAGTTTTATGTCTATGTCTGGATAGGTCTGAAACATCTACATGTTTGACCTGTTTAACTTTGTAATTAGCTTTTTATGTAAACATCAATCTTGTAGACAATTTCTATGGATTTTCATAAAGTCTTAGATCATCCTTGTGGGATGTTTGTAGCTTAAGTTATGTTTGAAACAAGTGACTGTTTGCTGCTGTACAAATCTACTTGTATCTAGAATTGTTTGCTTCTACTTGCTCTTGTTTGTATGATTGCAAATGGTTATCTTGGACACCTAGAGTTAAGGTAGAATGCCTAAAATGTTTTCCTAAATTGTGAAGTACTTGATCATGTATAGCTAGCTGGTTGTATGACATGCTTATGTGTGTATAGTGTAACATATGCTTGTTTAGTATGCTTGTTGCATTCCTTCATGTGTATTCTTTATGTTCATGCATCTGCATCTATGCATCTCATCCTAGGTACGCTAGGTACAGCACGTGGACGTGGAGCGCATGATGTGGAGACAGATGATGGTGTAACGGTGGGCTGTCCAGAAGATGGAAGAACCCCTGAATGCAAGTGCTAGGACCGGAGATGTCACCATGACGGTGCAAGCTAACTAAACTGACTTGTGTCGGATCTCAGGCAAGCCCCGGAGCATTATAAGCCTCCTATCTTCAAAGCAATTAATTATATATATATGTTATAAGTATTGTTGCATTAAGTGATAGGAGTTGGTTGGAACTCTTGCTGCATTATATCATTCCTTGTCCAGATATATGAATCCTTGAATCCTACATAGACTAGGATCGAGTAGATGCTTAGCCCTGCTTTAAGCGGTAGAAGTCAGGTGATTTCCTGTCACCTGCGAGATATAGGGATATTCATATATGGCACGGTTGGCTATATGTGCTATCGTGGAATGGAACCATGTGTTAATAAAATGAAATGAGACCGGGCGGGATGACGATAGTGAAGCAACAAGGCATGGAGGTCTTGGGTGTGAATCTATCCCCGTCTGAGTCGTTTAAGGACCGATTCGTTGTACGTCCTTGAGTCATGTTGAACGCAGTCTAACACTTAGTTGGCCGGATAAGCCGTTCCGACCGCGAATCCGAGTAATACAGTTCAGGCCGGGAATCGACTGGTAGGTTGCTTCTTGGAGGAGAGAAAGGATGTGCTTGGGGACATTGGCGTGAGACCAAGGGGGGTTAGAGTCCCTATCACCTGGCAGAGTGTCACCCTTAGGGTCGCGACATCATTCGGACCTGCGGCTCCTGAACTGTACCAAAGGTGACCTGAGCAGCCCTCGCCAGGCGTGACTCGGTGAGTGTTAGAAATACCCCTCCAGCTGGATAGGAATTCGATTCGAATCGCCGTCGCTCCCAGTTAGTGAGCACTTGACTTGAGCAGCGGCAACGTAGATTCCATTAAATTGAACGGATGGTTAATTGGATCACGATGGAAAGGTTGCCTCAATTTATACCTGCTATGGTTAATATTGTTTGCTCCTAATAAAGTGAGTGCTCTAGTACAGGTTCTAATATAGATGATAGGTTAATGATAATTAACTTGATGCTTAAGCATTAATGATTGATCATCTATATTAAGCTTTTATGCAAAATGTTGTCAAGCTAGCCCCACTTTATATCAGCCTTGCATGATCCTTGGTGTCACCTTATTTCTGGTTTCTGACGGGTAAGTCTAGCTGAGTACCTTCTCGTACTCAGGGTTTTATCCCCACTTGTTGCAGGTTGTGATGTATCATGGCGGCTGCAAGAGTTGGTTGACTCCTACCGTAGTGGCGGAGTGTGATCACGGGCATGATCCTTCTTATTTACCTTATCTCTAATGCTTTTGTTGGAAGTCGACCGTGGTACTGGCATGTATTTGAAATAAGATCAATGTTAGTTTCAAATTACTTTGCTTCCGCTACTTTTCAATGTAAGTTTTAATAACTATGTTGAACTCCGATGTATATTGAATTACTTGTGAAATGATTGTAACATGTGACTTGTTATGTTGAATCACTACGATCTTGGCTTGTATGTTGGTTGGTTTGAAATCCCTCGTGATTTCATTGGACTACCGGAGTTATATGGGCTCAAGTGTGAGAATTTGATCACTTCGGTGATTGTTTTTATACTTGTGCTCTTATAATTTGGACGGTTCCGTTACAGCTGGCATCGGAGCAAGATTTAACATTAAACTTGTCGTATGTGTATTTAAAACAAATGTTTTGTTTTATAAAATCAGTTTTATCAACTTATAGCTATATATAGGTTTGTGAAAACTGAATTCTAAATCTAAGTATGCCAGTGGTCAATTTCCTTATGCCCATATAAGAATTATTAGGTGGCTTACATAAGTACTAACTTGGGGGTTTTTCATTTATGCATCTACGCCCAGGCCAAGGTATGTATGTGTGATGACTCTCCCACACTATGCTACCCGGTGTGTTAGATTAGAGGTAGCCTTCATATATGAAATAGCCATATATGTCGCTAGTCTACTTTTATGCAACGTCGCACCTACGCTCAGGTAAGTGTGAGTTGTGAGAGCATGACCGTACAAACTACGGTCTAGGGGAGAGCTAGTTTTGGTTATTGGATTATCTACATGTTACACACATGTATATATGAAGGTACTTAATTGTGGGTGATCGAATGATTCGGGTAGTTTTGGTGCTACATGTACGTATACAGGGGTATATGTATATGGGAGTGCTTAGAATTTTACCTTCCTATTTCATTGTGTGCTATATTTGGGGAAATGTTGGGCTGCAATGAAACTTTTCTGCAGGTACGCTAACCATGAATGCGTAAGTCGAATGTAGCTGGCGACTAGCTATATATCGAAAGAGTGCGTGTTATGCCACCGACATAGAACGTGATCGCCACCTTAGGTTGGCAATCTTGTGAGGACGAATAGGACGAAGCATGCATCTTCATGATTGTTGCCTTATGTATAGCTATGCTCCTCTCACCCTTGTTCTATAGTAAGTAACTTGTGATCAATGTAGTACACTATCTTTCTTGTGTGAAGCTAAACAAGAATGTCTTACTCTATGTTGCTCACCCAAGCGTTTGCCAATGCTTTAGATCTCACTTAAGTAATTATGGGTTCTCATGAATGAATTAAATTCGTGTTGGTCTAAGGTAACAAAATTTAGAGCTACTAGAATAACATGTTTGTGCGCTCTCTTGTTAAGTAGAACAAAGGCAAGCTTTGTTTTGCTTGTTGAATATTGGCTACTAGAACGTTTTCTGTTGCAGTGATGCTTTCATGGTCATAATGGTGTTTTCTGTAGTTATGGAGAATACCAAAATTGTAGCTAACTTACTTATCTAGCTTGTCCTAAAATTTTATGACCCTAGGTCTTATGGTTTGAGAGTTATAAATTTTAGAAGTTTGTTGTCAAAATCTGCTCATGTTCAGAACAGATCTGAATGTTTGGTTTGTTTGACCTATGTGCATAAGGAATCATGTCTTGGAGATAATAGAAGAAGTGTATTACTTTTTCTATTCTTTCCAAAATGTCCTATAGCACTAATTGTGGTGGTATAAATCTCTAGTTATGAGCTTGCAAAATGGAATGACAGAATCTGTCTAAATCAGGGCAGAGATGTCTTCTTTGTCTTGTTTGGCCTTGTTGGCTATAGAATCATCTTAATATGATAATGAGAAAGTTATAGACAACTTAATAAGCTTTACATAAAGTTAAGGCTCAGCCTTGTTGTGTCCCTAGAACTCCAGTTTTGCAAATTTGAAGTTCTTGTCAGTTTTCTGTCCATATTGATACAGATCTGAAGCATTAGCATTTTTTGTCATGTTAATCTATGAATTAGCTTTTGGTATGAATAACTAAAGTGTAGCCATCTTCCTAAGCTTTCTAGAAAGTCTAGGATCACTTTTGTGGGATGTCTACAACCTTAGTTATGGTTGAAACAAGTAACTATTGTGCTGCTGTCCAGATTCTGTGCACATGCTAAGTTGGCTCCCTTAGCTAGTGTTTGTTTAGAGCTAAACTTGTAGTTAGTTCATGCTTGAGATGAATGCTTATTTTTGGGTGAGCCTTGTGCCTTGTATTGGTTGCTTAAGCCCATTCGTTTGAATTTTCTCCAATGTCTGCTTGACTATGATGTTGTATGTATGCTTGTTATCTAGGTAGTGCCCTAGTTGTCACCTCGTTTGTCCTCGGTGAGCATACGAGGGCCACATAGCTTTATCCTAGAAAAATGTTCACATACGTAATTGTATGGTTGTTATCTTCCATTAGGTTCTCTATCTTAGGAGCCTGAGCCTGTAGACTCGGTGGTTAGCCCTTGAATGTTTGTATCCATGCCTTTACTTGACCGAAAGCCCAAAGTTTAGTTCTCCTATATGGTTGCATAAGCCGTGGGTGTTTTGCAACTATTTTTGGGAAGACCCTTATCGACTGACCAACCAAGTTAACATTTATCAACGCTAGCCTTTGACCATGGTTCATACGTTGCTAGTTATGGAGATTGTACCCAAATCCATGTTAGACCTTCCGGTTACCTCTCTCAAAGGTTAGCTAATGTGACGCAAGTCGTACATAGAATTTAAGCAAGAGTCTCTTGCTTAGTTATCCTTGGCAATTGCGCGATGTTCTCTTGTGCTATATTTTGATCTTCGGATCATTTTTGTGTTGATTATAAACCTTGTGACTACCTTTGCTTGCTATCCCTCCTTGTATGGCCCTTGCTCTTACAGCCCATTGGTGCCACTTAAAATTTCACTTTCGTTGTGCGTTTAGTAATGGTGTTATGAGTAGCCGCTGATGGTGCCGCGATGAAACCAAGGGCCTCCTGTGGCTGCAGACACATGGCTGGCTGCTTGGCACGCGCTGGTATCACGGTTTATAGTCATGACCCATTATGAAATGATAGTCGATGTGTTATTTTCTCATGTCCCTTTTCTTGGTTATCTCTCTATATTGTATCATAAGATCCATATCTTAGATCAAAAGTAGTGGAGTTTGCTTCTGAAGTTACTATGAGGATAACCTTTGAAGAACAGGTCACCGACATAAACATTAACAGACTACAATATGTGGTAGACAAGTGACTCTACTTAGTTGTCCCCGTATTGACGAACGTTATCTAGTGAGCGAAGTATCTCATCTCTATTGGATAAAAAGGACACACAACACTTAATGTTGTACAAGTTATCGGTGGGATGAGAATCGATTGTCGCATTGTACATCTGACCAGAGCTATCCAAGTCGTAATCTTGGATGCATAATGACCATACAATCGAAATCAACCATCTCTAGAATAACTTCGCAATTGCTAACTTCGAGGACAACCATATGTTCTGCATCAACCATAGTTGTTGTGGTCAAGAGTGAGATTTAGAACTTTTTAGTGTTGAGAGACAACTGATTAGTTACCAATAGGAAGGTTAAATCTCTAGCTAGGTAATGACTCATTGGTAGCTACGAAGGCTATGTCTTACAAAGCAATAACCAACAAGAAGTTAATCAACTAGCCAACAACTTGAGTGATATTCTATCATCTAGAGCCATTGTGATCAAGCCAATTCCATCTTGGGCAATCACACAGATAGTGCAAGGTGTTCTATCAGCTAAAGCAAAGAATTAGAGAAAGCAAGACATAATTTCAAAGTAGTATCCATGTGCCCTTAGGTGCCACAAATGGTTTGTTCATCACTCCATTGGACGATCTCTTAAGTGGTCTTAAGGACCCTGTTGGACACCCTTTCGCTTTACTTTTATGTTCTCTCATCAACAAGTATTGGGACAATCAAGGGTTCTACGAGTAAACTTGCAAATCAAAAGCAATTTGAAAAGTATCAAACAACAGTTTTCCCATCTTAGAGCTGCTGTTTGATCCTAGAAGATGAAGTCTCGCGGTGAAAAGTTAGCCTGACAAAGCTGGTTTCACTACGTTGCAAGTCAACTCAACTTACTAAGCAACTGCATCATGAAGGAAAATTTTACTCAATCGCTTGGTGGTAGACTACTCCCCGCGGTTTAGTGAATATTTACAACTTTTGTTGTCCTTAAGGCCTCGCTACATTCTTTCTTTGGTAATAATTTTCCAATGATGACATACTTTGGTACCTTATAAAGATTTTTACCCAAGAGGTTGCATCTGATTCAACCCAGATAACTGTTGCCTTTGGATGAGAGAATCTTCTTAGGTAACATTTGATAGAAATACGAAGCCGACAGAGTCAGCTATCACATTCACTGATCCCTCAACAGACACAGATAATACAGTGTTGTCGTCAGAGAAAGAAAACTGCACACATGGAATAGTAAGTAGTTTTCCATTAGTTGATATATGAATGTTTGAACAATTACGACCAGTATAGACCTTGTCTATTGGTTAGTCAGTATCCTATAGCCTCAGAGTATATTTGTCGTCTATGATCTCACCCTTTTAGAAGGTTGTGCTCAAGCCATTTTGGTAGAGGACTGTTTTTTTAAACTTTGTGAGCATAGAGTCATTTCAACGAGTATACTTCTGAATATTTCGGTCTAGTGTCAAATTCATATGGCCTATGTTGTGCTCATTAGAGAGTCAGATACTTGTGAGTGGTTCACTCATCGACCAAATGATCTTCGTACACTAAGAATGCAGTACGTGCTATCTTGGATTCCTCCCAAAGTGTAACACCCAAAAATTTTAAAATTTAGAATTAAAAGAAAAAAATTAGAGTTGGAAGGGTTTTGGTATGGGTTTAAATAATTTAGATAATAACTAATGGGGAATTAAGATTTAAAATTTTAGATGAAATACTTGATGATGCATTCATGCTGTTGCATTTATTTTATTGAGTGGTGTGGTTTTTATTTTGTTTGATTTGGAATTTCAAATCTCTTTAAATGGTTTTGGAAATCAATAAATAAAAAAAAAAGAAAAAAAGAAGGCATACCTGTGCTAAGGTGGCCCGAAGGCCCGTCGGATCGGCCTGCTTTCCTCCGCGCCTGCGACCGCGTGGGCCAGCCCAGCAGACGAGCAGCCGAGCCAGCCCGAGCCAGCAGCCGCGCGCTCTCTTCTTGGTCGCTGACCGGTGGGCCCGGTTGTCGGTCGTCTTCCACCTTCCGTGAAGACGCCGGACTCCGAACGGAAGAGGACGACGTCGGTTGATCCTATGATTTCCGGAGAATCCTACCCGAACACGGCAAATAGAAGCCATAAATAGGACGCCTTGACCTTTCTATATCCGTTTTTCATCTAAACCGTGAACTTCACCATGAGAAAACGAGGTCTAGGGCTTGAGGTAGTTGGAGCACGGCGGTTGTTCGTGGGAGGAGTTCTCGGGCGCGTTTGAGGCCGTGTTCTTTGCATTGGTGAGACCGCACTCTTCTCCTCTATCTTTTCATGCTTTTCTTTTGGTTGGAGAGGCTTCGCATCGAGCTTTTGGAGTTCACCGTAGTGCGGTAATGGCGCCGCCGTCTCCTTGTTGCCGCGCGTCGGATATGGGTAGTTGTAGCTAGTTTTTGTTGCTTGGGGGAGTTCGTGCAAAGCATCTCGTTCGATTGGTTCAAGTTTGGGCTTGAATGGTGGTCTCGGTGGGGAGATCCATCATCTCTGGCCATGGAGGAGCCACCGGCCATGGAGGAGCCGCCGGCCGGACATGAGGGGGGTGACCGGAATAGTACTGTAGGGTTGCAGATGATTGCGAGCCGTCCAAATCGAGATCAACGGCCCAGATTAGAACTTACCCCTTCGCGGGTAAATTTGTTAAAGAGACCCTCAGCTTTTTAGTTATCAACCCGCGGTCCGTAGCGTAAAACTGAAAGTACGTTTTTGTGTTTGGAAAGCGTATTTTCTTCCGGTTTATTCAAAAATACGTTTTCAGGTATTTACAGTTTTGCCACTAGAACTGTTTTGGTCATAAAATCTTCGTTTTAACTCCGATTTGATCCATTCAAATTGCGTTAGGTTCGTATTTGCGAGCTCTACATGTTAGTGTAGTTGTACAGTTAGTTTTGATAATTTATTTTTCGAGTTTATAATTAAGTATTTATTTATCTATAGGAAATCTTAGAAAATTCATAACTTTCACGTTTTAACTCCGAATTTGGTGATCTTTGCGTCTGTGTGATCGTAGAAACATGTAGAAGAGTTTTATAAACTTTTATTACTGTTTTGTTACTGTTGGTGTACTGTTCTAATTGTATCTCTTTGTTGCTTCGTGTTTGTTTGATTGGATGCATGTGTGTTGTTGATTGATGATCAAGTATAGAAGGTGAGCAGTATCTGGACGATTCGGAGTATTACTTTGAGCCAAGTCAGCAGTATCACCCGGAGAATTTTGATCAAGGCAAGTATAACACAGGACTATCCTTGTTACCTATACATTGAATTGTCATACATATGCATGTGCTTACCTTGACAACCTTAGAGATTATAACTTAGTGATTGTTATCTTGATTCCTTGTCAACCTTGGGAATGCATATGGGTAGCTACTGCTAGTGCTTAAACTAAGAACAATGATCTTGTAATTTGATTAATGGATTAAGCAATCAACTATTAAGATGATTTTATTACTGTTAAAAGGGGGCTAGAGCATGTGTATTATTTTGATGCTCTGGTTTCTCTCCATAAGGACTTATCTGTAAGTGATAACCGGGATATACAGTACAGCTGTGAGGGCTATATGGCTCTGGCTTTAGTTGTTCAAGAGACCTTTTCTAGCTTGTTAGAGGTTACCATAAATGGCGTAAGAATGGCTTGCTACGTTGGGTGTAGTGCGAGCCCTGGCCTAGTGTGTATAGGCTGCGGTTGTTGTGCCATAGGGAAGGGGGTTCTACATCTGCCTGCCGAGTGAATCTAATGGCCCTAACTTGTTAGATGAACTTTTGAGTGGCTTTATATGGTTCTCGGGTGTTTGGGCTTGATCTCCCTACTCATTTGGAAATCATGACTCACAGTGAAAGTGTACACCTCTGCGCAGAGTTTAAAAACTGGTATACTAGCCGTGCTCATGGATACGAGCGGCCTTGGGGATTCTTATGGAATAGTTGATCATAACTGTTATATCATGCTTAATTATTGTTGATTATTATTTGCTCATGTTAATGCTATTCATTATCCTTATTACAATTGATCATTGGTTCTTTAATGGGAAGTGGTTTATCTTGATGCTACTCAATTGCTAATATATGATTAAAAGCTAAACGCAGTTAAACAATGTCTAGCCTTTTTGAGCCTCATGAACCCTGTGTTATATTTGTTGAGTTCGACATGGACTCACCCTTGCTATTTCCACCATAACAGATGAAGATATAGAGGAAGATTATCGGAATGAGTACTAGTCTTGGTGTCAACCAGTCAACCATGTCCCTGTGTGGAGTTTCCGCTGAAGAATTACTATTAGTTATTATTACCTATCGTTCAAGACTATGTCTTAAATACTTATTCGTTATGTAATAAGCACTGTGATGATACTTTGTAATTTGTCAACTTATGTGTGCGACTGTTTCCTGGGGCGCACATGAGTCTTTTATGCATCCTATTTTTGTCCTTAAAAATGGGTGTGACAGATTGGTATCAGAGCCGTGTTGACTGTAGGACGCGAGCCTAGTTAGAATGGTCGTTAATAGCATCCATACTTCACTTAATTCATGCTTCCTCTTTTCACCTTGTTAATTATTAAAGTTTTATGCTTCCTCTACTTTATTCTATTGCGAAAATACATTGATTCTATCTAATCTATGTCTAAATCTTGTAGATGTCTCCTTATCCCCGTCTGTCAGCTGCACAGTACGTTGCCCGTTTCAAACCTCAGGAGCAGTATGAAGATGGTGATCAAGAGCTATCTGATGCTGAATCAAGAGTTGGTGATACACCAATGGAGAATGTAGTTATGGGGTGGACTACGAAGTTTCATATCATGGTTCCTAAAGCTGATGCTTTCTTCCATGACATGTTGACAAGAACCTTGGACAACTACTACTACGACTGGGAAGCTACGTTGGAGTATCGTAGTGCAGAGTATAGTCATCCATGGATGGATTCCTATTGGGAAACGAAGTTATGGGTTAAGAAAAGGGATCCTACCACTAAGGAGTCTAAGGTGGAGTCAAAGTTCATTACCAGAGTGAGCCAGGCAACCGTGGAGACAAGCATGGAGGATGTCGCTTTTAATGCATTTGTTTACTACCATGGTCTATGCTCGGACAAGACGTTAAAGGGTGCACTCCGGCATTTTCCTTGTTTCTTACATGACAAGGGTATTTGGACCGTGCCGCTTGCAGATGATTCCTCCTTGACTTTACAAGCTACGGTGGGATTAGCTCGTGAATTGGCTCTCCATGAGGTGGATTTAAAGGATGAGTTGCTGAAGGAAAAAGAACTTAAGGAGCAAGCTTATAAGGAGATTGACCAATTAAGGGCGGAGTTAGGTCGTCCCAAGATTTATGAGAAGCTTAATTAGGAAATAGGAAAAATCCCTATGTAATAGGAACGATAGTAGTTGCGAGTTAATTTTAAGTTTGGATTGTTTTAAGAGTCAGTTTGTGGTGTGAACAATTGTATGATTGATGGATTGTTATTATGATAATGTGTGATTTGGATCTTTGTAATGTGCGCTGGAGTTTTGTAGACATGCCTACAAGTTCCATGGTTAAGAATATTAAGTTTGATCAAAATATATTAGTTGAATATGAGGTTAACTTAGTTCTGTCCTTTGCTGATTTTTGGATCAGTCTGGGATGTTTTAGAAATAACTTAAAATCCGTTCATGAGAAATTTAAGAAATTTTACTGGGAATAATCAGACTTCTATATCTTTCCAATCCGGCAAGAATTATTTTAATATCTATTAAGAGCTAAGAGATATACCTGTTCCAAGTTGGAGTTACTGTACAGTCTGGAATTCTGAAACTGTTTGGGTTAAGTTCAGTTTTGGCCAATTTATTGACAGAATCAGAAAAAGTGTTGTGAATAAAAGTTGTATATAATTTTGTAAGCTTTCCAACCATGTAAAGATCATCTGAATTGGATGTCTGTAGCTCGAGAAATGACAGTTTTACTGAGTTGCTGAAATTGGAGTTCGCCCAGAAAAATCAGATTTTGCTTATCTATTGAATACATCATCTCGGATCGTACTGAATTTCAATTTCTGTGTTTTTGGAAACAGATGTCAGGCAGAGGTCGTGGCAGAGGTCGTGGAGGTGTTAACCCACCCATTACTATGGAGGAACTCATGCAAACCCAGAACCAGATGATGCAGATGTTTATGCAGCACATGCAGAACAATCCCCCTGCAGGAGGACCACCGCCTATGCAAGTGAGGGATAAGCGTGGAGAATTTTTGAAGGGACGCCCTCCAGTGTTTTCTCATGCTACTGATCCTTTAGAGGCAGATGATTGGGGTGAGGGCAGTGGAGAAACAGCTGAATATAGCCCAATGCAATGATATGGAGAAGGTGTTATATGCATCTGGTCAGTTACAGGGGACAACTCAGACTTGGTGGGAGTCGTATCAAGCTGCACGCCCTGACAATGCTCCTCCTATCACTTGGAATGAGTTTGTTAGAGATTTTCGAGCTCGTCATATTCCTGAAGGTATAATTGAGCTGAAGCAGGAAGAATTCATAAACCTTAGGATGGGACAGATGAGTGTTAGTGAATATCATGACAGGTTCACCCAGTTGGCTCGCTATGCTCTTAATGAAGTGAGGGAAGATGCAGATAGGCAACATCTTTTCTTGAAGGTAATTTATTATGATCTTCGCTTGCAGTTGAAGGGGAACAACTATGCTAGTTTTCAAGAGCTGGTAAATAAAGCTATTGTGCTTGATAATGAGCGCAGAGAGATGGACAGGAAGAGGAAGATGAAGGTACAAAGCTCAGGAAGCAACAACCGTCAGCGCACTAATTCTCAGCATGGTTTCCATCAGAAGTTTCAGGGACCGGTTAGCCAGTGGAATCGTAATCCGAATCAGAGGTGGTCCCAGAATTGGCAAAGTAATCAGTCACAACAGCGTTCATCATATCCACAGCGTCAACAGTATCAGCAGACTGGGCAACAGACTCCTCGCACTGGAAATTCCAATGTTACTCCCATGAAGAATAGTGCTCCCAGCACGCCTACTAGATGCTTTGTCTGTGGTAAAGAGGGGCATATGTCTTACCATTGTCCTGAGAAGCAGAACCAGCAGACTCCTCAGAGCCAGAAGAGCAACCAGAGGCAATCTGGTACTGGAAGGGTGAATCACGTGTCTTCTGATACAGCTCATGATGCACCAGAAGTTATGATTGGTACGTTCAATGTACATTCCACACCTGCAACTGTTCTTTTTGACTCTGGAGCATCTCATACATTCATATCCAACATTTTTGTTAAAATGCATAGTATACCCATGCTAGCTATGAAAGAACCTCTCTTAGTAAATTCACCTGGAGGTACCATGCAAACCAGTAATCGTTGTCTTCCAATTAGTATGGTATTAAGGGGGGTAGAGTTTAAGATAACTCCTATAGTGTTGAGGACATCTGGTATTGATGTGATATTGGGTATGGACTGGATGAAGCAAAATCAGGCAGAGATTCAGTGTCAGCAGAAAGTGGTAGTTGTGACTGCACCTAATGGAGATAAAATCAATGTGGATGTAGCAGTGCAGAAGCAACCAACCGCTGTGGTGAATCAGCTTGAAGATACTATTAAGGAGAATTCAGTGATTGAGGAATTTCCGGATGTCTTCCCTGATGAATTGCCAGGTATGCCACCTGATAGAGACATTGAATTTCTTATTGAATTACTTCCTGGAACTGCACCTATAGCCAAACAACCATATAGGATGGGAGTAGATGAATTAGAAGAACTTAAGAAACAAATTAAAAAATTACAAGATAAAGGTTTTATTCGACCTAGTTCATCACCTTGGGGAGCACCAGTTATTTTTGTTGATAAGAAAGATGGCGGTCAGAGGATGTGTGTTGATTACCGGTCACTAAATGAGGTAACTATCAAGAATAAGTATCCTTTGCCCAGGATTGATGACTTGTTTGATCAGTTAAGAGGTGCTTGTGTGTTCTCTAAGATTGATTTACGTTCTGGTTATCATCAGTTGAAGATTCGTGCTTCTGATATTCCAAAGACAGCTTTTACTACAAGGTATGGATTGTATGAGTATACTGTTATGTCATTTGGGTTGACTAATGCACCTGCATACTTTATGTACATGATGAATAAGGTGTTTATGGAATATTTGGATAAGTTTGTGGTGGTATTTATTGATGATATACTGGTATTTTCCAAGACAGAGGAAGAGCATGCTGAACATTTGAGGTTGGTATTGCAGAAACTTAGAGAGCATAAACTGTATGCGAAGCGAAGTAAATGTGAGTTTTGGTTGAAGGAAGTTTCTTTCCTTGGTCATATTGTTTCTAATGGAGGGATATCAGTGGATCCAGGTAAAGTAAAGGATGTATTAAATTGGAAACCACCTATTGATGTTAGCGAGATTCGTAGTTTCTTGGGATTAGCTGGATATTACAGACGGTTCATTGAAGGGTTTTCTAAACTTGCTAAACCTATGACATCTCTGTTAGAGAAGAATGCCAAGTTTGTGTGGTCAGATAAATGTCAAGCTAGTTTTGAGGAATTGAAGAAGAGGTTGACTACATCGCCTGTTTTGGTTTTGCCAGATTTGAGTAAGAAGTTTTCTATTTATTATGATGCTTCTCGTCAAGGTTTGGGATGTATTCTTATGCAAGAAGGCAGAGTTGTGGCTTATGCATCTAGGCAGTTGAGAAAGCATGAGTTGAATTATCCTACACATGATTTGGAGTTAGCAGCTGTAGTTCATGCTTTAAAAATTTGGAGACATTATTTGATTGGACATAAGAGTGATATATACACTGATCATAAGAGTTTGAAGTATATTTTCACTCAGTTAGATCTGAATTTGAGGCAACGCAGATGGTTAGAGTTGATTAAGGATTATGATATTGAGATACACTATCATCCTGGTAAGGCTAATGTAGTAGCTGATGCTCTTAGTAGGAAAAGTTATGCCAATGAGATACGGACGTTGTCTATGACTAGTGAGTTATGTGCTGAATTTGAATATTTGAATTTGGGCATTGTTACTAATACAATGGAATTAGTGATAGAGCCTACCTTAGAGCAAGAAATCTACAAGGGTCAGTTGAAGGATGAGAAACTAAAGAAGATAGCGGAAGATATAGTGATTGGTAAGTCACCAGGCTTTCGAATGGATGATAATGGAATTTTGTGGTTTGGAAAGAGGCTGTGTGTACCTGAGGATCAAACTGTTAGACAGGCAATTCTTCGCAAAGCTCATGAGTCAGCTTATTCTATTCATCCTGGTAGTACTAAGATGTATTTGGATCTTAAACAGAAATATTGGTGGGTTGGATTAAAGCGAGATGTGGCTGAGTATGTGGCATTGTGTGACACTTGTCAGAGGGTGAAAGCAGAGCATCAGAGACCTGCTAGATTGTTGCAACCAATGAAGATTCCTGAATGGAAGTGGGAGGAAGTAGGTATGGATTTTATAGTAGGGTTACCGCGTACTCAGAGAGGTTATGATTCTATTTGGGTGATAGTAGATCGGTTAACTAAAGTTGCTCATTTTATACCAGTTAAGACTACTTACCATGGACCAAAATTGGCAGAGTTGTATATGGAGAGAATAGTCTGTTTGCATGGAGTACCAAAGAAGATTGTATCTGATCGAGGATCGCAGTTTACGTCGCATTTTTGGAAAGCTGTGCATGAATCATTGGGAACAAAATTGAATTTTAGTACAGCATATCATCCACAGACAGATGGACAGACTGAAAGGACCAACCAGGTATTAGAGGATATGTTGAGAGCTTGTGCATTGCAATATGGAACTAGTTGGGATAAGAGTTTGCCTTATGCAGAATTCTCTTACAATAACAGTTATTAACAGAGTCTTAAGATGGCACCGTTTGAAGCTTTGTATGGACGTAAGTGTAGAACTCCATTGTTTTGGGATCAGACAGGTGAATCTCAAATGTTTGGTACAGATGTTCTTAGAAACGCAGAAGATCAAGTGCGAATGATTCGTGAAAATTTGAGAGTAGCACAGTCTCGTCAGAAGAGTTATGCTGACAATAGAAGAAGAGATTTAGTTTTTGAGGTAGGTGATTATGTCTATTTGAAGGTGTCACCTATGAAAAGTGTGAAGAGGTTTAACATGAAAGGTAAACTAGCACCAAGGTATGTTGGACCATTTAAAGTTATTACTAGACGTGGGGAAGTTGCTTATCAATTAGAGTTGCCTGAAAATTTATCTGGAGTGCATGATGTGTTCCATGTTTCACAACTTAAGAAGTGTTTACGGGTGCCTGAGGAGCAGATACCTTTAGAAGAGTTGACTGTTAAGGAGGATCTTACATATGAAGAGTTTCCGATTAAGATTTTAGAGACTGCTGAGAGAGTTACTCGAAGTCGGGTTATTAAAATGTGCAAGGTACAGTGGAATCGATATTCAGAGGCAGAGGCAACTTGGGAAAGAGAGGATGAATTGAGGAAATCATATCCGTAGTTGTTTGAGTAAGCAGTTCAATCTCGAGGATGAGATTCTTTTAAGGGGGGTAGAATTTGTAACACCCAAAAATTTTAAAATTTAGAATTAAAAGAAAAAAATTAGAGTTGGAAGGGTTTTGGTATGGGTTTAAATAATTTAGATAATAATTAATGGGGAATTAAGATTTAAAATTTTAGATGAAATACTTGATGATGCATTCATGCTGTTGCATTTATTTTATTGAGTGGTGTGGTTTTTATTTTGTTTGATTTGGAATTTCAAATCTCTTTAAATGGTTTTGGAAATCAATAAATAAAAAAAAGAAAAAAAAGGCATGCCTGTGCTAAGGTGGCCCGAAGGCCCGTCGGATCGGCCTGCTTTCCTCCGCGCCTGCGACCGCGTGGGCCGGCCCAGCAGACGAGCAGCCGAGCCAGCCCGAGCCAGCAGCCGCGCGCTCTCTTCTTGGTCGCTGACCGGTGGGCCCGGTTGTCGGTCGTCTTCCACCTTCCGTGAAGACGCCGGACTCCGAACGGAAGAGGACGACGTCGGTTGATCCTATGATTTCCGGAGAATCCTACCCGAACACGGCAAATAGAAGCCATAAATAGGACGCCTTGACCTTTCTATATCCGTTTTTCATCTAAACCGTGAACTTCACCACGAGAAAACGAGGTCTAGGGCTTGAGGTAGTTGGAGCACGGCGGTTGTTCGTGGGAGGAGTTCTCGGGCGCGTTTGAGGCCGTGTTCTTTGCATTGGTGAGACCGCACTCTTCTCCTCTATCTTCTCATGCTTTTCTTTTGGTTGGAGAGGCTTCGAATTGAGCTTTTGGAGTTCACCGTAGTGCGGTAATGGCGCCGCCGTCTCCTTGTTGCCGCGCGTCGGATATGGGTAGTTGTAGCTAGTTTTTGTTGCTTGGGGGAGTTCGTGCAAAGCATCTCGTTCGATTGGTTCAAGTTTGGGCTTGAATGGTGGTCTCGGTGGGGAGATCCATCATCTCCGGCCATGGAGGAGCCGCCGGCCATGGAGGAGCCGCCGACCGGACATGAGGGGGGTGATCGGAATAGTAATGTAGGGTTGCAGATGATTGCGAGCCGTCCAAATCGAGATCAACGGCCCAGATTAGAACTTACCCCTTCGCGGGTAAATTTGTTAAAGAGACCCTCAGCTTTTTAGTTATCAACCCGCGGTCCGTAGCGTAAAACTGAAAGTACGTTTTTGTGTTTGGAAAGCGTATTTTCTTCCGGTTTATTCAAAAATACGTTTTCAGGTATTTACAGTTTTGCCACTAGAACTGTTTTGGTCATAAAATCTTCGTTTTAACTCCGATTTGATCCGTTCAAATTGCGTTAGGTTCGTATTTGCGAGCTCTACATGTTAGTGTAGTTGTACAGTTAGTTTTGATAATTTATTTTTCGAGTTTATAATTAAGTATTTATTTATCTATAGGAAATCTTAGAAAATTCATAACTTTCACGTTTTAACTCCGAATTTGGTGATCTTTGCGTCTGTGTGATCATAGAAACGTGTAGAAGAGTTTTATAAACTTTTATTACTGTTTTGTTACTGTTGGTGTACTGTTCTAATTGTATCTCTTTGTTGCTTCGTGTTTGTTTGATTGGATGCATGTGTGTTGTTGATTGATGATCAAGTATAGAAGGTGAGCAGTATCTGGACGATTCGGAGTATTACTTTGAGCCAAGTCAGCAGTATCACCCGGAGAATTTTGATCAAGGCAAGTATAACACAGGACTATCCTTGTTACCTATACATTGAATTGTCATACATATGCATGTGCTTACCTTGACAACCTTAGAGATTATAACTTAGTGATTGTTATCTTGATTCCTTGTCAACCTTGGGAATGCATATGGGTAGCTACTGGTAGTGCTTAAACTAAGAACAATGATCTTGTAATTTGATTAATGGATTAAGCAATCAACTATTAAGATGATTTTATTACTGTTAAAAGGGGGCTAGAGCATGTGTATTATTTTGATGCTCTGGTTTCTCTCCATAAGGACTTATCTGTAAGTGATAACCGGGATATATAGTACAGCTGTGAGGGCTATATGGCTCTGGCTTTAGTTGTTCAAGAGACCTTTTCTAGCTTGTTAGAGGTTACCATAAATGGCGTAAGAATGGCTTGCTACGTTGGGTGTAGTGCGAGCCCTGGCCTAGTGTGTATAGGCTGCGGTTGTTGTGCCATAGGGAAGGGGGTTCTACATCTGCCTGCCGAGTGAATCTAATGGCCCTAACTTGTTAGATGAACTTTTGAGTGGCTTTATATGGTTCTCGGGTGTTTGGGCTTGATCTCCCTACTCATTTGGAAATCATGACTCACAGTGAAAGTGTACACCTCTGCGCAGAGTTTAAAAACTGGTATACTAGCCGTGCTCACGGATACGAGCGGCCTTGGGGATTCTTATGGAATAGTTGATCATAACTGTTATATCATGCTTAATTATTGTTGATTATTATTTGCTCATGTTAATGCTATTCATTATCCTTATTACAATTGATCATTGGTTCTTTAATGGGAAGTGGTTTATCTTGATGCTACTCAATTGCTAATATATGATTAAAAGCTAAACGCAGTTAAACAATGTCTAGCCTTTTTGAGCCTCATGAACCCTGTGTTATATTTGTTGAGTTCGACATGGACTCACCCTTGCTATTTCCACCATAACAGATGAAGATATAGAGGAAGATTATCGGAATGAGCACTAGTCTTGGTGTCAACCAGTCAACCGTGTCCCTGTGTGGAGTTTCCGCTGAAGAATTACTATTAGTTATTATTACCTATCGTTCAAGACTATGTCTTAAATACTTATTCGTTATGTAATAAGCACTGTGATGATACTTTGTAATTTGTCAACTTATGTGTGCGACTGTTTCCTGGGGCGCACATGAGTCTTTTATGCATCCTATTTTTGTCCTTAAAAATGGGTGTGACACAAAGTAACAATGCTTCATGGAAGTCAATGAAGGAAATTCTTCAGACAAATTTTACCATAAAGAGTAAGTATCAGAAAGTGCTTTTGACCAAATTATTCTCTGATGCTGAAGCTTTGTAGCTGAATGCTATAGCAGATGTTGGGAACTAGATAACGTGCTTCTCTTCCTTAAAAGGTCTTTCATTCCGAATCTCGGGACACGATTCTTTTAAGGGGGGAGGGCTGTAACACCCCAGGTGTTTATCACCAATTAAGTAGTGGGTTTAAGCTCAAACATGATAGATTAATGGAGATGACAATGTCAAAGTCAAACCTATGGAAATAAGCCCTAACCTAAACTTGGATATTGCACCCTCGCTTACATATAGGCTCAATTAAAAGATATATGCTTGGGTGTTGCTATCAAAGTATCTTCACATGTCTCACCTCAATAACTATCTATATTGATCCCTGGAAAAGTTTCTTGAAGTTTGGAATCAAGAAATCAAATGAAATGATAAGTCATAGTAGAGTTGGAAATTTTGAAGGAATGAGTCATATCTTGCTTGGATTGTTTTGTTTAGAGAATGAGAACATATGTCATCAACCAAGTCTTGCAACCTTGACCAAACAACTCCAATTGAACCCTACAACAACACTTATGAAAGGCTCATGTGGAACAAGTGACAAGAAGATGCCGCAAATCGGTCCCGAACCTCAAAACTAGGGTTTCTTCCGACGCGGTGTTGACCGAAGTGAAACTACTATTTTTGTTTGAGATATGAAGTTTGACCTTTAATGAAAATTGGAGTTTAGTTTGTATGCAACAAACTTTATTTTTGGACCGCGTCCCGATCCCACCCCGAAGTGCTGTCAAGCTGATCACAGTGCAATTTTGACTCCTCCTGTGCAACCCTATGGTGGGAATTAATATCTCGCAAACCAGTGGAATTTGACTGAGCTCCTATAAGCAATGTTGTAGTACTCTCATAGCCCTACGCAGCGGTATAATTTGTTGGTCGAATTGTCATCTGGTTTAAGAGATAGAGGTGAGATTAGAAGAGTGGTAGACTCATAAATACGTCGCTTTTGGATGGCAGTTTTGGAGGCGCTGAAACTTGGTGGCCGACATCGGAAAGGACCGAGCGCCGTGTGGCCTCCGTGCCCGTGCATGAGCGCCACCTCCCCGGGCTGCTCTGTGTCGAGGGGTAGAAAAAGGGGATCGAGCCCGACCCTTCACTCGCTCCCTTCTCCTCTTTTCCTCGGTCTATTTCTCTCTCGCTCTCTCGTGCCCGAAGCCATGGCCGAGTCGGGCTGGAGCTCGCTGTTGCCATCGCCCCTCCTTTTCCCCTCCTCTTCCAACACCAGCCACCCCTCTCCTCCTCCCTCCTGCCGCTGCTGTTGGCTGCCATCTGCTCCTTCGTCGTCCTGGGCCGCTATCTCACCGGAATCAAGCCGGCCTCCTCCGTCCCCTTCTCTGTTTTCCGTCGCTGTGAGGAAGAAGGACCATCTAGCGAGGCAGAAACTCTTTGTTGTGTTCACTTTGCAAAAGTGCTAGAGACAAAGGATTTACATATAGGGGCTTACATGATTTGTGGAAAGTTTTGTGTTCACTCTGCATAATGTTTTCTTTTTTTTCTTTTTCGGAATTAGTATTGCATTTAAATGGCTGAACTTTGAAAATACATAGTAAATGATAGAAAAATCGTAAAATAGCAAGTGAGGACTTTTTGGAATCCTTGTGAAATTTTCTATGCAGTGGATCTATAATATGGCATGTTTTAGTTTAAAGTTTTAGCTGTAAAAATATATTTATGCAACTAGGTTTAGAATGCTAGTTGGATCTGTTATTTTTAATAACTGTAAATATATAACTCCAAATGAAGTGAAATTTTTGTGACGTGTTACTCTTGTGATGTATGATGTCTAGTAAAAATTTCAAGATTTTAGGCTTGATAGTTTAGGAGCTATAAAAATAACAAATGCTATATGCTGCTTTGCTTCTATTCTGGACAGTTCTGCATATATGCATTGTTTGGCTTAGTTAAGTTATGAATCATGCCTTGATGACAATAAATGATTTGTAGTAATTTTCTTAAGCTTTTCAGAAAGCTAAAGAGCACAATTTTTGGTTAAGTATATGTTTAACTATAGTAGTCTAAAGTGCTGTAGCTGTTTCTGTCCAAACCCAGACAGGGTTGCCTTGTTTATAATGTGTGACCTAGTTAGTAGCACAATTAGCTCTAGATGTTTATAACAAAATTGTTCGAAACTTGTTAATATTTCTAAAAAGTCCAGAACCATAATTATTGGATTTGTGAAAATCAAGTTATAACGGTTTAAAGTGGCATATCAGATTTTGTCCATATTTTGGACAGAGATGCAATTATTTAATTAATTGACCATGTTAACTGTAGAATCATCTTAAGATGATTACAAGAAAGTTGTAGGTAACTTTATAAGCCTTCCATAAAGTTGAGAATCATGTTTGTTGGAGGTCTAGAACTCCATTTATGCTTCTCTGAAGTTTCTATCAGTTTTCTGTCTAAAATTGTACCACTGCTGTTGGGCTGCATGTGTGGTGTTACTCGTGCAACTAGTTTCATGGTGTAAATGATGTTTACTGTGATTTTGGTAAATACAAAAGTTGTAGATAATTATATTATCTTTCTTGTGTTAAATTTTCATGATCCCAGGTCTGATAGTTTAAGAGTTGCATGCTTAATAAGTCTACTGTCAGATTTTAATTACCTTCTGTGCAGACTTTAAAGATTGGCATGTTTGGTTATGATAACTTGGGAATAAGGTTGAGATGATTAAATATGAAATGTAGATAATTTCATAATATTTCCAAAATGTCTTCTTGCAAGTCATTTGGATCTGTGTAACTACAGTTATGCTTCTCTGAAGTTGCAATCAGTTTTATGTCCATGTCTGGATAGGTCTGAAACATCTACATGTTTGACCTGTTTAACTTTGTAATTAGCTTTTTATGTAAACATCAATCTTGTAGACAATTTCTATGGATTTTCATAAAGTCTTAGATCATCCTTGTGGGATGTTTGTAGCTTAAGTTATGTTTAAAACAATTGACTATTTGCTGCTGTCCAAATCTACTTGTATCTAGAATTGTTTGCTTCTACTTGCTCTTGTTTGTATGATTGCAAATGGTTATCTTGGACACCTAGAGTTAAGGTAGCATGCCTAAAATGTGTTGCTAAATTGTGAAGTACTTGATCATGTATAGCTAGCTGGTTGTATGACATGCTTATGTGTGTATAGTGTAGCATATGCTTGTTTAGTATGCTTGTTGCATTCCTTCATGTGTATTCTTTATGTTCATGCATCTGCATCTATGCATCTCATCCTAGGTATGCTAGGTACAGCACATGGACGTGGAGCGCATGATGTGGAGACAGATGATGGTGTACGGTGGGCTGTCCAGAAGATGGAAGAACCGCTGAATGCAAGTGCTAGGACCGGAGATGTCACCATGACGGTGCAAGCTAACTAAACTGACTTGTGTCGGATCTCAGGCAAGCCCCGGAGCATTATAAGCCTCCTATCTTCAAAGCAATTATATATATATATATATATGTTATAAGTATTGTTGCATTAAGTGATAGGAGTTGGTTGGAACTCTTGCTGCATTATATCATTCCTTGTCCAGATATATGAATCCTTGAATCCTACATAGACTAGGATCGAGTAGATGCTTAGCCCTGCTTTAAGCGGTAGAAGTCAGGTGATTTCCTGTCACCTGCGAGATATAGGGATATTCATATATGGCACGGTTGGCTATATGTGCTATCGTGGAATGGAACCATGTGTTAATAAAATGAAATGAGACCGGGCGGGATGACGATAGTGAAGCAACAAGGCATGGAGGTCTTGGGTGTGAATCTATCCCCGTCTGAGTCGTTTAAGGACCGATTCGTTGTACGTCCTTGAGTCATGTTGAACGCAGTCTAACACTTAGTTGGCCGGATAAGCCGTTCCGACCGCGAATCCAAGTAATACAGTTCAGGCCGGGAATCGACTGGTAGGTTGCTTCTTGGAGGAGAGAAAGGATGTGCTTGGGGACATTGGCGTGAGACCAAGGGGGGGTTAGAGTCCCTATCACCTGGCAGAGTGTCACCCTTGGGGTCGCGACATCATTCGGACCCGCGGCTCCTAAACTGTACCAAAGGTGACCTGAGCAGCCCTCGCCAGGCGTGACTCGGTGAGTGTTAGAAATACCCCTCCAGCTGGATAGGAATTCGATTCGAATCGCCGTCGCTCCCGGTTAGTGAGCACTTGACTTGAGCAGCAGCAACGTAGATTCCATTAAATTGAACGGATGGTTAATTGGATCACGATGGAAAGGTTGCCTCAATTTATACCTGCTATGGTTAATATTGTTTGCTCCTAATAAAGTGAGTGCTCTAGTACAGGTTCTAATATAGATGATAGGTTAATGATAATTAACTTGATGCTTAAGCATTAATGATTGATCATCTATATTAAGCTTTTATGCAAAATGTTGTCAAGCTAGCCCCACTTTATATCAGCCTTGCATGATCCTTGGTGTCACCTTATTTCTGGTTTCTGACGGGTAAGTCTAGCTGAGTACCTTCTCGTACTCAGGGTTTTATCCCCACTTGTTGCAGGTTGTGATGTATCATGGCGGTTGCAAGAGTTGGTTGACTCCTGCCATAGTGGCGGAGTGTGATCACAGGCATGATCCTTCTTATTTACCTTATCTCTAATGCTTTTGTTGGAAGTCGACCGTGGTACTGGCATGTATTTGAAATAAGATCAATGTTAGTTTCAAATTACTTTGCTTCCGCTACTTTTCAATGTAAGTTTTAATAACTATGTTGAACTCCGATGTATATTGAATTACTTGTGAAATGATTGTAACATGTGACTTGTTATGTTGAATCACTACGATCTTGGCTTGTATGTTGGTTGGTTTGAAATCCCTCGTGATTTCATTGGACTACCGGAGTTATATGGGCTCAAGTGTGAGAATTTGATCACTTCGGTGATTGTTTTTATACTTGTGCTCTTATAATTTGGACGGTTCCGTTACACCTTTTCTCTCCATTCTTCTAGCTCAGATATTTGCATCTGACGATTCTTGCCAGCTAGATAGAGATCCATGTTCCATTTTTTGATTGCCCAATGAGCTTTAAATTCTAATTCAATAGGCAAATGGCATGTTTTCCCATACACAAGCTGATAAGGTGACATGTTTATGGGTGTTTTGTATGTAGTTCGGTACGCCCATAGTGCATCATGGAGCTGGTACTTCCATTTCTTTCCCATTTTGTCCACGGTCTTCTGCAGAATGTTCTTGATTTGCTCATTTGATGTTTCTGCTTGAGCACTTGTTTGGGGATGGTATGGTGTTGCAACATTGTGTTTGACTCCATATCCAGCAAGGAACTGTCTGAAGGACTTATCAATGAAGTGTGATCCTCCATCACTTATGATCATTCTTGGCATCCCAAACCTTGGAAATATCACTTCCTGAAACATCTTCTTGGCATGCTTGGAATCGGTAGCTCGACATGGTAAGGCTTCTACCCACTTAGACACAGTCAACTGCCACCAAGATGAATTCAACATCTCCAGACTTAGGGAATGGTCCCATGTAATCAATTCCCCATACATCAAACAACTCTATTTGGAGGTTGTTCTAGAGTGGCATTGCATCCCGAGTATTGATATTTCCATGTTTCTGACATCTGGCACATCTTCTAACAAACTCCTTTGTATCTTGATACATCGTTGGCTAGAAGAATCCAGTTTGCCAGATCTTTGCATTTGTACAGAATGCTCCATAATGTCCTCCATAGGGTGATGCATGACATCTCTCTATGATCTTCATGGCTTCAACTATTGGGACACATCTTCATAACAATCCATCATTACAAACCCGATAGAGATACAGATCATCCCACAAGTGGCAACGAGCTTCATATTTGAGCTTTCTCTTGTATCCTCCTGGTGGAACATAGCCTGCAACCATATAATTCACAATATCTGCATACCAAGGGTCCGAGTGTGTTACCATGAGGAGTGTGTCATCCCTCAGATATTCATTGATAGGTAACTCATGTGTTTCCTTATATTGAAGCCTAGACAAGTGATCGGCTACTGAATTCTCTACTCCTTTCTTATCTTTTATATCAATGTCAAATTCTTGGAGGAAAAGAATCCAGCAGATCAACCGAGGTTTAGCATCTTTCTTAGTGAGCAGGTATTTAAGGGTAGCATGATCTGAATAGATGATTACCTTTGCTCCCACTAAGTAAGATCTAAACTTTTCTATTGCAAAGACAACTGCCAACAACTCTTTTTTAGTGGTAGAATAATTGAGTTGTGGCCTAGTCAAGGTTTTGCTAGTGTAGGATATAGCATAGTGCTTCTTATCCTTTGTTTGGCCAAGAACGACACCAACAACAAAATCACTAGCATCACACATGATCTCAAAAGGCAGCGTCCAATCGGGTGGTTAGATGATTGGAGCTTAAATGAGTGCTTGCTTGAGAAATTGGAAAGCTTCATGGCACTCATTATTGAAGACAAAAGGTGCATCCTTAGCTAATAGGCTAGTGAGGGGTCTAGCAATTTGAGAAAATTTTTTGATAAAACGCCTATAGAACCCCGCATGGCCTAGAAAGCTTTGAATTCCTTTCACATTCAGGGGAGGTGGAAGTTGTTCAATGACTTTGATCTTTGCTCTATCTACTTCTATCCCACGTTCAGATACCTTGTGTCCTAGCACTATTCCTTCTCGAACCATAAAATGGCATTTTTCCCAGTTCAGGACTAAGTGCTTTTCTTCACACCGTTGTAAGACTCTGTCTAAATTCTCTAAATAGTCATCGAAGGTTTTTCCATAGATGGTAAAGTCATCCATGAATACCTCCATGATTTTCTCGATCATCTCGGAGAAAATAGACATCATGCACCGTTGGAAAGAAGCTAGTGCATTGCACAATCCGAACGACATTCGTCGGTATGCATAAGTTCCATACGGGCATGTGAAAGTGGTCTTACTTTGGTCATCGGGGTGGATTGGGATTTGGTGATACCCGGAATACCCATCAAGGAAACAAAAGAAAGAGTGGTTTGCAAGCCGTTCCAACATTTCATCAATGAAGGGTAACGGAAAGTGATCTTTCTTTGTAGCTTTGTTGAGTTTTCGATAGTCTATGCACATTCTCCACCTAGTGACAGTTCATCGAGGAATGAGTTCATTCTTTTCATTCTTAATGACCGTCATTGCTCCTTTCTTTGGCACCACTTGGATGGGGCTAACCCACTCACTATGTGGCATGGGATAAATAATCCTAGCTTGGTAAAGCTTTAAGACTTCTTTCTTAACAACCTCGCGCATAGCGTTGTTAAGTCTCCGTTGTGGTTCCCTTGATGGTGAGATATTAGGATCTATAGGGATACGATGCGTGCAGAGAATGGGACTAATTCTTGTGAGGTCATGGAGTGAGTAGCCTATATCTAATCTATGTCTTTCTAGGACAGTGACAAGCCTATGGGTTTCTTCTTGGGAGAGCTTGTCACTTATGATGATAGGAGTTTCTCGATTGTTATTGAGAAAGACATATTTCAAACCAGGAGGAAGAGGTTTAAGCTCAATTGAGGGTTGTGGTGGCACCTCAAATGGGTCTAGCTCAATTGGTTCTGCTAGCTCCTCCTCTTCTTCGATGAAGTGTTCATCATCGAAAAGAGGTTGGGCCATGTCTTCTAGAGATGTCATTAAAACTTCCTCAATAGGATCTTCTTCGAGCTTGAGTTCTACTATCACGTTATGTGAGTGTGCAAGCGAGACATTGATAGTAGAGTTTCCCAACTTTAAATTCAAGAGACTTTGTTTTGGTCGCTCTTGAAAGAGTGTCCCCAAAGGTACACCAATCAAAATGGACCTGTCCAAGATGTCATAGATGTGAAAGTCTAGACGATACTCAGAGCCTCTTATGAGCAAGGGAATATACCTCATGACCCCATAACTTTCTAGAGTAACTCCAGATGGAGTTCTTAAAAGCTTATGAGATGGGATCAAGGACTCGTTGGGGCAAAGTTCTTCAGCCAAAGCCTTATAAATAATGTTCATCCCAACGGTAGGATTATAATGAGCCTCTATGGTTTTCATTTTTAGGATGCACATTAGAACTTCTGAGGGGGCAATAATTTGGGCTACCTCACTGGATAACTCTATTTCTGCCAACCACTCATGGCTCATGATGGCTGAGAGTCCTTTGATGTGTTCCATTAAGAATGGATCATTGTGTGGAACATCATCATCCTTAAATGGTGTAGAGTGTTCTAGAGGCTTTACTTGAACTGGAAAGTTTGAAGCATTCCCAAAATCTTCAAAAAGACCATCCTCAATTTCAGAGAGGAATGTGGAAGGATGGGGCTCATCTTCTTCCAACATCTTTTGTGTTTCCATAGTAGGAGATTCTTCGATAACCAAATCATTAGAAGGATTTGATTGAATTTCAGAATTGGTTGCGTGTATCTCCTTTTGTTGGTCAGGGCTTAGCTCGACTTATTTTTCTTCTTCAGGAAACTCATAAAAAAATGCCAGTGTACGAGGTGTTTTCAAGGATTTTCTCAAGGATAGCTTCCCCCTCACTAAAGGACATGTGCGTGAATGAGCCTCTAGAAGATATGTCGAGGTGCAGAGCAGCTTCTTTGCTAAGACCATGGTAGAAGTGATTTAGAAGGACGTGGTCAGCCAAAGACAAGTCTGGCCAAATGTTTTTAAGGCTTGTGAACCTAGCCCAGGCTACTCCTAGAGTCTCCTTCTCCTTCTGTTCAAATTTAAGAATTTCTATTCGCAAAGCATTAACTTTAGAAATAGGGAAGATAGCGAGATCAAATTTGACTCGAATTTCATCCCAGTTTCCATTTACTCCTCCTACGGTATGAGCATACCATTGCTTCGCTGTTCCTAAAAGGGAGAACAAAAATAATTTCCATTTAAGGGTCTCTTGTGTTATGCCAGCGATAACGAGGCAAGAACACAAGTGCTCAAATTCCCGAAGGTGGGTATAAGGATTTTCATCTTTTAGCCCAAAGGAGTGCGCCTGCACCATGGCTATAAAGCCAGGTTTGAGTTCATAGCTAGATGTGATTGGCTTTGATGATTGTGGTGGCTCTAACAACTCGCCCTTTGGTGCAGATAATTTATGAATAGGAGTGGAATCCATATGGTATAGGTGGTGGTAAAAAGGAAAAAGGATACACAGATGAACTTGGTTCTAAACTAGCACAACTACCGTTCCCCAGCAACAGCGCCAGAAAGATTGTTGGGTATTTTAAACACACACAGAATAATCTGCAACCGCATGAATACCGATGTAGCTTTCACCCAGGAGTATTCCAGAGTATCGATTTCCATGGGGAACATGAAGTGTACTAGGGAATCAAGGCCGTCCAAGGATAAAGGTAAGAGAAGAAAGATATATATATTTTTGGTGGGTAGAGAGAAACTTTCTAGGGTTTCTAAGTTGAATGGTAGATCAAGATCTGACTTACTATACTTTACTTACTATGGAGCAACAGTACATTTCTGACTCTTGAAAGAGACTAGGAAGAAAGTAGTTAGGGGAAGGCTGCCAAAAGCTCTATGAAACACCAACCTGAACGGGGTGGATTGCAATGGCCGAACAGAGCTATCACCTCTGAGGGCTACCACAACTAACCGTGAGATTGAGCGCAAACTCAGGTAAACTATAGCCTAGACACCACGTCTACGCTGGGGTTTACTACTCTAGCCAAGTACTATAACTAGAGCACTCAAATACAAGCGGAGTTCAAGTAAATAGAATAAAGTAAGAATTAAATAAAGAACTTAGAACTTAGAAGTAGTAATTGAAGAACCTAGAGATTGCTGAATGATGAACCAGATGCTGCAAAAGTACAATGTTAAGGAAAATCCGACAGATTCGGCTCCTCCTCAGCTCTCTCCTCCTCTCTCTCCCTATTTTCTAGATACAACTAGATGAACTAGATCTAAAACTAGAAGATGAACTAGAAGAACTAGAACTAGATGATCTAGAGAGATTGAAACCCTAGGTTTTGCTCTCTAGAAGAGATATGGTGCCTAGGGGGGTCCTGGGGCTGCTTATATAGCCCTCTAGGAAGCACCACAGCCCTTAGATCAAACCAACCTTCATCAATGACTTTTTATTGATCCTCAAAGGCGGTGGAGGTAGGATCCGCGAGACGGAGTCTGATTGGCTACAGGACCTGGGCGCCCGCCCAAAGGGCTGGGCGGCCACCCCATACCTTTGCCCAAATGGACTCACATTTAGTGTGGGCTGTTAGATCTTTTCGTTATCTTTCCAAAAAGTCCTAGATGACTGAAAACGAAGTCCGGATGAAGGAGATATGCCCAATTTACTCTGTACTGCTCTAGAAGCCCATTTGCAATCTTCTGGAAGGCGTAACTTTATCGTCTGGAGTCCAATTTGGGTGAACTAAAACTCTATTTTATGTGTCTCGACGAGCTGTTTGCAATGGTGTACTTCAATTCATCACTTGAGATACTTCTATTTAGTGATTCTAGTCCTTTTCCAGTTTAACCCCTATAAAACATAGATTCACCAAAACACGTGGAACTCATTAGTTTCAAACACTACAACTATGTATGGTAGTTTATTTCATGCTATTTCATGCAATAGTTGATGGTTAAAAATGAGCATTAGTGACCGTCAACACTAGTCCTATTAACAGGAGGTGGACTACAAAGGATTCAACGAAGCTATAAAAGTCACCTTCGTGAGCTACCACTGATCCAAAAAATGAGGGTGCATTTACGAGTAACCCTAGTCTAAGCACCACGCTTACACTATGAATACTACTTTAATCTAGAGCCACTAAGATCAAAGGACTCAAAAGAAAATTGTAAACTTGAAGAACAATATGAACAAGATGCTTACTTGAATCAGAAGTTGATTACTAGAGAAATCTCAGAAGCAAGCTCTAGTAGAACTTGATTCTACCAGAGTATAGCCGTAGAGAGAGCATCGACAGGCCAGAACTCCTCCAAAACTCTACTCTCTTACTCTATCTCTCCTCTCTCTATCTCTAATTCAAGAATAGATCCTATGGAGGACTAATCTTCTCTTGATTGCTAGCCCTAGATCCTGGTGGAAATATGAATTAGGGTTCCTGGCCTTTCAGCTCTTAGGATCCAGACTTGGCTTCTCTAGGAGGGGGTGTAGGCCTATATTTATAGCCCTTGGGTGCAACGCGAGCCATTGGATCAAACCGACTTAAGGAACAATATAGATGCAATCCTAGGAGGTGGTGGAGGAACATTCTAGAAGCTCCTAACAAGTGGACCTCATAGGGGGCTGAGCGACATGGTGGTGGGGCTGGCTAACCCCACCTATCATCCTCTCAGGTCCGCTGTGGTGTGGTGTCTTCTGGTGTCCTCTAAAACCTTCTGGAACAGTTTTCATTGCGGTTAAGTTTGATTCTATTTGACGTTTTGATCCTCCTTGCTGGTTTTCTGATTAAATCCTACTGAAAACATAGATTCACCAAAACTTGTGGAATTTGTCAGTATAAACCTCCTATTCTATGATATTGATCTATTTTCACCATCTATAAGAGGTAAGTTGATGGTTTTTGATGTATGTTAACTACCATCAACAAGCTCCCCCAACTTAGGCTTTTACTTGTCCTCGATAAAAGGATGGATTACTCAAGACATAACCTTAGGACAAGACATCAACATAAAACCACTCCTAGTCATACATGTTCTATAGGATTCAAAGTGTCTACCATGAAACTTTGGGCGGTTGAAGAACGGAACAACTTGAACTAGATCACCATCTTTCTTCAGTCAAATTAATTGGAGAAACATTTAAGATTTTGAAAACAAAAAAACATTGCTTGCCTTCTCCTTTTGTAGTACTCTCAAATCACTTATGTATGTGGTATTTTTGGATCCTCACCAAGGCATAGATGATCTTGTCTTCTTTTACCTACTCTTAAAAGCTTATGTGGATCTCAGGTAGGAATGGAAGTGAAAACATACTTGCATTGCATATATTGTAAAGTCAACACAAGGATCTAAGGAGAAAAGTGTCATACTCTCAGATCAAAATGTGCATGTGTGTGGATAATATATGGTGTCTACCCTAATTCTACTATGCTCCTTGAATCATGTCTCTCTTGTTTGAAATTTGGAAACTTTTGCTAGAGAGCATGGGTTATCTTTCTCTTTTATTTTTTCTCTCCCTTTTTTTCATGGTGAGCATCTAAGTACTTATTGTTTTCCTATCTCAAACACTTGTCCATTTTTTCAAATAATTTTCTTTCTTACATAGCCACATGCCTCTTTCTGCAATTGGAAAACTTTCAAGAGAGACATTTACAAGAACTTGGAGCATTTATTCCTAACAAACTTTATTTTGTGTCTTCTCCCAGTGCAGGAGTAGAACATTTTGGGTGGATGGAAAACATATTGTTGCGTACTCTCAGTGTAGGAGCAGCAGATATATATAGAGTGTACGTGATCTTGATCTTGAGAGCATGATAAGTTTCTCAACAATGATCACAAGGTTTGACCAAACTCAATACAAACACAAGTATATGTAGAAGGTTTATCTATCCTATATATGGCTCTAGTAGGTCATTGCTTACCACAAAGGAGAAGTATAACTATTCATTTTTTTGAAATAAAATTCTCCAATGACTAGACATCAAGAATCAAGTTCTCTTATTCTAATATATCTCATTCCACAACAACTTAGGTAACATGGGGTCCCTAATAATAAGTTCCCAACAGTAGCAAGACTTTCAGGAAGAATATTATGTGAGTCTATCCATAAGTCATGGATGAAATAATCTTTCCTCATGTTTTAAGTTGTTTTATCATGTGATTTTCAATTCGGTTCGAAATGAAAAATGAAACATATGAAAATAGAGTGTATTGGGTTCAAACCTAATCGTGGACAAAGCATGAGGTGAGGAGGCATAGAGAGGGGCTAGTTGGCCCAAGGAGGAGGCCAGGTGGTCCACCATGGTGGCTGCTAGGAGCTCACTTCGTCGTACGTGGTCCTTGGTTAATTACCTTCCGTATTTTGTGAATTTCCCGATCAAATTTTGTTCCGTCATTGCGGTGTGTCTCCCCCATACTTGTTTTCCTATATAACCTTTTCTGCACAATATGTGGAGACAAACACATATCCAAAATTGAGATAGAGAACAGGTAATCATGATAACTGTAACACCCCAGGTGTTTAGCTCCTTAATTGCATTGCATTTGCATAAGCATAAGCATGCATCATGCATATTATTTTATGTGATGCAACAACTGTGATTGTCTTAGCAATTTTATTTGGCTCACATCATGTGATACGTGATAGTTGGTGTGACAAAAAGGTAGAGTGGCCAATTATGTCCTACAACACCTTAGTTATACTTAGGGTAACTCTTGGAGCAAGGTTCATGTTGGCCAAAATTACTAAAGTGCCCTCCAAGAGGTGGTTGACCACCCTTTTGGTACTAGGATGCTCTGGTTTGACCAATTAAAAAGTCCAGCTTAGAAATCTTGCATAGAGGAGTAACCTTAAGCAAAGTTGTAGAGAATTTTATAAGGAACAAAAGTTCTAATATGGCCATCTCATGAAAATGACCAGAACATGCTCAAAAATGGCCCACAAGTCAGCTTGAGTGGTGATCAACACTTAGAAAAATTCTAAGTCTGGAAATTTGGACTTTTCAGTTTCATTGTACCCCACTTTGACACCTTATAACTCACAAACCAGGCCAAACCAGTCCTTGAGCCAATTGACAAAGTTGGATCCCTCATGTAGCTCTACAACATTGTCCACATCACCCAAGCCTGGTTCCCAACGGTTTATGAGTTAGCGTGCTTCAAAAATCGAGTTTCAGTCGGGGGAAAGTAACTGAAACTCAGTTCAGATTTCGTGTGCCTCACTTTGGAGCGTTGTATCTCACTAACCAAGCCGAATTGGCTCACGACCCTATTGGCAATGTTGAAGCCCTCACGTAGCTCTACACTTTTGTTAACTACGGCTCTCACCGAATCAGCCTCGATCACGAGCTATGAGGCGATGAAATCCCACTGTCAGTCGAGCTCGATGGCACCGTTCACCGCGATTCAGTTTCGTCAGAAGGGGGAATGGCCGACCGGCCACAGGGCCTCGCCGACGCGTGGGCATGCGGTGGCGACCGTACGCCGGTCCTGGCCCCACCGGTCAGTTCACGGCGCCTTCAAGACTACCACGACGTGTCGAGGCGGCCTCCATTCCTTTCCCCTCCCTCTGCCGGTTTCAAAACGCCAGAACCGAGCCGCCATTGCCGCTCCACCTCCGGCGAGCTCGCGCGCGTGTTCCACTGCATCACCGGCCACCAAATCACGCCAATTCCTCCGCCTCACCACCCTACACCTCCTCGACCCACCGGCGGCCTTGATTGAACTCAAGGTGAGCCCCATTGTTACCTCCGCCATTCCCGAGAGGCCACCGAAACTCCGCCATGGAGGCTCACCGTGGCCGGGGTAGCTCGGGCCTATCTCCGTCTTTCCTTCCTACCTCAATAGCTCCGCCTAGCTGCAGTGAAGCTCGTACCGAGCTTAGCTGGGACCGTGCGGCCTCACCGGCGACGGTACACCGCCACCCGACCATCACCGGCCGCCGCTCGCGGTGACGAGCCCCTCCCACTCCAACCCAAGCCGTCCTTCTTGCACGAATCGAAGCACCATGTGATGGAGAACGCGAGGGTGTGCTTGATTTCCCGAGCGAGCTTCCCTCCGACGAGCTTGAGCTCGCCGGAGCTCGCGGTTCGCCGCCCCTCTGCCCTCTGTCACTGACAGCGGGGACCCACCTGTCGGTGCCGCGCGTGGGCGGGAGCCCGAGCGGGCCGCGCGCGCGCCGTGGGCCGCGTCCTTTCCCGGGCCGGCCCAGTATAAAATGAGATCTTTTTCATTTTTATTTATTTTTGCTACAGAATTTTGGTTAAGTTTGGAAAATGTAGATCTAGGGTTTTACTTGCCCAAAAATTATGAGATAAATTTTGTTGGAATCCTCAGGGTGTGTAGTATTTTAGAAAAATATGAACTTGTTATGTGATGTTTGTTTTCTGGGATATTTAAATAGGTCTTTGAAGTGGGTTTTAAATCACATGCAAATTTGTTTAAATTATATCTTGAGTTTCAGTGTTCCAACAATTATGAAATTTGGTGAGTAGGCTAATTTATACTTGCTCTAGCTTTGGTAAAAATTTGGGTAGTAGTGCTTAAGTACTTTTCAAGTTATTATGCTATCTTGTTATTCTAGGAAATACTTAAATGAATTTTTGTAATTTTTCTACATGTGCAATGTTCATATAAGTTTTTGGAGAATGTCTTGGTACCCTAGAGTGTCTAAGAAAATTAGGAAATCTGTTGTTTGACAGTTTTTACTATGCTTTGTTATTTATACAAAAATCAGCCTTTTGGGCTTGTGAATTTTATGTAGGAAGTTCCTGTGAATAAATTTAGTTCAAATTTTTACAGTAGCCTCTTTTTGGGTTAGAGAGTCTCCTGTAATTTTTGTAGAATTTTAGGAGCAGTTTACATATATGATTGAAATTCCACTTAATTACTTAAGTAAATTAAGAAATGGGTTTAAATAAATATTCTAGGTGGGCACACCTTACTTTCTGGTGTTTTTGTGACATTTTTGAACTTGTAGTAGTATTAGTTTGGTCTTAGAGAATGTTTGCCACATCAATAAATATTTAACCTTTACAATGTTAGGTTTTCTGGACAGCTGATAGTATTTCTAGGTTTGACCTTGGATAAAGGTGGTTGCTGGAAAACTTGTAAATACCAAAGTTGTAGTAAAAATTGTAAATGAGCTTGTGTCAAAATTTGGGAGCATTTGACTTAGTAGTTTGGGAGTTATTGCTGTTTAAAGTGCCCGTCCAGAATTTACTGCTCTCTGTTTAGAGAGAACAGATTCTGGAACTTTGGAATTTCGATTAGGTAAACTTTGGAATTTAGTGTTGTGATCTGAAAACATTTTGTGGTACATTTCTTAAGCTTTCCAGGTTGTCTTAGATCATATCTTTTGGAGTTAGGAATCTTCAGTTATGTCAGAATCTTTGAGCTGCTGTCCAGAATAACTTACTGTGGTACCCTAAGTAATGTTACTCTTGTGTTTGTTAGGTGTTAGGGCCTTAACCGAAGAGGAACAACTATATCTTAGGTTGGGTAGATTAGGTAAGTACTTCTCCACCGGAGAAGAGATTTTCACGTACTAATACAATAACTTGAATAGAGTATTTTATTCTGAAATGCATTTCATTCCGAGCATGTTGCACCCATTTATGCATTCATGATATTTATTGTGCATTCATGCAATAGGTGTACCGGAGGGAGTAACTCTCCTCGAATTCGAGCCTGTAATTCCGGAGGAGAACCAGGAGCAGCAGGAGCCCGAGGATCCAGCAGGCGAAGGAGACGCCGCTGAAGACTTGCCGGAGTGCCCTGACCACCGGCCTTCAACTTTTCTTAAAGGCAAGCCCCGGTGCATGCTGAACCTACTGTTTTATAAATTAATCTTGAGTACTTTTAATTGTTTACTGCATTAAGTTGTAGGAGTTGTATGAAAACAATTGTTGCATTATACCTGTCCTTGTCCAGATATCGTACTTAATCCTATATTAGGTTTAGGCACGTGTCAATGCTTAGCCCTGCTTAGTTCGGTAGAAGTCGGGTGATTTCCGGTCATCCGCGAGATATAGGAAGGAGTCACGAGTGGCTTTATGGCTATCGTGGATGGAACCATGCCTTAAAATGAAATTGAGACCGGGCGGGAGTTCGATAGTACAGCCGCAAGACACTTCACGTCTTGGGTGTGGAGCTATGCCCGTCTGAGTCGTTTAAGGACCGATTCGCTGTACGTCCTTGAGTCATGTTGAACGCAGTCTAACACTTAGTTGGCCGAATAAGCCGTTCCGACCGTGAAGTCGAGTAGTATGGTTCAGGCCGAGAATCGAATGGTAGGTTGCATCTTGGAGGAGAGAAAGGATGTGCTTGGGGACATTGGCGTGAGACCAAGGGGGGGTTAGAGTCCCTATCACCTGGCAGAGTGTCGCCCTTGGGGACGCGACATTATTCGGGCCCGCGATTCCTGAACTGTACAAAAGATGACCTGAGCAGCCTTCGCCAGGTGTGACTCGGTGAGTGTTAGAAATACCCCTCCAGCTGGATAGGAATTCGATTCGAATCGCCGTCGCTCCCGGTTAGTGAGCACTTGACTTGAGCAGCGGCAACGTAGATCTCATTAAATGAACAGATGGTTAAGTGAATGATACAATGTTGCCACAATGATATACCTGCTATGGATATAATAATAATATTGTTTGATTATAATCAAGTGCATGTTTAGTACAGGTGCTAAGATAGATGGCAGGTAAATGCTAAAAATAACTGCTAGTACAGGTTATAAGAGTCTCAATTACTTATGCCTTTATGCAAAAATGTGAGGTCAGCTAGCCTCTTGTGTAAGCCTTGCATAATCCTTGGTGTCATCTTATTTCTGGTTTTCGGCGGGTAAGTCTAGCTGAGTACATTCCAGTACTCAGGGTTTATTCCCTCCTGTTGCAGATGATATGCTCTATCAAGGCTTCTGCAAGACTTGTCTCCACCCTGCGGGTGAAGAAGACTAGATCACTTGGGCGTGATCATCTTTTATGTACTTTTCTCATGCTTTTGCAGGGATGTTGATCATCAAGACTGGCAGTAGTTAAACAACGGGTGTGTTTATGCTTCCGCTACTTTTATAAACTGGGTTTGTAATAATTGCGACTCTATGTGTGTAAACTTATTTCGGAACTACTTGTGAAATGTAACGTATGATGTTGTATGTTGAATGATGCGATCTTGGTTGTAAGCAAGTTGGTTTGAAATCCTTCGTGGTTTCGATTGACTACCGGGATTATAGGGGCTCAAGTTCGAAAATTCGAGCGCTTCGGTGCTTGTTTTTGTACTTGTGCTCTTATAATTTGGTCGGTTCTGTTACAGCTGGTACCGGAGCATAATTCAACATTAAACACATCATATGAGTATTTAAAAACAAAAGTATTTGATTATGAAAAAGGGTTAAAACACTAAAAAATATTTTTAGGTATGCCAGTGATCACATCCCTTAGCCCAATTAAGGACTCTTAGGTGGCTTATTATAAAGACTAACTTGGGGGCCTTGTTTGTTTTTGTTTCGTCGTCCATACGGCGTGATATTGTATGGATGCCATCCACTTGGGTGGTAATGTATGGATCAATTGCCTCGACACTCTGGTAAGTGTGAGTTGTGAGAGCATGATCGTTCAACCAACGATCTAGGAGAGAGTAGTTTTGGTGACTTGCATACTTACATGTTTAAACCATGTAATTACGTAAGCACTTAATTGTGGGAACCTCTATATCGGGTAGCTTTGATACTGAAGTATATACATCTGGGGATGTGTATATGGAAAGTATTTAAATTACTGCTTTCTTGTGTGCATATATTGGGAAACTATTGGGCTGAAATGAGGTTTTCTACAGGTACACTAACAGCGTAACGAGTAGACCGATAGTTTCGCTTATATGAGAGAACGTATGTATGCCACCGCCTAGCGTTAGAACTTTAGGTTTCTACTAAGGTGAGAGGGCGTACGAAACGTGCATGCATCATGTTTAATTATATCATACCTATCATTTACTCCCTCCTTAAAAATTTCTGTACTCCCGACTAAAGTAAATTTCGTATCCCCTAAATGATCCTCACTTTAAGTCCTATTTTGTTGCTTCAGATGGCACGTACCAAGAGGACTGCTCGCAAGTCCACTGGAGGCAGGGCACCTCGTCACCAGCTCGCTCCACGTGAGCCCCGCCCTGAGCCTACTGAGGTGGAAAGGCTGAGGGCAGAGTTGGCTGAAGTGACTGCTACCAGGAATGCAGCGCGTCAGCAACTGGAGCAAGTGATTCGTGATCGTGACCAGGAAACCCTTGTAGTCCAGAGATTGACAGTAGTAAACCGCAACTGTCAACGCATGCTGGTCCGTGTCATGAACCAGAGGGATGAAGCCTGGCACGAGGAGAACGTTCTGAGAGCTCATCAGTTTGAGCTCGAGCAACAGTTGGAGAATGCTGAAGAGTACAATGACAACCTTCATGAAGAAGTGCATCGCCTGAACAACCAGATTAATCCTCTGCTACCTAGAAACCACAACGTAGATGAGGACATGGGTTCAGGGATCTTCATGGCTGAAGATGATGATGAAGTGGAGGTCAATGGACCTCAAGATGCCGCACCAGAAGAAGAACCCGAAGAGGAAGAAGAAGATGAGGAGTTAGAGCCTGTTAGCGACGAGGATGGCGGGGAGATCCTTGACACCGACTCTGAGGGCGATGCTTAGTGTAGTCATCGCGTAGCTACAATGTTAGGATTGTCTTTTGTGCCCTCCCTGTGTTGGAGTGAGGCTTTGTAATAACTTGACTTTTGGGATGTAAGGTCGAACCCTATGTTTCCTGGATGTTTAGTTGGAGCCTGTTAATTTCGATCGCAATTGGATGTCTTGTTGTGTGGCGTTCGATGATGGTGTCACGATTAGCACCCTTCGGTGCCGCGACGAAACCGAGGGCCTCCTATGGCGCGCGACATAAGGTTGTGCTGCTTGGCACGCGCTGGTATCGAGGTGGCTAGTCATGATCCACCATGGAGCTCTACCGTTGAGAAGTCTCTTTGTGATCAGTTTGAAGTAGCCTTTCTCAGTCAACTAAACACGTTGAAATTGAATCCAAGTCTCGGGCAAAAGATCAAAAATCACGTAGATTTTAACGTAAACGGTTCAGTAACTGCTGTGCTCCTTGTGTGTGAGCCTTTATCAAAGTACATCTTGTTGGATTCTCTCGCATGATTGCACCATTTGATCCGCTTGAATGTATTGTGTGGTTGTGATGAAGTATTGTGTCATGAGCATTTTGAGAAGTCTATTTCATGAAGTCAGTTTGACATAATTACAATAATTCATCTACAAACTTCCCACATCGTCAGTGCTCATTGACTATGCATTTTACAGATGTCGTACAATCTTCGTCGGGGTCGTGGCAATGAGGATGAGGAACAGCCACCCCCTCCACCACCACCTACCCCGGCTGAGTTGATGCAGACCGTGGTCGAAGGGCAGCGCATGCTGGCAGATGCTATGCGCCAGCTTGCCAACCGGGAAGCTCGTCCTGACCGCCAGGGCTCAGAACCCAATCAATACAGTGATTTCAAGGACTTTCTGGATACTAAGCCCCCGCTCTTTAAGGAGGCGGAGGAACCACTGCAAGCTGTTGAGTGGTTGAATACTATTGAACAAAAGTTTCGTCTGCTTCGCCTGACTGAGGAGCTAAAGACTGAATATGCTTCTCATCAATTGCATGGTCCAGCGGGTATTTGGTGGAGCTACTATCGTTCCACACTGCCTGCAAATGTTCCAATTGCTTGGGACCAGTTTAAGGCCGCATTCCGTGGAAACTATATTCCTCCAGGTCTTATGGCTATCAAACACATAGAATTCATGAGGCTATCGCAGGGAAATAAAAGCTTGACCGAATATCTACAATCTTTCAACAACCTGGCAAGGTACGCCACCGAGTTTGTGGATACCGATTCCAAGAAAATTGCTAGCTTTAAAAGAGGCCTAGGCCCGAAGCTGATGAAGACTATGGGCACTAGCAAGTGCACTACTTTCAATGAATTTATCAGTGATGCTCTGACTCAAGAGAACAACAATGCTATCTATTCTGCCTCTAAGAGCCGCAAAAGGGCCATTGAGGCGAGTGCTTCACAGTCTCGAGCTCCAGCTGCCCCGAGGGCTCCTCCTTGCCCTCCTGCCACGAATGCTAAGTTCCGTCCTCCACAAAAGAAGGCGCCAGTGAAGACTGGGTTTCGTAAGGCATATACAGTGGCTCTGCCAAAGAGTAATTCGGGCCAAGGCAACTCCAGTGTCCCTCCTAGCAACATGCCTTGCTGGAACTGCAACAAGCCAGGCCATTGGTCCAGGAATTGCCCTTACCCTAAGAAGAATGTCAACTAAGGTGGACGTCAGGGGCACGCTCATTATAACAGTATCGAGGAAATTCCATCTGGTGAGGTTGTCACCGCTGGTAAGTTCCTAGTTGACCAACATCCTGCAGTGGTACTTTTTGATTCGGGTGCTTCGCATTCCTTTATCAGTCCTAAGTTTGCATCAGAGTTTGTACACAAATTGCATACTGTTGAAGGTGGGGGTTATTGTATTAGCGCAGCAAGTGGGAATATTTCCACAAATAAAGTAGTGGGAAATCTTGAGCTTGAGATAGAAGGGCGAAAGTACTCGCTTGCCTTAGTGGTTTTGCCGGGCTTAGGCATAGATGTTATCTTGGGCATGAATTGGATGAGTCAGAATGGGGTACTCATTGATACATCCACTCGGGTAGTTATGCTCAGAGATCCTACAGATCAAAAGGGTTTTCTGGTACAACTTCCCAGAAAAGTTGATTTGTCTGGGGAAGTACATGCTGTGCAAGCCAAGGCGTTGGCTGAAATTCCCATAGTAAATGAGTTTCCGGACGTTTTTCCCGATGATTTGCCGGGGCTCCCTCCGGATCGGGATGTGGAGTTTAAAATTGAGTTGTTGCCTGGCACGGCGCCCATCTCTAGGAGACCCTATAGGATGCCTCCGAATGAATTAGCTGAACTTAAGGTGCAATTGAATGAACTTTTGAAGAAAGGGTTGATTCGTCCTAGCTCATCGCCGTGGGGATGTCCTGCTATCTTTGTAAAGAAGAAGGATCAGTTGTTGCGGATGTGCATAGATTATAGACCTCTCAATGCAGTCACTGTCAAAAATAAGTACCCTCTACCACGTATCGACATCTTGTTTGATCAGTTGTCTAAAGCTAAAGTTTTCTCCAAGATCGATCTAAGATCTGGCTACCATCAAATTAAAATCCGCCCGGAAGATGTTCCAAAGACAGCCTTTTCTACCCGATACGGTCTTTATGAGTATCTTGTTATGTCTTTCAGCTTGACAAATGCCCCCGCACACTTCATGTACTTGATGAATTCGGTGTTTATGCCTGAATTGGACAAGTTTGTGGTGGTATTTATTGATGACATCCTGGTATATTCTGTGAATGAGGAAAATCACGCTGAACATCTGCGTATAGTCCTCACAAGACTGCGTGAACATCAACTTTATGCAAAGTTCAGTAAGTGCGAATTCTGGCTTCGTGAAGTACCTTTCCTTGGGCATGTGTTGTCCGATGGAGGAATTATGGTGGACCCCGCCAAGGTACAGGAAGTACTGAACTGGAAGGCTCCTATCTCGGTTCACGAGGTCCGGAGTTTTCTTGGTTTGGCTGGCTATTATCGTCGCTTCATCCCGGATTTCTCCAAAATAGCCAAGCCAATGACTCGGTTGCTGCAGAAAGACACCAGGTTTGTCTGGACTCCTGAGTGTGATGCGGCTTTTCACCAACTGCGAACCCTCCTAACCTCAGCTCTGGTTTTGGCACAACCGGATATCGAGAAACCATTTGATGTTTATTGTGATGCCTCAGGCATAGGTTTGGGAGGTGTTCTGATACAGGAAGGCCGAGTAATTGCATATACCTCTCGACAACTTCGGAAGCATGAGGCGAATTATCCAACGCATGACTTAGAACTCGCCGTAGTTGTTCATGCTTTGAAAGCCTGGCGGCACTACCTGTTGGGCAATGTTTGCAATATCTACACAGACCACAAAAGCCTCAAATACATCTTCACCCAACCCGAGTTAAATATGCGTCAAAGAAGATGGCTCGAGTTGATTAAGGATTATAACCTTCAAGTGCACTATCATCCTGGCAAGGCAAATGTGGTTGCGGATGCTTTAAGCCGTAAGTCTCATTGTCATTCCCTAGTTGAAACTGATTTTCATCGATCTCGCCTTCTACATCCCACGGTCTTGTACAACATCACTGTCAGTTGTACTCTCAAAAGCAGAATTATTGAGCTCCAAAAGACTGACACTGGTATATTCCACATCAAGCGTAAGATGAAAGAGCAAGAAACTACACAGTTCAGGGTGGATGAAGAGGGTGTACTATGGTTCAAGGATAGGTTAGTTGTGCCTAAGGACCGGGAGCTTCGAAATGATATTATGTCTGAAGCACACTCCTCTAAGTTGTCCATCCATCCTGGCAGCAATAAGATGTATTATGATTTGAAGCCATACTATTGGTGGACCAAGATGCGGAAAGAAATAGCTGCATATGTGGCTAGGTGTGACACCTGCTGTAGAGTTAAAGCTGTGCATATGAAAGCTGGGTTGCTTCAACCACTTTCTATCCCAGGTTGGAAATGGGAAGAGATAAGTATGGATTTCATTGTCGGTCTTCCTCCTACTGTCAAAAATCATAACTCCATCTGGGTAATTGTGGATCGTTTGACCAAATCAGCTCACTTCATTCCAGTCAGAGTGGACTATCGTCCCACTGACTATGCTGAGTTGTACTTCAATCAGATAGTCCGGCTCCATGGGATACCTCGTACTATCATATCTGACCGTGGTCCCTAGTTCACTGCTCGCTTTTGGGAGCACTTGCATCACCTTCTGGGAACCAAGTTAGTGAGAAGCTCTGCTTATCACCCCCAGACGTCAGGACAGACGGAACGGGTTAACCAAATCTTGGAAGATCTGTTGCGGGCATGTGTCATTTCATCCAAGGGTTCTTGGGAAAAATGGTTACCTCTAGCCGAGTTTTCGTACAATAATAGTTATCAAGAGAGTATTAAGATGGCTCCATTCGAAGCTTTGTACGGTCGTAAGTGTAGAACTCCACTAAACTGGGTAGAAGCTAGTGAAAGGAGATTTTATGGTATTGCTTTTGTTGAGGAAGCTGAGGAACAAGTCCGTACCATCCAAAAACATATGGCTGCAGCCCAAGCTAGACAGAAAAGTTATGCTGATCGTCGTAGAAAACCACTCGAGTTTGAAGTTGGGGACTTCGTGTATCTGAAAGTTTCTCCAATGAAAAGTGTCCAACGTTTTGGTGTTAAGCGGAAACTTGCGCCAAGATACGTGGGTCCTTTCCAGATCATAGGCAAGAGTGGGGCTGTCGCGTACAAAATCTAGTTACCTCCTGAAATGAGTGCCATATTCAACGTCTTCCATGTATCACAGCTCAAAAAGTGTCTTCGAGTTCCTGAGGAAAGAGTCCCTTTAGGAGATATCAGGCTGGAATCCGATCTAACTTACGAAGAAAAGCCAGTCCGAGTGATCGATACTCAGGAACGAGTAACTAGAAGCAAAGTGGTTAAGTGGTATAAAGTAATGTGGAGTAATCAGGGTAGTGAAAGTGACGCTACATGGGAACGGGAAGACTATTTGCGGGATGGTTATAAGGAATTCTATGAAAAATGGTACGCTTTCCAAATCTCAGGACGAGATTTTTATAAGGGGGGAGGGCTGTAACACCCCAGGTGTTTAGCTCCTTAATTGCATTGCATTTGCATAAGCATAAGCATGCATCATGCATATTATTTTATGTGATGCAACAACTGTGATTGTCTTAGCAATTTTATTTGGCTCACATCATGTGATACGTGATAGTTGGTGTGACAAAAAGGTAGAGTGGCCAATTATGTCCTACAACACCTTAGTTATACTTAGGGTAACTCTTGGAGCAAGGTTCATGTTGGCCAAAATTACTAAAGTGCCCTCCAAGAGGTGGTTGACCACCCTTTTGGTACTAGGATGCTCTGGTTTGACCAATTAAAAAGTCTAGCTTAGAAATCTTGCATGGAGGAGTAACCTTAAGAAAAGTTGTAGAGAATTTTATAAGGAACAAAAGTTCTAATATGGCCATCTCATGAAAATGACCAGAACATGCTCAAAAATGGCCCACAAGTCAGCTTGAGTGGTGATCAACACTTAGAAAAATTCTAAGTCTGGAAATTTGGACTTTTCAGTTTCATTGTACCCCACTTTGACACCTTATAACTCACAAACCAGGCCAAACCAGTCCTTGAGCCAATTGACAAAGTTGGAGCCCTCATGTAGCTCTACAACATTGTCCACATCACCCAAGCCTGGTTCCCAACGGTTTATGAGTTAGCGTGCTTCAAAAATCGAGTTTCAGTCGGGGGAAAGTAACTGAAACTCAGTTCAGATTTCGTGTGCCTCACTTTGGAGCGTTGTATCTCACTAACCAAGCCGAATTGGCTCACGACCCTATTGGCAATGTTGAAGCCCTCACGTAGCTCTACACTTTTGTTAACTACGGCTCTCACCGAATCAGCCTCGATCACAAGCTATGAGGCGATGAAATCCCTCTATCAGTCGAGCTCGATGGCACCGTTCACCGCGATTCAGTTTCGTCAGAAGGGGGAATGGCCGATCGGCCACAGGGCCTCGCCGATGCGTGGGCATGCGGTGGCGACCGTACGCCGGTCCTGGCCCCACCGGTCAGTTCACGGCGCCTTCAAGACTGCCACGACGCGTCGAGGCGGCCTCCATTCCTTTCCCCTCCCTCTGCCGGTTTCAAAACGCCAGAACCGAGCCGCCATTGCCGCTCCACCTCCGGCGAGCTCGCGCGCGTGTTCCACTGCATCACCGGCCACCAAATCACGCCAATTCCTCCGCCTCACCACCCTACACCTCCTCGACCCACCGACGGCCTTGATTGAACTCAAGGTGAGCCCCATTGTTACCTTCGCCATTCCCGAGAGGCCACCGAAACTCTGCCATGGAGGCTCACCGTGGCCGGGGTAGCTCGGGCCTCTCTCCGTCTTTCCTTCCTACCTCAATAGCTCCGCCTAGCTGCAGTGAAGCTCGTACCGAGCGTAGCTGGGACCGTACGGCCTCACCGGCGCTGGTACACTGCCACCCGACCATCACCGGCCGCCGCTCGCGGTGACGAGCCCCTCCCACTCCAACCCAAGCCATCCTTCTTGCACGAATCGAAGCACCATGTGACGGAGAACGCGAGGGTGTGCTTGATTTCCCGAGCGAGCTTCCCTCCGACGAGCTTGAGCTCGCCGGAGCTCGCGGTTCGCCGCCCCTTTGCCCTCTGTCACTGACAGCGGGGACCCACCTATCGGTGCCGCGCGTGGGCGGGAGCCCGAGCGGGCCGCGCGCGCGCCGTGGGCCGCGTCCTTTCCCGGGCCGGCCCAGTATAAAATGAGATCTTTTTCATTTTTATTTATTTTTGCTACAGAATTTTGGATAAGTTTGGAAAATGTAGATCTAGGGTTTTACTTGCCCAAAAATTATGAGATAAATTTTGTTGGAATCCTCAGGGTGTGTAGTATTTTAGAAAAATATGAACTTGTTATGTGATGTTTGTTTTCTAGGATATTTAAATAGGTCTTTGAAGTGGGTTTTAAATCACATGCAAACTTGTTTAAATTATATCTTGAGTTTCAGTGTTCCAACAATTATGAAATTTGGTGAGTAGGCTAATTTATACTTGCTCTAGCTTTGGTAAAAATTTGGGCAGTAGTGCTTAAGTACTTTTCAAGTTATTATGCTATCTTGTTATTCTAGGAAATACTTAAATGAATTTTTGTAATTTTTCTACATGTGCAATGTTCATATAAGTTTTTGGAGAATGTCTTGGTATCCTAGAGTGTCTAAGAAAATTAGGAAATCTGTTGTTTGACACTTTTTACTATGCTTTGTTATTTATACAAAAATCAGCCTTTTGGGCTTGTGAATTTTATGTAGGAAGTTCCTGTGAATAAATTTAGTTCAAATTTTTACAGTAGCCTCTTTTTGGGTCAGAGAGTCTCCTGTAATTTTTGTAGAATTTTAGGAGCAGTTTACATATATGATTGAAATTCCACTTAATTACTTAAGTAAATTAAGAAATGGGTTTAAATAAATATTCTAGGTGGGCACACCTTACTTTCTGGTGTTTTTGTGACATTTTTGAACTTGTAGTAGTATTAGTTTGGTCTTAGAGAATGTTTGCCACATCAATAAATATTTAACCTTTACAATGTTAGGTTTTCTGGACAGCTGATAGTATTTCTAGGTTTGACCTTGGATAAAGGTGGTTGCTGGAAAACTTGTAAATACCAAAGTTGTAGTAAAAATTGTAAATGAGCTTGTGTCAAAATTTGGGAGCATTTGACTTAGTAGTTTGGGAGTTATTACTGTTTAAAGTGCCAGTCCAGAATTTACTGCTCTCTGTTTAGAGAGAACAGATTCTGGAACGTTGGAATTTCGATTAGGTAAACTTTGGAATTTAGTGTTGTGATCTGAAAAATTTTGTGGTACATTTCTTAAGCTTTCCAGGTTGTCTTAGATCATATCTTTTGGAGTTAGGAATCTTCAGTTATGTCAGAATCTTTGAGCTGCTGTCCAGAATAACTTACTGTGGTACCCTAAGTAATGTTACTCTTGTGTTTGTTAGGTGTTAGGGCCTTAACCGAAGAGGAACAACTATATCTTAGGTTGGGTAGATTAGGTAAGTACTTCTCCACCGGAGAAGAGATTTGCACGTACTAATACAATAACTTGAATAGAGTATTTTATTTCTGAAATGCATTTCATTCCGAGCATGTTGCACCCATTTATGCATTCATGATATTTATTGTGCATTCATGCAATAGGTGTACCGGAGGGAGTAACTCTCCTCGAATTTGAGCCTGTAATTCCGGAGGAGAACCAGGAGCAGCAGGAGCCCGAGGATCCAGCAGGCGAAGGAGACGCCACTGAAGACTTGCCGGAGTGCCCTGACCACCGGCCTTCAACTTTTCTTAAAGGCAAGCCCCGGTGCATGCTGAACCTACTGTTTTATAAATTAATCTTGAGTACTTTTAATTGTTTACTGCATTAAGTTGTAGGAGTTGTATGAAAACAATTGTTGCATTATACCTGTCCTTGTCCAGATATCGTACTTAATCCTATATTAGGTTTAGGCACGTGTCAATGCTTAGCCCTGCTTAGTTCGGTAGAAGTCGGGTGATTTCCGGTCATCCGCGAGATATAGGAAGGAGTCACGAGTGGCTTTATGGCTATCGTGGATGGAACCATGCCTTAAAATGAAATTGAGACCGGGCGGGAGTTCGATAGTACAGCCGCAAGACACTTCACGTCTTGGGTGTGGAGCTATGCCCGTCTGAGTCGTTTAAGGACCGATTCGCTGTACGTCCTTGAGTCATGTTGAACGCAGTCTAACACTTAGTTGGCCGGATAAGCCGTTTCGACCGCAAAGTCGAGTAGTATGGTTCAGGCCGGGAATCTAATGGTAGGTTGCATCTTGGAGGAGAGAAAGGATGTGCTTGGGGACATTGGCGTGAGACCAAGGGGGGGTTAGAGTCCCTATCACCTGGCAGAGTGTCGCCCTTGGGGACGCGACATTATTCAGGCCCGCGATTCCTAAACTGTACAAAAGATGACCTGAGCAGCCTTCGCCAGGCGTGACTCGGTGAGTGTTAGAAATACCCCTCCAGCTGGATAGGAATTCGATTCGAATCGCCGTCGCTCCCGGTTAGTGAGCACTTGACTTGAGCAGCGGCAACGTAGATCTCATTAAATGAACAGATGGTTAAGTGAATGATACAATGTTGCCACAATGATATACCTGCTATGGATATAATAATAATATTGTTTGATTATAATCAAGTGCATGTTTAGTACAGGTGCTAAGATAGATGGCAGGTAAATGCTAAAAATAACTGCTAGTACAGGTTATAAGAGCCTCAATTACTTATGCCTTTATGCAAAAATGTGAGGTCAGCTAGCCTCTTGTGTAAGCCTTGCATAATCCTTGGTGTCATCTTATTTCTGGTTTTCGGCGGGTAAGTCTAGTTGAGTACATTCCAGTACTCAGGGTTTATTCCCTCCTGTTGCAGATGATATGCTCTATCAAGGCTTCTGCAAGACTTGTCTCCACCCTGCGGGTGAAGAAGACTAGATCACTTGGGCGTGATCATCTTTTATGTACTTTTCTCATGCTTTTGCGGGATGTTGATCATCAAGACTGGCAGTAGTTAAACAACGGGTGTGTTTATGCTTCCGCTACTTTTATAAACTGGGTTTGTAATAATTGCGACTCCGTGTGTGTAAACTTATTTCGGAACTACTTGTGAAATGTAACGTATGATGTTGTATGTTGAATGATGCGATCTTGGTTGTAAGCAAGTTGGTTTGAAATCCTTCGTGGTTTCGATTGACTACCGGGATTATAGGGGCTCAAGTTCAAAAATTTGAGCGCTTCGGTGCTTGTTTTTGTACTTGTGCTCTTATAATTTGGTCGGTTCTGTTACAATAACAAATATCCATTAATGATTGAATATGGCACTTTATTATAACTCATAAAATTCACCCTAACTTTAATCGATTTAACAACTGAGCTAGCGACGTACCTAACATCTCAAACGACAAACCTAAAAACTTTAACCTAACTAAAACTTGTGCCTTATTATTAATCGCTAACCCTTAATTCTCTCTCTTCTTCCCAACTCAATTGGAAAGAATTTCGATCTGCTTCTCTAATTTCTTTCGCTCAATAGTTTCTAATTCTATCTTCTTATTCAGAGTATCTACAGTCCTAATGAGGAGAGTGTTTTGCTGTTGGAGAGATGTGATAGTTTGGGAAATATTTTCAATCCTTGTCTCTAGCATCGCAATGGTCGTCCTTGGGCTCTTCTCTTCTCTTCCTAATGGTGGAGCAGGTCTCTTTGGTGTCTCCCTTGGTGGAATGAATTTGACTTGGTTTGGTGCAGCTCGAATACCATCAAGAGACACTTGGGGAGTAGTTGTTGTGTACTTCACACAGGTGACCTCTCCAAGCTTGTTGGTTTTGACACCCATTAACGTCTCATTAGGTCTTGGAGGTAAAAGCTTGACGTCCTTTAGTACGTGTAACACCCCGGGTGTTTTCACTAGTTAAGCAATGAGTTTGAGCTCAAACATGACATGCGAAGTGGTAATGAAGGTGTTGTTGACACCAGATTTTGGTAAGGATATTTCATGACCATGGACCCAGGTGTTAGGCACGAGAAAGCCAGTTAAAGGATCGGCTAACACAGATAAAACCAATTGGTATGGATTGCGTCAACTAAGGGTTATTCGGGCCGAGATCGGAGGAGCCAAAACACATCGGACTCTATCAAAGAAGGGAAAGATTGGAGTCCAAGTTATCTTTTTCCTATTTTCTTTTGTAAGCAAGTCATGTCCAATTAGGACTCATGTCAAGGTTCTGGGCTATAAATATTAAACCCTCGACCATTGTAAGATATACAATCAATCAATACAATCAACCCTTTTTGGCTCTGGCCAAACCCTTAGGAGTAGGAGTAGAGTAGATTCTGGCAAGATCTTCAAACAAGCAGGGCTACATCGGTTATGTCTGACCTCCGGTTTGTTTGTAAGTATTGCCATGGTTTATATCTTGTTTGTAAGGCAACATCGATTAGGTTCGAACTCGTGCAAGCTTGGTATAAGCTAGTTATCGGTTTAGATTCTTATTTGTAAGGCTGCAATAGTTAGGTCCAACCTCTTACAGACAGGCAATCTAAGCTAGTTATCGGCTCTATTAGATTTGGTAGTCTAATAGATTCATTAAGTTATCGATATTGTTTATTTAAATTGATCTATTTATTATAGCAATATCACTGCCCAATCAAGATTGACAAATTGCTAGCTTCTAATATCATTAAAATCCACTGTTTTGGATGCTTTCATACTTATCTCTATCAAGACAGTTGATTTAGGTTCATATTTGGATGCTGTCAATCTTGATTGTTACGTGTTGTGCGTTCGAGCTATCTGTGCGATTATAGGTAAATTTGAGGTTAGATTAGGCTTGATCTGATGGCTTGTTATGGCTGTATCTTCGGACCCCACTATTAGGTTTATTAGACCAGGTTTGCTTTGATCTTAGATCTATTTGTGATTAAATGGATAGACCTCGTTCGTGCTTCATGGACCCTGTATCGGCTAAATAGCTGATCCAGTCGCGCTTTCACTGGTAGCATGTATGCATAGCTTGACTAGTTGCTAATTACTCTTTTATACTCATTTTATATACTTAGAACACACCATTATTAAGGTTGCATCCTCGGGCACCCCACTGTTAGCAATGTTTTGAATATATCTAGCAAGTGTAGAAGGTTGATTAGTGCTTGACCGTTGTTCATACATGTTACATACTTTTGAACATACCTATGCGTATCGACTAAGTCAGATCGGCTGATTATATATTATATTTAATGATTACTTTAAATAACCATTCTGATATCATTATTATTATTGCAAGCTTTGTTATTAGGAGTTGACTTTGTAGTCAATTTCCTTTGACCACTAGCTATCTTATGACCGCACATCTTGGAACTGTCTGGGAACAAACCAGCAGGTTCCATAATTTGATGTTTTCTTTTCCCTTGTCAATTATAGGTCAAATTGACTGGCACTCCTTGGTTCATTCTCATCCAGACTGGCTTATTTAGGCTTAGGGAATCTCAAAGACTCTTGCTTCACATGATCCTGCAGGCCTCCCAAGTGTGTTGGCATAGGAACACACATTTTTTTTGTGTCAACACACTTTTTGGCATGCTCGGTGGGACTACAATCGTCATCATGTCTACATCTGTTGGTAGTGAAGCTATTCTCAATGTGACTTTTGAGGAACTTCCTGAAGAGTGGTGTAATACTATTGAAAGAGCAATGCAACAGTTCAAGGATAAATGTATGTTATCATATGCCAAAGACCATGAAGGGAGGATATACCAGAAGACCTATTTGCCTAGAGTTCTCCTTGATGGACAACCAGATCCAAATGACGCTGTAGCTCGTCATGCGATGTATGACACCATAACCCGAGCTATGAGCACAACACTTGCCAATCATAATGATTTATTCTTAGCGAGCTTGACAAATTCTTTGAAGGAGTCTTTGGGTACGTGCGTACAATCTCGAGGACCAGCATATTCTAATCACAATACGGGTCCTAGAAGAAATGATGCAATGACAACAAATGTTACCCTAGGTCTCAACGGTCAAGCATCAGGAGGTGTATCTGCTCAACAAGGAGGAAACGAGTAGCATTCTATGTAATAGTCGATGGTTGACTATAATATTTGTCAATCGGCTGTAAAAATTGCTCCTGGGTACAGGAGAATTGTGAGGGATTTTAATGCTCCACCTTACTGAGGAAAAGTTGCACTAGGAGAAATCCCTCCAGGGTATCATTATGCTAGTGATTTTTATACTCTAAATGCTATTAAGAATCTTGGGTATCAGAATGTTCCTCAAGGAACCCAAGGCTCTAGATAGCAAAGCCAGGGTAATACAAGTACATAGAATCCTGCGGTGGCCCACGTGGATGAGTTGATGGGTAAGGTGACTGAGATGATGCAGAGGCAGTTTGGTTTGAAGCCAAAGAATTCAACAATTACTTATAGGAAGCCATATCCATCATGGTATGATCAAGTGGTGTTACCTCCATGATACAGGATTCCTGATTTTGTCAAATTCACTAGTACTGGATCTACCTCGACTATGGAGCATATTAGTCAATATTTAGCTCAGCTTGGAGAATTATCTGATGAACCAGCGTTCAGAGTACTGTTTTTCCCTCTGTCTCTATCTGGTCCTGCCTTCTCATGGTTTGCATCTCTACCATATGATTCTATTGTGGGATGGGAAGATTTGGAATCAAAATTCCATCAATACTTTGATTAAGGAATTACAGAAAAAGGGATTGCAGACTTAGTCGATGTCAGGTAGGAAAGCAGTGAATCTGGAAGCCATTACATTCAAAGGTTCAGAGATGTCAGAAACCAGTGCTACTCACTGACACTATCAGACGCAGAGTTGGTTGGTATTGCAATTAGAGGTTTATTGCCAGCACTCAAAGAAAAGATTGGCGGTGATTATCCAAATCTTGCAGCATTAGCCAAGAAATTGGCTAGCCTGGATACTTAATACAAATATTCAAGATTTAATAAATCTCAGAAAGCTACAAATGTTGGTTTTAACTTTGATCCAGTCTTCCAAGAAGTTGGTAGTGAATTGAAAGTGAGGATGAAGCCAACAAAGTTGTTGCCGTTGATTGGGCTTGGAAACAAGCAGAATACATTCCTTATGCTAAGTCTAAAATAGTTGATAATGAAGATGACAAGACATATAGTTTTGATATTACTAAAGCTAATAAGATTTTCAATTACCTGCTTGAGAAAGGCCAGATTAAGTTAACAGTAATCATAAAATACCTTCGGCTAAAGAACTTAAGAAAAAAAGATATTGCAAATACCACAATTCTTCCATGCACACCACCAATGATTGCAAAGTTTTTAGAGAGCTAATTCAGAAAGCCATTGAAAAGGGTAGGATTGGGCTTGAAAAGAAGAAAGGTAGCAGTATGGGTATTGAAGGCCATCCTTTTTGTAACAACCTAGAAATTTCCAGGAAACAAAAATCACAACTACAATTTTTTTTTTCTAAAATAAACCTATGTTCGGTGAGGTGTCATCTAGGAAACCTAACGTAGTTGCATAAGTAGCACCTAAAATAGCTAATTACATCTTTGCATTTAACCATACATGCTTGAGTTGGATTTTATGTTCCTTGAATTGAATTAAAAGCAACAACATCTCTTGAATTAATTGCTTAAGTAAATAAATATAGAAATATAAACCCATCAAATAGTTGGAAACCAAAAATATATCTTGTGAGCCCCATTGTGTTAACCAAGTGGAGGCAATATATTGGTATGCTTACAAAAGCTTTGGCTTAGTTAGAATAAAGAAAAATACAACATGGGAGACCCAAACAAATAAAAGGAAATATGAAGAACCTTTCTAGCACATCCATGCACAGCAGGCCTGGCCCAAACCGCAGCTGCGTGCTTCTCTTCGCGCATCCGCGCGCGCGCCCGCCACATGGGCCGGCCCAACAAGCCGCCGGCGCTTGGCCTGCGTTGCCAACCCGCAAACGCCAAGGCGTCTTCATTCCTTCCCACGTCGCTGATGGGCAGGACTCGCCTTCTTCCCCTTCCTTCCGCCCGACCGAATCCCTCTATTCGCTCAAACTAGCAAGGAGCAGGGGACAGGGTCACGCACGGGGCGAGGGGAGATTCCCTCTGCCTCCACCGCCAGCCGTGCGTGCCAAGTCGCGCCACCGGGTCCTCCTGCCAGCCACACGTGTCTCACCTCCGCTCCCATGCACCGCGAGCCGCGCGTGCCTACGCCATGGCCCGCACCGCAACCACCACCTAACACCGTCGTCCATTCCATAACCACCCCGTGATTCCAAAAATTGGTGAGGCCAATCCGATCTTCACTAGCTGGCTTCCCCAAAACCCTAGCACAATCGCGTTGATCACCTCCACGTGGCCCCAAACCCCTTCACCACCACTCGCCTTCCCATGATCGTCGCCCCCTATAAGTAGGCGCCACTCGAGGTGCCCGAGCCCCCTCCATCCGCTCTGCCACCACCCCGGTGGTCACCACTTCGTGCCACGACCAAGAAAAGGGGAGGAGGGGAAGAAGGGGAGAAAGAGGGGAAAGGCCGCCACTAGAGCCGCCAGCCACTGAGGAGCCACCGGAGCCCGGAGCATCGACCGAATGACCACGTCGATGTTGCTGTTCTCCCTACACGGCACCGACTCTACACTACTCTGAATCACCACTGCACCGCCATCCTACTACCACAAGCCCAAGGTGAGCCACCCCGCTCGCCACCCTTTCCCCGCTCACCACCCTATCTCTGCTCACCACCATGTGCACACCGGCATGGCTGCGGCACCTCCATACCGGAGGTGGCCAAGGCTAAGCCTCGAACATCACCACACACCCTTCGGTAGGTGTAGCCACAGTTTGCGTCGCACACCTAGGGACGGAGAACGCCGAGAGCGGCGTGACACGGGGCATGCCCGCCATGGCTAGAGCTCGCCATGGCGAGGTCAAGACATCGCTGTGTGAGCACGGTAGAGGCATGATCAAAAGGTCCAACAGGTTCACTTTGGCAAAGGACACACCATGCGCACCTTAAGAGAAGGAGGGACCCCCGGTGGCGTGTTCGGCGGTGTTCCGCCCGATCAGAGCCGTTGAGCCGCCCCCACCGTAGGAGGTTCTGCTGGAGCCCAATGTCGTTGTTTTGACCTCACCTTCATGCTCCTTTTGCGACCGTGCATCGGTAGGAGACCTTAGCAGCCGAGCTAAGCCACCATGGAGCGCCACCGTGCAAGCATGCCGCCGGCGGACGTGCTCCGGTGAAAACAGAGTGGGGAAAGAACAATCGAGATGATCGGTACACCTAGTGCACCGTGGACCGAGAGGAAAGAAGGGGAAAGTGGACATGGTCCACCGTAGACCCTGTTGTGGCCTGTGAACCACCACCGCCTGTCCACCATAGACCGGCCTTATGAACCCAAGCCCGATCCAAATATCCATTTTGGTGACGTGGTAGCACCAGCGCCTGACACGTGGCGGGCCCGGCCTGGCCCAGTCTGGCCCAACCGAACCCGGTCGCGGCCTAGTCAATGATTGACCGTTGACCGGTCAACGCTGACCGTTGACCTGGACCACATATCAGTGACTTGCTCTATTTCGGCCAATCAGAGCTTGACACGTGTCACTGTCTAGTTTTTCTTTTTCTTTTTCTTTTCTAGAAAATCATTTAATCTTTAGAAATTCATAACTAATTCATTTTAACTCAGAAAAATACCAAACCAGTTTCTAATTTTTTTCTAAAAATGAGCTCTACATCTTAGGCTTGTGTTTGAGTGCATTTTGATCTTTCGAATTTCTGTTGCTTCTTTGTGCACCTCTATAGGAGTCGTTAATGTGACTCTACGTTACGTTTAACAGAGCCGGAGGACCTGCCAACTGAGGAGTACGACCCCGACTACAGCGAGGACTTGGGTGACGACTGCCAGGTGCCACGCCCCACCCATCTCCGTAGAACCTATTACGCATGCAAATATAGAATTGCTAGCGCTTTACTTTTTGTGAAATAATATGATGATAGGCTGCATGGTAGATGCTTTACTTTGAGCCCTTTACCTTGTCGTAACCTTACTCCTGCTCACTCTGCTGTTAGGCTAGATGCTCGCATGTTACATGTTACTGCTTTTACTCTTACTCGCATTATATCTGTGATGTGATGCCGGTGAGTGAGAGGCGTATATGTATAAGGCACGTAGTGCCGAGAACTTGGTAAACCTGATTAATAGAACTGGGGAGATCTTGGCGTGCGTCTTGGGTGAGTGGTGAGGGTTGAGTCGATCGGACAGGATCCTACGATGAGTCTTTGGGGCAAGTCTTGCTGGAGGGGTGCGAGCTGGGCATCCCTCATGAGAGATACCTGTGGTGGGTATATTGGAAGGTGAACTGGGGTGTTGGTTATCCCTAGTGGAGGTGCTGTCGTGGCACGGGGAATACGGTGTTTCCCCTTGAGAAGATATCCTGTCTGGTCCCCCTAAGGACTAGTATGTCTTGAGAACCGGAACCATGGGACCTTCGTGCACACCACTCGCTCTCGATGGGCGGGAGACGATTACCCGACTAACTAGGACGGTACCACTACTACTAGGTTGGAAGGTGATAGTGTAGGGAGGTACGGGCATGGGGACCCACACCTCCTAAGACAGCATAGTGACCTTGGGGGTCCCGATACTACGTCTCACAGTCTCAGCGTTTCGGTGGACACCGGGATGGCCCAGGGCTAAGTGGTAGGGTGGTATTGTATCGGTTGGAAGGCAGTTGGAATCAGCCTAGACGAGCCGGATCATCGAGGATGGCGATCTTGTGGATTACCAGGTGTACACGCTCTGCAGAGTTGATCGATCTATACGTATAGCCGCGTCCACGGATATGGACATTCCCATGACCTACACTTCACTTGATTAGAGAGAGGAGTCCTTTCTACCTTTTCCTCAGGTTCTGTGTTGGATTCCGGCTTTGGCCGTTGAGACGAGATCTGAGCGGGAGTCAATCTCGTCGCCTAGAGAGAGAGAGAGAGAGAGATGAGATGTGTTGTGTGTGATGGGAATGGGAAAAATGTGTGATTAAGATGGGTTAAAAACTGATGAATATCTTATTATTAAAATATTAACTACTTGCATAGGAAACCCACAGCCTAAATAGGTCTCTTGCTACTTCCCTCAATGCATTCCACTTCCCACAAAGCATTGCAAGCATAGGGTGGGCGATGCGTGGCTAGTACCAAGTGTACTGATAGATTTTTGACAGGTTCCGAGCCCGAGTACGACTACGAGGGCGATGATTGGGAGGATTAGAGGGTCTGTTCTACGCTCAAGCTGGTTCCAGGAGATCGCCGCTGCTATCTACGTCGGATGCTGTTTCGGATGCTTGTGTGAGTGTGTTCCGCCCTGTGAGGCGAAGAGAATAAATTATGGAAAGCTCTCTATTGTACTCTGATATTCGTGCATGACTTTATGTATCACTGAGATTTGGGTAAATTGACAGAATGTTTCGTCATTTTACACTTCGTTTCTGTGGATTCCCCGTCGTGGAAATCAAGGACGTTTCACTTTTCCCACAAATATGGTTGTTCCATCTTTTCCACAAGGGAATTTCAAAGTACTTACCTTAGAAAGAGCCAAGAAAGCTAGGACTATTGATTTTGAGAAACAAATATCGGCTGAAGAATATAGGGAGATCAAGGCAAAATAGAATCAGCAAAATAGCCGATATGATCAATTTGAAATTTCTAAAGCTGGTGTAGTGTCACACCCCGGTTTTGCAAAGAACAAAACTAGGCTCATCATATGTGTGCCCAGGAAGTCCACACATACAACAACAGAATAGAGATATCAAAATAATGTTTATATAAAGCGGAATACTTACTATATTAACACTTACAACTATCAGAGTATCGCAGAACGGTGGCTAAGCTTCTGCTCAGGCTCCATTCTTCTCAGGGATGGCTGACTAGGGGTTCTATATGCCAAGCACTTCTGAAAAGACTTCTAAAAACTCCACTACACTTTCATCCTTCTTCTAAGCAGCACCTTACTACACACTAGAGTGTGGGGAAATAGCAAGAGTGGGTCCATGTCGAACTCAATAAATATAACATGGGGTTCATGAGGCTCAAAAAGGATAGACACTGGTTTACTGCATTTAGCTTTTAATTATGACAGTTTTATCATATGAGTAGCATCAGGTTTTCATTTATCCCACAATAAACATATGATCAATGTAAAGATGAATAATGAATAGCAAAAACACATTTATAGTAATTAGTGATCATCTATTCTGTAAGGGTCCAAGGCCACTCGTGACCGTGAGCACGGCTGTTATAACAGTTTTACACTCTGCAGAGGTTGTACACTTTCACTGTGAATCATGATTTACCCTTTCGCCCGAGGTGATCAGCCTCTTGAACCACTACCAAGGAAGGTCGGCAGGGTTCACTATGAAGTCTTTTAAAGGTTCGCCTAACAAGTTAGGGCCATTAGATTCACTCGGCAAACAGATATAGAGCCCCCTTCCAAATGGCACAATGATGCGCAGTCTATACACATAAGAACAGAGGCCGCACTATACCCGATTCGTCAAGCTGTTCTTACGCCATGAAGGTTACCACTAACAAGCTAGAAAAGGTCCTCGTACTTGACTAAAGCCAGAGCCATATAGCCCTCACAGTTGTACTGTAAGTCCCGGATGTTCGCTTATAGATGAGTCCTTAAGGAGAGAAACTAGAGCACCAAGAAAAATAGCATCATGCTCTAGCCCTCTTTAAACAGTAATCAAAATGTCATCTTTTAGTGTTGTTGCATATTCCATTAATCATATTACAAGATCATAGTTTATGCTCAGCGCTAGCAAAACTACTCAATGCAATATCATGGGTGCCAAGGTAATGGATCAAGACTAAGTCATCCTTAACAAGGGAATACATGCATAATGAATTTAATTATTTATTGTGAATAGGACAACAAGGATAATCCCATGCTATACTTGCCTTAGAACTTACCTTATGCCCAAAGCAACTTGCTCTAAAAAGCCTCAACTTAATCTTTCATTTGCAACTTCTGGCACTCAGCTTCTGGTCTTCACCTTCGGATCTTCGAAGCTCATGGATAGTCTTTCTTCTACTCGTAGATCATAGCAACCCAACACACTAATAGGCATACAAGCAAACAAATAGGTACAACTAAGAACAATACACCACACAAGAGAAAACAACGTACTAAAAGAGAGCTACCAGCTACGGTCACGAGAACATAAGAAACGTCGATAACGGAACTATCGTTAAAAAGAAAAAGACTATTGGAATATTTATATTATAAAAAGAAACTACTACATGCTTGTCACACCCGGTTTTCTAAAGAACAAAACCAGGCTAATCATATGTGTGCCCAGGAAGTCCACACATATGCCAGAATGAAAAAGTATCAGAAACAATGTTATTATATAACGTATACATAGCTATATTAACACTTACATCAGAGTATCGCGGAACGGTGACTAAACTTCAGGCTCCATTCTTCTCAGGGATGGCTGACTGGGGGTAACATATGCCTAGCACTTCTACTAGTCTTCTGGAAACTCCACTACACCTTTGTCCTTCTTCCGAGTAGCATCTTACTACACACTGGAGTGTTGGGGAAATAGCAAGAGTGAGTCCATGTCGAACTCAACAAGTATAACACAGGGTTCATGAGGCTCAAAAAGGCTAGACACTGTTTGACTGCGTTTAGCTTTTAATCATCATATAATTAGCAATTGAGTAGCATCAAGATATTCCAATCCCATTAATGAATCAATGATCAATTGTAATAAGGATAATGAATAGCATTAACATGAGCATAATAATAACAACAATAATTAAGCATGATATAACAATGGTGATCATCTATTCTGTAAGAATCCCCAAGGCCGCTCGTATCCGTGAGCACGGCTAGTATACCAGTTTTTAAACTCTGCGCAGAGGTGTACACTTTCACTGTGAGTCATGATTTCCAAATGCATGGGTTAATTACTCCCAAAACACTGAAAACCATATAAAGCCACTCAAAAGTTCGTCTAACAAGTTAGGGCCATTAGATTCACTCGGCAGGCAGATGTAGAACCCCCCTTCCCAGTGGCACAACAACCGCAGCCTATACACACTAAGGACAGGGGCTCGCCCTACACCCAACGTGGCAAGCCATTCTTACGCCATTTAAGGTAACCTCTAACAAGCTAGAAAAGGTCTCTTGAACAACTAGAGCCAGAGCCATATAGCCCTCACAGCTGTACTGTATATCCCGGTTATCACTTACAGGTAAGTCCTTATGGAGAGAAACCAGAGAAACAATATAACCCCTTGCTCTAGCCCCCTTTTCAACAGTAATAAAATCATCTTAATTGGTTGATTGCATAATTCATTAGTCAAATTACAAGATCATTGTTCATAATTAAGCGCTAGCAGTAGCTACCCAATGCATACCTAAGGTTGACAAGGAATCAAGATATCAAAAGCTAAGTTATAATCTCTATGGTTGTCAAGGAAGACACATGCATATGTATGATAATTTCAGTGAATAGGACAACAAGAATAGTCCTATGTTATACTTGCCTTGATCAAAGCTTTCCTGTTGATACTGCTGGTCTGGCTCAAAATAATACTTCTGATCGTCAAGAAATTGCTCACCGTCTATACTTGATCGTCAAGCATCAACACACAATTATCCGAGCAATCATACACAAAGCAAACAACGAGACATAATTAAAACAATACACCAACAGTAGCAAAATAATATAAAAAGTTTGTAAAACTCTTCTACACATTACTACGATCACACAGACGCAAAGATCACCAAATTCAGATTTAAAACGTGAAAGTTATGAATTTTCTAAGATTTCCTATAGATAAATAATTATTTTAATATAAACTCGAAAATTAAACTTTCCAAACCTACTGTACAACTATACTAACATGTAGAGCTCGCAAATACGAACCTAACGCAACTTGAACGGGTTAAATCGGAGTTAAAACGAAGATTTTATGATCAAAACAAGTTTAGTGGCAAAACTGTAAATAGTATCATCTTCTACCTTGAGCTGGGAGGAACTCCGGTCAGCCATGGTGGTACCTCGCCGGAGAAAAACAAGATGAGATGGGAACTCGATGAAACAGTGATGGATTCGTGCAAACGGATATACCACGGTGTAGAGAACGACGAGGGCTGCCTCTTGGTGGTGGTGGCTGGCGTCGGAACGCGACGGTTTGGCCGGAAAAGCTCGTCGGAAGTTCACCGGAACGCAAGCTGTAGATGCAGAACTTCGGCGAGAGGTGGAGGGAGCTACGAGTGGCGGCTCACGATAAGGGTTGTACTTCTGAAACCAGGGCGTCGAGGGCTACATCGGCATATATATAGTCGTAGGGTTTGGAAACTTTTCGGATTTTCTTAATTTCGGGATTATTTTAATTCCGCGAATAAAATAATTCCAGAAAATCTAGAATTACCTTTTTGGCCGTGAAAAATAGCCCGGAGCTCAGAAAAATCACGGGAAAAATCCTGGAGACTCTTGGAGAGATAAGGAACTCAACTAAATGAGTTTGAGCTCATGAAAAGATTGATGAAGAGATCAAGGAAAAAGATTAAGCTCACGGAAATTGAAATTTTAAATCCAGAAAATGCCAAAAAAAATTCCGGTGAGAAGTAAACGTCGTCCTATGGTATTTTGAAAACGATAGCACTCACCAACACCAAAGACAAGCATCACACAAACACCACATTATCAAATTAATATGAAAAAGTTTTAAACCACAATTTTCTATATTTAAATTAGCAGCAACTTAACTTATCTAATAAATTTATTCAAATATTGAAATTATTTATTTTATTTAGTATTTTTCATGCACAACCCAAAATAGGAAATTTTGGGTGTGACAAATCTATCCCACTTAACAGGAATCTCGTCCCGAGATTCGGAGAGACTAGGGAGAAAGATAAAGTTGATCTGCAAGTCTTCACTTTTCTTTCGTCAACTCCTATCCAATGATGATGCCACAAACTCATAACCAACTTTGTAAATGTCTCCTTTAGACCCTTATGATTCTTGTAGATGGTTCTAACAGGTTACCCACCCTGAGAAAGGATACCTGCGCTCGATAATGACTTTGCAACCATGTAGATAGCTGATGCTTCCAGATGACGAAATAGAACGTATAAAACCTCCATCTTGTATCGCCTTTAGTTCGGCAACCCCTCTTAAGAGATCAACTGGAGAACACCAATGGATAGCTTGCATTTGTTTCTGAGTGATGACTACCATCATGTCCTTCTACCATCTCAAAGAGACTCATGAGCATATGCAAGAACAAGTAATTTGCACTTCCTCGCGAGCAGAAAAATGGCAGAGCAGAAATACAGTTATAACTCGAGTTCTACGAATCCAATGATGTTGTAGCTTATACCGTTAGAAAGCTTATCAAATTTACTACAACTTTCTTATAGAACACTTCTCCAGATTCTGCAGTTAAGGTAGTCGAAAACTGTGCACAATAGAAAATATTCTAGGTTGCTGACAGCACAGATGCGTCGTCTTGTGATTTTCATAAATCCCAAACCATAATAGCTATCAGGGTGGTTCTTACGGTAAGAGAAAGATATTGAAGTCTACTATTGTCCAGAATTTATTCATGATTTCTGGGCATCCAAAAATAGAGGTATAAGCTAAGGAAGACAGACTGCTCTAAAAAGACAGGATAAGATACAAATGAGATTCAGAGAGATTAGAGAGATAGATAACACTAATCTTTAAGTCTTCATGCTTCTTTGATTTGTGTTGATGAGATATAAGACATGGATCAAGGATAGCCAAAAGATGACAAGAAAGATAAGGTTTGATCTTCAGTTCTTGGTACCTCGTCGCTTGAGATTGATGATGGTAACGGACACTACCCCATTTAACAAAGATTTTGTTCCACCTGACAATGTCATTGAAGGCAACACTTTCTTTAAGGCTTGCTGCTAATGATAAGTCCTTCACTTAAAACTTACTAAACATACTTGATATGGAGGTGATGTCATCTAAGTTTTCATGAAACTAACTATAGACTTCCAATCATAGAGATGACCACTTCTTCCAAGTGAAGCTCTAGGACATACGAAACATTCATCTTGCAACACTCACAACTTTGCTACCCCCTTAGAAAAAAGAAACTAGGGGACACCAAAGTAACTCACATCCCTTTTATACTAGATAACCATAATCATCTCTAATGTAAGATTCCCAGGCAAATCAATGAGATTCAAAGATATCCAATGATATATTCACTTATACAAGATAAGGAAGTAATGCAGAAAATTTCTGGGTGAATTCTAATTTCAGCAGTTCAGTAAACCTGGCATAACTCGAGCTACAAAGATCCAAATGAAGTGATCTTTACATGGTTGGAAAGCTTATGAAATTATCTACAACTTTTATTAATAACACTTTTCCAGGTTCTGTTATTAAATTAATCAAAAACAGAGCTTAGCCAAAACTGTTCTAGAATTCCAGACTGTGCAGTAACCTCAACTTAGAACAGGTATATCTCTTAGCTCAAAATAGGTAAAAAGGTAAATCTAGTGGGTTTGGAAAGATACAGAAGTATAGTTATTCCCAGTAAAATTTCATAAATTTCTCATGTCCATATCTTGAGATATAACAGAAACATTGCAGACTGCTATAGAAATCAGCATGCGGAGTATTACGTAAAACCTACCCCACTTAGCATAGATCAAGCTACTACTCAAGACTTATACCTTCCGAGCCACCTTTAAAACACGAGAACAAGAACAACACACAAGCAACACATCAAGCACAACAAGCACACATCACATCATCGGTACTACACGTGCTTCTTCAACAATGGTGGTCATCCTAAGAGAAAAGTATGGATGATGAAATGCCATCGAATCTTTGAACCAGGTAAGATCAGAAAACTTTTAGTAAAAGCAACGTAAAACAAATTCCAAGGGTGTAAGAAATATTAGCTCAAAGGAAGCTACCAAGGATGGGATACAACAAGACAAGGAAGAGGAAATAGTCGAAATCAATGAGTCAAGGGATGACAAAATAGTTTTACAGTAAAATAAGTTTTAGAATACGTCCAGTGCTACTTGGCATACGTCCTACAGTCAACATCGCTCTGATACCACTCTGTCACACCCGGTTTTCTAAAGAACAAAACCAGGCTAATCATATGTGTGCCCAAGAAGTTCACACATATGCCAGAATGAAAAAGTATCAGAAACAATGTTATTATATAACGTATACATAGCTATATTAACACTTACATCAGAGTATCGCGGAACGGTGACTAAACTTCAGGCTCCATTCTTCTCAGGGATGGCTGACTGGGGGTAACATATGCCTAGCACTTCTACTAGTCTTCTGGAAACTCCACTACACCTTTGTCCTTCTTCCGAGTAGCATCTTACTACACACTGGAGTGTTGGGGAAATAGCAAGAGTGAGTCCATGTCGAACTCAACAAGTATAACACAGGGTTCATGAGGCTCAAAAAGGCTAGACACTGTTTGACTGCGTTTAGCTTTTAATCATCATATAATTAGCAATTGAGTAGCATCAAGATATTCCAATCCTATTAATGAATCAATGATCAATTGTAATAAGGATAATGAATAGCATTAACATGAGCATAATAATAACAACAGTAATTAAGCATGATATAATAATGGTGATCATCTATTCTGTAAGAATCCCCAAGGCCGCTCGTATCCGTGAGCACGGCTAGTATACCAGTTTTTAAACTCTGCGCAGAGGTGTACACTTTCACTGTGAGTCATGATTTCCAAATGCATGGGTTAATTACTCCCAAAACACTGAAAACCATATAAAGCCACTCAAAAGTTCGTCTAACAAGTTAGGGTCATTAGATTCACTCGGCAGGCAGATGTAGAACCCCCCTTCCCAGTGGCACAACAACCGCAGCCTATACACACTAAGGACAGGGGCTCGCCCTACACCCAACGTGGCAAGCCATTCTTACGCCATTTAAGGTAACCTCTAACAAGCTAGAAAAGGTCTCTTGAACAACTAGAGCCAGAGCCATATAGCCCTCACAGCTGTACTGTATATCCCGGTTATCACTTATAGGTAAGTCCTTATGGAGAGAAACCAGAGCAACAATATAACCCCTTGCTCTAGCCCCCTTTTCAATAGTAATAAAATCATCTTAATTGGTTGATTGCATAATCCATTAGTCAAATTACAAGATCATTGTTCATAATTAAGCGCTAGCAGTAGCTACCCAAATGCATACCCAAGGTTGACAAGGAATCAAGATATCAAAAGCTAAGTTATAATCTCTATGGTTGTCAAGGAAGACACATGCATATGTATGATAATTTCAGTGAATAGGACAACAAGAATAGTCCTATGTTATACTTGCCTTGATCAAAGCTTTCCTGTTGATACTGCTGGTCTGGCTCAAAATAATACTTCTGATCGTCAAGAAATTACTCACCGTCTATACTTGATCGTCAAGCATCAACACACAATTATCCGAGCAATCATACACAAAGCAAACAAAGAGACATAATTAAAACAATACACCAACAGTAGAAAAATAATATAAAAAGTTTGTAAAACTCTTCTACACATTACTACGATCACACAGACGCAAAGATCACCAAATTCAGATTTAAAACGTGAAAGTTATGAATTTTCTAAGATTTCCTACAGATAAATAATTATTTTAATATAAACTCGAAAATTAAACTTTTCAAACCTACTGTACAACTATACTAACATGTAGAGCTCGCAAATACGAACCTAACGCAACTTGAACGGGTCAAATCGGAGTTAAAACGAAGATTTTATGATCAAAACAAGTTTAGTGGCAAAACTGTAAATAGTATCATCTTCTACCTTGAGCTGGGAGGAACTCCGGTCAGCCATGGTGGTACCTCGCCGGAGAAAAACAAGATGAGATGGAAACTCGATGAAACAGCGATGGATTCGTGCAAACGGATATACCATGGTATAGAGAACGACGAGGGGTGCCTCTTGGTGGTGGTGGCTGGCGTCGGAACGCGACGGTTTGGCCGGAAAAGCTCGTCGGAAGTTCACCGGAACGCAAGCTGTAGATGCAGAACTTCGGCGAGAGGTGGAGGGAGCTACGAGTGGCGGCTCACGATAAGGGTTGTACTTCTGAAACCAGGGCGTCGAGGGCTACACCGGCATATATATAGTCGTAGGGTTTGGAAACTTTTCGGATTTTCTTAATTTCGGGATTATTTTAATTCCGCGAATAAAATAATTCTAGAAAATCTAGAATTACCTTTTTGGCCGTGAAAAATAGCCCGGAGCTCAGAAAAATCACGGGAAAAATCCTGGAGACTCTTGGAGAGATAAGGAACTCAACTAAATGAGTTTGAGCTCATGAAAAGATTGATGAAGAGATCAAGGAAAAAGATTAAGCTCACGGAAATTGGAATTTTAAATCCAGAAAATGCTAAAATATATGTAATTATATGATTCAACAACTTTTTAAATATTTTACACTATTTATAACCAAAATCATAATATTTGAATAAAAAATAGGTGAAAATTAATATTTTTTAGCTGTAAATTCATATATTTATATAGGTATTAAAGGGAACTTACTGTGCTTGGGGGGGCCATGGCCCCTGCTAGCCCCCCTGGTTCCGTCACTGTACATAAGCATGCACATGTATGTGTGGTGGGTCTGTTGTAGAATCCTTGCACGTTGCATGGGAGACGTGTGATGATTTCCTCTCTGATAGTGAAGAAAACGTTGCTATGGCCAGGACGACGCTGGTGCCTAGAGGTCGATGGCCGGCGTGTTGAATAGCAAGCAACGGCGACATGCAGAAGCTGATTTCCTTGCATAGAACTTAAAGATCTGAAAGAAACAATAGAGGGTCAAGAAGAGGTGTCCTCACAGATGGCACATGTGCGGCAGATGAAATTCACGGTCGGCAACAAGTAGCAGATTGCATTGCTGCAGAGCGATGACCGGACGCAACCAAGCGCTAGGGATTGGCAGGGACATGGCAGACGGTTGTGCTTGTTGCCGAGGAGAGGACAGCATGGCATACCGGCGAGAGGATAGCGGTAGCGACATAGCATGGCAGGGAGGCTTTAGCTTCGTCACCTTGCTGCAAAACTTGGCAAAGTGCTTAGGGCGGCGGTCGACGGCGGCTGCTGCAACAAGGATTTGCGGCAGCGGCAGCACGAGAGCTTCGGTGCTGCAGGTGCTACGAAGGGTCGGGAAAGGGTAACGGAGTGCTGTGCATCACGTATATAAGCTGTAGATGCTCCAAGGATAGAAAGGATGAAAATCGAGAAGGATTCGGTGGCTTCAACAAGGAAAGCTGCATCGCTCTTTCCATCAAGAAAGATGTCGCAGTCACAGATAGCGATCACCCAATCAGAGAGAAGAAAAAGGGAGGATGCATCCTGTGCCGTGCACTTGAGTTGCCGGCCTTAGAACGGGCTGGCTGCTGGCTCGTCTACAAAAAAAGGAATGCAAAACAGGCCAGCGCTGGAAAGCAAGCCACCGGCCACAGAACAGAGAAGGCCACGTTCAATTTCCTTTTCTTTTACGCGTGAACCAAAGATCATGTACCTGACCAAAATAATCTTATTCTGTAATTATTCACCCAAAATTAACATGCACGCATGCAAGCATGTAAGGTACACTTTGCGTAAAGAGGTTTGGCTCATATACACGTATACACGTGACTTTAGCTTGCATTCCTGGATTGTGATCATGTCAAAGGCAGAGATTACAAGGATTAAAAGAAATAGTTGAAAAGAAAAAGATTTCTAAGTGTCAACAAGATTGAGAGAGAGGTACAGGCCTTGATCGACTGGTATGAAGATTTCGGAGTTATTTAATTTTATGACTAAAACAATTCTAGAAAACTCAAGAATTATTAGTTTTTAAGCCACAAGAAAATACCCTGAAGCCTCAAAAGAAATATTCAGGGTAAATTTTCAGAGATATATAGATTCATGAATTATGAGCATAAATAGTGCTCCAGAATACATGGAAAGGTTTTTGGGAAGCTTCAAAAGGAAAGGTTAAGATCGAGAAAGCAAAGATTTGATTATGGAAAATGGCCGAGACAAGCCGAAGAAAAGTAAACGACTTACTAAACACGGTTTAAACCTTTTTCACGAACACAACACCGAAAGTCACACAACAAGCAAACATTACATCACAAAAGCCTATCAAAATAATATGAAAAACTTCAAAACCCCCAACTTTCTATATTTAAATTAGAAAAAAAACTTAATTATCTTGAAAAACCTTATACAAATATTAAATTATTTTTATTTTATTTAATGTTTTCACGCACAACCCAAAATCAAAAATTTTGGGGTGTGACAATTCTACCCCACTTAGCAGGAATCTCATCCTGAGATTCGGAGAGACTAGGGAGAAAGATAAAACAGACCAATAAGATTATTTTGAGACTTTTTGACAAGTTCAGATATAAGTGTCAAGGATTATCAAAGATTGACAAGGAGAAACATTGGATTGATCATTAAGATTGATTCGAGTTAATGATAGAAGGTCAAAGGATTGAAGGTCAGCATAGGTGGAAAGGAAGATCAAAGGAGGTTGAAAAGATAGATCAAGGTTGATCATCGAGTCTTCACTTTATAAGGTGTAAAAACAAGGGTGGAGATTATCAAGAGATAACATAAGAGACAAAGATATATCTTAAGGTGCTCAAAACTCCTGGATTCAAGATTTATGAGACATCACGAAAAAGTGACAGACTAGCATTGGTTGAAGAAAGGTAAAGACTAGTTTTCCATTTTACCATTCAGGGAGACCAGTGAGAAGGATAAATTGATCTTCAAGTCTTTGTAGGTCCTTGAATCAGGATTTATAAGATGTAAGGACAAGGGTCAAAAGTTGTCAAATGTTGATAAGAAAAAAGTAAAGATTGATGGCAAGAAGGTGAGACTGGTTAAGGGGCAAGGACTAGCAAAAGATGATATTATGATAGCGATTGGTCTTTGGGTCTTCTTGTCTTGTGACTTGAGATTGATGATGGTGGCAGACGCTACCCCACTTAACAAAGATCTTGTTCCACCTGGAGATGTCATTGAAGGCAACACTTTCTTTAAGGCTTACTACTATTGATGAGTCCTTCATGTGTTGATCCTCTATTAAGATGAGATAAAGAAGGCAACATGACAACCAAGGGTAGGCAAAGATAGTGTAAGAGAAAAATGGCAAGATTTAGGATCGATTAAAAGATAAGTAGGATAGAAGATGACACTACCCCACTTAACTTGGATCGAGCTACTCCTCAAGACTTATACCTTCCGAGCCACCTTTGAAACATGAGAACAAGGATAACACACAAGCAACACATCAAGCACAACAAGCACACATTGCGTAAAGAGGTTTGGCTCATATACACGTATACACGTGACTTTAGCTTGCATTCCTGGATTGTGATCACGTCAAAGGCAGAGATTACAAGGATTAAAAGAGATAGTTGAAAAGAAAAAGATTTCTAAGTGTCAACGAGATCGAGAGAGAGGTACAGGCCTTGATCGACTGGTATGAAGATTTCAGAGTTATTTAATTTCATGACTAAAACAATTCTAGAAAACTCAAGAATTATTAGTTTTTAAGCCACAAGAAAAATACCCTGAAGCCTCAAAAGAAATATTCAGGATAAATTTTTAGAGATATATAGATTCATGAATTATGACCATAAATAGTGATCCAGAATACATGGAAAGGTTTTTGGGAAGCTCCAAAAGGAAAGGTTAAGATCGAGAAAGCAAAGATTTGATTATGGAAAATGGCAGAGACAAGCCGAAGAAAAGTAAACGACTTACTAAACCTGGTTTAAACCTTTTTCACGAACACAACACCGAAAGTCACACAACAACCAAACATTACATCACAAAAGCCTATCAAAATAATATGAAAAACTTCAAAACCCCCAACTTTTTATATTTAAAATAGAAAAAAACTTAATTATCTTGAAAAACCTTATACAAATATTAAATTATTTTTATTTTATTTAATGTTTTCACGCATAACCCAAAATCAGAAATTTTGGGGTGTGACATGCAGTACGCAAACGTCCTACCTCTCAAATCTTGTTGAATAAATGGTAGTGTCAGAAAGAAAAGGAATAGATTCAGCAAGAAAGAGAGTATTAGGAATGGCTTGAGGAAGAAGAGTACAGGAATTACCGAGATGAAGAAAGAAGAGCAAGAGAAGAGAATGAATCTCATTGGAATTGTTCTTTCTTTAGACACTGTTGGAATGAAGGCTTAAAGCTTCCTACTCTCAACAATTGCCCAGAGTGTAGTGATCAGTATTGGGAGTATAGGCAAGCTAGAGCCCACCGCCGATCCGTGCATGACCTTATGGATTGGCGCTTAAAAATAGAAAGTGTTCATGATCGACTCGGGGAAAGGATTACTTATCAGGATATGGTCAAACAAGACATGCGTGGTTATGAACAAGGAGAGTATATTTGGCAAAAGAATCAATGGTGTCCTAGAGGGTTGACTAAAAGTCAGAAGAGAAGAGTTCAACGCTTGAGGAATGATGAACAACAAGGAGCAAAGAAGAAATCCAAAGTCTGGCAAGTCAAACAGACAACCGATAAAAACAAAAGTAAACAATCAGCTATGATAGGAGCAGCATTCATGTTACCTGCTGAATTTAGAGTTGTAGAGGAAGAGATTGAAGATTCAGATGATGATGTAGTTGTACTCAGTGGATTTATCAAGTACAGAGTGCTACATTTGAAAAGCCAGAAAGATATTTGCATTTGAAGGCTCTCTATTTAAAAGGATTCATTGATGGCAAACCAATGACCAAAATGTTAGTTGATGGTGGTGCTGCTATCAATCTAATGCCATATACAACTTTTAGGAAACTCTGTAAAAAGCTTGAAGATCTGTGTCAACAGATATGAGGCTGACAAATTTCAGTGGGAAGGCATCAATGACTAAGGGGCAATCTGTGTGGAATTAACAATTGGATGCAAAAGTTTGTCGACTACTTTCTTCATTATTGATGCAAAAGGATCATATAGTATACTCCTTGGCAGGGACTGGATTCATGCTAACTATTGTATTCCTTCTACAATGCACTAGAGCTTGATCCAATGGATTGATGATACAGTTGAAGTAGTTCCAGGGGATTCATCAGTTAGTGTCACCTACGTCAGTCCAGACGAATGGAATTTTGAGGAAGTAGAATGTTTTTCTGGAAAGATTTACAAATGAGACATCATCAAAGTGTTTGATGATGATCAACAGCCGATACAAGCAATCGGCTCTGAGAGTTTTTATTAATGGATTCGCTGATTGATGATGATGAAGACAAGATGGGAAAAGGTTTTACATCGGCCGAGGAATTAGAAGCAGTAGATATTTGACCTGGTGAGAGGCCAAGGCCGACGTATATTAGTGCCAAATTGGATCCTGAGTACAAGAAAGAGTTGATAACTTTATTAAAAGAATATAAAGATTGCTTTGCTTGGGAATATTATGAAATGCCTAGTCTTGATCGGAAGTTAGTGGAACATCGTTTGCCAATCAAACTTAGATATTGGCCGTTCAAACAAGCTCCAAGGAGGCTAAAAGCTGAAGTTATGGAAGATGTGAAAAAGAAATCACTAAATTGTACGAAGCAAAATTTATACGACAGTGCCGATATGCAGAGTGGATTTCAAGTATTGTCCCCGTATATAAGAAGAATGGAAAGATGAGAGTATGCATTGATTTCAGGGACTTAAATAAAGCTACCCCTATGAATGGATATCCGATGCCAGTTGCTGACATGTTAGTCGATGCGGCGACAGGACACAAGGTGATTAGTTTTATGGATGGTAATACAGGATATAATCAAATCTTTATGGCAGAAGAAGACATTCACAAAACTGCTTTTAGATGTCCTGGCGTCTTAGGATTATATGAGTGGTAGTGATGACTTTTGGTCTTAAAAATGCCAGTGCAACTTATCAAATAGCTATGAATTATATCTTTCACGAGTTGATTGGCAAAATAGTTGAGATTTATATTGATGATGTGGTGGTAAAGTCTAAGGGGTATCAGGAACATCTTCAAGATCTTAGAGCAGCACTGGAATGTGCAAAGAGGAATGGGCTAAAGATGAACCATCATAAATGTGCATTTGGGGTTTTAGCTGGTCAGTTTTTGGGGTTCATGGTGCATAAAAAAGGAATTGAAGTTGGCCAGAAAAGTTTTGATGCCATCGACAAAGCAGTACCACCCACTACCAAGACTGAGTTACAATATTTGATAGGTAAAATAAATTTTATCAGAAGGTTCATATCAAACCTATCAACTAGGATTTTGCCGTTCTCCGCATTGTTAAAGTTGAAAAGTGATCAAGAATTCAGATGGAGTAACGATCAACAAAAGGCATTTGAGGAGATTAAGGAATATATGAAGGCTCCACCAGTATTGGTTCCTCCTCAAAAGGGTAAGCCTTTTAAGTTGTACGTATCGGCCGATAGCCATACAATTGGATCGGCCTTAATGCAAGAATTTGAAGGAAAGGAAAGGGTAATTTTCTATCTAAGCAGAAAGCTCTTGGATCTAGAAACTAGATATTCTCCTATTGAAAAGTTGTGCTTATGCTTGTATTTTTCTTGCTCCAAGCTTAGGCATTATTTGTTATGTTCTGAATACGCTGTGGTGTCTAAACATGATGTGATTAAGCATATGTTATCAATGCCTATTTTGATTGGGAGAATTGGAAAGTGGATTCTTGAATTATCAGAGTTTGATTTGAGGTATGAATCGGCTAAAGCGATCAAAGGGCAAGTGATAGCCGATTTTGTTACTCATCATCATGAAAAGAAGGATGTTGTGTTGGTGGAGTTGATTCCTTGGACTTTATTATTTGATGGGCCAACTTGTAAATAGGGTGGTGGAATTGGCATTGTTCTCATATCACCTCAAGGAGTAAGATTTGAATTTGCCTTTCCCATAGAACTAATGTCCACTAATAACTAGGCTGAGTATGAGGCTATTCTTAAAGGGCTTCAACTTTTATATGAAGTAAAGGCTGAGGCTATTAAGATCTTTGTAGATTCCCAATTAATTATTAATCATTTGCTCGACCTATATGAATGCAAAGATAATATTTAAGAAAATATTATGAAGATTGTTGTAAGTTGCTTGACTATTTTTCTTCTGTGGTAATTGAGCATGTTCCTAGGAATCATAATCAAGAAGCTAATAGATTGGCTCAAAGTGCTTCTAGGTATCGACAAGTTCCTGAAATGCTAAACAATCATCTCGTTGATGGAGTTGAAGATTGGAGAGTTGAATTTGTTAAATATTTAAAAGATTCATCTTAGCGGGTATCTAAGAAGTTAAGGTATAAGGCTATTAAATTTGTTCTTTTTGATGATCAGCTATACTATAAAACAGTCGATGGTGTACTGCTTAAATGTCCAAATCAAGAAGAAGCTAAGGTGGTGATGGGGGAAATACATGAAGGTATTTGTGGTGCACATCAATCAGCTCATAAGATAAAATAGATGATCAGAAGAGCAGGATATTTTTGGCCGACTATGTTGGAAGATTGTTTTAGATATTATAAGGGTTGTCAAGATTGTCAAAGGTTTGACAATGTGCAGAAATCCCCAGCATCGACTATGAATCCAATTGTGAAACCGTGACCGTTTAGAGGTTGGGGAATAGATATGATCGGCCAAATTTACCCCCCATCAAGAAAAGGACACAAGTTCATTTTGGTAGCAACAAATTATTTTACTAAGTGGGTTGAAGCTATTCCTTTGAAGATAGCATCATCGGCTAATATGATTGAGTTTATTAAAGAGCATATTATTTACATATTTGGAATTCCTCAATCTATAACAACTGATCAAGGGAAAATGTTTACTTCTCAAGAGTTTGAGGATTTTGTTGCTAGTACAAGTTTTAAGTTGTTGAATTCGTCTCCTTATTATGCTCAAGCTAATGGACAAGCAGAAGCATCAAATCAAATTTTAATCAAATTGATCAAGGAGAAGATTAGAGAAAATCCAAAGAAGTGGCATACAATTCTTAGTGAGACTCTTTGGTCTTATCGGATGGCTTGTCATGGATCCACTAAGTGTTCACCTTATGAATTAGTCTATGGGCAAAAAGTTGTTTTACCTTGGGAAATTAATATTAGTTCGAGATGAGTGTTACATCAAGATGAGTTGAGAGCCAATGATTACAGAAATCTTATGATGGATAATTTAGATGATTTGAATCTTCATCGGCTAAAAGCTTTACAGAATATTGAGGCTCAGAAGTTCAGAGTTGCCAAGTATTACAATAAAAAAGTAAGAGAAAAGAAATTCGTTGAAGGGGAATTAGTTTGGAAAGTGATATTGCCGATTGGGACCAAAGACAACAAATATAGAAAATGGTCACCGAATTGGGAAGGGCCCTATCGGATTACTCGAAGTGCTCCTAGAAATGCTTATTTCTATGAGACATTAAAAGGAGAAAAATTTCCCAAATCAATCAATGGAAAGTATTTCTAGAAGTATTATCCTAGTATATGGGTAGACTTGCTATAGCAGATCGCAGTATTGCATCAGGCTCTAATAGCCGATATGACAGTATCGCCTCTAGTGGAAAAAGAAACAAATGCATCTCTGATAAGAAAACAACAGTCAATGCGATATGCATCACCTTTAGAGCAAAAATAGAAACACCATACTAGTCAAGATCAAGGTCTCCAAAATATTATAAGAAGTTTCAACAGATTACTCTTATCACATTAGTTTCTACCCTATTACAAGCTAATCTTCAAAGACTTTATTCACAACATCTTCGACAGGGGTAACGTCAGCAACGGTGTTCACACGATCAGCAAACTCCTCCACCAGTTCGTTGAAACCTTCGTCCATGCACTCCTCAATGAAGGTTGGGGTAAGGGAGTCTGCCAGTTGCACCCCATGGCAGAGTTGGGCCGTCGCCAGCGCCGTTGCTGCTTCGGTGCGGACGCCATGAAGGGCGATCTCCTCGGCACGGGGGGCAATGTCGTTGAGGCGCTCCACCTATCACACCCAGTTTTAAGGATAAAACCAGACATACACTATATGTGAAATAAAGAAGTCAAATCTCACATATAGCCGCAGATAAGTGTAATATCAAGAGACAAATGCTTAATAAACATAACTTAATAGTATAAAATATACCTTAGAGAGCAACATAGCGGAAGGACAACTCTGAACACCGGGTGTAGACTTCACTCTAGGAACAAACTGACTGGTTGATCACAAGTCTAAACTTCTTCTGAGGTGTGGGAAATAGCAAGAGTGAGTCCATGTTGAACTCAGCAAATATATCATAGGGTTCATGAGGCTCAAAAGTTGACACTGGTTTACTACGATTAACTTTTATTTGTCACAATTTTATTACATGAGTAGCATCAAGTTTGCATTAATCCCACAATAAACATATGATCAATGTAAATATGAATAACGAATAGCAAAACACATATTAAACCAATAAATGTTCATCTATTCTGTGAAGGTCCAAGGCCACTCGTGACCGTGAGCACGGCTAATATACCAGTTTTACACATTGTAGAGGTTGTACACTTTCACTGTGAGTCATGATTTACCCTTTCGCCCGAGGTCATCAGCCTCTTGAGCCACTACTAAGAAAGGTCGGCAGGGTTCACTATGAAGTCTTTCAAAGGTTCATCTAACAAGTTAGGGCCATTAGATTCACTCGGTAAACAGATGTAGAGCCCCCCTTCCAAATGGCACAATAACACGCAGCCTATACACATAAGGACAGAGGCCGCGCTATACCTGATTCATCAAGCCGTTCTTACACCATGAAGGTTACCACTAACAAGCTAGAAAAGGTCCTCATACTTGACTAAAGCCAGAGCCATATAGCCCTCACAGTTGTACTGTAAGTCCCGGATGTTCGTCCACAGATGAGTCCTTGTGGAGAGAAACTAGAGCACCAAAAATAACCCCATGCTCTAGCCCTCTTTAAACAGTAATCAAAAAGTCATCTTTTAGTGTTGTTGCATATTCCATTAATCATATTACAAGATCATAGTTTATGTTCAGCGCTAGCAAAACTACTCAATGCAATATCACGGGTGCCAAGGTAATGTATCAAGACTAAGTCATCCTTAACAAGAAAATACATGCATAATGAATTTAATTATTTATTGTGAATAGGACAACAAGGATAATCCCATGCTATACTTGCCTTAAACTCAGATCCTTCTTCTGTAGATTCATAACCTCCAAAGAACCTCTTCTTGATCACCACGTAAACCTCACCGATTGACTGAACCATATAGCACCACACAAGCATCCATACAATCATACACGAAGCAAACAATAGATCTATATTAGAACAGTACACCAATTATACCAAAAATAAGTAAAAGAGTTTGAAACACGATTCTACGCATCGCTACGAACACAAAGTCGCGAAAAGCACACTAATTGGAGCTAGGTGAAAAGATACAACTACCGATAGATTTACCCATAAAACTATTAGCTTCATGTATCCTAATGGTATAAAAACATATATAAGTTATTTTATAGAGATTATAATTTAAGTCAAATTTAGATTCGAATTATAAAACTAAAGTAAAACAAATCATATTTTTATTTACAAAACCCAGTTGCATAATTGTTATTTAAGATATGATTCAAACCATGAAATTCCAATATTAGTGACATGATAAACACTATTACAAATGCAAAGATCTCGTTGCTATGAATCTAACGCAACTTGAATGGCTCAAAACGGAGTTGAAACGTAGAAGATATGAAATAAACAAGATTTCCTCTATTAAAATAATGGATTAGATCTAATCACGAGTTTTAAAGTTGAAAACCTACTTAACTGTAGTACTAACATGTAGAGCTTGCAAATACGAACCTAACGCAATTTGAACGGGTCAAATCAGAGTTAAAACGGAGAAGTTATGGCTAAAACAAAATCAGTGGCAATTCTATAAATAGCTGAAAACATATTTTTGAACTTATTAAAGTGAATCTGCGTTTTTGGAAGGAGAAAGCGTATTTTCGGAATACGTTTTGGACTATGGGTTCTATACATAAAAAGTACAGGGGCTCTTTAGCAAAATTTCCAGCCAAACCGGTATCCTTGATTCTTGGCCATTGGATCTGATTTGAACGGATTGGATCTAATCTAGAGAGAGGAATAGAACAACGCCGGCCGGCTACAGTGGTCTGACGGTGGCGCCATGGCCGGACTTGGCCCAAGCTCGCCTGAGCTCGATGAAACGGCTTCACCGACCACCAATCGACAAATGGGGAGTACCGGGAGAAAGAGCAGGACACGACGAACTTACCTAGGACAAAATCGGAGCTAAGGACGAACCAAGGAAGACGCGCGGCTCGGAGAGATGGACGGCTAGGGCTACGACTTGAGCGTGGCCTCCTCAGGATGACGTCGGTCCTTTGCTTTGGTGTAAGATGGAGCGGAGGGTGTGACATCCAGCTTTTATAGACCGATGATCCTCTAAACAAGGAAAGAAGAGATTGAGGGGGAAGATTCGATCGGTGATGTACTTGGAAGGCGCCATTGCCGATGGCTTGAGGAGGGAGGCGGCCCTGACTTGTGGACCCGCAGCGTCAGCGACGGAGACGGATGGCGCAGGCATAAACGCGGACCGGCCAGCGACTGGGCTCGGCCCAAGAGAGCGAGGGCCGGGAGAAGGGGCGACCGCCTGGGCCGGCAGCGTGGTAGGAGGCCGACGTGGGCGCGCACGCAAGCTGCTGGGCTACGACTAGAGATGGCAACGGGTACCCGAAACCCGAGTACCCGACGAGTATTACCCGATAAAGAGGCGGGTATGGAATGAATTTTCTACCCGTGGGTACGTTATTGGACAAAATCCTATACCCATCGGGTATGCGGGTACGGGTGCGGGTGTATACTACTCATACCCGCATACCCGCGGGTAAGATATACCCACAAAAATAACTAGTCAACCTCAGTTATTTTAGCGCATATAAGTCATGAATTTGGCCCATTAAGACATCCACTATATTTCTAGTAGATTGTCTTTGTTGTAATGATGCTAATAATGTTTGTTAGCATGTTTGTAACTTGTTGGAAGCTTAGAATGATTTATTTTTGTATGTGACTATTTGATATTTTCAGGTAATTTTCGGGTATGCTATCGGGTATGGGTTACCCGTCGGGTGAGAATTACCTAGCGGGTACGGGTATGAAACTATTTTTTTACCCGCATGCGGGTACGGGTAACCCGACGGGTAAAATTTTACGGGTGCGGGTATGAGTACGGGTGGGCACTACCCGTCGGTTATGTACCCGTTGCCATCTTGAGCTACGACCTGGACGGCCCAAGACGGAAAACAGAGGGAGGGGAGACGGGCCGCGCGCGGGAGAGGGCAGGCGGAGCACCTTGCTGGGCTCGGCTGAGCTAGGCCAAAAAGCCGAATAGAAGAAAATTTCCTTTTCTTTTTCCTTTTCCAATATTTCAAAGCATTTTCCAAATAGATTTTGAATTCCCTTTTGAATTTAAATCAAACCACTCAATACAAAAAATTCAAATGCAACAGCATGAGTGCTCAATCATGTTTCTACCCTTATATTTGATTTTAAATTAATAGAAATTATTATTATCCTAAGTTTGTATGCTCATAAAATACATAAAAATCATATTTACCTATTTTTAAATCATGCCAAAATTTTAGGGTGTTACAATTCTACCCCCCTTAAGATGAATCTCGTCCCGAGATTTGGGTGAAGTTGATCAAAGAGATATGAGAACTCAGACTATGGATCTTCTTCACTTGATCAAGCAGCCTCATCATCTTAGTGCCACTCCATTATTTCTACATACTTTGATAATCTTACTCTGGTAACTGGCTCACTATTTCCAAGATTTTGACGGGTATTCCTCACAGCCCGGAGGTAACTCTATACCAATTCTCAGGTAACTTTCAACTATCATGCCACTCATCGTTTTCCTGGTTAGCAACCTTAAATGAACCATTGCGATGGGTTGCTGGATTGCTCTTCACATTAACACTCTTTACACTTCTCATAAAGACCACCTTGCTATCACTTGTATGATAAACTCTTGTCCCCACTAATTCAAACTGCAATTGCAATAACTCTCATCATGTTTAGCTATATTCTTTTCTAACCCATACTATCCAACCTCCTACTTCATGCATTCACCTTCCAATGAAGCCTTCTTACTTTCTTTGTCTAAAGTAGATTCTACCACCAACTTTGAAAAAGTGTATGACTATTTATGCTTAGTTTAAGTTGCACAACCCTTAAAAATGGTGCTTAGTCCATGGTGTCGTATGAATCTTCCTAGCAAAATTCTCCTTTGCTAAGGGCATTGGTAACAACTCTTACTTTGCTTCTCCCAGTGACAGCATTTTTTTTGAAGTCATATATAATCAATTTCGTTCCATTGACAATGTCACTAGCTCAACCCCAACCTAGTAATGATGTCCTTTATATTCTTACAACCTAGATAGGTGTCACTCCTATAAACCGTGTAAATACCACACTTGTGTCCAATAGGATAATATCTCCAAAACCTTCAGAGCATAAATTGATATCTCCACTTCCTTGTGTTAGGTAGTTCAACTCATGTTTCCCATGCATTTCTAATGCTCAAGCCATCACATTTTCCTTCTTGCATAAGGACACATCCCTCACCTTGTCATGATGCATCACGATAGATGGGACACTCTTGTCTTGATCTGGCAAATCTAACTCATAAGTTTTACTTCTTTAATGCCTTTATAATTTTCCTTAGGTTTACGAGTCCAAAGATACTTAATATCTTCTCTAGTAGCAATATCTTGAGAGTCTTGGATAAACCTTCCTTCATCTGCTAACTAAATATCATCATTTTTAAAAGAAACTCTGAGTCACTCTTACATCCCTAGATGAATTCCTCATCACCAACTTTCTTGAGCTCTTTTTCACCACTAGAGATAACTATCCAAATAGAGGACTTCCTTCCCTCATAGCTCACTTGCTAAACTAGTCATAATGTCGACATCCTCTGAACCTTCATGGAATCAATTGTAGATGTCCAATATCGATGCCAACTTATCTTGAGTAAGATTGGACTCCCAATTGATGATAGATCAAAGCGAAGACCAACCCTGATGATTACTCAAGCTCCTTGTAGATGTTCTAACAAGTCACCAATCCAAAGAAAATGATACCCACTCTTGATAGTGCCTTCTCAACCAGGGGGTTAACTGATACTTCCAAATAAGGAACTAGAACGTACAAAACCTTCTTTACTTTGGCTACCCCCCTTAAGATGAGACTAGGGGACACCAATGTAACTTGCATCTCTTTCTAGACAAGATAACTATCATAAAGTCCTTTTGATTTCCAAGAGAAACTCCTGTGCGTAGGTATGGACATGTAATCTGAAATTCCTTATGGGATGAAAAACAGTAGTGCAATAAAACAACTGTAACTCTCATTCTGTTAATCCAATGAAGCTGTAGTTTACACCGATGGAAAGCTTGTAAAATTCTCTACAACTTTCTTATAGAACATACTTCCAGATTCTGTAGTTAACTTGGTCAAAAACAGTACATATCAAAAACTGTTCCAGGTTTATGACAGCACAAATACATCATCTTGTGAATTTCATAACTCCCAAACCAAAACAGCTATGAGGGTGGTCCTTACATTTAGAGAAAGATATTGAAGTCTACTCTTGTCCAAAATTTTCTCATGATTTTTAGTCTTTCAAGAACAGAGATATAAGTTGATAAAGACAGGCTGCTCCGAAAGACAAGATATAGAAAGCAGGAGATAACCAAAACCCAGCTATTTATTTCATTAATCCTTATACCTTATACATATAAACTAAATGAAATCATGGACAAAGCCCACAAAATCATTCCACTCATTACAAAATTCCAACTCAAACATAAACATAAGCACAAAGCAACTAAACACTTAAAAGTTCATAAACCACACATTTAGATGACTCAACTGGGTTACTAACGGTTTTATTACATGGGACATAACTCCTATTTCTTAAACATGGTGTGATTGCAGCAGCATCCGGAGTAGATAGCATCTCTTGCATTCCTTAGTCCTCTACAATGACATCTGAAATCCTGCATCCCTTTTCATCGTTCTTAGTATTCATACCTTCAGATGGGTCAACCTTGTATCCCTCATGTGTAGGTTTAATACCCTCATACTCAATCCTTTCTCCTGAAAGTGTAGTTAGAAACACTGAATGTTGGGCATACTCAATCACTCCTTTACAAGTAGATAATCAGTCTATTCCAAGGATAACATCAATGCCCATTAATTCCAAAACAATGAGGTTTGCCTTAAAATTTACCCCCTTTATGTCAAGACTAACTTTTGGGCATACGCGGTTCGCCTTTATTTCACCTCTTGGAGTTTTAACCATCACTATTTTCCCCCTTGGAAGCATAAATATGTTATGATCTTCTACATATTGTCTAGATATGAACGAATGTGAGGCACTGGGGTCAAACAAAACCTTGGCATTTCCTGAACTTACAGGAATTGATCCAAACACGACCTCCTTAGCTCCAGGAATGGTGGTAATATCCACATGTTTCAACCTTCCATGGATGTAATTTCTCTTTAATTTATTTCCTTGCTCCTGCTCCTTTTGGACATCCTGTCCTGGGTCTTGCTGTTGTTGATTCTTCTACGGGCAAGATTTGACATAATATCCTTCCTGCTGGCAATGATAACACTTTCTCTTAGCTGGATCTTTTGTGATGTCATACTCCACAGAATTGTTGCTTGGTATACTGCTATCTTGCTGGCCATAAAAGTTCACCTTCGTCCCTTTGGCTTGTTTCTTAGCTCGTTTGGCCTTTCGGGGTTGATACTCCTTATAGGTAATTGTCCACCCATCTATGACTACCTCATGGGGAGTAGTTTTAGCTTGAGAGGTTTCTAACTCTTCAAGGTTTGGATTTATTTGATAAGGGATCAGAGCTACATGTGACAATGTAGTATAACTCGATTGCTGATTGCTTTCCACAATTGGTTCTAGTGAGATTGCCTTCCTCTTCTTGTCCATGTTGACCTCAAAATTTGGATCCATCTTGACTTTTCCCTTATTAGACTCGTTTTGAAGACAGGGAAAACCATAATGCTTACAACAGTGACATTGTTCCTGCCTCCCAAGTGCCTTACTATCAACATCTTTATTGGATTTCATATTCTTCCAAGCTTCTCCTACTTGTATCTTCTCTGGCCCCTTGGGTATGTTGGCCTGACCTTGAGATGAGCATTGTTGAGAATTTGCACGTTGAGACATTTCTTCTAGTAATTGGTTTTGCATTGCTAATGGCTTCTTGTCAAATGTGAGCCAGAGCGACACAATTCAGTCCTCTTAACCTCTGAAGTACACAGTCTTCTCGTCACGAGCCGTCTAATAGACAAGGAGTAAAGGTTCAAAATAGAGACAAGGTTTTTATAATAGAACGGGGATAGAATTAAGCCTAACTTTGAGAAAATAACAAAGTTAAAGAGAAGGCAAGAAATAGGCAAAAATGGAAACATGCTAAACGTCCAGTACTAACTAGGCTTGCGTCCTACAGTCAGCATTGCTCCGATACCACTCTGTCACACCCGGTTTTAAGGATAAAACTAGACATACACTATATGTGAAATAAAGAAGTCAAATCTCACATATAGCCGTAGATAAGTGTAATATCAAGAGACAAATGCTTAATAAACATAACTCAATAGTATAAAATATACCTTAGAGAGCAACACAGCGGAAGGACAACTCTGAACACCGGGTGTAGACTTCACTCCAGGAACAAACTGACTGGTTGATCACAAGTCTAAACTTCTTATGAGGTGTGGGAAATAGCAAGAGTGAGTCCATGTCAAACTCAGCAAATATATCATAGGGTTCATGAGACTCAAAAGTTGACACTGGTTTACTGCGATTAACTTTTATTTGTCACAATTTTATTACATGAGTAGCATCAAGTTTGCATTAATCCCACAATAAACATATGATCAATGTAAATATGAATAACGAATAGCAAAACACATATTAAACCAATAAATGTTCATCTATTCTGTGAAGGTCTAAGGCCACTCGTGACCATGAGCACGACTGATATACCAGTTTTACACTCTGCAGATGTTGTACACTTTCACTGTGAGTCGTGATTTACCCTTTCACCCGAGGTGATCAGCCTCTTGACCCACTACCAAGGAAGGTTGGCAGGGTTCACTATGAAGTCTTTCAAAGGTTTGTCTAACAAGTTAGGGCCATTAGATTCACTCGGCAAATAGATGTAGAGCCCCTCTTCCAAATGCCACAATAACACGCAGCCTATACACATAAGGACAGAGGTCGCACAATACCCAATTCGTCAAGCCATTCTTACGCCACGAAGGTTACCACTAACAAGCTAGAAAAGGTTCTCATACTTGACTAAAGTCAGAGCCATATAGCCCTCACATTGTGCTGTAAGTCCTGGATGTTCGTCCACAGATGAGTCCTTGTGGAGAGAAACTAGAGCACCAAAAATAACCCCATACTCTAGCCCTCTTTAAACAATAATCAAAAAGTCATCTTTTAGTGTTATTGCATATTCCATTAATCATATTACAAGATCATAGTTTATGTTCAGTGCTAGCAAAACTACTCAATGCAATATCATGGGTGCCAAGGTAATGGATCAAGACTAAGTCATCCTTAACAAGGAAATACATGCATAATGAATTTAATTATTTATTATGAATAGGACAACAAGGATAATCCCATGCTATACTTGCCTTAAACTCAGATCCTTCTTCTGTAGATTCGTAACCTCCAAAGAACCTTTTCTTGATCACCACATAAACCTCACCGATTGACTGAACCATATAGCACCACATAAGCATCCATACAATCATACACGAAGCAAACAATAGATCTATATTAGAACAGTACACCAATTATACCAAAAATAAGTAAAAGAGTTTGAAACACGATTCTACGCATCGCTATGAACACAAAGTCGCGAAAAAGCACACTAATCGGAGCTAGGTGAAAAGATACAACTACCGATAGATTTACCCATAAAACTATTAGATTCATGTATCCTAATGGTATAAAAACATATATAAGTTATTTTATAGAGATTATAATTTAAGTCAAATTTATATTCGAATTATAAAACTAAAGTAAAACAAATCATATTTTTATTTACAAAACCCAGTTGCATAATTATTATTTAAGATATGATTCAAACCATGAAATTCCAATATTAGTGACATGATAAACACTGTTACACATGCATAGATCTCATTGCTATGAATCTAACGCAACTTGAATGGCTCAAAACGGAGTTGAAACGTAGAAGATATGAAATAAACAAGATTTCCTCTATTAAAATAATGGATTAGATCTAATCATGAATTTTAAAAGTTGAAAACCTACTTAACAGTAGTACTAACATGTAGAGCTCGCAAATACGAACCTAACGCAATTTGAACGGGTCAAATTAGAGTTAAAACGGAGAAGTTATGGCTAAAACAATATCAGTGGCAATTCTATAAATAGCTGAAAACGTATTTCTGAACTTATTAAAACGAATCTGCGTTTTCGGAAGGAGAAAGCGTATTTTTGGAATATGTTTTGGACTGCAGGTTCTATACATAAAAAGTACAGGGGCTCTTTAGCAAAATCTCCGGCCAAACCGGTATCCTTGATTCTCGGCCATTGGATCTGATTTGAACGGATCGGATCTAATCTAGAGAGAGGAAAAGAACAACGCCGGCCGGCTACAGTGGTCTGATGGCGGCGCCATGGCCGGACTTGGCCCAAGCTCACCGGAGGTCGACGAAACGGCTTCACCGACCACCAATCGACAAACGGGGAGTACCGGGAGAAAGAGCAGGACACGGTGAACTTACCTAGGGCAAAATCAGAGCCAAGGACGAACCAAGGAAGACGCGTGGCTCGAAGAGACGGACGACTAGGGCTACGGCTCGAGCGTGGCCTCCTCAGGATGACGTCGGTCCTTTGCTTCAGTGTAAGACGGAGCGGAGGGGTGTGGCATCCAGCTTTTATAGACCGGTGATGCTCTAAACAAGGAAAGAAGAGATTGAGGGGGAAGATTCGATCGGTGATGTACTTGGAAGGCGCCGTTGCCGACGACTTGAGGAGGGAGGCGGCCCTGACTTGTGGACCCGCAGCATCAGCGACGGAGACGGACGGCGCAGGCACAAACGCGGACCGGCCAGCGACTGGGCTCAGCCCAAGAGAGCGAGGGCGGGGAGAAGGGGCGACCGCCTGGGCCGGTAGCGCGGTAGGAGGCCGACGTGGGCGCGCGCGCAAGCTGCTGGGCTGCGACCTGGACGGCCCAAGACGGAAAACAGAGGGAGGGGATATGGGCCGCACGCGGGAGAGGGCAGGCGAAGAGCCTTGCTGGGCTGGCTGAGCTGGGCCAAAATGCCGAATAGAAGAAAATTTCCTTTTCTTTTTCCTTTTCCAATATTTCAAACATTTTCCAAATAGATTTTGAATTCCCTTTTGAATTTAAATCAAACCACTCAATACAAAAAATTCAAATGCAACAGCATGAGTGCTCAATCACGTTTCTACCCTTATATTTGATTTTAAATTAATAGAAATTATTATTATCCTAAGTTTGTATGCTCATAAAATACATAAAAATCATATTTACCTATTTTTAGATCATGCCAAAATTTTAGGGTGTTACACCACCACTGTGTCACCGCGCGCGTTCACCGCACCGGTGGCATTGGCAATGGCAGGGTGGAGTTCATCAAGATGCGCCCAGAGACCTACATAATTGAAGCCGATTTAGAATTATGAACGAGAAAGTTGAAAGTTGATCGGCTAAAACAAGGATCAGCAGACATGATGGATGGTGCCTAATGCTAGTTGAAATTTGAATAGGGTATAAAAGACTGATCCCAATCTACAAGAGTACTCAATCTAGTCGTGCTATGGCAAGACATTCCAAGGAAATTGAATTAGATCTATTGGATTCAGAGTCAGAGTCTCTGCTATGAAACAGATTTGGTGCAAAGGAACGACGGTTACCGGCAACCATGGAGTCTGAATCCGCCAGTTGCTGCTTGACTCAGGCAAGTGCATCCTTGATGCCCTGGAGCACCGCCTCCATAGCCGCCAGTCGCTCCCCGAGGTCATGAGTTTTCTTGCACTCCTCGCCGTAGTCCTCCATGGCTTTATTCCAATTATCGAGGAAGCGCTAGGCGTCGTCACGGCCGAAGTCATCCCGGGGGTCTTCAGGAGACAATTCAGTGTCAGCATAGTTCGCTGCTACCGCTTCTACCGGAGAGCGGGTGCTATCAGAAGCAACCCACACTAGCCTGCTTGGCCCTGCTCCCTCAACTTGGGGAGCACTATTGCAAAGAGTTAAGATTGAGAAAACTTGAATCAAAGAAACAATATGGAGTTGCGGCAAAGGTCTTACGAGAGACGGAGGCACTGGGATGGCTAGTTGATTTCCTCAGAGAGGTTCTCTAGTGGACGCTTGCCATGATCCACCATTGCTAGGGTTTATTGTTTCTCTTAAAGGAGTGGTTTTGACAGAAACAGAGATCGAAGGCGAAGCAATGAGTAGGAGATTTTTTCTTAGAACCATCAGCCATACTTATAGCCGGGGAAGGTGAAGAGACGCAAGTCAAAAAGTTGCAACTCTGGTCAAGATAAGTCAAAGCGGTGACATGAAGATTTTATTAACTGCAATTCTAGATCCCGCCTGAGATGACATGAGACAGATCGGCTAAATTTGCCGGTAAAGAATTTGCTAACCGAGTTAATTAACAGTTGCTAGGATTACACATAATGATTTAATTAAAGCAATGAATCAAACAATTTGTGAGACACATTACAAGTAGTCCTAAGAAGGACAAAACTACCTCAATCTCAAAAGTATTCGTTACTAACAAAGGCCCTGATTACAAGCTAAGAATTTGGAAAAACTTTCTAGACAAATGCTCTAGCATTAGCATTGAGGGCCATGTTATTCGCTTCATTAAAGAAGTCATTGATTATTGATAAAATGACAATATCATTAGAGGGTTGACTACGACGAAGGAAGCGAAGTTCGTGTCCAGAACGAGTCTGTGCAGAGGCAAGGGCAAAGGAGGCCCCTTGACGAACGCCATGGATCGCAATCTCCAAAACACGTGCCCAGATGTCCTGCAGGCAATCGGGTAGCGTAATGCCCCGAGCATTGACTCCATTGGCAGCAAGAGTAGCAGCAATACGCAAGTTGTTGTGCTGCTATTGTAAGGCTGAAAAGGAGAGTGGTTAGAAAGGTTACATGGAGAGAAAGAGATTCAAAACAAGCTTTACCTTCATAACAAAGATTCGTCACCTTCAGCTCGGCTTCGAGATCATGAATTTTGGGACCTTAGATGTTGAGCTCGTGCATCATGCGATTGATCACCTGATACGCACGGTTGAGATCTTGATTTGAATCTATATACAAAGAACAATATTCATCTCTTTCAAGACAAAAGCGTTTGGCATCACTAACGCCATAAACTGGTGGTGGTTGGGTTGGAAGAACAGTCTGGTGATCTGGAGGCAGCAATGGCGGAGGATTTGGATTGGAATTTTCTCTACAATATTGAAAAGGAGCTTGCAACTCGACGGGAAGCTCATCGCTAGGGCGCTTTCGGTTGTCCATTGGAAGAATCTTCCAAGGGTTGGAGAAGGAATTATAGGTATGTTTTGAGGATCACTGGGTCTGAATTTATAAGCTAAAAAGGAAGCCGGAGAAAATTTGGGAAGATCAGTTAGACTCCAAAGATTTCAGAATGGAAATTAAACGGATAGATTTGAAAGTCAAAGATCAAGATAATTTTGAAATAAAATCATTTTTATCCCAAAATTTGGGGGGCATGTGTTGACATAAGATTTTGGTAAGGATATTTTGTGACCATGGGCCCATGTGTCAGGCACGAGAAGAGCTAGTTAAAGGATCGACTAACACAGATGAAACCAATTGGTATGGATTGCGTCAACTAAGGGTTATTCATGCCGAGATCGGAGGAGCCAAAACACATCAGACTCTATCAAAGAAGGAAAAGATTGGAGTCCAAGTTATCTTTTTCCTATTTTCTTTTGTAAGCAAGTTGTGTCCAATTAGGACTTATGTCAAGGTTCTGGGCTATAAATATTAAAGCCTCGACCATTGTAAGATATACAATCAATCAATACAATCAACCCTTTTCAGCTCTAGCCAAACCCTTAGGAGTAGTAGTAGAGTAGATTCTGGCGAGATCTTCAAACAAGCAGGGCTGCATCGGTTGGGAACCTCCGGTTTGCTTGTAAGTATTGCCATGATTTATATCTTGTTTGTAAGGCTGCATCGATTAGGTTCGAACTCGTGTAAGCTTGGTATAAGCTAGTTATCGGTTTAGATTCTTATTTGTAAGGCTACATTAGTTAGGTCCAACCTCTTACAGATAGGCGATCTAAGCTAATTATCAGCTCTATTAGATTTGGCAGTCTAGTAGATTCATTAAGTTATCGATATTGTTTATTTAAATTTATCTATTTATTATAGCAATATCACTGCCCAATCAAGATTGACAGATTGCTAGCTTCTAATATCATTAAAATCCACTATTTTGGATGCTTTCATACTTATCTCTATCAAGACAATCGATTTTGGTTCATATCGGCAAATATGTCGATCTTGATTGTTACGTGTTGTGCGTTCGAGCTATCTGTGCAATTATAGGTAAATTTGAGGTTAGATTAGGCTTGATCTGATAGCTTGTTATGGTTGTATCTTCGGACCCCACTGTCAGGTCTATTAGACCAGGTTTGCTTTGATCTTAGATCTATTTGTGATTAAATGGATAGACCTCGTTTGTGATTCATGGACCCTGTATCGGCTGAATAGCTGATCCAGTCGTGCTTTCACCGGTAGCATGTACACGTAGCTTGACTTGTTGCTGATTACTCTTTTATACTCGTTTTATATACTTAGAACACACCATTATTAAGGTTGCATCCTCGGGAACTCCACTGTTAGCAATGTTCTGAATATATCTAGCAAGTGTAGGAGGTTGATTATTGCTTGACTGCTGTTCATACATGTTACATACTTTTGAACATACCTGTGCGTATCGGCTAAGTCAGATCGGCTGATTATATATTATATTTAATGATTACTTTAAATAGCTGTTCTGATATCATTATTATTATTGCAAGTTTTATTGTTAGGAGTTGACTTTGTAGTCAATTTCCTTTGACCACTAGCTATCTTATGGCCGCACATCTTGGAACTGTCTGGGAACAAACCGACAGGTTCCATAATTCGACGTTTCTTTTTTCCTTGTCAATTACAGGTCAAATTGACTGGCATGCCTTGGTTCATTCTCATCTAGACCGTCTTGTTGAGGCTTAAGGAATCTCGAAGTCTCTTGCTTCACACGATCCTGTAGGCCTCCCAAGTGTGTTGGCATAGGAACACACATTTTTTTTGTGTCAACACACTTTTTGGCATGCTCGGTGGACCACAATCGTCATCATGTCTACATCCATCGGTAGTGAAGCTATTCTCAACTTGACTTTTGAGGAACTTCCTAAAGAGTGGCGTAATACTATTGAAAGAGCAATGCAACAGTTCAAGGATAAATGTATGTTATCATATGCCAAAGACCATGAAGGGAAGATATACCAGAAGACGTATTTGCCTAGAGTACTCCTTGACGGACAGTTAGATCCAAATGATACAGCAGCTTGTCAAGCGATGTTTGAGACCATTACCCGAGCTATGAGCATAATGCTTGTCAACCATAATGATATATTCTTGGTGAGCTTGACAAATTCTTTGAAGGAGTCTTTGGGTACGGGCATACAATCTCGAGGACCAGCATATTCTAATCACAATACGGGTCCTAGAAGAAATGATGCAATGATAACAAATGTTACCCCATGTCTTAATAGTCAAGCATCAGGAGGTGTATCTGCTCAACAAGGAGGAAACGAGTAGCATTCTATGCAACAGCCGATGGTCGGCTATAGTGTTTGTCAATCGGCTGTAAAAATTGGTTACATGTAGACCCTTTCCGAATGTATGTTGGGTAATGTTAATGAAACTTGTTTTATGTGTCTCACATCACTCTTCATCTATAGTGGTCACTAGAAAAGTTTCATGAAGTTTGGAATAAAAAAGTCACATGGAATGATAAGTTATATCCTTGTTGGAATAGCTTTACTAAGTGCTTGAATTGCACTATTAAGTGAATGGAAACATAAGCCATCAATCAAACCTTGCAACCTTGCCCAAATTACTCTAGATGAACTCTACAACAAAAGTCATGAAAGGTTTATGTTGAGCAAATGCCCAGAAAATGCTCCAATGGATCAAAAAGGATAATTTAAGCTTTATCATGATGCTGGAGCCCGAGATGGACTCAACTTGATATGGATTGGGCCTCCAACTTGACTTGGATGCCCTTGCTTTACTCCTAAGGTGGTGGCCAAGGAGGAGGACATCCTTGGGCATCTCTTAGGTGTTCCCCATCTTCTTGGGACATGCTCCAACTTCGGTCTGGGTCCCAAGTGTGAATAACAAGCCTGCAACGATGCCATAGCACCCGATAGAAATACTGGCAGAATGTCTCGATGACTTGGAGGCCTTTCCAATATGATATTGAGGTGGGACTACATCTATTTGAAAGCTTATCAAATAATCTTTCCATCAAGTGCTCATTGACCTCGATCGCACTCCGGATGGATGAGTTATGGCCTTCCTAATGAATCACTATCGGGCTGCCGATGAACCGAAAGTTCAACTTTGATGGACTTGCACTTTGAGACATATTTGTACCTACATTCAAATAACAACATATATATGTGGAACCAAGTGAATTGTACCAAAAATCACTGTGCAAATGTAGGAACGAGCTCACCTTATAATCAATGTTCGTATCTGAAGGTGCCATGTCCTCGTCACCGTAGACTTGAGGCTTGTGTAGCCACTCATTCCATTGCTTGGCGGGGACTTATTGGCAAGGGGTGCCTCCAAGACCGCCCTTGCTTCTTCCCTCACAAATGTACTCTCAGGTACCAAGTCGATGGATGTCGGGATGCTATCAAGGTTGTAGGTCGAAGATGATCTGACAAAGAGGGCTAGAGTGTCGTTGGCCATGACTTGAGCTTGTGGGCTTAATAGTATTTAGAGTGGTCTTCTAGGTGAGAAGGGAAGCTTTGGAGCTTGGTGTGAGAAGAAGAGAGGCCATGGGGTGGTTTATATAGGTGAAAGGGACTCTACAGCAAAGGAAATAGCATCAACACACCGCCATACCCATGGATTTAGATGATATAGAGCATCAGAAGGATATGCATGAAGTTTGGGGACTAGCGGAGCAGAGGGTGGTGCAGCCACATCCCTAGCTCCTCCCCCTGGCCTAAGTTTTCATACATGTACACATGCATGCATAAGGATATGAGATATGTTAGTGTTAGATTTTTATTCACCAGTGTTAGTGAGTGATAGAGCAGGATATACATGATCATGGCGAATCAATGGATATTCTCAAGGTGATATTCACATGATTTATGCTCATGAATGGAGATATCAAGTGATCATCATTAATCAAGAGAAACAAGAAAGAATCATGAGTTGTCTAGTGAGGGCATGATGGTAATTTGACCATGATAACTTGCTTAAAAAATAAAAAGCAATATTTTTTACATTTTTAAGTAAATGAAAGAATATGTTAGCATTTATAAATTTTAATTAGTTTTAAATGAATTTATCAAAAGTAATTAGATCTATTTTATCTATTTCTTGGTTAAAGTTAATATTGTGAGAAGGCTCTAGAATTTTTTTAAAATGCTGACCGTTAACTTTGAAAATGTTACCATCATCATCCTGGATGGTGGTCGCACCATGTGGTGATGTGTTGATGATGGTGTATGGTCCTTTCCACTTAGTGCGCAATTTTCCTTCACCGAATAGCTTGACTTTTGAATTGAAGAGCAAGACCTTGTTTCCTTGCTTGAATTGTTTTAGCTTGATTCGGTGGTCGTGCCATCTTTTGGTTCTTTCATTGTAGATCTTGGCACTATGATAGGACTTCTCTCACCACTCTTCTAGCTCCGCCATTTGCTTCTGTCTATTTGTGCCAACTTGCTTGAAATCCATGTTCCAACTTTTGATTGCCTAGTGAGCTCGATGTTCAAGCTCAACTAGTAAGTGGTAGCTTTTTCCATAAACTAGCTAGAATGGTGACATGCCGATGGGGTTTTGTAAGCTATCCTATATTCCCATAGTGTATTAGGAAGCTTGTTCTTCCAATCTTTCCCCATCTCATTGACTATTTTCAGTAAGATATTTTTGATCTACTTATTTGAGGTTTCTGCCTGACCGCTAGTTTGAGGATGACATGGGGTGGCAATGTTGTGCTTAGCACCAAGCTCTTTTAGGAAGGCTTTGAATGTTTGGTCGATGAAGTGAGATGCCCCATTGTTTATTGTTAGCATTTCTTAGCGCAATCACCAAGTGAGGAGGCTTTAAGTCACCAGCAATGGTGCCAGAAATGCCTGGTTGGCAATCCTAAATGTCACTACCCAGGAATGTATTCCCTTAGCATCAGCACCAGACAAGCTTATGGGGTTTATAGTTGCTGGGTAATGGCACTTAGAAATGCATGGTTGGCATTCCTTAACACCGTTACTAAGATTGAGTTAACCTTAGCAACACTACCAGGTAACACCAACCTCGATAGTCCTAATATGATTATAGACCAAATCCGCAAGCATATAGAACTATCATTGCAGCATTTCACCCAGAAGTATTCAGGGTATCATTATTTATATTTTTTGAGAGGAGGGCATGGTATAATGTATCTAGCATGGGCATGAATAAGATTACATACTTTCATAATGGACCTTAGTTCATGACAGGGGTAAAAATGGTATTTCATGGATAGTGGACACACATCTAGGCTAACCTCAAGGATAAAAGGAAAACAAAGAATAAAAGAATATTTCTACGTGGAGCCGGCATGTTCTAATATAGCTGTGTAAAGAACAACTAATGATCATACAAGTTATATGACTAGAGTTATAACTAAGTTTAAGATGGATGCGGAGATCTCTAGGCACTAGTTTGCCAGCAAGCCTAGGAGACTTTAAGACTCCTACACAATACCTAGACGTGGGGGATTACATGGGACGGACAGGGCTATCACCACCTGCCGCCTACCCCTCAACCGTGGGATACTGTCATATCCGTAGGTTCCCATGTACCTGAGCACCATGCCCATGTACAAAGAAACTACCTATACCCCCCGGGTCCCCGAGCCTACGGATCGACAGGTAAAGGATATAGGCAAATCCGAAGGAACAATGAACTTCCACCCCAACCTAACCCTACTTCTACTCATACTCATCATATGAATGTTTAAGCATAAAGTTAAACATGTTAAGTTCATGACATCCAAACTATATGCTAGTTCATATGTCATGAATATAACATGGGTACAACTATACTCTAGTTCATATGCATTGCTATATGAATAAGATGAAAGCTTGAATATGGAAGAACTCTTCATAATATTCATACCAACTAGCTCTTTCTTCCAAGGAGACAAGCTCTCCAAGTAGCTCTTGCTAGCTCCAAAAGCTACTACTAAAACTATGAAAAGAATACAAGGTGTGGTGTGAAGTGTAGCTCTAAGATGATGTTGTGTCTAATGGAGAGCTCCACCCTCTTCTTATAGTGGCTGATGGTCGGTTTGATGTAGGTAAATATGGAAACCACCCAAAACCAACCAAGCATGCCGCCATGCAACCACCTGCCGAAGCTGGGCCAGGCCACGCTGCCTGTGGTGCGCCCACACCCAGGGTGCGCCCGCACCCTAGCTGGCTCACCTGGCCATCGCCTTTGGTAGGTGGGCTGGTGGTTGGACCTGGGCCTCTCCTACATTGGTGCTTCGGTCCAGGTAATTGCATAGGTGGGCTTTCTCCATTTATCCTCTTTTGCACGCTTTTGAAACACGTGTTCTGCTTTACACTTTTTGGTTTGGTTTTGTGCATTTTCCACTTGTTTCTAGAGATGTGTCCTTCAAAACATATTGTTGGCATTTCTTAGTGTTGCTAGTAAGAATAGGCTTAGGACCATCCCTAGCAATGGTGCCAGAAATGTTGTGCTGACATCCCCTAGTAAGGATACTAAGGAACATTAGCCGATAGGTCTGTACAATTATAGACAATGTCCGCAAGCGCATGGATCTATCATTGTAGCATTTCACCCAGAAGTATTCAGGGTATCGGTATTTATATTTTGCTAAAGAAGGCAGTGATAACAAATGGTCTAACATGTGTATGAGCAAAGCACTTATGTATGCATAATATCTAGATGATCATAATAGGGGTAAGCATACAGTTCTTAAGATAGTGGACACACACACAAATACACCTACACCTAATCTAGTCAAGTGCTCCCAACTCTAAAGAATAAGAATAAAAGAATGTCCTAATGAGTAGTAGAGGGTTCTAATATAGTTAGTATGCTATGAGCTAAGTTAACATATATGCTCACAAGGTAGTGCTAAGTATGTGTGTATTGGATTGGGAGACTACCGAGTACTGGTCTGCTAGCAACCTCGAATAGCATATTTACAAACTCCTACACTGGACATGGCTGTCACCACCGGCCCACCTACCCCTCGACCGTGGACTGGGCATGCAAACACCTGCCACTATATACCCGGGCACCACACTTGCATATATATTGACCACCCTAGTCCCCTCGGGTCCATGACCCTACGGATAGATAGGTAAGAGACTAGGATATACCCGAAAGCATAATGAACTACCTCCCCACACACAAGTAACTCTACTCATGACACATATGTGAGTGCAGCACCTAGGTTAGCTTAGCATATGAATGATATGTCAACTATAGACTAATCCACACATCACAAATATACTAAACAAACCATACATAACCATATATGAAATACTCATAACACATGGACAATAGACTAGTACACATGTCATGAACATATCAATATGACTATACTCTAGTTCATAGCAACAACTATATGAATATAAGAACAAGACAGTATGATAGAACATGGTGATCATAAGGTAGAAAGAATCCAACTTTATTCTCACCAATATTCCACCAAGGAGTCAAGCTCTCCTTGTAGCTTCTCTACTTCTCTTTCTACTTTCCTAACCTAACCTAGCTAAGTGAGAGTGAGGTAGAGGGAGAGAGGGAGCTCCTTGAGCTAGAGGGAGTGAGGAGTCAGAGAATGTAGTGTGGTGTGTTGAGTGTGTTGTGTGTGTGGGGTGTGCCCTCCTTTATATAGGAGCTGGTGGAGGCTCCCTGGTGTCTAGGTTTAGAGAACCCACCCCCACCGCCTCCACTACATTAATTGCAGTTAGTGTGCGCGAGGTGGGGCCGAGCTGCAGCGGGGAGGGCGCGGCCACGCCCCTGGTGCACGCGCCAGGGCCGGCGCCCCTCTGGCCTAGCTTCGCTCCACCGCCTCTCCTCTAGGCCTAGATTGCTATGCTGGTGTGGGCTTGGCCCAATTCTATCCCGAGCTGGCCCTTTTCCTCTTCTCCCTCTAGTGCGCTTTCTAGAAAGCACACTTTTCTCCTCTGCTATGCTTGTTTCCGTCCCTGTTTCTGCATTCCTGATAATTCAAGGGCACAACTGGAAACAAGGCATTATCACATGTATATGTGTGTATTAATGTTTATTCCTTCTTTTTTAGTAGAATGTTGGCGGTAAATATTTGTCGATAGCAACTGCCAACAAACTCCCCCAAGTTTACCCTTTGCTCGTCCTTGAGCAAAAGCTAAGACGTTGGTTGTTGATTAGGAGTTGCTACTATGCCAATTACATTTCAAATTTGCATAGATTATAACAAAGTTTTCTACCGCAATTTGAATAAATTGGCTATTGCTTATCCATGTATTACCTTGCAGCTTGTGGAGCTTTTTGGCCTTCTCTGGTCATGGGTAGTTGCAAGACAGAACAGATAGATAGACTCGCTTATCCTCTGTTCTTCTGATTGACTATTATTCTGGAGGTTTTGAAAGTTTTTATAAGATGAATGTAGTTCCTAAAATGATACACTCAATCACTCAAACTGTATAAGTTTTCCTCACCAAAGGCTTTTGACTTTGCCTTTCCTTTATCTTACCATTTATATAGGCTTTCATGGAGCTTGGTATGGACAAAAGTGGCCTACTTGCATCATGTCATGTTGCTAACTAAAAAATCAGACCATAGGAGAGACTAGTCATACACTTTGATCAAGATTGTGCAAGTGAATATTTTTGTGTTTTTATGAACTCATATGCCATACCTTTCTCCTTTTGAGATCTTTGAGAGCATGGGCTATATTTATTCTCTCTTTTTGGTGGGTACTTTTGTACCCATTTTTGTCTCTCTTTTTGGCGGGCATCTAAATACCCATTATTTTCTCTCATATTATTTTTTTTGCACATACCCTTTTGGTATGGCATCTTTTATTTGGCTCATGCTTCTTTGGGATGACATCTTTTGTATATAGCCCAAACTCTTTCTGATCACTTCTAGAGGAAAAGTTTTGACATAGAGTTTTTATTTTATAAAGTGTACGTGAATTTTGATCATGGGTGTATGAAAAGAATCTCAACATTGGTCACAACAATTTGACAAAGCTCACCATGAATACAAGCAGCATATGACTAAGGTTTTGAAAATGTATGTGCCATATGGCGTTGGTAGGAATTTTGATTGAGGAACTTTTGATTTTATGTTTTGAAATTGAAATCTCCAGATGATAAGTCTTTCTTTGGAACAAAGTCATGGCAATGTCTATTTCTCTATATCATGTTAGGCAACTACTTAGACAGATTAAGCACTTGCTACCCACAAGATTCAGGTTTTTAGGATAAACATATTTTAAGCCAATAAACTCAAATATTGGAGAAAGTTAAGCTATAAGCTAGGCATAGTATGAAATATAATGTAGAGCAACTATTCATCATTTCAATAAGGATGGAATCAACATTTCTACATCACATATGTATAGAGTGGAGTTTTTTTATACATTTTATTTTTATTTTATTACTAATAATATTATTAATATTTTTATTTTGGTTTTCTATGCAAGGGAATAAGCAAACATGCAAACAGAAAGCAAATTGTTAGGAAGTAAATATGCAATGCAGCCATACCTGAGCGGGGCCCTCCCCCAAGCTAGCTTGAAGCGAGGTTGCTTGATGAAGACTCCAAGGCATGTAGTTTATTTTGAATTTTTATATTTTAAGCTTGTCTTATACTTAGCAAATTTTGGGACAATGACCAAATCAAGTAGATTGTTTAATTTGATCAAAGTAAACTGGTCAACCTAAGCACCATGCTTAATTTGAGAAGTCTATGAAAACATGACTCAATGAAACCATATTTTAAGACCAAAGTTTTACTTAGCATAAGCAAGAGTTTATTTGAAACAGTAAACATTTTTGGTTTGGTTTGGTTAATCATTCAAAGTTTTATACTTGACAAGTTTTAGCACAATGATCAAATTTGAAATTTAATCAAAGCAGGTATTCTGACCTTAGCATGAGCTAGATTAAAAGACCTATGGAGCATGATAGGAAAACCATGTTCCAAACTATAACATGTTTCATATAAGACTTTAAACTTTTAACCAAACTTTGTTAGGTTATGAAATATTTTTGTTTTCAAGTCATATATAACCAATCTAGCTCCATGATCAAGCTAAGAACTTAGCATGGTCAAGGTAGGTTAACTAATCCAAGCACCATGCTTGCATTATGTACCTATGGGAAGGTGATGGCGCAAGCATCGCTCCCCTAAGCTAAATGATTCTATATGAATGAAGTTTTGTATTTTCTAAAGCAATAAATGTTTTTGCTGTTTTCATTTTTATCATTACTACTATACTAGTAATGTTTTATTTAATTGCAGAAAGTAAAAAGGATAACTACCATTTACCTTTGGCGAGGGACCATACCTTTATAGTCCTATGAATAGGACTTCCTCCCCCTTCATTGATTGCTCAATGAAGGGTTCTTCGTACCTAGGGGAGTGAGTATGGACTTCTCCTTAGGCACCCACACCTTCTTCTTTTTCTTTGTTGCTGGTGTGGTGGTGGACTTTGGAGCTTCCTTGAGTGGCTTCTCTACCTTCTTTTTAGAAGGTGAAGGAACAACCTTTGGACTTACCTTTGTAGGTTTGGAGCTATTTTGCTCTAGCCTCTTGTTCTTCTTCTTGAGGCCATCCACCAGCTAAGGTTGAATTTCAACCTCAGCTATGCCCTGTTGATTCAAACCGTATTTGATCTAAATCATGGAGCATTGCTCCTGCTATGCCTGCAAAACAGGGTTGCGCTTTTGTTTCCTAGTCCGCTTGCTTTTGGGTTGATTATACATTTTTTACCCAGTAAATGGACATGTTAATGTTTTATCTTTAATATGAAAACGAGCGAACCCCATTCCTACATGCAGTTTAGCATGAGTGGTACATAGGAATGATCTCCCAAGAAGGAGAGGAACTTCCCTGTTTGGGCCCATGTCAATGATGACGAAGTCGGTGAGGATGTACTAGTCCTGTAGTCTTACCAGTATGTCACGTACTATCCCCACCGGATCACGTGACGTTTGATCCGCCATCTGCATTCTGAAGTCTGCGGGGTCCAAAGGACCTCCCAGAACTTTATAAAATGTTACCTTGGACATCACATTGATGCTAGCACCAAGGTCGTAGTAGGCGTTCTCAATGACATGTGGGCCCATGCCAATGGTGATTGTCGGGCAGCTGAAAGGTACTTGTTTGGTTTTGGTAATTGAGTGACAACCTTAGGTGGACTAATTTTTTTTAATGTGAGATACACACGAGATTAGTCCATAGGTGATGATGTCATGGAGGAGCTCATTGCATATGAGACATGACATGGAGTCATGTGGCCAAGGTGGCAAAGATCAAGATGAGGCTTGGCTCGACGGACCGGTTGCAAGTGTGAAGGGCAAGTCAGAGGCTTTGGAGCGATGGACCGTGAGGCGGTGAAGCTTGAGCAAGACTTGGCGCTGATGGACCGACGCAATGGTGAAGAGCGAGTGAGGTCAAGATCGATGGACCAAGGTCACATGATGATATGAAGTGGATCATATCATTTGTGATATGGTTGGTGCATTTGTTGCATCAACGTCAGAGGAGATGGAGTGGAATGCACAAGGCAAAGGTATAACCTAGGGCATTTTCATTTCACCGATCATAGGTGTGTAGAGAAGTTGATGACCAGGTTTAGGATAGATGGCCGTACTATCAAGAGGGGCAAACTTGTTTGCATATCGGTCATCTAGTGCCACTTGAGCGATCTAACTTTGCATACGTGTTAGGATCGAGTGGTGAGGCAAGTTGAGTTCTAACTCCTTAGAGAAAATGATTGTGAAAATGCTAACACACATGCACAAGGTGGTGATCACTTGTTGGTGTTGACACATTTACGAAGGCAATGGAGTTTGAGGGGTAGAGAGGGGTTTGGGGTTCTCTCTCCCTCCCACCGAGCTTGTAAGGCGGGATTTAGGTGTTTTCGAGGAAATGAAATGACTATGTGTATGACAAATGGTCTAACATGTGTATGAGCAAAGCACTTATGTATGCATAATATCCAGATGATCATAATAGGGGTAAGCATACAATTCTTAAGATACTGGACACACACACAAATACACCTACACCTAATCTAGTCAAGTGCTCCCAACTCTCAAGAATAAGAATAAAAGAATGTCCTAATGAGTAGTAGAGGGTTCTAATATAGTTAGTATGCTATGAGCTAAGTTAACATATATGCTCACAAGGTAGTGCTAAGTATGTGTGTATTGGATCAGGAGACTACCGAGTACTGGTCTACCAGCAACCCCGAATAGCATATTTACGAACTCCTACACCCTAGCCGAACATGGGGGAATACAAGGGATGGACAGGGCTATCACCACCTGCCTACCTACCCCTCGATTGTCGACTAGGCATACAAACACCCGCCACTATATACCCGGGCACCATGCCCGCATATATATTGACCATCCTAGTCCCCCTAGGTCCCCAACCGTATGGATCGATATGTAAGAGACTAGGATGTACCCAAAGGCATGATGAACCACCTCCCCACACACAAGTAGCTCCACTCATGACACATATGTGAGTGTAGCACCTAGGTTAGCTTAGCATATGAATGATATGTAAACTATAGACTAATCTACACATCACAAATATACTAAACAAACCATACATAACCATATATGAAATACTCATAACACATGGACTATAGACTAGTACACATGTCATGAACATGTCAATATGACTATACTCTAGTTCATAGAAACAACTATATGAATATAAGAACAAGACAGTATGATAGAACATGATGATCATAAGGTAGAAAGAATCCAACTTTATTCTAACCAATATTCCACTAAGGAGTCAAGCCCTCCTTGTAGCTTCTCTACTTCTCTTTCTACTTTTCTAACCTAACCTAGCTAAGTGAGAGTGAGGTAGAGGGAGAGAGGGAGCTCCTCGAGCTAGAGGGAGTGAGGAGTGAGAGAATGTAGTGTGGTGTGTTGAGTGTGTTGTGTGTTGTGTGTGTGGGGTGTGCCCTCCATTATATAGGAGCTGGTAGAGGCTCCCTAGCATCTAGGTTCAGAGAACCCACACCCACACCACCTCCAGTGCATTAATTACAGTCGGTGTGCGTGAGGTGGGGCCGAGATACAGCGAGGAGGGCACGGCCACGCCCCCTGGCACACGTGTGCTAGGGCTGGCGCCCCTTCAGCCCAGCTTCGCTCCACTGCCTCTCCTCTGGGCCTAGATTGCTATGCTGGTTTGGGCTTGGCCCAATTCTATCCCGAGCTAGCCCTTTTCCTCTTCTCCCTCTAGTGCGCTTTCCAGAAAGCACACTTTTCTCCTCTGCTCTGCCTGTTTCCGTCCCTATTTTTGCATTCTTGATAATTCAAGGGCACAACTAGCAACAAGGCATTATCACATGTATATGTGTGTATTAATGTTTATTCCTTCCTTTTTAGTAGAATGTTGGTGGTAAATATTTGTCGATAACAACCGCCAACACATATTTTCTCAAATACAAGTGGAACTAGGTTAATAGTAAAGGCATATGTGTCAAGGTATGTTTATTTCTCCTATTTTGAACTATAGTTGGCAGTTTGAAATGGTCATTAGTGACTGCCAATGAATCCCCCAAGCTTAACCTTTGCTCATCCCAAGCAAATAGCTAAGTACTTGGTTGTTGATCAGGAGTTGCTACTATGCCAATACAATTCATAAGTGCCATGCCTATAACAAAGTATTCCTTCGTAATTTAAATAAGTTGGTATTTTATCCACCCTTTTACCTTGATCCTTCTAGGGCGTTAAATAAGTTCCTCAAATGATTCTCTCGATCACTCAATGTGTATGATACCTCCCCAAAGGCATTTGAATTTTGCCTTCTTTTCTTATCCTACCACTAAGGCTTTTGAGTGGAGTTTTGGGTAGGTATAGAAAGTGGGCATACTTGCATCACATATTTTGCTAATTCAAAGACCGGACCTCATGGAGATGCAAGTCATACACTATGATCAAGACGTGCAAGTGTGTGGAATTTTTATAATGTCCTAATTATAAATATTTTTGGTACTCCTTTGAATCATGAATCTCTCTCTTTTTGGATGAGTGCCTCTTATTTGAAGGTATGTGCTATCTTTATTTCTTTCTTTTCTTTTTCTCATGCTCTTTGGCATGCATTTTTTCTTTCTTTCATGCCTTTTTGGATGAGTGCCTCTTATTTGGAGTTTTAGCATAGCACATACTATTCTTTTTGGCACATGAAATTTTTGAGAGAGACACATGATAAATGAATGGAGTAATTATTTGGTGGATGGATAAAACATGTTGTGCGTAACTCTTAGTGTAAGAGTTAGTAGTTTATTTGTGGGTGTACGTGTGTCTTGATCATGGGTGCATGATGAGAATCTCAACATGGGTCACAACAATTTGGGAAAGCTTAATGCTCAAACAAGTAGCATATGACTAAGGTTTTGAATTTGAATATCATGTCATATAGCGTTGGTAGGTATTCATAATCATTGAGGAACTTTTTGATTTTAGCAGTTTTAAAAAATGAAATCACCGGATGTCAAGTTTCTCTTAGAACAAAGTCATAGCAAATTCTATTTATACCATATCATATCTTGCAACAACTTAGAAAAGAAGCATGCATTTACAACCCACAAGTTTTCAAGTTTTCAGGATGAGTCATTTTTAGCCAACAAACTTAAACCTTGTGGAATACTAAGTTATAACCTAGGCACAGATGAATTATAGACAGAGCAACTATTCATCATTTCAACATAGGAGAAACTAAACATTCCTTAAACACATATGAGAGTGGAATTCATATTTTTGGTATTTTTGTCATATTTCATTTTTTGGTATTTTTAATTTTTAGATTTTTTTAAACACTAATAAATAAAATAAATGCAGAAAATAAAATGCAAAAATAAAGATACAAGGTACCTTTGTGAGGTTCCTCCCCAAGCTAGCTCATGGCCTAGGGTCTACGGTTGTACCCCATGGACTGCTAGTAGGCTGCCTACGCCTCCTGTTGTTGCCTCAGCAGCGTATTGATGTCTGCGAACTGTTGCTGCTATTGTTGGTGCCACTGGGTCACACTCTGCATGTGAGTGTTAAGTGTATTTTGAATCTCACCTATGTAGAGTTCCAACCCTCCGAGGCAGGTGTAACATAACCGACCGAATTATAAGAACATAAGTACAAAAACAATCACTGAAGCGATCAAATTCCTGTACTTAGGCTCTCATAACCCCAGTAGTCTAGAAATCTTGAAGGATTTGAAACAACTTTCAACATACAAACTAAGATCATATATGATTCAATACAACACATCATTTGTTACAGTAGTTCACAAGTAGCATACGGATTACATCCATCGGAGTTCAAAATAAAATATTACAAATCAAGTTTGATTAGTGGAAGCAACATAGTTCGATACATAACTCCATAAGTTCAAATACATTGCTAGATTAAGGTTAGGTTCCCAAAAACATCAATAACTAAGAACACTAGTAGAGACTGTGTCCAACAGTCTAGTCTTCATCCCCAGCCAGGAGAAGGCAATACTTGCAGCACCCATGATAGAATAGGTCATCTGCAACAGGTAGAGGAAATAAACCCTGAGTACAAGAAGGTACTCAGCTAAACTTACCCATCAAAAACTAGAAATAAAAGACACCAAGGACCATGCAAGGCTAATATAATGTGGAGCTAGCTTGACACATTTTGCATAAAAAGCTTGCCTAGATTAAGTAACCATCTAAAGCTTAGCATCAAGTTAATAATCATTAACTTGTCATATATATTAGCACCTGTACTAGAGCACTCACTTTATTAGGAGCAAACAATATTAACCATAGCAGGTATCATAAGGTTGTCATCATCATATCATCATTCCTAAACCATTATATTATTTAGTATATCTATTTTGGAGATACTCTCGTCAAGTTCTCACTAATCTATGAAAGACGGTGACTCGAATCAAATTACAATTTAGCTGAGGGGGTATTCCTAACTCTCACCCTGGCATACTTTACAAGGGTAGCCGTGGGTTACTTTTGGGACAACTCAGGAACTAACTTTGCGGGTTCGGTTAGCGCCAGCACTCTCAGGGATTACTCTTCTGCTAGGGCGTTCAGGAATTTTAACTCACCTGCCTGGACTTATGCTTACAGCTCCCTTCCAAGGTGCACTTTATACTTGCCGGAGCCTGGCCTAAGTTGAGCTACTTGAAGTCTGACCAGCTAAGAGAGAGGTATGCGTCCAACATGACAAAGAAAGGCACCAAGAATCAGTCCTTAAGTGACATAGATGGAGTCACTGTAAGCCTATAGCTTTACAAGCCCCCGCCTGGTCTTCATTCATATTATACCAAGTTCTTTTTCACGATAGCAAATATAGCCAACTATGCCATATGTATATCCCTAAAGCTCGTAGGTGACAGGGAATCACCCGACTTCTACTGCTTAAAGCAGGGCAAAGCATCTACTCGAGCCTGAGCTACATAGGATTCATGGTATATTCTCTGGACAAGGATTGGATATCAATGCAGCAAGTGTTTTCATCTAACACCTATAACTTAATGCAACAATATATAACATAGTACTTAATTGCATTTTAGAAATTAGGAGGCTTATAATGGTCCGAGGCTTGCCTTTTATGAAATTGCAAGGGACGTGGTCAGGGCAGTCAACGATGACCTCGTTTGGCACCTCTCCTATGGGCTACACCTCCTAAACCTCCAGTGTTGGCTGTTGCTGCTCCTCCTGGCTCGCTCACCCGAACTCCAACAGGGACACTCCTTTCGGTACACCTATTGCATATATATGCACAAGATAAATATCATGGATGCATAAGGAATGACATGATGCTCATTGATGAAGAACAACAAGTAACAAAGCATCATTGGACATTTGCTGACTGATTAGGTGCAACGCTCTATTCAAATCACTTTAAAGAATAGGTGCATATCTCCTCTATAGAGAGCAAGAACACACTTACCCAACTTGCACAATCTAAGGTACAGATGCTCATCCTATGTTAGAGGCCCAACACCTGCACCTAAACTCACCATAAACAATTTTAAGCACCTAGGAACATCACAAACACGCTTAAGTATAACAAAGGCACACTTAACAGAAACTTCAGGTTTACATGCAGGTGAGCAGTTCAGTACATAAATCACAACAGAAGATCTACAAGTCCAAATGACTTGCAAGAGGAAATTTTGGAAAGCTTATGAAATTATCTACAAATTATTTACAAACATCACAGCATAATTCCAAAGTTTACCAGGTCAAAATTAACTAAACACAGAATCTGGTCTGTGCAAGACAGAGAGCAAACATAACCGAGTCCTAACTTTGAACAGCTATAACTCTTAAACTACATGGCCAAATGCCACCAAAGTTTAATAGAAGATAGATACATAAGTTGTATACAACTTTTGTATAAACAAGTTTTACAATAAAATAAAATATCATGGAGAACTTTGTCAAGTCCCCAGATCTGTTCAGAATTGGCAGATTTAGAAAATTAAACAATTAGAGCTGTAGCAAAAACACATGTGGGCTAAACCAACTTTACCAACTCATTACACATATCAAGAGAACACCAAAAAGTGTGGTGCCAACATCTAAATAAATTCTTTAAAGCCTTTTATTAATTTATTTAGATATCCAGGTGGATAAAGGAACATATATCAAAACTGCACAATATATTCTATAAAAATTACAGCAGCTACAACATGCTTCGAGGAGGCTACCATAAAAGTTTCATAGCATTTGAGCAAGTATATTTTCCTGTATAAAAAATAACAGATAGCAAGGCTGATTTTGGCATAAATGAGAAATCCTATTGAAAAGTGTCAAACAACAGATTTTATATTTTTCTTAGGCTCTTACTAACATAAGAGCAGTGTCCACCAAGTTTCACCTTCATTGTACTTATAGATAATTTATAAAAATTAGCACAAGATCTATCTAATTAAATAAGATAAATACATAACTAAACCATACAATATTAAAAATTGCTGAAATTTAAACTACAAGCTACTCATGGCATAAACAACACCCCATAAAATTTCACATTGTTTGGAGCTGTAAACAGAAAGATATGATTTTCTTCTTTTCATGCATGAATAAAAGGCATAAATAATAGCCATTTATTTTTTATAAAACATACCTAGTTTTATATTTTTATTTAAAACTAGAGTCCGAAAGGGACCTAACAAAATTTGAACCATCTCATTTGGATCTACATAACTCAAGATATGAATTTTTGAACTTAGTATCAAAATCTGGAATTTAAATCTAACCCTAACCCTAACTGAGTCAGTGACAAGTGGGACCTGTGGGGGTCAACGGACCCACATGGCAGCGGCATAGAACAGGGGAGGTGGTTCGACCGCTGCTAGCTCATTGCCAGCGGCTCGGCGAAGCCGAGGGCACCGGCGTGCTCGCCTCGACGAGCCGCATCGATAGGTGTAGAAAACGGACCCCTATTCCTAACCCTAGCTACGTCAGTGGCAAGAACAGCGGCCGGTGGCCAAGGCACGGCGGTGCTCTGGCGACGGCGAGCCCCCATTGTGCCAACCAAGCTCGGTACGAGCTTCACCAGGTCATGGCAGAGCTGTCTAGGTAGAAAAGGGAGGCCGATAGAGGCCTTGGCTACCCCAACCATGGCGAGCTCGAACTCCAGTGAGGTCACGCTCATGGCGGTGGCGGCAGAAATGGCGAATACACCCTCACCTTCGGTCGTGTGGCTTAGTGAGAGGGTGGAGAAGGTAGAGGAGACAATGTTGGAGCTTCGCATGGGCAGATTTGGGCAAAGACGCTGTAGCAGTGGCATATGAGCCTGATGAGCTCGCGGTGGTGATGGCATCTCGGCTCCTCTGCTTCAGTGCGCACAGAGGGAAGGAGAAGGAGAGAATGGAGAGAGGGGCGCTGAGGGTGTCGGGGTAGCCTTCAGGGACGCCGTGGCCTGACCGATGGGGACAACGCCGGCATATGGCTGCCATGGCGTGTCCATGCGACAACAACAGCCTGCGGCCAGTCGGCCACCACCCCTATTCCAAATTTTCGAAATTTGAAACCTTGAAACAGAACCATGAAACAACTAAAACATTCCAAGGCCAGAAATAGCAGCTCTTTCTTGCTTTATATCTCACGATACAACCCGAAGCTCGAGATGAGCCAATTAGTGAAGTTGTAGCTTAACAAATTCTCTATAACTTTATTTTAAGGCACCAAGTCCAGATCAGCATGGTTTGAGAGATCCAAGGCAAAAAGCAGAAATTGCTTTTCTGAAACAACATAATTTCAGCAGGACAAAAATGCTGAATTTTGAGTGGGTTAGAAGAAGATTCAGGAGATGACCAAAGAATAAAGTTTGTAGCTGATAAAATTTGTCACAACTTTGGTATAGATGACTTTGGCAGATTCAACTCCTAGGATGAACATTCTAAGAGGTCAAACATAAGAGTTCCCTAATCTACCACAGTCAACAGCATATAACTAATTATTTTGACTATGTGACCAACATGAACATTGTTCCTAATGACATTCTAAATGTAGCTAGGGTGTTTTGGTGAGTCACCACATTCATTTGCATGTGATTAGGGTTGGACAAAAAGCTCGTTAAGCTGGCTCGGTGGCTTGGTACAAAAGTGCTCCGATTGGACTCATTTATCTTTTAAAATGAAAATGACTTGATTTGGAACGACTTTCAACTTTGGCTCGGCTCGTTAGGCTCGTCGTGAAGTTGGGTCTTATACAATGCAGGAAATAATGATGAATAAGATTATACCAATTTCTAAAAAAGCTCAAAAAAACTACGGTTGGCTCGATATCCAGCCCTACATGTGATCCATGTACTCTAGCTTCTCAAAACAACTGAAACAATGACTCGAAACATACAAAACATTCAACTGAAACAAGTAAAACAATCAATTAAAACAACTGAAATAGAGACATGCAACACTTGAAACATGGTACATGGGACATGTATAACCCCTCTAGGGTACTAGGTATGACACAGGTACATCACATATGATACATACATGCATAAGCGCTAATGGAACATTTTGTTGCAACATTGAAACATAGAATGATGCACATGTGATAATGAGGTGAATATGCTTATGTTATGCAATGCAAATGCACAAATGCAAGCCAAACACCTAGGGTGTTACAACCCTCCCCCTTATAAAAATCGCGTCCTGAGATTTGGAAAGCATACCATTTAGTATAGAAAGCAGAATAGTTGTCCCTTAAATAATCCTCCCTCTCCCATGTGGCATCACGCTCCCCATGATCACTCCAAACCACCTTGTATAGTTTAACTACTCGATTATGGGTCACCCTTTCTTAAGTATCCAGAACATATACATGCTTGTTCTCATAAGAGAGATCAGATTTCAATTTGATTCTTCTCACTGCTACTCTTTCCTCGGGAAGACGGAGACATTTCTTCAATTGAGAAACATGAAAAATGGAAAGATAGCTCCTAGCTCATGAGGTAGATTAAGCTTATAAACTACTCTCCCACTTTTCTTGATAATCTGATAAGGTCCAACATATCGAGGCTCAAGCTTCCTTTTTATTCCAAAATGTTTCACGCCTCTCATAGGTGAGACCTTTAAGTAAACATAGTCACCGACTTCAAACTCAATAGGTTTCCTTCTCTTATCTGCATAGCTCTTTTGTCTAGCCTGAGTAGCTGCCAAATTTTTCTAAATAGCATGGACTTGCTTCTCGGCTTCTTCTACAAAGTCAATCCCATAGAATCTCCTATCCCCAGGTTCTACCCAGTTTAAAGGAGTTCTACAATTGCATCCATACAAAGCTTCAAACAGAGCATTTTGATAATCTCTTGATAACTGTTGTTATAAGAGAACTTAGTGAGTGGCAACCATTTTTCCCAAGAGCCTTTGCAAGAGATAAGGCAAGCTCTAAGCATGTCCTCAAGAATTTGATTCACACGCTCAGTTTGCCCAGATGTTTACGGATGATAAGTAGAACTGCAGATTAGATTAGTACCTAGATTTTGATGTAAGCGCTCCTAGAAACGAGTTGTAAACTGAGCTCCCCTATCTAAAATAATAGACTTGGGAACACCATGAAGACGCACCACTTGTTGAAAGTAAACATTAGCATGCATGTGAGGGTGATAATTAGACTTCACAGGAATGAAATGAGCAAACTTGGTCAATCAGTCCATGATAACCCAAATCGAGTCAAAACCCTTCTTAGTTATGGGCAACCCAACAATAAAATCCATAGCAATCTCTTCCCACTTCCAACTAGGAATTGAGAGTGGTTGCATTAAACCAGGCTTTATGTGAATAGCCTTGACTCTACAACAGTTATCACACCTAGTAACATAGGCTGCAATTTCATTCTTCATCTTGGTCCAACAATAGTAAGGCTTGAGATCTTGATACATTTTACTACTACCAGGATGGATAGATAACTTAGAAGAGTGGGCTTTAGCCATGATTTGGTTTCTAAGTTCCTTGTATTTGGGTACGACATGTCTATCATTGAACCAGAGAATTCCTTTGTCATCCACTCAAAAGTGCTTGGTTTCTTACTCTTTCATCTTCCGCTTGATGTGAAACACACCCACATCAGTCTTCTAGAGCTCAATAATTTGACTTCTAAGAGAGCAATCCATAGCGATATTGTGGAGTACCATAGGATGAAGGAGATGTGATAGATGAAAGTTTTCACTAACTAAAGAATTGCAATGAGATTTCTTGCTTAAGGCATCAGCAACAACATTTGCCTTGCCAGGATGTAGTGCACCTATAGATTGTAGTCCTTGATCAACTCCAACCATCGGCGTTGACGCATGTTCAACTCCAACTAAGAAAAGATGTACTTGAGACTTTTATGGTTAGTATAAATGTTGCACGCATTACCAAGCAAGTAATGTCTCCAAATCTTCAGAGCATGAACAACTATGGCTAGCTCTAAGTCATGAGTAAGATAATTGACTTCATGCTTTTGAAGCTGGCATGAGGCATAAGCAATGACTTGGCCTTCTTGCATAAGAACACACCCTAAACCAATGCCTGATGCAACACAATATACATCAAAAGGCTTCTTGATGTCAGGTTGTGCCAAAACAGGAGCAGAAGTCAGAGTCCGCAAAGTGTGGAAAGCCTCTTCACACTCTGGGGTCCAAACAAACTTCACATCCTTATGAAGCAATTGAGTCATAGGCTTGGCTATTTTAGAGAAATCTAGGATAAAGCGACGATAATAACCAACCAAACCAAGGAAACTCTGGACTTCAAAGACCGTAGTAGGTGCCTTCTAATCCAGCACCTCTTGCACCTTGGTAGGATCAATGGAGATTCCATCTTCAGATAGCACATGACCTAGGAAAGGTACTTTCTTTAACCAGAACTCGCATTAGCTGAACTTGGCATAAAGCTGCTTGTTATGCATGTAATAGAACCGACCAAATTATAAGAACGTAAGTACAAAAACAATCACTGAAGTGATCAAATTCCTGTACTTAAGCTCCCATAATCCCAGTAGTCCGAAAATCTTGAAGGATTTCAAACAACTTTTGACATACAACCCAAGATCGTAGTGATTCAACACAACACATCACCTATTGCAACATTTCAACATTTCACAAGTAGCATGCGCAATACATTCCTCAGAGTTCAAAATAAAATATTACAAACCAAGTTTGTTTCGTAGGAGCAACATAGTTCAGTACATAACTTCATAAGTTTAATTACATTGCTAGATAGTAGTCATGTCCAACAAAAGCACTTAGGTAAGATAGCTAGTAGAGATCGTGCCCGACGATCTAGTCCTCATCTCTGGCTAGGAGGAGACAGTATTTGCAGCACCTAGAATAGAACAGGTCATCTGCAACAAGTGGGAAATAAACCCTGAGTACAAGAAGGTACTCAACTAGACTTACCCGTCATAAACTAGAAATAAGGACACCAAGGATCATGCAAAGCTTTATAAGGTGGCTAGCTTAACACATTGCATAAAAGAGCTTATGAGCATAAGTAACCAATTAAACTTAGCATCAAGTTCATCATCATTAACTTGTCAACTATATTAGCACCTGTACTAGAGCACTCACTTTATTAGGAGCAAATAATATTAACTATAGCAGGTATAATAAGGCTATCATCATCATATCATCATTCTTGAACCATCATGTTATTTAGTGTATCTACTATGGAGATATGCCCATCAAGTTCTCACTAACCGAGAGAGACGACGACTCGAATCGAATTACCCCTCAGCTGAGGGGGTATTCATAACTCTCTCCCTAGCATACTTTGCAAGGGTAGCCGTGGGTCACCTTTGGTACAACTCAGGAACCAAATTCGTGGGTTCGGTTAGCTCTACCACTCTTAGGAATTACCCTTTTGCCAGGACGATCAGGACTTTTAAATCACCTACCCTTGGACTCATGCCTACGGCTCCCTTCCTAGGCGTACTTTATACTTGGTTACTCCTGACTTGAGTTGAGCTACTCGGATTCGTGGTCAAGCACTCAGGCCTGGCCAACTAAGAGAGAGGCTTGCATTCAACATGAACAGGAATGGCTCCAAGAATTAGTCCTTAATCGACACAGATGGAGTCACTGCAAACAGGCAAGCCTCCGCCCAGTCTTTATTCAAATTAAACCAGGTTCCTTTCCACGATAGCAAATATAGCCAATTGTGCCACATGTATCTTCCTATAGCTCACAGGTGACAAGAAATCACCTGACTTCTATCACATTAAAGCCGGGCTAAGAAACTACATGAGCCTGAGCTACTTAGGATTCAGGGTATCAATATCTGGACAAGGATTAGATAACAATGCAGCAAGTGTTTTCATCCAACACCTAAACTTAATGCAACAATATATATAACATAATACTTTAATTGTATTTTAGAAATTAGGAGGCTTATAATGCTCTGGGGCTTGCCTTTAACAAAGTTGCATATCTTGTGATATGGGCACTCAACCACCACATCTCCTGGCTCATCCACTACAAGTTGCATGTCTTGAGCTTCGGGTTCGGGGTGCTGCACTTCGGGAGCTTCCTAGCTCGTCCCATCGAACTCTAGCAATGTCAGGCCCTCCGGTACACCTATTGCATGCATATGGAGAAGATGAATACAAGGAATGCATAAGAGTGACATGATGCTTATGATGGATGAATCATAGCAATTAACAAAACATTGCAAGACATTCGTTGACCGAGTAGGTGCAACGCTCTATTCAAATCACTTTAGAACATGTCCCAATTCTTTCTTCTAAAGAGCAAGATTACTCACCTAACTTGCACAACCTAAGATAAAGGTGTTCATCTTTAGTTAAAGGCCTAACACCAGCACTAAAACTCACCTTAATCAATTTAAACACCTAATACATCCCAACATGCTTAAGTATAGTAAAGGCACACTTAATCAGAATATTAAGGTTTCCCAAACAAAGGAGCAGTTCAGTAAATCAACCACAACAGGAGTTCTATAAATATAATTGACTTGCAAGAGGATATTTTGGAAATATTATAAAATTCTCTATAATTAATTTATAAACATCAAAGTATGATTCCAAAGTTTACCAGGTCAAGCTACAACAAATACAGAATCCGCTCTGCACAAACAGAGACCAACAAAAGCTGAGAGCCCACTTTAAACAGCTATAACTCTTAAACTGTAAGACCAAATGCCACCAAAATTTAATAGCAACTAGATCATGAAATTCACAACAATTTTCTATAGACCACAAGACATGAAAACATCATTTACATAGAGTAATTAACAACATCCCAAAATCTGTCCAGAATTGGCAGATTCACTAAATTAATTATTTAGTGATGTAACAAAAGCACATTTGAGCTAAACCAAGTTTACCAACTTATTACTCATATCAAAAAACACCAGAAAGTGTGGTGCCAACATCAAAATCCTTTCTTTAATGCCCTTTATTAATTTATTTAGATAATTAGGTGAATAAAGGAACCCATATCAAAACTCCACAATTAATTCTATAAAAAATACAGTAGCTACCACATACATCCAGGAGGCTACCATAAAATTTGCATAGCAATTGAGCAAGTATATTTTCCTACACCAAAAATAACAGACAAAAAGGCTGATTTTGGTATAAATAAGAAACCCTATTGAAAAGTATCAAACAATAGATTTCATATTTTTCTTGGGTTCTTACTAACATAAGAATAACACTCACCAAATTTCACACTTACTGGATCTACAGATAATTCATGAAAATTGATGAAATTTAACTCCACCATACATTATCCAAAATTGATGAAATTTAAAATACAAGCTACTCAAGGGATAGATAGCACCCCATAAAAATTTCAAGTCATTTAGAGCTATACAATAGTAGATATAATTTCCTCCTATTTCCTTAGGAATAAAAGAGATAATTTATAGCTTCAATTTCCATAATAGAACATAGCATATTTTATATTTTTAATAAAAACTAGACTTCCTAAGGAACACTAAAAAATTTGAAGCACAACAACTGGATCTACAAACCTTGAGATATAGAATTTTGAATCTAGTATTCAAATCTATGAAATAAATAAAGAAAAATAAAAACAAAAACCTAAACCCAACCTAACTGGGCTATTGGGCTGGCCCGGTTAACCACACAGCCCGCGACTGCTCCCACCCGTGCCTGTTGATAGTGGGGGCCCATGCATCAGCGGCACCGAGATAGGGAGGAGGTGGCCGACGGTGAAGCTCGCCGCCAGCTAGCCGACCGGCGAAACCGGTGGCACCAACATGTCCCCCGTGCGATTCTGCACCTATAGGGATGCGTTGGAGACCCTAGGAGTAGCGGGGAAATGCTCGCCTCCGGCAATGGCGGACCACAGAGCTCCGGTGGTGGTGCGCCGGTAACGGCGAGCCCCCAACGGCTCAACTAAGCTCGGTACGAGCTTCACGAGGTCACCATGGAGCTAAAGGAGAAGAAAAGGGAGGATGAGAAGAACCCTAGCTACCCTGACTATAGCAGCCTTAAACTTCGGTGAGGTTCGACCCAAGGTAGTGGCGGTGAAAACGCTCAATGTAGCCTCACCTCTACACGGCTGGCTCAGGGAGAAGGTGGAGGAGGTAGAGGGGGTTGCGGTGGTGCTCCATGCAGCAGGGTTCAGATGGAGGTGCGATGGCGACGGCGTGCTGGCTCGGCGAGAGCACGGCAGCGCTGGTGCTCTTCCACCTCGGTGACAACGAAAGGAGGGAAAGAGGAAGGGAATGGAGACAGTAGCAGCCCATCATGGCGTCTTGAAGACACCCACGACCTGACCGGTGGGCCCGCAGCCGACATACGGACGCCACGGTGCATCCATGTGGCGGCAATGGCCTACGGCCGGTCAGCCATCTCCCCCATTTTTAGTTTGAACTGAAACATTGAAACACTGCCCTGCAACATTGCAACATTCCAGAGCCAAAAACAACAGCAACTTCCTTAGCCTATATGTCATGATCTCGGCCGAATCTAGAGGTGAGCCAATTGACAAAGTTGGAGCTTGAGAAATTCTCTATAAATTTGTTTTAATGAATCAAGTCCAGATCAGCATAGTTTGAGAGATACAAGGCAAAGAATAGGAACTATTTTGAGGAGATAACAAAAATCCAGCAAAGTAGAAAAGCTGAATTTAGAGGGGGTTAGAGAGTGATTCATGAGATGACTCAAAAATAAAGTTTGTAGCTGATAAAATTTTCCACAACTTTGTTATAGATGACTTGGCAGATTTATAGTCTAAGAGGGACATTTTGGATAGTTTAATAGATGTACATGTTAAAACAACTAGGAAAATAACACTCCAACTGACTAGTGGGCCCTATTTGAGCATGTTAGGTTCATTTCCATGAGATGACTATTTAACAAATTTTGTTACCTAATAAATTTGCTACAACTTTTCTTAAGGTTTCACAAACATACATACACGTCTGGTAGCACTTTTTAAACAAGGGAGCAAAAGAGGTCTAGAAGTCAACTTAAGTCAAACTATGGCTTAGGAGCTAAATTGGTCAACATGGTCAACATGAACATTGCTCCACTAATTATCCTAAGTGTATTTAAGGTGTAGTAGGACATAATTAACCACTCTACACATTTGTTACACCAACTTCTAAGTATCACATATGTTGAAACAAGCAAAACAAGCAAGTTACTTTATTTGTTTCAAAACCATGTTTCACATGTTTCATGACTTTGTTGCAAAGCTTAAGCTTGTCATGTTACACTAGTAGGTTTGACATGTTTCAAGGTATGGAAAACACATGTTGCATCTATATGTTGCACAAACCACATTTCATAAGCAATCAATTATCAAACAAGCACATTTGAGTATGTTGCATACTCATGTTTCAAGCCAGACAATGCATAAATGATATGACTAAAGCTCATGCTTATGAAATGAAATTGCCAATGTGGAAGATAAACACCTAGGGTGTTACAACAAAATCGAGTTAAAACAATTCTTAGATGTTCAGCATGCTATTCTTCATTATGAGAATAGACAAGGATATCATCAATAAAAACCACCACGAACCTGTCCAACTCTAGCATGAATACTGAATTCATCAGGTACATGAAAATGTGCAGGAGCATTAGTCATACCAAAAGACATGACTAGATACTCATATAGCTTATATCTGGTGGAGAAAGCAGTCTTAGGTATATCTTCAGGATGAATCTTGATCTGGTGATAGCCAGATCTCAAATCAATCTTGGAGAATAACTTAGCTTTAGATAACTGATCAAACAAGATGTCAATACGAGGGAGAGGATATTTCTTTTTGATGGTGACAGCATTAAGTGATCGATAATCTACACACATGCGCAGAGATTCATCCTTCTTCTTCACAAAGACAGCAGGACAACCCCAAGGAGAGGAACTATAGGCCAAATCAAACCTTTCTTCAATAACTCATTCAATTGAATTTTTAGCTCAACTAACTCATTAGGTGGCATTTGATAAGGCCTTCCAGAGATAGGAGTTGTACCTAGAATGAGTTCTATCTTGAATTCCACTTCATGGTCTGGAGATAATCTAGGCAAATCATCAGGAAAGACATGGCTAGAGTAGCATTGGCCGCATTGTGGATACTGATATTATGAGGGAGTTGAACTAGAAAACCCTTCTTATCTACAGGGTCCCTCAACATTACCACACGGGTTGAGGTATCGATTAACCCTCCATTACCACTCATCCACTTCATTCCTAGGATTACATCAATTCCCACACCCGGTAGGACTACCAGATCAACTAAAAACTCTTGATCACCAATCTCAATCCTCACATTATTAACTACTTGATTCATCGAGATGTTGTTCCCAGCAGCACTAATACAATAACCACCCTTGGCAATTGTAATCACATTCTGCTTATGCTCAGATGCAAAAGTAGAACTCACAAAGGAATGTGAAGCACCCGAATCAAAGAGCACAACTGCAGGATGATCATTAACAAGAAACTTACCAGTAGTTACTACTTCCCCAACAGGAATTTCCTCAATAGTGGTATAGAGGACACGCCCTAGACGGACGTTTCACTGAGAAGTCTACTTAGGAGGATATGGACAATTCTTGGACCAATGACTTGGCTGGTTTCAATTCTAGCATGGCCTATTAGCTAGTGGAACATTGGAACTACCCTGCCTAGAAGTATTCTTTGGCAGAGAAACCGTGTCCCCCTTGCGAAAGCTAGTTTTAGCTAGATTCTTCTTCTGAGGTGGACGATATCGGGAGTTGGTAGTAGGTGGACAATACTAAGTTTTGGCCACCATAGGAGCTTTAGACTGAGAAGCTATTGATGGTAGATAAGTGTCATTTTTAACCGTCAACATAGCATGGAAAAGGACCTAAATATAAATATCATCTAGCTATAGGGGTTACACTGACATAATTCTATGAGTTTTGTTGAATATCTATTTCTATAGGGGGTTATCAGGAAATGATCAAAGAAGGCCCACATGTAAGATTTACATAGAGAGAAAGACCTCATGTACAAGAATACTCTAGAAGACTCCAAAAGACACCAGACCGGAGGCTGGTTGGCCACGTAGGTATGGCGCCCGCCCTGTCCATGTGGGCGCCCGCCCACCTACGTGGACCAATCAGGTCCAATCTCACGGATCCTGCCCCCACCGCCTTTGAGGATAAATCCACACCGTGTATCAAGGTTGGTTTGATCTAACAGCCATGCTGCATTTGAGGAGGCTATATAAGCAAGGCCCCTAGCCCTGGGAGAAATCCTAATTCTCATTCAATTCATTATTCATCAAGAGAGAAGCCCCTGATCAAGCCCTAGAGCCACCATCTCAATTAGATCTCCAAAGTCATAGCATAGCTACATAGGATTAGAACTAGGAGTCAAGCTTCGCTTGGTTTCTGGATCTATCAAGAGAGTTCTTGGTAATTCTCTCCTACTTCTATATTTCATGTGTTATTCATATTGTTCATCTGCTACTATGAATATGACTTTGCTCTATTCTATTATATTGGATATGACTTTGCTCTATTTGCTTATATTCTCAATTATAATGTTCTTAGTCTACTTTGGTTATATGCTTGGCATAGTTGGATTAGAATTATATGCAAGTATAGGATCATATAGTGCTTGCTCATTGATATCATGGGTGAGTGGTAAATATTATGTAGGCATGGTGCCTATACTGTATTTTCCTGCGATTGCATCCTATATTCCAGATCATGAGGTAGATCGCAGGGGTGACAGTCCTGTTGAGTCCTTTGTAGTCCTCCTCCCAAGTATAGGCCAGGTAGAACACAACTATTATAGGGAAGTGATTGCTATGTTCTTCATCTTCCTTCGTAATATCCCTATACGTAGGTATAACCTTGTCTTGCCATGATTGCCCAGTGTAATTGCACTAATCATTATATGCTATGTCTTATAGTTGGAATAACTTAGGATTTATTCTTGTACTTTGTCCTAGTTCCATGCTAGTGATATAGACTTAGAGTAATATATTGAGATGTGCTTATCATTTATTATGTGGCTATGTGCTAATCATTTATCATTTACTATTCATTCATTATATATATATTTTTCATGTGACACTTACCCTGTATGAGAGATAGACAAAGACATGGTTATACTCTCCATTATCACATGCAGTGATGCTCATTGCTCATATCCTTAGCTATCCCTTCCCATGGGTAAAAATATAAATAACGATACCTGGTTTACTCCTGATTAAAATGCTACATCGGTATTATCTGTGCGCTTGCAGATTTCATATTTATTTCTAGAGGAGCATTTGTATTTATTTAATACCACATTTCTAGCGACATGCTAGGGATGACAACCTAGCTTAAGTGACGCTAAGAAATGCCAACAGAAGCACCTACCTCATAATTCCTTTTGCGGATCTTGGAAGCAGCATAAATCTTATTGTTGTTCTCTTGAGTTAGAGCATCACTGATAAACTCATTAAAAGTTGTACACTTGCTGTTACCCATAGACTTCATTAGTTTAGAGGAAAGTCCCCTCTTGAAGCTAGCAATCTTCTTGGCATCTGTATCCATAAATTCTGGGGCATACCTCGCTAGGTTGTTAAAAGCCTAAAGGTACTCATTCAAGCTCTTGTTGCCTTGGGTTAGCTTCATGAACTCTGTATGCTTGATAGCCATAAGGCTAGGAGGAATAAAATGTCCCTTGAAAGCTTCCTTGAACTAGTCCCAAACAACTTCAACATTTGCAAGGAAGGTGGTCCTATGGTGGTTCCACCAGATGCCTGTAGGTCCTTGTAGCTGATGTCTAGCATACGATGCTTTCATACCTTCAGTCAACCTGATCAAGCGAAACCTCTGCTCTATGGTGCTCAACCATTCATCAGCTTGAAGTGGTTCTTCTGCCTCTCGAACGATAGGAGGCTTTGTGTCCATGAAATCCTTTAAACTATTGTACTGATTCGGTTCGGGTCCCTGGCGAACATGGCGATCCTCACCGTAGGCCATCTGACACATAGCCTTAGCCAACATGCGTTGACTTTCAACAACCATCTGCATAAGCTCAACCGATGTGGGCGGCGGCAGAGGAGGTGGTGGTTGTTCCTCATCCCCAATGCCATGACCCCAACGAAGGTTGTAAGACATCTGCAAAAATGCATAGCCAATGAGCACTGATGATGTGGAAAATTTGTAGATGAATTGTGTAATTATGCCAAACTAATTTCATTAGAGAGAATAAATTCATACAATAAACAGAGGCGTAATAATTCATCATAATCACACAACACCATCAAGCGCATCAATTGGTGTAATAGTGCAATGTTCTCAACAAATAATAATTTTTACTAACAACAAAGACTTACTTAATTAAAGGCTCACATAACATGGAGCACCAGCATGTCTAATTAGTTACTTCCAAACCATCGAGGTTCCAACCTTACATCAAAGATAACATAGCGTTCGATATTACATCCTAAAGATCAATTTACAAAAAAGCTACTTATCCATGCACGAGGGTCAACAAAAGACTAGCTCTAACAAATTAGCTAAGTGGTAAGCTAAACTACGCGTCCTCCTCCGAGTTGGTGTCAAAGATCTCTCCTTCGTCCTCATCACTAGCAGGCTCCAACTCCTCACCTTCCTCTTCTTCAGGTGGAACATCCTCATGTCCAATAATCTTGATGTCATCATCATCCTCAGCCATGATGACACCGGAGCCCATCTCATCATTATAATAGAACCGACCAAATTATAAGAATGTAAGTACAACAATAGTCACCAAAGCGATCAAATTCCTATACTTAGGCTCTCATAACCCCGGTAGTCCAGAAATCTCGAAGGATTTCAAACAACTTTCGTATACAAGCCAAGATCGTACATGATTCAACACAACATATCATTCGTTACAACAATTCACAAGTAGCATACGGATTACATCCATCGGAGTTTGAAATAAAATATTACAACCCAAGTTTGATTAGCGAAAGCAACATAGTTCGATACATAACTTCATAAGTTCAAATACATTGCCAGATTAAGGGTCATGTTCCACAAAAGCATCTTCAGATAAGAACACTAGTAGAGACCGCACCCAACAGTCTAGTCTTCATCCCCGACCGGGAGAAGGCAATACTTGCAGCACCCGTGATAGAATAGGTCATCTGCAACAGATGGGAGATAAACCCTGAGTACGAGAAGGTACTCAGCTAGACTTACCCATCATAAACCAGAATTAAATGACACCAAGGATCATGCAAGGCTGATATAAAGTGGAGCTAGCTTGACACAATTTGCATAAAAGCTGGCATAGCATAAGTAACCATTTAGAGCTTAGCTTCAAGTTCATAATCATTAACCTATTATCTATATTAGCACCTGTACTAGAGCACTCACTTTATTAGGAGCAAACAATATTTACCATAGTAGGTATAATAAGGCCATCATCATATCATCATTCCTAAACTATCATTTTATTTAGTGTATCTACTTTGGAGATAAGCCCGTCAAGTTCTCACTAACTGGTGAGAGATGACGACTCGAATCGAGTTACAACTCAGCTGAGGGGGTATTCCTAACCCTTACCAAAACATACTTAGCTAAAGTAGCCTTAGGTCACCTTTGGGACAACTTAGGAACCAACTTTGCGGGTCTGATCAGCACTAGCACTCTTAGGGATTACCCTTCCGTCAGGGCGTTCAGGAATTTTAACTCACCTGCCTAGACTTACGCCTATGGCTCCCTTTTGAGGCGCACTTTATACTTATCGACTCCCGGCCTAAGTCGAGCTACTCGGATTCGCGATCAGCCCATAAAAGCGATCAGCTAAGGGAGAGGCATGCATCCAACATGACAAGGAAAGGCTCTAAGAATTGGTCCTTGTCACACCCTAAAAATTTGAAAAGAAGAAAAATAGGAAAAATATGATTTTTGTATATTTTTGTGAGCATGAAAATTTAGAATGATAATAATTTTTATAAATTTAAAATTAAATATAAGAGTAGAAACATGTTTGTGCACTCATGCTGTTGCATTTAAATTTTTGAGATGAGTGGTTTGATCAAATTCAAATTTGGATTTGAAAATCTTTTGAAAAATTGCTTTGAAAAATTGGAAAAAGAAAAAAAGAAAGGAAATTCATTTTCATTCGGATTTTGGTCCAGCCCGTCGTCTCGGCCTGCTTAGCATGCGGCCCGCTTCTCTCCCGCGGCCGGTCTTCTCCTCCTGGGCCGAGCCCAAGCCGCAGCAGCCGGCCCAACTTGCGCGCGCGCTCGCGTTCCGCAGCGGCCGCGTTTCCCGCCTGAGTCGCTGACTTGTGGGTCCCACCTGTCAGCGACGTGTCTCCTTTCCTTTCTTCTTCCTCCGGCCGAACACAGCCTTTCCCTCTTTCTTCTCCGATTCGGTGAATCAAATCCACCGCGTATCTTCGTTCTTTCCTTACTTAGCGACGTCTCCGGACTATAAAAACGGAGCCCCGCGTGATTCCGCCCTCATCCCGTCTCATCGGTAGCCGATTTGGAGCTCGGGAGCTAGGTCACCGCGAGCACGAGATCCACCGTCCGCCCCTCAAAGCCGCACGCGCTCCTTGCTTCATCCTCGGCCACGATTCTGCCCTAGGTGAGTTCGCGTTGAAGTTATCTACCTGCCGGTACCTTTGCTTTGCGATTTCGTGCACCACAGAGCGAGTTAGGCTCCACCCGGCCATGGCGCCGCCGCGGGATGTCGCCGTCGGGCCCTGTTCCGGCCGGAGCGCCGCCGATCCCTCCCCGATCCAATCTGGATCGTTGATTTTGAATCCAACGGCTGATATTTAAAGATACCCCTTCGGCCGGTGTTTTTGCTAAAGAGCCCCTGAAGTTTTTAAGTTCTTAACCCGCAGTCCAAAGCGTATTCCCGGTTTACGTTTTCTTTTCTGTAAAGCGTATTTTGATCGCGTAATTTCCGAAAATACGTTTTGATTAATTTAAAGCGTATTTCGTCTCGGTAATTGAAAAATACGTTTTCTGATATTTACAGTTTTGCCATTCAGATTGTTTTAGTTGTAGAATTTTCGTTTTAACTCCGATTTGACCCGTTCAAATTGCGTTAGGTTCGTATTTGTGAGCTCTACATGATGATAGAACTGTACAGTAGGTTTGAGATAATTTATTTTCGAGTTTATATTAAAGTAATTATTTATCTATAGGAAATCTTAGAAAATTCATAATTTTTACGTTTTAAATCCAAATTTCGTGATCTTTATGTCTATGTGATCGTAGTAACGTGTAGAAGGGTTTTACAAACTTGTTATACTGTTAGTGTTACTGTTGGTTAGGTTTTCTATCTTTAAGTTCCGATGTGAGATTTAATCTATTACTTTAATAAAGTAGATCTTGTTTAAATCATATCTTCTACGTTTTAGATCCGTTTTAGCTCATTCGAGTTGCGTTAGATTCATAGCAACGAGATTTACGCGTTAGTGACAGTATTTGCCATATTACTAATTCTGAAATTTTATGGTTTAAATCATATCTTGATTAATAATTATGTAACTGGGTTTTGTAAATAAAATATGATTTGTTTTACTTTAGTTTCATAATTTGAATCTAAATTTGACTTAATTCCATATATAGTATCTATAAAATATCTTATATATGTTATTATATAATTAAAACACATGAAGCTAATAGTTTTATATTTTCTTCTATGAGCAAATCTTTCGGTAGATGTATCTTTTCAACCGTAGCTTCGATTAGAGTGTTGTTTTTCGCGCTTGTGTGTTCATAGCAATGCGTAGAACCTCTTTAAAATCTTTTCACATATTGTTTCATATGTTTGGTGTACTGTTCTAATTTAGATCTATTGTTTGCTTCGTGTATGATTGCTCGATGTGTGTGTGGTGATTTATGATTTCGTCCAGTCGGTGAGATATACGTGGTTATCAAGAAGAAGAAGAAGAACGTTGAAGATTTAAAGCTTACCGAAGGATCGGTGTTTAAGGCAAGTATAGCATGGGATTATCCTTGTTTCCTATTCACCTTTAATATACTTAATTCATGTGCATGTGTCTACCTTGTTACCATTAAGGATATCCTAGTTTTTGTATCTTGTACCTTGACACCTATGGGATATTGCATTGGATAGTATTTATGCTAGTGCTCAAGATAAATAACCATGATCTGTAACTTGACTAATGGTATATGCAATAAACGTTTAAAAGATGCTTTAAAGCAATACCCCTCAAGAGGGCTAGAGCATATTTGGTTGTTTTTATGGTGCTCTAGTTTCTCTCCTTAAGGACTTATCTGTAAGCGAACATCCGGGACTTACAGTACAACTGTGAGGGCTATATGGCTCTGGCTTTAGTCAAGTATGAGGACCTTTTCTAGCTTGTTAGAGGTTACCCTTGTGGCGCAAATGGGGTGAAGCAGACTGTGGATCCCTGCGTGGTGTATCACACGGACTGACTTCGGAAACCTAGCGGCCCTAACTTGTTAGACGAACCTTTGAAAGGCTTCATAGTGAACCCTGCCTGCTCACCTTGGGAGTGTTTTGGGGATTGGCCGCCTCGGGCATATGGGTAATCACGACTCACAGTGAAAGTGTACAACCTCTGCAGAGTGTAAAACTGGTATATCAGCCGTTCTCACGGTCACGAGTGGCCTTGGACCCTTACAGAATAAATGATGAACACTGATGATAATGATAATACTGATGATATTGATGTTCACTAATGATTATTGTTTCTTGCTATACATTATTCTTGTTTACATGATCATGAGGTTATTTGGGATTATGTTAAACTTGTTGCTACTCAACTGCTAAAAAGTTGACTCAATAAAAGCTATTGCAGTAAACCCGTGTCAAACTTTTTGAGCTTCATGAACCCCATGTTATATTTGTTGAGTTCGACATGGACTCACTCTTGCTATTTCCCCACATCTCAGGAAGGGTACCAGACTGTTAGATTCTGGAATTGTTAGGCTTGTGATCAACCAGTTAGTTTGATCCTGGAGTGAAGGTTGCACCCGGTGTTCAGAGTTGTTTTTCCGCTGTGTTATTCTCTAAGGTATATTTTATACTATTGTGTTAGGTATATTAAGCATTTGTCTTTTGATATTACACTTATCTGTGGCTATATGTGAGATTTGTCTTCTTTATTTCACATATGGTGTATGTCTGGTTTTGTCCTTGAAACCGGGTGTGACAGATTGGTATCGGAGCAATGCTGACTGTAGGACGCAAGCCTAGTTAGAACTGGACGTTTAGCATGTTCTCATTGTTGCCTATTTCTTGCTTCTCTTTAACTTTGTTATTTTCTCAAAGTTATGCTTAATTCTATCCCCGTTCTGTTATAAAAACCTTGTCTCTATTTGAACCTTTTCTCCTTGTCTATTAGACGGCTCGTGACAAGAAGACTGTGGATTTCAGAGGTTAAGAGGACTGAATTGTGTCGCTCTTGCTCACTTTTGACAAGAAACCATTAGCGATGCAAAACCAATTACTAGAAGAAATGGCTCAACATGGGAATTCTCAACGATGCTTATCTCAAGGTCAAGCCAACATATCCAAGGGGTCAGAGAAGATACAAGTAGCAGAAGCTTGGAAGAATATGAAATCCGATAAAGATGTTGATAATAAGGCATTTGGGGAGCAGGAACAATGTCACTGTTGTAAGCATTATGGTTTTCCCTGTCTTCGAAACGAGTCTAATAAGGGGAAAGTCAAGGTGGATCCAAATTTTGAGATTAACATGGACAAGAAGAGAAAGGCAATCTCATTAGAACCACTTGTGGAAAGCAATCAGCAAGCGAGTTCTACTACATTGTCACATGCAGCCCTGATCCCCTGTCAAACAAATCCAAACCCTGAAGAGTTAGAAGCCCCTCCCGCTAAAACTACTCCCCATGAAGTAGTCATAGATGGATGGACAATTACCTATAAGGAGTATCAACCCCGAAAGGCCAAACAAGCTAGGAAACAAGCCAAAGGGACGAAGGTGAACTTTTATGGCCAGCAGGATAGCAGCATACCAAACAACAGTTCCTTGGAGTATGACATCACAAAAGATCCAGCTAAGAGAAAGTGTTATCATTGCCAGCAGGAAGGACATTATATCAAAGCTTGCCCACAGAAGAATCAACAACAGCAAGACCCAGGACAGGATGTCCAAAAGGAGCATGTGCAGGGAAATAAATTAAAGAGAAATTACATCCATGGAAGGTTGAAACATGTGGATATTTCCACCATTCCCGGAGCTAAGGAGGTCATGTTTGGATCAATTCCAGTAAGTTCAGGAAATGCCAAGGTTTTGTTTGACCTTAGTGCCTCACATTCGTTCATATCTAGACAATATGTAAAAGATCATAACATACTTATGCTTCCAAGGGGGAAAACAGTGATGATTAAAACTCCAAGAGGTGAAATAAAGGCAGACCGCGTATGCCCAAAAGTTAGTCTGGACATAAAGGGAGTAAATTTTAAGGTAAACCTCATTGTTTTGGAATTAATGGGCATTGATGTTATCCTTGGAATAGACTGGTTATCTACTTGTAAAGGAGTGATTGAGTATGCCCAATGTTCAGTGTTTCTAACTACACTTTCAGGAGAAAGGATTAAGTATGAGGGTATTAAATCTATACCTGAGGGATACCAGGTTGACCCATTTTAAGGTATGAGTTATAAGAATGGTAAAGAGAGATGCAGAGATTCAGATGTCCATATAAAGCAATAAGGAATGTAAGAGACGTTATCTACTCTGGAAGCTGCTACAATCACACCATGTTTAAGGAATAGGAGTTATGTCCCGTGTAATAAAACCGTTAGTAGCCAAGTTAAGTCGTCTTAATGTGTGGCTAATGAACATTTAAGTGTTTAGTTGCTTTGTGCTTATGTTTATGTTTGAGTTGGAATTTTGTAATGAGTGGAATGATCTCGTGGGCTTTGACCATGATTTCATTTAGTTTATAGGCCTAAGGTATAAGGATTAATGAAATAAATAGCTGGGTTTTGGTTATCTCCTGCTTTCTATATCTTGTCTTTCGGAGCAGCCTGTCTTTATCAACTTATATCTCTGTTCTTGAAAGACCAAAAATCATGAGAAAATTCTGGACAAGAGTGGACTTCAACATCTCTCTCTAAATGCAAGAACTACCCTCATAGCTATTTTGGATTGGGAGATACAAAAATCACAAGACGATGCAACTGTGCTGTCTGAAACCTGGAACAGAATCTGTTATGTGTTGTTTTCGGTCAAGTTAGCTGCAGAATCTGGAAGAGTGTTCTATAAGTAAGTTGCAGAGAATTTTATAAGCTTTCCATCGGTGTAAACTACAGCTTCATTGGATTAACAGAATGAGAGTTACAGCTGTTTTACTGCATTGCTGATTTTCTGCTCGTGAGAAATTTCAGATTTCTTGTTTTTACCCATACACAAGAGTATTATTGGGATGTCAGAACACTTTTATGCTAAGTAGCTCATCTAGAAGAAGGGTTCAAGCTACCTTATTTGGTGTCCCTTATTTTAAGGGGGGTAGCCAATGTAAAGAAGGATTATTAGGATTGAACTCTTTAGTTGGAAGTATTGGTTAGTCTCCATGATTGAGTTGCCACCCTTGAGCAGAAATGTTCTGTGAACAAGGTTGATAATTTTGGGTCCATGGAGACAAGAGTTATCCTTTTAGATAGTTCATGATTATGATCATCTATACTTGCTCGTGTTTCTGATGTTGGTCACTTGATGACAGGAAGTGTAGTGTCTCATGACTCAGGAGCCCTATATGACGTCTCGCACTAATATGTGGGAAAAGGTTGATGTTTCTGCCATTGAAGGATGTTATGGGTATGATGAAGCCGAGCACTATCAAAATAACAATGTTGAAGAGCAAGTTGGGAGTGAACTAAGTCAGAATCCACGACAACGAAAGCGAAAAAGGAAAGCCCATAAGAAGCCTACTCAAGGAAGCAAAGCGCAGCCAAACTATGTCAATGGAAGACTGAGCAATGTGGATATGGATAAAATTCATGGAGTTACCAAAGTAGTGGGAGGTTATATTCAAGTAAGCTCAGTACAAGTTTTTGCTCTATTTGACCCCAGTGCTTCGCATTCTTTCATTTCCGCCGACATGGAAGAGACGTGCAAGATGGTGAAGTGTCCAATGAGGAGGCCTTTGTTAGTTCAAACCCCAGTGGGAGAAATGCAGGCAGATCAGATATGCCCGAATGTCAGTCTTGTTATAAACAAGGAAAACTTCACCGCAACACTCATTGTGTTGGAATCACTTAAAATTCGCGTGGTTCTTGGTAATGGATGGCTCTGTGCACACAAAGGAGTGATTCATGGTACTCGGTGCACAATGCTCTTAACAACACCGTCAGGGAAAAGAATTGAGTATCAAGGTGGTCGACTTTTACCTGAGGGAGATGAGAATGATCAATTAGAAGATAGGTACACCAAGGATAGCAAAGTGGACCATGAGTTTACTGAAGTCATAGCAGAGGAACAAATAACTTTGGAGGAGCTCAATAGGAGAGATGATCATGCTTAGGCAGATTAGTTAGTCAGGATTTGAGAAATTGTCTCATGACTCTGAGCGAAAAGAGTAATTTGGAAAATGAGGATCAAATAAAGACAAAGTGTCATTATCTCTTTTGTCATCATTTTCCGAATCTCGGGACGAGATTCATTTTAAGGGGGGTAGAATTGTCACACCCTAAAAATTTGAAAAGAAGAAAAATAGGAAAAATATGATTTTTGTATATTTTTGTGAGCATGAAAATTTAGAATGATAATAATTTTTATAAATTTAAAATTAAATATAAGAGTAGAAACATGTTTGTGCACTCATGCTGTTGCATTTAAATTTTTGAGATGAGTGGTTTGATCAAATTCAAATTTTGATTTGAAAATCTTTTGAAAAATTGCTTTGAAAAATTGGAAAAAGAAAAAAAGAAAGGAAATTCATTTTCATTCGGATTTTGGTCCAGCCCGCCGTCTCGGCCTGCTTAGCATGCGGCCCGCTTCTCTCCCGCGGCCGGTCTTCTCCTCCTGGGCCGAGCCCAAGCCGCAGCAGCCGGCCCAACTTGCGCGCGCGCTCGCGTTCCGCAGCGGCCGCGTTTCCCGCCTGAGTCGCTGACTTGTGGGTCCCACCTGTCAGCGACGTGTCTCCTTTCCTTTCTTCTTCCTCCGGCCGAACACAGCCTTTCCCTCTTTCTTCTCCGATTCGGTGAATCAAATCCACCGCGTATCTTCGTTCTTTCCTTACTTAGCGACGTCTCCGGACTATAAAAACGGAGCCCCGCGTGATTCCGCCCTCATCCCGTCTCATCGGTAGCCGATTTGGAGCTCGGGAGCTAGGTCACCGCGAGCACGAGATCCACCGTCCGCCCCTCAAAGCCGCACGCGCTCCTTGCTTCATCCTCGGCCACGATTCTGCCCTAGGTGAGTTCGCGTTGAAGTTATCTACCTGCCGGTACCTTTGCTTTGCGATTTCGTGCACCACAGAGCGAGTTAGGCTCCACCCGGCCATGGCGCCGCCGCGGGATGTCGCCGTCGGGCCCTGTTCCGGCCGGAGCGCCGCCGATCCCTCCCCGATCCAATCTGGATCGTTGATTTTGAATCCAACGGCTGATATTTAAAGATACCCCTTCGGCCGGTGTTTTTGCTAAAGAGCCCCTGAAGTTTTTAAGTTCTTAACCCGCAGTCCAAAGCGTATTCCCGGTTTACGTTTTCTTTTCTGTAAAGCGTATTTTGATCGCGTAATTTCCGAAAATACGTTTTGATTAATTTAAAGCGTATTTCGTCTCGGTAATTGAAAAATACGTTTTCTGATATTTACAGTTTTGCCATTCAGATTGTTTTAGTTGTAGAATTTTCGTTTTAACTCCGATTTGACCCGTTCAAATTGCGTTAGGTTCGTATTTGTGAGCTCTACATGATGATAGAACTGTACAGTAGGTTTGAGATAATTTATTTTCGAGTTTATATTAAAGTAATTATTTATCTATAGGAAATCTTAGAAAATTCATAATTTTTACGTTTTAAATCCAAATTTCGTGATCTTTATGTCTATGTGATCGTAGTAACGTGTAGAAGGGTTTTACAAACTTGTTATACTGTTAGTGTTACTGTTGGTTAGGTTTTCTATCTTTAAGTTCCGATGTGAGATTTAATCTATTACTTTAATAAAGTAGATCTTGTTTAAATCATATCTTCTACGTTTTAGATCCGTTTTAGCTCATTCGAGTTGCGTTAGATTCATAGCAACGAGATTTACGCGTTAGTGACAGTATTTGCCATATTACTAATTCTGAAATTTTATGGTTTAAATCATATCTTGATTAATAATTATGTAACTGGGTTTTGTAAATAAAATATGATTTGTTTTACTTTAGTTTCATAATTTGAATCTAAATTTGACTTAATTCCATATATAGTATCTATAAAATATCTTATATATGTTATTATATAATTAAAACACATGAAGCTAATAGTTTTATATTTTCTTCTATGAGCAAATCTTTCGGTAGATGTATCTTTTCAACCGTAGCTTCGATTAGAGTGTTGTTTTTCGCGCTTGTGTGTTCATAGCAATGCGTAGAACCTCTTTAAAATCTTTTCACATATTGTTTCATATGTTTGGTGTACTGTTCTAATTTAGATCTATTGTTTGCTTCGTGTATGATTGCTCGATGTGTGTGTGGTGATTTATGATTTCGTCCAGTCGGTGAGATATACGTGGTTATCAAGAAGAAGAAGAAGAACGTTGAAGATTTAAAGCTTACCGAAGGATCGGTGTTTAAGGCAAGTATAGCATGGGATTATCCTTGTTTCCTATTCACCTTTAATATACTTAATTCATGTGCATGTGTCTACCTTGTTACCATTAAGGATATCCTAGTTTTTGTATCTTGTACCTTGACACCTATGGGATATTGCATTGGATAGTATTTATGCTAGTGCTCAAGATAAATAACCATGATCTGTAACTTGACTAATGGTATATGCAATAAACGTTTAAAAGATGCTTTAAAGCAATATGGCTCAAGAGGGCTAGAGCATATTTGGTTGTTTTTATGGTGCTCTAGTTTCTCTCCTTAAGGACTTATCTGTAAGCGAACATCCGGGACTTACAGTACAACTGTGAGGGCTATATGGCTCTGGCTTTAGTCAAGTATGAGGACCTTTTCTAGCTTGTTAGAGGTTACCCTTGTGGCGCAAATGGGGTGAAGCAGACTGTGGATCCCTGCGTGGTGTATCACACGGACTGACTTCGGAAACCTAGCGGCCCTAACTTGTTAGACGAACCTTTGAAAGGCTTCATAGTGAACCCTGCCTGCTCACCTTGGGAGTGTTTTGGGGATTGGCCGCCTCGGGCATATGGGTAATCACGACTCACAGTGAAAGTGTACAACCTCTGCAGAGTGTAAAACTGGTATATCAGCCGTGCTCACGGTCACGAGTGGCCTTGGACCCTTACAGAATAAATGATGAACACTGATGATAATGATAATACTGATGATATTGATGTTCACTAATGATTATTGTTTCTTGCTATACATTATTCTTGTTTACATGATCATGAGGTTATTTGGGATTATGTTAAACTTGTTGCTACTCAACTGCTAAAAAGTTGACTCAATAAAAGCTATTGCAGTAAACCCGTGTCAAACTTTTTGAGCTTCATGAACCCCATGTTATATTTGTTGAGTTCGACATGGACTCACTCTTGCTATTTCCCCACATCTCAGGAAGGGTACCAGACTGTTAGATTCTGGAATTGTTAGGCTTGTGATCAACCAGTTAGTTTGATCCTGGAGTGAAGGTTGCACCCGGTGTTCAGAGTTGTTTTTCCGCTGTGTTATTCTCTAAGGTATATTTTATACTATTGTGTTAGGTATATTAAGCATTTGTCTTTTGATATTACACTTATCTGTGGCTATATGTGAGATTTGTCTTCTTTATTTCACATATGGTGTATGTCTGGTTTTGTCCTTGAAACCGGGTGTGACAGTCCTTAAATGACACAGGCAAAGGCATTGTAAGCCTACAGCCTCACAAGCCCCCGTCCGTTCTACATTCAATTAAACCAGGTTCTTTTTCCATGATAGCAAATATAGCCAACCGTGCCATATGTATGTTCCTATAACTTGCTGGTGACAGGAAATCACCCGACCTCTACCGCTTAAAGCAGGGCTAAGCATCTACTCGAGCCTGAGCTTCATAGGATTCATGGTATACTTCTCTGGACAAGGATAGGGTACATATGCAACAAGTGTTTTCACCCAACACCTATCACTTAATGCAACGATATATATATAACATAATACTTAATTGCATTTTAGAAATTAGGAGGCTTATAATGCTCCGGGGCTTGCCTTTTACGAAATTGCAATGTACAAGGTCAGGGTAGTCAATGATGACCTCGTCTGGCACCTCTCCTGTGGGCTGTACCTCCTAAACCTCCGGTGTTGGCTATTGCTGCTCCTCCTGGCATGATCCCTCGAACTCCAATAGGGTCACTCCTTCCAGCACACCTATTGTATGTATATGCACAGGATGAATATCATGTATGCATAAGGAATGACATGATGCTCATGGATGAAGAACAGTAGTAACAAAGCATCACTGGACATTCATTGACCGAGGAGGTGCAGTGCTCTATTCAAAACACTTCAAAGAGTAGGTGCATATCTCCTCTCTAGAGAGCAAGAACACACTTACCCAACTTGCACAATCTAATGTATGGATGCTCATCCTCTGTTAGAGGCCTAACACCTGCACCTAAACTCACCTTAATCAATTGAAGCACCTGGTAATATCACAAACATGCTTAAGTACAACAAACAAGCCATTGGTTAATTTCAGCAACTCTGAGCATACAAAAGCAGTCCAGTAATTTACTCATAACTAGAGATTTACAAATTCAAATGACTTGAAACAAGACAATATGGAAAGCTTATGAAATTATCTACATTTCTACTTTAAACATCAAAGCATGATTCCCAAGTTTTGGAGGTCAAAAACCTGCATTTACAGAGACTGGTCTAAACAAGACAGAGAACAAAGAAAACTGTAACCTAACTTTGAACAACTATAACTCCTAAACTGCATGGCCAAATGCCACCAAATTTTAACAGAAACTAGATACCTGAGTTCCCTACAACTTTTGTATTAACAAGTTTCTCATAACTCATCACTAACCTGGGGTAATTATCAAAGCTCCTAAATCTATCCAGAAACATAATTCCTACAATTTAATTATTAAGTGATGTTGTAAACACCCAAATTGGCCCAACCAATCTAACCAACATGCAATATATATCTAAAGAACACTAGAACACATGGTGTCCAAAACCAAAACATTTATTTTAATACCTTTATTAATTTATTTAGTTAATTAGGTGAATAAATCAACATATACTAAAAGTATTCCAAAGAGTATACAAAAATTACAGTGGCTTAGAGATGCTCTACAAAGACTACTGTACAAATTTCATGCAATTTAGATATGTGTAGCATTCCACACAAAAAGGACTAGCCACTAGGGTTTCAAAAAGCATAATTAGAAAACCCTATTGAAAAGTATCAAACAACATATTTCATATTTTTCTTAACTTCTTACTAACATAAGAATAGCACTTACCAAATTTCACTTTTTGGGCTTATAGATAATTTATGAAAATTAGGATAAGATCCACCTAATTAAATAAGATAAATGCATAACTAAATCATATAGTATCAAAAATTGCTGACATTTAAACTACAAACTATTCATGGCATAAACAACACCCTATAAAAATTTCACATTATTTGGAGCTATCTATAGAGAGATATGATATTCTTCTTTTCATGCATGAAGAAAAGGCATAAATAATAACCATTTATTTTTCTATAAAACATACCTAGTTTTATATTTTTATTAAAAACTAGAGACCCTAGAAAACCCAACAAAATTTGAACCATCTCATTTGGATCTACAGAACTCTGGATATGAATTTTTGAACATGGCATCAAAATCTGCATTTAAATCTAACCCTAAACCCTAACCGAGTTAGTGACAGGTGGGACCCGTAGGTTCAACGGCCCCACTTCATAGAGAGAGCAGAGTAGGGGAAGCTTTTGACCGCGGCAAGCTCATCACCAGCGAGGCCGAGGTCACTGGCGTGCTCGTCTCGACGAGCCGCACCTGCTCATTGTAATATCCCAGGTGTTTGTCCCTCACTAAGTAGTGGGTTTGAGCTCAAACATGATAGAGTAAAGCAGAGATGACGATGTCAAGGTCAACCTATGGAGATGAGCCTAACCTAAACTTGGATGTTGCACCATTGCTTTATATATAGGCCATTTTCAAGATATATGCTTGGATGGTGTTATTGCAATATCTTCATGTGTCTCACCTTAGTACCTATATATACTGATCCCTAGAAAAGTTTCATGAAGTTTGAAATCAAAAAGTCACATGAAATGATAAGTTATATCCTTGTTGGAATGATTTTACTAAGTGCTTGAATTGCACTATTAAGTGAATGGAAATATAGGTCATCAACCAAACTTTGCAACCTACCCCAAAAGACTCTAGATGAACTCTACAACAAAAGTCATGAAGGGTTCATGTTGAGCAAATGTCAAGAAAATGTCCAATTGGCCTAAAACCCTAGTTTAGGCTTTATTGAGTTGATACTTTGACCAAAGTAAAAGTTGGACTTCTGCACTACACTACAAGAATCTTGCTAATTCGTGATGAAAAATTTCTGTCACGGATCACCAAAAAACCGTCACAATATAGCATCTGTGACGGTTTCAAATATCGTCGTGGATTGAGCGTCATGGATTGATCTCGGTGACGGTTTCCCGAAAACATCACAGATTAATGGAATCTGTGACGATCTTAAACCGTCACCATAGAGCCCAAAGCCCAGTTAGCCCAACCCAAATCCATCTTCTGTGACAAAAAAATAACCACCACGGATGATTGCCACATCATCATGTATGCTTACGTGGATGCTTACATCACCACCTCAGCCCTTTTTTTATATGTGGGCTGACATTAGTAAGTTGGGCCAAATGTTTTTTTGGCCCACCACTATTTGTCTAATACTACATTAGTTATAGCCCATTAAATTTAGACCATTTATAGCTTTCAATTATCATTAAATTTGGCCCATTTCTACGTTCCTGTGATCCCAATTAACATACATCACTAACCACGAGTTAAGATCGGCAGTCAGACACGGTTAAAAAATCACATGTCCAAATTCATTCACAGTTAATCACGACAAAATCCTAAAAAAAACATTTCATCTTGAATCAGCAAGGAAGCATGCATGAGTGAGATTGATATACACGAAGGCTGACTAAATACAGCAGAACTAAGGTTAATCAAGATATGGAGGGCATTGGTCCTCGCTGATGAGTTCTTCAATCTCTCGTGACTGCTTCTTTCCTATATTTCTTGATTTTTCAATCTTTCTTGTGACTGCACAATCTGCAAATAATTAAGAATACACAATTAGATATTAGCGTACGGTTATATATCACGTGTTGAATATGTTGCATTCAGATTAAGAATAACATATATGTGATCAGACTCCAAAACAATGTGGGTAATAACACAACGTATTTAGGAACAACGTATGCATGCCAAATATCAGTATCACGGGTCAATCAAATGGCAGGAACCGAATTCATGGCTAAACCTAACAAAGAAATAGGTCACTTGCCTCTTGCCTACAGTTAAGGACAGAGCATTGACACATTTATAGAAGAAACTGGATCAGAAATAATCTGTTGCCAAATTCACCATCCATCAGTTCCTTTATTCCAACATGAAAGGTCACCAAAACAACCTATAAATATGTACAGGTTACACAGGTAAGCTATACACCAGTACTTCAGGGAGAAAAAAAATAAAAGTGCAGTCCTCTTCTTAATATAATGGTCATCCTTTTTCTTTTATGCTTAATGCAAACCGAAAAAAGAATTTTATCTACAGTTACAATATTGCGATAAGGTGGTCATCAACACATCAAACAGAGCACAATAAAAAAACATCTCGAGCTTCTTGCCCAACAAAAGTAAACATCATCAATCACTGGCAATCCCCAAGTGAGCTGCTGGTCCAGCACAGTTTGCCAATCAAGGCGAGCAATAAAGCTACAACTAGTTTCGATTGCGTCATCCGTAGCTACATGAACAAGCAAATAGCGAATGCAATTACGAGTTGTAAAATTGAAGTCAGATAGAGGGACGAACTTTTGGGCCTCGATGATAGGCAGGCGAGCAGCGATGAGCTCGCAGAAGGGCTCAAGGATCTCCTGTGCAGCCATCATGTTCTCCTAATCTCCTCGCGGATGATGTGATGTGCACCACCTGCAGCAGCCGGCGCTTCCAATCAGCCAAGGCAAAAGCCCCCGAACCCTACTCAAATCCTATCAAATCCCCTGACAAAGAGAAATAGTACCGTAATCCGGGCAGTGGTCTCCTGCCCGGCCTCGAGGAGCTTGGCAGCTCCCGCCGCTCCCTGGCAGGATGGATCCGCGTGGTCGCCACCTCCCAGGACGGACGACATCTGACGTGGCTGTAGCTCCCACCCCTCCTGGCAGGAACGATCCGCATGGCCGCCGCCTCCCAGGACGGACCCACGCGCGTCGCATCTCCAGCTCACGTTGTGCCACGAAATGTTGTCGTAGGTGCCAGCTGCTGCCATGGCCATCTTGGGACGAGCGCTCTCGGGCACCAGCCATGAGATCGACTGGCACCGTCTGAGATCAGCGCTTGAGGCCACGCGCAGCTCGCGGAGTCGGGCCATCCCTGTGCCATGCGCGCCGCCGCCCGCCGTTGGCATTGCCGCGCTTCAAGGACATCGCACGTAAGGGGCGCCACCGTCGCACCGGATCTAGGGGAGAAGAGGGTTGGGGGAGGGGAGGGGAGGGGAGACAAAGGAGTGGGTTGGGAGCGGCTGCTCGGGAAGGAACGATGGAAGACTAAATATACGAAGAAGCTAGGGTTTGAGCTAGGTTGTGAATCTCAGCCATTGGATCCATAGATAAACGGCTGAGATGAGGAAGATGGTAACTGGGCCTACGAGAAATTAGGCCCATCTCACATTTCGGGCTAAACTCAAGTTGTCTCGACCTAGGAATCTTTAATGTTTTCTCATTATTTTTCATTCACATATTTTGAAATTGTAAATTTGAAATTGCTAAACAACCTCGGATGGTGATGTGTTCTATACAAAAGTTATAGTTCTAAATACAATCTATAACTTTGTTGTTGAAAACTTGTTTATTTGAAGACGTCTAGAGTCCCAAATATGTGTTCTAAGTCCATAGAATTTGAAATTTAAATTTTAAAATTTCCAAACAACCTTGAATGTTCACATGATTAATACTGAAGTTTTAAAATTCATCGAGATCTACAACTTTTACTTTGGTGATTTCTCCATCCGAGATTGTTTGTGTAATTCGAAATTTGAATTTCAAAACTTTAGAAATTCAAACATAATTTTGAGATAGTAATTGATCTCAAAATAAAAGGTAGTCAACAACAAAGTTGTATAATCCATTGAGATCTATAACTTTTACATTGGTGATTTCTCCATTCGACGAAGTGGCATTATACATTGTTCACAACTGGATAAATCTACAAATTCAAACAAAATTTTGAAAGAGTAAATGATTTCATATGAAAAAGTCATCTACAACAAAGTTGTAGAAGTTATCAAGATCTACAACTTTTATTTTGGTTATTTGTTTATCCGACAAAGTGATAGTAACATTTTTCACAAAATTTACATGTCTTTCATATGATTCCATAAACTATAAGAGAGAGATGTAAATTTTGTGAACAATATTACTATCACTTTGTTGGATGAAAAAATGATCAAAACAAAAGTCGTAGATCTTGATTAGTACTACAACTTTTATGTTCATGATTTTTTCAGCTGAAATCATTTACTACTCTAAAAATTTGTTTGCAGTTGTCATTTTCTAAAATTTAAATTTTCAATTGATAAAACAAAGTCACATAAAAATTTAAGAAAAAATAGATGTAAGAAGACAATAAATTGATAGAGCATGATTTTAGAAAATTTTAGAAAAAAGAATCATCTTATTTGGAGTTAGCATGAGGGAGAAAGACTTGTTACAAATTTTGACTACAGATTAAAAAGAGAAAAAGCTTGTGTTCATGTTCCTGATTTTTCCAGTATTTAAAAATTTTATTTTTTTTACTAAAAACTCATGTGAAAATGTCATGTTCGAATGACATGCGGGTCTGATCATTAGTATATATATTGTGTATTGGTGTTATTATTTTTTTTAAAAAAGCTTACGTTTATGCTGTCATCGTGACTTTGTTTCTACGTGACTGAGCTCTGTCCTCTTCGAGTCTTCGGGCGTGAGGAACTGCACCTGTTTCCATACTAAAGGACAAAGTAACTGTTTCAAACACCAAGTCTAAGAAGCTGCAGTGGTATGACAAGTTGTTTCGAGTCACCAGGTCGGCAATTCGCACTCCATCAGCCGCGGCTTTTTTTTATTTACAATTAGTATATAACTTTTTAAATGGCAGGCGGGCAGTTGGGTACGGCGGACAGTTTCCGGAAAAAATGGAATGCTGGGCCACGCCATGGCATACACTAGTAGCAAATAAATACTTCCTCCTTCCAAAAAGAATGTAATTGTGGGAATCGTGTAGGTCAAATCTGCTAAATTTTGACCAAATTTATAGTAATTAGTATTAATATTTATGTCTCCACTAAGATTTATTATGAAAATACATTCCATCATTAATCTATTGATATTTATTTTATATTGTAAATGTTAGTATTTTTTATAGTCTCAACTAAGATTTATTATGAAAATATATTCCGTCATTAATCAATCGCCTTTTGTGTTAGTGCCTTTTGCAATCACATGTTTTATTTTTCTTTCCATTAAATATTGATAGCGGGCCTATTGTTTTGGGCTAACTAGAGTATGACGAATTTAAAATCATACACCATGACGATCCAGATAAAATCACCACGAGTTAATGGGCCAGGAATATCCATTGGTGTACATCCACGACGAAAAAAGATTATCGTCACGGATTGTGTCTGTTAGTGACGGTTTGTAAATTCGTCATCGAGAATCCGTCACGGATTAACAAATTTCTTGTAGTGCTAGTTATGAGGTTTGACCTTAAAGAAAAGTTGTAGTTCATCTTGTGTGGAACAAACTTTGTTTAATGGTCAAGAGGTAGTTTGGCCTCTAACCTAGTCAAATAGAGCTCCCAATATTCAATAAAGTGTTATTTTGGATCTCAGAAATTTAGTCATAATGGAGTTTCAGTTTTTGGGTACAATAGTTTGGAGCTCTATATCTTCCTAACTAGGCTAAACCAGTTTAAGGTCTTTTAATAAAAGTTGTAGATTGAGTTGTGTACAACAAACTTTATTTTTGGGGCATACCCTAGTTCAGCTTGGAAATGAGTCTAACTGGAGCTCGAAGTTCGAATCTGCTGCTGTTTCAGGCTTTAAAATAGTTCTAAGTCTAGAAATCAACGTCATTAGATTGGTGTGCTGCGTTCTCATGATTTTGTTAAGAAACTCGGCTTGCTTCCAAAATAAAACTTGTAGACAATGTCATGAAGGAGAGCATGTTGAAGGTTGGTTTAAGTTTGACCATGTTTGACCTAGTAAATAGAGTCCCAACCGAGTGAAGCTTAAACATCACTAAGTCGCTGACAGTGTCAACTTTGGAGTTAATTATCTCCTAATATAGAGACCTAATGGCCGAGCACCCTTAATCAAAATTGGAGAGATTTAGGTGTAGATCAAACTTCGTTTTGGCCTATCTCTAAATTCAGTCCGTAGATAGCCCAAATCAGTGCTCCACTTCACCCACACCGCCACTCGTTAGGTGTTCGTTGAAATGCCGCAAAGGGCGATGCGTGTCCGAGCGCGAGGCAGCCATGCCTAGCCCGCACCACTACCTCCCTAGACGCGTGCCCTGCTCCTCCTTGTGTTGATGTAGACGCGGTGCTGCCCATAGTGGCTTCTCCCTCGCTCTAAGACGCTCCAAAGTGGAGCAGCCATGGGCACCACCGCCAAGCTCCATGGCTACTGCTGTTCTCCAGCCTCCGCACTCCTTGTGCCCCAATCGAGTGGAATGTCATCTTCCCCAACCTGCGATGTACCTTCCGCACCATTTCCCCCCATCTGAATCGTCCCCGGAGCGTGCCACCGCCATGGCTGACGAACAGCGACCATGCCGGCCACTGTGGCCAAGCTGCCTTAGGCCATCTTGCCACGAACCGAAGCCACCGACGGTTGCAGCTAGGTGCCACCATTCTCCTGAGCTGCCTCCTCGTCCACAGTGACCTTGCTGGCTCGCTGCCGGTGAGCCGCCGCTGCTGCTGCCGCTCCAGTGCATGGCCAGGCCACCACAGGCCGCCCTAGGCTGAGCTAAAGCCCTGCGTAGGTGCGGGTAGGCCAGGGCAGTGCCACGGCCCCGCCGCTCGCCACCGGCGCCGCCCCTGCCGCCAGAGCCGTGAGTCCGGCCCCCCTCCTCTGCTCCGTTCCAGGGAAGAAGGGAAGACCCTGTGTACCTCTTTCTCTTAGGATGACAGGTGGGCCCAATTGAGCAGCGGGTCCCCCATGGCAGTGCAACATGTAACAGAGTTCGGGTATACGTCCGGGTGCACCTAGCATATCTAGGGTTAAGTGGTTAATTTAGTAAATTGAATTTCAGATTTCATGTTAAATTTTCTAAAATCCATATCTCATGCTAGGAAGTTCCAAAAATAGCAAATGTGGACTTTTTGGAAACCTTGAGAAAATATCTATGCAGTAGAATCATAAAATGTTACATGTTTGTAGAAGTTTTCTGGTGTTTTGATTTAAGTTGGAAAAGAGCTCTAAAAATGCCTTTAAACTTGACCAGAACAAGATCTAGAGTTTTAGATATCCAAAAATAGTAATTCTTGTTCTGTTAATCTTGTGATAATATGTAATAACTATTTAAAATATTAAACCTACTAGTTGTGTACGGTTTTTGTAGAGTTTTGATTTAATCTTGATAAATGAGCAAATCTACATTGTGTTGCTTTTCATTTTTATATCTTGAGTTGTGGTGCTCCAATTTAGGTGAAACTTTTATGGTAGTCTCCTGAGGTTATCTGGGAACTGTGGTTAAAATTTCATGAGCTTTGGTTGCTAGGTGAGTGAGATATAGGTTTGTCTTGCTCTCTAGGGTTAATTAGCTTAAGCTATTTGTCTTTTTCCTAAAGGTTGTTTTACTCATGCAAATGATCTAAAATTTGTACAGTAGTCTATTGGGAGCATATGTAGGCCACTATAATTTTGGTAGAATTTATTGTGCAATTTTGATATGTGTTCATAATTCCACCTAATTATCTAGATAAATTAAGAAATATATTAAAAGAATTTATTTAGATGGTGAGACTATGTTTTCTGGTGTTCATTAGTTATGTGTAATATGTTAGTAAAGTTGGTTTTGTCCAATTATATGTTTGCAACATATGTTAATAATTATTTCTTGCAATTATTAGTTTCTGGACAGTTCTGGGGCAATAGAAATTACCCCATGTTAATGATGTTTGCTGGGAAACATGTTTATCTAGATTCTGTTAAAATTTGATTGTAGATAATTCATGTATCTAGATTCGGTTAAAATTTGGTGTCATTTGGCCAAGTAATTTATGAGTTATAGATGTTTAAAGTCAGGTACCAGATTTGGTTGCTCTCTATTTGGAGAAGATCGGATTCTGTAGTTTCATCTTTTTGACCTATTAAACTTGAGAATCAAGCTTAGGTGATATTAAATGAATTGTATAAAATTTCATAAGCTTTCCAGAATGTCTTCTTGCATGTAATTTGGATTTATAGATCTTCAGTTATGATTAAATTACTTAGCTGCTATTCTGATGCCCAGAATGTGGCAAATTCTAGTTTTAGTGCTTTGATTCACTTTGCCATGCTTGTGTGTTGAAGTGTGACTTATATCTTTGATGGTACTTGGGTTGGTACCCTGTAATCTTATGAAACTTGTGTCTTGATTGATGTGAGTCTCGTCTTCTATGTTATGCCTTAGTGAGGATTAAGTTAACTACTCTTGGTGCTTATGTGAACTTTGGTATGCTTGCATGATTACTTTGTGTATTGCACTTATGTGCATTCATACATATGCATTGTTGCACCTCATTTAAGTATGCTAGTTGAAACACATGAAGGACGTGATGTGGAGCTAACCAGAAGATGGTGTTGGTGGACCTATCTCGGAGATGGAAGGATCGGACAAGTGCTAGAATGAGGGAATGCTCGCCAAGCGAGTTTCATCTGACAAACTCTGACTTGAGTCAGATTCTAGGCAAGCCCCGGAGTATTATAAGACTCCCTACTTTTCAAAGCAAATACTATATATGTGTTATATGTATTGTTGCATTGCGTATAGGAGTTGGGTGAAAACCTTGCTACATCGATATCACTCCTTGTCCAGATATATGAACCTGAATCCTATTAGCTCAGGATCGAGTAGATGCTTAGCACTGCTTTAAGTGGTAGAAGTCAGGTGATTTCCTGTCACCTGTGAGATGTAGGGATATCCATGTGTGGCACGGTTAGCTATATTTGCTATCGTGGAAAAGAACCATGTGCTAACACTACAAGAAATGTGTCAGTTTATGACAAAACGTGTGTCATAAACCATGCGCCTTAATCTATGGTTTGTGATGTTTATATGTTCATAGAATGTCATAAAATGGATTGTGATGTTTATATGAACATAGAAATATCACAAAACCATGGATTAAGGCGTATGATTTATGACGCACGTTTGTCATAAACCGACATATTTCTTGTAGTGTAATAATATGAAAGGAGACTGGGTGGGATGACGATAGTGAAGCAACAAGGCATAGAGGTCTTGGGTGTGGATCTATCCCTATCTAAGTCATTTAAGGACCGATTCGTTGTACATCCTTGAGTCATGTTGAACGCAGTCTAACACTTAGTTGGCCAGATAAGCCGTTCCGATCGCAAAGCCGAGTAATACAGTTTAGGTCAGGAATCGAAGGGTACGTCGCATCTTGGAGGAAGTAAGGATGTGCTTGGGGACATTAGCGTAAGGCCAAGGGGGGTTAGAGTCCCTATCACATAGCAGAGTGTTGCCCTTGGGGATACGACATCAGTCGAACCCATGACTCCTAAATTGTACCAAAGGTGACCTGAGTAGCCCTCGCTGGGCGTGTCTCAGTGAGTGTTAGAAATACCCCTCCAGCTGGATAGGAATTCGATTCGAATCGTCATCGCTCTTGGTTAGTGAGCACTTGACTTGAGCAGCGGCAACGTAGATTCACTTAATTGAACGGATGGTTAATTGGATGATGATTTAAATGTTGCCTCAATTTATACCTGCTATGGTTAATATTGTTTGCTCCTAATAAAGTGAGTGCTCTAGTACAGGTGCTAATCTAGATGACAGGTTAATGATGATTAACTTGATGCTTAAGCATTAATGATTGCTTATCTGTATTAAGATTTTACGCAAAATGTTGTCAAGCTAGCCCACTTTATATCAGCCTTGCATAATCCTTGGTGTCACTTTATTTCTAGTTTTTAATGGGTAAGTCTAGCTGAATACATTCTCATACTCAGGATTTATTCCCACTTATTGCAGGTTGTGATGTATCATGGCTACTACAAGATTTGGTTGGCTCCTGCCGTAGTGGCGGAGTGTGATCATGGGCATGATCCTTCTGAGTTATCTTCTATCTAATGCTTTTATTGGAAGTCGACCTTGGTACTAGCATGTATTTGAAATAAGGGTGTTGTTAGTTTCAAATTACTTTGCTTCTGCTACTTTTGAACTTAAGTTGTAATAACTATGTTGAACTCCGATGTATATTGAATTACTTGTGAAATGAATGTAACATGTGACTTGTTATGTTGAATCACTACGATCTTGGCTTATATGTTGATTGGTTTGAAATCCCTCGTGATCTCATTGGACTACCAGAGTTATATGAGCTCAAGTGTGAGAATTTGATCACTTCAGTGATTATTTTTATACTTGTACTCTTATAATTTGGACGGTTCCGTGACAGCTGGTATCAGAGCAAGATTCAACATTAAACTTGTCATATGTGTATTTAAAATAAAGGTTTTGTTTTATAGAATCAGTTTTATCAACTTATAGCAATATTATATAGGTTTATCAAATCTGAATTTTAAACCTAAGTGTGCCAGTGGTCAATTTCCTTATGCGCATATAAGGATTATTAGGTGGCTTATATAAGTACTAACTTGGGGGTTTTTCATTTATACATCTATGCCTAGGCCAAGGTATATATGTATGATGACTCTCCCACACTATGCTACCTGGTGTGTCAGATTGGAGGTAGCCTTCATATATGAGATAGCCATATATGTTGCTAGTTTACTTTTATGCAACATCGCACCTACGCTCAGGTAAGTGTGAGTTGTGAGAGTATGACCGAACATCCGTCGGTCTAGGGGAGAGCTAGTTTTGGTTACTAGATTATTTACATGTTACCCACATGTACATATGAAGGTACTTAATTGTGGGTGGTTGATGATTTGGGTAGTTTTGGTGCTACATGTACGTATACGGGGGTATATGTATATGGAAGTACTTAGAATTTTACTTTCCTGCCTTGATTGTGTGCCATATATTGGGGAATTATTGGGCTGCAATGAAACTTTTCTGCAGGTACGCTAACCACGAATGCGTAAGTTGAATGTAGCTGCCGACTAGCTATATGTCGAGAGAGTGCGTGTTATGCCACCAATATAGAACATGATCGCCACCTTAGGTTGGCAATCTTGTGAGGACAAATAGGACGAAGCATGCATCATCCTGATTGTTGCTTCATGCATAGCTATGCTCCTCTCACCCTTGTTCTATATTAAGTAACTTGTGATTGATGTTATGTACTATCTTCATTGTGTGGAGTTAGACATGAATGCCTTGTTCCATGTTGCTTGAATAGGGAGTGCTTGAAGATAGTGTATGCTTAGCCTTGCTAGAAATAATTGTGGTTACCTGTTTGAACCTAAGAGGTCCTCTAGTTTAGCCAAGTGGTGGATATGTTGTTAAGAGTTTGCAAATGCTTTAAACCTCACCTAAGTAATTGTGGATTCTCATGAATGAATTAATTTGGTGTTGGTCTAAGGTAACAATGTTTAGAGCTACTAGAATAACATAATTGTGTGATCTCTTGTTAAGTAGAACAAAAGCAAGCTTTGTTTTGCTTGTTGAACGTTGGCTACTAGAATGGTTTCCGTTGTAGTGATGCTTTCATGGTCCTAATGTTGTTTTCTATAGTTATAGAAAATACCAACGTTGTAGCTAACTTACTTATCTCGCTGGTCCTAAAATTTCTAGAAACCAGGCATTATAGTTTGGGAGTTATGAATTTTAGAAGTTTACTGTCAGGTTTTCCTTATGCTCTGAATAGATTTGAATATTTGGTTTGTTTGACCTATGTGCATATGGAATCATGTCTTGGAGATAATAGAAGAACTGTAGTACTTTTTCTAAGCTTTCCAAAATGTCCTATAGCACTAATTTTGGTGGTCTAAATCTCTAGTTATGAGCTTGCAAAATAGAGTGACAGAATCTGTCCAAATCTGGGCAGAGGTGTCTTCTTTGTTATGTTTGGCCTTGTTAGCTGTAGGATCGTCTTAATATGATAATAAGAAAGTTATAGAAAAATTAATAAGCTTTACATCAAGTTAAGGATCATCCTTGTTGGGTCCCTAGAACTCCCGTTACGCATTTTTGAAGTTCATGTCAGTTTTCTGTCCATGTTTGTATAGATCTAAAACATTAGCATGTTTAGTCATGATAATCTATGAATTAGCTTTTGGTATGAATAACAAAAGTGTGGAAAATTTTCTAAGATTTCTAGAAAGTCTAAGATCACCTTCGTGAGATGTCTACAACCTCAGTTATGGTTGAAACAAGTAACTACTGTGCTGCTGTCCAAATTCTGTGCCCATGCTGAGTTGGCTACCTTAGCTAGCGTTAGTTTTGGGCTAAACTTGTAGATAGTTCTTGCTTTAGATAAATACTTGCTATGGGTGAGCCTAGTGCTTAGTAATGGTTGCTTAAGCTAATTTGATTGAACCTCTCCAATGCTTGACTGTGATGTTTGTATGTATGCTTGTTATCTAATTAGTGCCATAGTTGTCACCTCGTTTGTCCTCGGTAAGCATACGAGTGTCGAATAGCTTTATCCTTAGAACAACGTTCACGTTACGTAATCACATGGTTATTGTCTCCAATTAGGTTATCTCTCTTAGAAGCCTGAGCCTGTAGACTTAGTTGTTAGCCCTTGAATGTTTGTGCACCATACCTTTGCTTGATATGTAAGCCCGAGCATGGACCCTTACATATTCGCGTATACCATGGCTGTCCTACAACTGCACGTGAATACCTTTGTTTGATCTACCAACCAAGATAGATTCTTGCAAACACCTTCTTTTGGCCATAGTTATTCGCTGCCAAGTTGTAAGGCCCATAACCAATTTTATATTGGACCTCCTAGCTACCTCTCCTACAGATGTTTTGGTACAACGCTATATCTTGCTGCTGGATCTCGGAATCTTGTGCTTGCAAATCATGTAGTAACTTATCAACTCAATCTTCGATTGGTACATCGATTTTGTCTTTGGAGTCTACTTACTTCATCTTCAACCTTCCCAAGTCTCGGGAGGTTTATCAGTCTTGATCTCATGTTGTTGCTCAACATGATCGAATCTCCTATTAATCTTTCATCTGGTAATCACCTTGGTGGATGCAAGGTGTGTGTGGGATTTAGCAAAAATCTCATGCTTAGTCCCCTTCGGCAATTGCGCTATGTTCTCTTGTGCTATGTGTTTGATCTTTGGATCACCTCCTTGTTGACTCCAAACCTTGTGACTACCTTTGCTTGCTATCCCTCCTTTGTCTAGTGCTCATCCCTGTCACCCTAATTGTGTCACTTGGGAATTTCACAGTGATTGTGTGATTAGTAATGATTGTTAGTAGCGACTGATGGTGCCACGATGAAACCAAGGGCCTCCTGTGACTGCAGACACATGGCTAGCTGCTTGGCACATGCTGGTATCACAGTTTCTAGTCATGATCCATTATGAAATGACAGTCGATGTGTTATTTTCTTGTGTCCCTTTTTCTTTATTATCTCTCCATATCGTATTGTAAGAACCATATCTCAGACCAAAAGTAGTAGAGCTTCCATCTAAAGATACATAAAGGATAACCTTTAAAGAACATGTCACCAACATAAACGTTAACGGACTACAAGAGGTGGTAGACAAGTGACTCTACTTAGTTGTCCCAGTGTTGATGACCATCATCTAGGGAGCAACGTATCTCATCCCTGTTGGATAAAAGGGACACACAACACTTAAGTGAACAAGTCATCCATTGGATAAAGAATCAATCGTCACATTGTGCAAATCTTAACCTTTGTATGCATAATGACCATACAATCAAAATCAATCATCTCTGGTGTGACTCCTTATCTGCGGACTTCGATGGCAACCATCTATTCTATATCAACCACGATTATTATGGACAAGAGTGAAGATTTGGAACTTTTTAGTGTTGAGAGATAACTAATTAGTTACCAATAGGAAGGTTAATCTCCAGCTAGGTAACGACTCCTTGGTAGTTACAAAGGCTATGTCTTACAGAGCAATAACCAACAAGAAGTCAATCAACTAGCCAACAACTTGAGTGCTACTCTATCTTCCACAACATTGTGACCAAGTCAATTCCATCTTGGACAATCACACAGATAGTGCAAGGTGTTGTATCAGCTAAAGTGAAGAATTAGAGAAAGCATGCCTTAGTTTCAATCAGCATCCTTGTGTCCCTCGGTGCCACTAAACCGGTTATCTTTAAGCTGGCAATTAGTGACTCAAACAAAGGTTGGATTGACCCCAAATGTGATAATCTCATTCCGTACTTAGGACACTTCAATGTCTTAATTTGGTTTGAGAATTGGGTGAGTAAAACATCAAATTTAAGAGATGTTCGATCAGATTGGTTTGTTGCAATTTATAACATAGTAGTTGTGGCAAATGAATTGTATGGATAGCCAATTGGTGTCCATTGGAGCTAAAATTTGGTCAGAGTTAGAGGACTTAGGGATCTATAGGCCTACCAAAATTCATGTAAAATGGAGCAGTTGTTTGTGAGATATGAGCAGAAAATCAAAGGGTACCGAATCTGCCATTTTTCCAGTAACTGTGCTCAGTACTCGCATTAGAAGGTTATGATAGTGGTAGATATCCTAGTGTGGAACATGGTCGAGATCTGTTGTTGGATGGCTCTTTAGTGGTCTAAAGGATACTAGTTTACGCTCTTTCGTTTGCTTTTGCTTTCTCGTGTCAACAACGTACGAGCAGCCTTGGTGTTCTGCAATTCAGTTTATACCATCACGAATCGAAAGCAATTTGAAAAAGTGCCAAATAATAGATTTTTCTATCTTAGTGTTGCTGTTTAATCCTAAAGGGGAAGCCTCAAGGTGAAAAGTTAGCCTGACAAAGCTAGTTTTACTACATGACAAGTCAACTCAACTTACTGTGCAATTGCATTAGGAAAGAAATTGTACTCAACTTGCTCGGTAGTGAACTAATTACCGAAGTTGGTAAATACTTGCAACTTTTGCTGTCTGCTAGACCTCTCTATATCCTTCTTTAGCAGTAACTGCTAATACTCGCTGATCTTTGGTAATTACAAGTGTGTTTATCTAAGAGGTTTCATCTGATTCAACCCAAATAACTGTTGTCTTTGGATAAGAGGATCTTCTTAGGTAACATTTGGTAGAAATACGAAGCCGATAGAGTCAACTATCACATTCACTAATCCCTCGACAGACTCAGATAATACAGTGTTATCGTTAGAGAAAGAGAACTGCACACATGGAATAGTAAGCAACTTTCCACTAGTTGATATCTAATTGGTTGAACATTTACGACCAGCATAGACCTCGTCTATAGGTTAGTCAGTATCCTATAGCCTCAGAGGATGTTTATCGTCTATGATTTCACCCCTTTTGGAAGGTCAAGCTCAAGCCATTTGGTAGAGGACTGCCTTTCAAACTTTGTGAACTTAGGGTCATTTCAATGAGTATACTTCTGAAAATATCGGTCTAGTGTAAAGTTCATACAGACTATGTTGTTCACTAAAGAATAAGATACTTGTGAGTAGTTAGTCTATGCTTGTAGCACTCTCTGTATCTCTTGAACAAAGGATTATTCTATTTTGGATTCCTCCCAAAGTAACAATGCTTCATGGAAGTCAATAAAGGAATTCTTCACATAAAAATTTGCTATGAGGAGCGAGTATCAAAAAGTTGTCTCGACCAACTAGCCTCTCTGATGCTTGAAGCTAAGTAGCCTAATGCGCTTGCAGATGTTGGGATTGGATAACATGCTTCTCTTCCCTTGAAAAGTCCTTCGCACCAAATCTCGGGACGCGATTCTTTTAAGGGGGGAGGGTTGTACCACCCTAGGTGTTTGTCCCTCACTAAGCAGTGGGTTTGAGCTCAAACAAGATAGAGTAAAGCGGAGATGACGATGTCAGGGTCAACCTATGGAGATGAGCCTAACCTAAACTTGGATGTTGCACCATTGCTTTACATATAGGCCATTTTCAAGATATATGCTTGGATGGTGTTATTGCAATATCTTCATGTGTCTCACCTTAGTACCTATCTATATTGATCCCTAGAAAAGTTTCATGAAGTTTGGAATGAAAATGTCACGTGAAATGATAAGTTATATCCTTGTTGGAATGGTTTTACTAAGTGCTTGAATTGCACTATTAAGTGAATGGAAATATAGGTCATCAACCAAACCTTGCAACCTTACCCAAAAGACTCTAGATGAACTCTACAACAAAAGTCATGAAGGGTTCATGTTGAGCAAATGTTAAGAAAATGCCCCAATTGGCCTAAAACCCTAGTTTAGGCTTTATTGAGTTGATACTTTGACCAAAGTAAAAGTTGGACTTCTGCACTAGTTATGAGGTTTGCCCTTAAAGAAAAGTTGTAGTTCATCTTGTGTGGAACAAACTTTGTTTAATGGTCAAGAGCTAGTTTGGCTTCTAACCTAGTCAAATAGAGCTCCCAATATTCAATAAAGTGCTGTTTTGGATCTCAAAAATTTAGTCATAATGGAGTTTCAGTTTTTGGGTACCCTAGTTTGGAGCTCTATATCTTCCTAACTAGGCTAAACCAGTTCAAGGTCTTTTAATAAAAGTTTTAGATTGAGTTGTGTACAACAAACTTTAGTTTTGGAGCATACCCTAGTTCAGCTTGGAAATGAGTCTAACTGGAGCTCGAAGTTTGAATCTGCTGTTGTTTTAGGCTTCAAAATAGTTCTAAGTCTAGAAATCAATGTCATTAGATTGGCGTGCCACGTTCTCATGATTTTGTTAAGAAACTCAGCTTGCTTCCAAAATAAAACTTGTAGCCAATGTCTTGAAGGAGAGCATGTCGAAGGTTGGTTTAAGTTTGACCACATTTGACCTAGTAAATAGAGTACCAACCGAGTGAAGCTTAAACATCACTAAGTCGCTGACAGTGTCACCTTTGGAGTTAATTATCTCCTAATTGTAACAACCCAGTTTTTCCATGAACCAAAAATCACAACTAAAAAATTTTTCACAAATAAACCCATGAATGGTGAGTGGCATGTAGGGAAAACACTCAGTAGTTGCACAAGTAGCCTGTATTTAGTTGGTTAGCATTTGCCTTAATTTAATCTACGTATGATTTGGCTCTTCTTGATTTTATGCATTGAAATAAAAACCAACAACTTTGATTATTTAATTAATTAATCAACCACCTCTAATTGCTTATTGAATTAAATAATTAAACCTTGTCTAAGTGCCTACCCTTGGATATGGACCCCACCACCCTAGACCCCTAGAAGACTACCCCTAAGGGTGTATATGTGCTTGGCACACATATATACACACATAGATCCCTTGGTTTAGCTAGAATTAAAAGGAGAATTAAGAAAAAACAATAAGGAAGAGAGGGAAAACCCTTGCTGGCCCAAGCTAGCCAGCAGCCTGGCCTGCTTGCTTCGCTCGCCGCCGCGCTCGGTCTGAGCTGCAGTAGGCCCAACTCTGCAGCCCGCCACACACACGCACACATGGCCGGCTCGGCACGCCAAGAAGGCCCAGCAGGTAGCCGGGGGCGCACATCGTGACGCGCTCACCGCTCCCCTTCCCTGCTGACACCGACGGGAGGCCCCCACCCATCATCCCCAACCTGCCCCTTCTCTTTTCCCTTTCACAGAAACAAAGCAGGGGAGCAGGGGAATCCCACGCGCGCCCGCACGACCACAGTCGTTCGCACCCAGGCGGTTGGGAGCCAACGCCCCGATGCTTGCCATGTCTGCGGTCCCAAGTGCCTCATGCCCTCCCCAGATCAGGCCTCGCCACGCTGACGCAAGGCACCATGGCCCGCCGTGCTGACGCCACCCGAGCACTCTCCTTTTGACCGCCCCGAGTTCGAATTTGAGCCGCCCGAACGCCGCCACTATGTGCCAGCACCCCCAAAACCCTAGGCTGCGACGCATCATAGCCCTCCACGCGCCCCTGGCTGCATCTCGCCATCTGCCATTTCCATGGCGGAGCGCACGTGGCGGCGCATCTCGCTGGAGATCACTGCTATACCCAACTACCCCCTCGGTGAGCATCGCTGCACCTCACCAGACCTAATGCACATGCTAGAGAGAGAGATGACCGGAGTGCTCTGGCCACGGTGACCCCGACCGTCGGTCATGGAGCTGAACTCCGGTGAGGGAAAAGTCACCGTAATGTGGCCTTACCTTGATGCGGTTAAGCAAATTGGAGGCGCAGAACGGTAGAGAAGACAAGGGCGCAACCAACCATGAGATGGAAGCAGCGTTGGCACAATAATGGAGGTGCAAGGGAGAGATGGAGCTCGCAGCGGCAATGGCATCACTAGTGAAGAGCAAAGAGTGAGGTGGAGAAGAGGAATGAGTAGAGAGCGGTTACGACAACATGGTGCATGGATTTTCACTCTTTTAGGCATGCATGAGTGACATCGTGGCATTCTACGTGCACATGGGCAGCCATGCGGCACCCTCCCCCTGATGCCGATCGGCCATAGAGGCCACTGAAGATTTTGAATTCGAGTTCTGAATACGAACTCCATCACCGACTGAAACCACCCCCTAAATGTCCCTCTAGCTCTTACATCGGTTCCAGTTAGCAAAAAGTGTAATTAACAAAAATGTAGAGCTACATGTGAACTACAAGATTGTCAATTGGAGTTCGAACTGATTTGGCTTGGTTAGAGAGTTATAGAGTCCCAAAGTAGGGTACTTTGAAACTGTAGTGTAGTTAGACTTAACCAAAATGGCTAAGTGCTAAACAGCATACCAAAACCAACTTGTGGGTCCTGTTTGAACATGTTAGGTCCATTTTCATGCGATGACCATATTACAACTTTTGTCCCTTAACAAATTTGCTACAACTTTGTTTAAGGGTGCACAATTCTAGCAGCACTTGTTAAATAGTCAAGCAATCGAGGTCTAGAAGTCAACCAAAGTCAAACTAGTACTTAGAAGCGTAGTTAGGGCTAATGACCTTCATGAACATTGTTCCTAATGACCTTCTAAATGTCAGTAGGGTGTTTTCATGGGTCACCTCATTCATTTGCATGTGATACAAATACTCTAGCTTCTCAAATCAACTGAAACATTCACTTGAAACATACAAAGCATTCAATTGAAACAACTAAAACTGAGACATGCAACACTTGAAACATGGTACATGGGACATGCACAACCCCTCTAGGGTACTAGGTATAACATAGGGACATCACAAATGGTACACATAGTCCTAAGCACTAATGAGCATCATGTTGAAACATTGAAACATAGGATGATGCACATGTGATAATGAGATGAATATGCTTATGTTATGCAATGCAAATGCACAAATGCAAGCCAAACACCTGGGGTGTTATAGCCCTCCCCCTTATAAAATCTCATCCCAAGATTTGGAAAGCATACCATTTAGCATAGAAAGCAGAATAGTTGTCCCTTAAATAATCCTCCCTCTCCCTTGTGGCATCACGCTCCCCATGATTACTCTAAACCACCTTGTATAGTTTAACTACTTGATTATGAGTCACCCTTTCTTGAGTATCCAGAACATATACAGGCTTCTTCTCATAAGAGAGATCGGATTTCAACTTGATTCTCCTCACTACTACTCTTTCCTCAGGAAGACAGAGGCATTTCTTTAATTGAAAACATGTAAAACTAGAAAGATAGCTCCTAGCTCCCAAGGTAGATTAAGTAAGCTACCCTTCCACTCTTCTCCAGGATTTGATATGGACCTACATATCAAGGTGCAAGCTTCCTCTTTACTCCAAAATGCTTGACTCCTTTCATAGGTGATACCTTCAGATAGACGTGATCACCCACCTCGAACTCAATAGGTTTTCTTCTTTTATTTGCATAACTCTTTTTCCTAGCCTAAGCAGCTGCCATATTCTTCTGAATCGCACGGACTTGTCTTTTGGCTTCTTCTATAAATTCAATATCATAGTACCTCCTTTCCCTAGGTTCCACCCAGTTTAAAAGGAGTTCTACACTTGCATCTGTACAAAACTTCAAAGGGAGCCATTTTGATTCTTTTTTGATAACTTTTGTTATAAGAGAACTCAGTGAGTGGCAGCCATTTCTCCCAAAAATCCTTGCAAGAGATAAGGCAAGCTCTAAGCATGTCCTCAAGAATTTGATTCACATGCTTAGTCTGCCTAGATGTCTAGGGATGATAAGCAGAACTATGGATTAAGTTAGTACCCAGATTCTGATGTAAGCGCTCCTAGAAATGAGCAGTGAATTGAGATCCTCTATCCAAAACAATAGACTTGGGAACACCATGAAGACGCACCACTTGTTGAAAGTAAACACCTGCATAGTTGTAAGGATGATAGTTAGAGTTGATAGGAATAAAGTGAGCGGATTTGGTCAGACGATCCACGATAACCCAAATTGAATCAAAACCCTTCTCCGTAGTGGGTAACCCAACAATGAAATCCATAACAATTTCTTCCCGCTTCCAGCCAAGAATAGAGAGTGGTTGCATTAAACCAGGCTTCATGTGAATAGCTGTTGACGGTAGATAAGGGTCAATTTTAACCGTCAATGAAACATGAAAAATGACCTAAACGTAATTACCACTTAGATATAGGGGCTTTACTGATAGAATTCCACAAGTTTTGGTGAATGTCTATTTCTGCAGGGTGTCAACTGAAAAGAACCAAGGAAGGCCCACATGTTAGGTTTACATAGAGATAAAAGGGCTACGTATAACTTTTCTGTAATCTAGAAGGTACAAGAAGATTCTGGAAACAAACGGGACGCAAAACGGGCTCGGAAGCCGGGCGGCCGCCCAAGGGGTTGGGGTGGCCGCCCCACCTACAGAGCCAATCAGGCTCCACCTCCTAGATCATGCCTCTACCGCCTTTGAGGATCAATAATAATCATAGATCAAGGTCGGTTTGATCCGAGGGCTGTGGTGCTTCCTAGAGGGCTATATAAGCAAGGCCCCTAGCCCCTGGAGGAGGCATCCCCCTAAACCCTAATTCATTATCTCCTAGCCGGGATCAGGTCAGAGGTGTCCCATGAAAGGATGACCTCTCTAGGGGATTAGGTCTAGCTTCTTCAATTTAGTAGATTAGTATCTTGGGAGAGAGGGTCGAGTTGGGATCTTGCTCAAGGTTCATATCTATCGAGCAGGTTCTTAAATTGTAGGACCGTAGTCACATCAGTAAAGGGTATCCTTTGTGGTGCTCTCTCTAGTCTAGTGGCGTCCCGAAGTGCACAAGAGTGTGGTAAGTCTTAGCATAGTTGGGTATACCTTTACCATGTGATAAGAATATCATAGGAATCTACCTCACCCATTGACCTCCCAAGTTAACTAGTTGCATATCTTTAGTGACATATCTGTAACACCCAAAAATTCTAAACTTTAGGAATAATGAATTTCAAATAAGTTAGATAACAATTAAGGGAAAATTAAAATTTAGAAAAGAATATTTGGTGATGCATTCATGCTGTTGCATTTATTTTATTTTGTGGTGTGGACTTTATTTTATTTTGATTTGGATTTGAAACTCTATTTGAAAAGGTTTTGGAAAATAAACAAATGAAGAAAAGAAAGAAGAAAAAATATATAAAACAACTTACCTTCTCCCTGGCGGCCTAGAAGCCCAACCGAACCGGCCCGCTTTCTCTCCCTCTTCCTTTGGGCCGTCGGTCCGAGCCTGCTTCTCCACGCTCGCGACCGCGTGGGCCGGCCCAGAGCCGCGGCAGCCGCGCCCTCTCCCTCCTTGCTTCGCTGACCACTGGACCCCACTTGTCGGTCTCGTCTTCTTCATCATGTTCGTGACTGAGCCGGACTTTGCCGCCACCGATCCTTGCCAAATTAACCGGGATCTCCTAACCGAACACGACGCGGTGGAGCTATAAAAGTGAAGCCGTGACCCTCCTCTTTCCGTTTTTCCTCTAAACCGCGAGTTCCACCACGTGAAATCGAGTTCTAGGGTTTGAGGTTGTTGAAGGTCGGCGGTTGAACGGTTGGGGAGTTTCGGGTGGATTGGAGGTCAATTTCTTCGCTTGGGTGAGTTTGTCATCTTCTCCTCTCCCTCCCAATGCTCTTCTTTTGAGTTTTTGTGCTTTGTATCGCGGGATTGGAACTCACCGTGGCCGACAATGGCGCCGCCGTTCATCCCCGAGCCGTGTTCTCTCATCGGGTCGTCGTAGCGCTACTAAACCGCATAGATGAGTTCGAGTTTACTTCCTCTTTCGATTTGTGTTGGTGGCGGGGCGAGTTGTGGTCGGAAAAGGTGGGGCTGAAGCTCTCCGGCGAGTTCATGGCGGTGGCCATGGTGGCCACCGGCCGGAGTTGATGTAGATGGCTGGTTCTCTCTCCCTCTCTCTTTTGGATTGAACGGTAGCCGTTCGTTCTCTGATCAACGGCCAAGATTAGAAGATACCCCTTCGCGGGGTAATCTTTCTAAAGAGTCCCTGGGTTTTTGGGTTATAGAACCTGCCATCCTAAGCGTATTTCCCGAATGGTGTCTTCGTGTTTTGAAAGCATATTTTCTTCTGGTTTATTCAAAAATACGTTTTCAGGAAATTACAGTTTTGCCACTAGAATTGTTTTGGTCATAAAAACTTCGTTTTAACTCCGATTTGATCCGTTCAAGTTGCGTTAGGTTCGTATTTGCGAGCTCTACATGTTAGTGTAGTTGTACAGTTGGTTTTGATAATTTATTTTTCGAGTTTATAATTGAGTATTTATTTATCTATAGGAAATCTTAGAAAATTCATAACTTTCACGTTTTAACTCCGAATTTGGTGATCTTTGCGTCTGTGTGATCGTAGTAACGTGTAGAAGAGTTTTACAAACTTTTTATATTGTTTTTATACTGTTGGTGTACTGTTTTAATTATGTCTATTTGTTTGCTTAGTGTATGGTTGATCGGATGATTGTGTGTTGGTGCTTGATGATCGAGTATAGACGGTGAGCAGTTTCTTGACGATCAGGAGTATTATTTTGAGCCAGACCAGCAGTATCATTAGGAAAGCTTTGATTAAGGCAAGTATAACATGGGACCATCCTTGTTGTCCTATTCACTGAAATTATTATACATATGCATCTGTCTTCCTTGACAACCATAGAGATTATAACTTAGCTATTGATATCTTGTTTCCTTGTCACCTATGGGTTATGCATTTGGGTAGCTACTGCTAGCGCTTAATTATGAACAATGATCTTGTAATTTGACTAATGGATTATGCAATCAACCAATTAAGATGATGTTATTTCTGTTGAAAGGGGGCTAGAGCATGTGGGTTATTTTGATGCTCTAGTTACTCTCCGTAAGGACTTACCTGTAAGTGATAACCGGGACATACAGTACAGCTGTGAGGGCTATATGGCTCTAGCTCTAGTTGTTCAAGAGACCTTTTCTAGCTTGTTAGAGGTTACCTTAAATGGCGTAAGAATGGCTTGCCACGTTGGGTGTAGTGCGAGCCCCTGGCCTAGTGTGTATAGGCTGCGGTTGTTGTGCCACAGGGAAGGGGGGTTCTACATCTGCCTGCCGAGTGAATCTAATGGCCCTAACTTGTTAGACGAACTTTTGAATGGCTTTATATGGTCTCTGATGTTTTGGGCCTTGCAAACCCATGCATTTGGAAATCATGACTCACAGTGAAAGTGTACACCTCTGCGCAGAGTTTAAAAACTGGTATACTAGCTGTGCTCACGGATACGAGCGGCCTTGGAGATTCTTACAGAATAGTTGATCACCATTGTTATATCATGCTTAATTATTGTTGATTATTATTATGCTCATGTTAATGCTATTCATTATCCTTATTACAATTGATCATTGATTCATTAATGGGATTTGGATTACCTTGATGCTACTCAATTGCTAATTATATGATGATTAAAAGCTAAACGCAGTTAAACAGTGTCTAGCCTTTTTGAGCCTCATGAACCCTGTGTTATATTTGTTGAGTTCGACATGGACTCACTCTTGCTATTTCCCCAACACTCCAGTGTGTAGTAAGATGCTACTCGGAAAAAGGACAAAGGTGTAGTGGAGTTTCCAGAAGACTAGTAGAAGTGCTAGGCATATGTTACCCCCAGTCAGCCGTCCCTGAGAAGAATGGAGCCCGAAGTTTAGTCACCGTTCCGCGATACTCTGATGTAAGTGTTAATATAGCTATGTATACGTTATATAATAACATTGTTTCTGATATTTTTTCATTCTGGCATATGTGTGGACTTCCTGGGCACACATATGATTAGCCTGGTTTTGTTCTTTAGAAAACCGGGTGTGACAGAGTGGTATCAGAGCGGTGTTGACTGTAGGACGTATGCCAAGTAGCACTAGACGTATTCTAAAACTCATTTTATGATAAAACTGTTTTGTCATTCCTTGACTCATTGATTTTGACTATTCCTCTTCCTTGTCTTGTTGTATCCTCTCCTTGATAGCTTCCTTTGAGCTATTATCTCTTACTCCCTTGGATTTTGTTTTATGTTGTTTTTACTAAAAGTTTTCTGATCTTACCTTGTTCAAAAGTTCGATGGCCTTTCATCATCTCCAATGTGCCAATAGGATGACCACCATTATTGAAGAAGCACGTGTAGTACCGATGATGTGATGTGTGCTTGTTTCGCTTGATGTGTTGCTTGTGTGTTGTTCTTGTTCTCGTGTTTCAAAGGTAGGCCCGGAAGGTATAAGTCTTGAGAAGTAGCTCGATCTATGTTAAGTGGGGTAGTGACATCTTGTATCTTACTTATCTTTCAATCGATCCTAATTCATGCCATTTTCTCTTACACCGTTCCTATCTACCCTTGGTTGTCATGCTACCTTATTAATCTCATCTTAATGGATGATCAAACATGAAGGACTTATCATTAGCAGCAAGCTTTAGAGAAAGTGTTGCCTTCAATGACATCGTCAGGTGAAACAAGATCTTTGTTAAGTGGGGTAGCATCTGCTATCAACAACAGCAAGTCCTGAATATCTCAAGCGACGAGGCATGAGGAGGTACAAAGAACTCAAGATCAAACCTTATCTTTCTTGTCATCTTTTGGCTATCCTCGATCCATGTCTTATATCTCATCAACACAAAGCAAAGAAGCATGAAGACTTGAAGATTAGTGTTATCTATCTCTCTAGTGTCTTTGAATCTCGTTTCTACCTTATCCTGTTTTTTTTATAGCAGTCTGTCTACCTTAGCTTATATCTCTATTTTTGGATGCCCAAAAATCATGGATAAATTCTGGACAATAGTAGACTTTAATATCTTTCTCTGACCGTAAGAACCACCCTGATATCTATTATGGTTTGGGATTTATGAAAATCACAAGGCGACGCATCTGTGCTGTCAGCAATCTGGAATAGTTTCTGTTGTGCACAGTTTTCGACTACCTTAACTGCAGAATTTGGAGAAGAATTCTATAAGGAAGTTGTAGTAAATTTGATAAGCTTTCCAACGGTATAAGCTACAATATCATTGGATTCGTAGAACTCGAGTCATAACTGTATTTCTGCACTGCCATTTTTCTGCTCGCGAGGAAGTGCAGGTTACTTGTTCTTGCATATGCTCATGAGTCTCTTTGACATGATAGAAGGACACGATAGTAGTTATCACTCAGAAACAAATGCAAGTTATCCTTCGGTGTTCTCTAGTTGATCTCTTCTTAAGGGGAGTTGTCAAACTAAAAGATGATACAAAATGGAGGTTTATATGTTCTATTTCATCACCTGGAAGCATCAGCTAGCTACATGGTTGTAAAGTCACTATCGAGCGCAAGTATCTTTTCTCAGAGTGGTAATCTGTTAGAACCATCTACAAGAATCATAAGGGTCTAAAGGAGACATTTATAAAGTTGGTTTTGAGCTTGTGGCATCATCATTGGATAAGAGTTGCTGAAGGAAAAAGAACTCAAGGAGCAAGCTTATAAGGAGATTGACCAATTAAGGGCGGAGTTAGGTCATCCCAAGATTTATTAGAAGCTTAACTAGGAAATAGGAAAAATCCCTATGTAATAAGAACGATAGTAGTTGCGAGTCAATTTTAAGTTGGATTGTTTTTGAGAGTCAGTTTGTGGTGTGAACAATTGTGTGATTGATGGATTGTTAATGTGATAATGTGTGATTTGGATCTTTTTAATGTGTGCTGGAGTTTTGTAGACAGGCCTACAAGTTCCATGGTTAAGAATATTAAGTTTGATCAAAATATATTAGTTGGTTATGAGGTGAACATAGTTCTGTCCTTTGCTGATTTTTAGGTCAGTCTGGGATGTTTAAGAAATAACTTAAAATCCATTAATGGGAAATTTAAGAAATTATACTGGGAATAATTAGACTTCTATATCTTTCCAACCCCGCAAGAATCACTCTAATATCTATTAAGAGCTAAGAGATATATCTATTTCAAGTTGAGGTTACTGCACAGTCTGGAATTCTGAAACAGTTTCGGTTAAGTTCAGTTTTTGGCCAATTATTTGACAGATTTAGAAAAAGTGTTGTGAATAAAGTTGTAGATAATTTTGTAAGCTTTCCAACCATGTAAAGATCATCTGAATTGGACGTCTGTAGCTCGAGATATAACAGTTTTACTGAGTTACTGAAATTTGAATTTGCACAGAGAAATCAGATTTTGCTTATCTATTGAATTGGAAACCACCTATTGATGTTAGCGAGATTCGTAGTTTCTTGGGATTAGCTAGATATTACAGACGGTTCATTGAAGAGTTTTCTAAACTTGCTAAACCTATGACATCTCTATTAGAGAAGAATGCCAAGTTTGTGTGGTCGGATAAATGTCAAGCTAGTTTTGAGGAATTGAAGAAGAGGTTGACTACAGCGCCTGTTTTGGTTTTGCCAGATTTGAGTAAGAAGTTTTCTATTTATTGTGATGCTTCTCGTCAAGGTTTGGGATGTGTTCTTATGCAAGAAGGCAGAGTTGTGGCTTATGCATCTAGGCAGTTGAGAAAGCATGAGTTGAATTATCCTACACATGATTTGGAGTTAGCAGCTGTGGTTCATGCTTTAAAGATTTAGAGACATTATTTGATTGGACATAAGAGTGATATATACACTGATCATAAGAGTTTGAAGTATATTTTCACTCAGTCAGACCAGAATTTGAGGCAACGCAGATGATTAGAGTTGATTAAGGATTATGATAATGAGATACGGACGTTGTCTATGACTAGTGAGTTATGTGCTGAATTTGAATATTTGAATTTAGGAATTGTTACTAATACAATGGAATTAGTGATAGAGCCTACTTTAGAGTAAGAAATTTACAAGGGTCAGTTGAAGGATGAGAAACTGAAGAAGATAGCAGAAGATATAGTGATTGGTAAGTCACCAGGGTTTTCGAATGGATGATAATGGGATTTTGTGGTTTGGAAAGAGGCTGTGTGTATCTGAGGATCAAGCTGTTCGACAGGCAATTCTTAGCGAAGCTCATGAGTCAGCTTATTCCATTCATCCTGGTAGTACTAAGATGTATTTGGATCTTAAACAGAAATATTGGTGGGTTGGATTAAAGCGAGATGTGGCTGAGTATGTGGCATTGTGTGACACTTGTCAGAGGGTGAAAGCAGAGCATCAAAGACCTGCTGGATTGTGCAACCAATGAAGATTCCTGAATGGAAGTGGGAGGAAGTTGGTATGGACTTTATAGTAGGGTTACCGCGTACTCAGAGAGGTTATGATTCTATTTGGGTGATAGTGGATCGGTTAACCAAAGTTGCTCATTTTATACCAGTTAAGACTACTTACCATGGACCAAAATTGGCAGAGTTGTATATGGAGAGGATAGTATGTTTGCATGGAGTTCTAAAGAAGATTGTATCTGATCGAGGATCGCAGTTTACGTCGCATTTTTGGAAAGCTGTGCATGAATCGTTGGGAACAAAATTGAATTTTAGTACATCATATCATCCACAGACAGATGGATAGACTGAAAGGACCAACCAGGTATTAGAGGATATGTTGAGAGCTTGTGCATTGCAATATGGAACTAGTTGGGATAAGAGTTTGCCTTATGCGGAATTTTCTTACAATAATAGTTATCAACAGAGTCTTAAGATGGCACTGTTTGAAGCTTTGTATGGACGTAAGTGTAGAACTCCATTGTTTTTGGATCAGACAGGTGAATCTCAGGTGTTTGGTACAGATGTTCTTAGAAACACAGAAGATCAAGTGTGAGTGATTCGTGAGAATTTGAGAGTAGCGCAGTCTCGTCAGAAGAGTTATGCTAATAATAGGAGAAGAGATCTAGTTTTTTTAGGTAGGTGATTATGTCTATTTGAAGGTGTCACCTATGAGAAGTGTGAAGAGGTTTAACATGAAAGGTAAACTAGCACCAAGGTATGTTGGACCATTTAAAGTTATTACTAGACGTGGGGAAGTTGCTTATCAATTAGAGTTGCCTGAAAATTTATCTGGAGTGCATGATGTGTTCCATGTTTCACAACTTAAGAAGTGTTTACGGGTGCCTGAGGAGCAGATACCTTTAGAAGAGTTGACTATTAAGGATGATCTTACTTATGAAGAGTTTCCAATCAAGATTTTAGAGACTGCTGAGAGAGTTACTCGAAGTCGGGTTATTAAAATGTGCAAGGTGCAGTGGAATCGATATTCAGAGGCAGAGGCAACTTGGGAAAGAGAGGATGAATTAAGGAAATCATATCCGCAATTGTTTGAGTAAGCAGTTCAATCTCGAGGACGAGATTCTTTTAAGGGGGTAGAATTTGTAACACCCAAAAAATCTAAACTTTAGGAATAATGAATTTCAAATAAGTTAGATAACAATTAAGGGCAAATTAAAATTTAGAAAAGAATATTTGGTGATGCATTCATGCTGTTGCATTTATTTTATTTTGTGGTGTGGACTTTATTTTATTTTGATTTGGATTTGAAACTCTATTTGAAAAGGTTTTGGAAAATAAACAAATGAAGAAAAGAAAGAAGAAAAAATATATAAAACAACTTACCTTCTCCCTGGCGGCCTGGAAGCCCAACCGAACCGGCCCGCTTTCTCTCCCTCTTCCTTTGGGCCGTCGGTCCGAGCCTGCTTCTCCACGCTCGCGACCGCGTGGGCCGGCCCAGAGCCGCGGCAGCCGCGCCCTCTCCCTCCTTGCTTCGCTGACCACTGGACCCCACTTGTCGGTCTCGTCTTCTTCATCATGTTCGTGACCGAGCCGGACTTTGCCGCCACCGATCCTTGCCAAATTAACCGGGATCTCCTAACCGAACACGACGCGGTGGAGCTATAAAAGTGAAGCCGTGACCCTCCTCTTTCCGTTTTTCCTCTAAACCGCGAGTTCCACCACGTGAAATCGAGTTCTAGGGTTTGAGGTTGTTGAAGGTCGGCGGTTGAACGGTTGGGGAGTTTCGGGTGGATTGGAGGTCAATTTCTCCTCTCCCTCCCAATGCTCTTCTTTTGAGTTTTTGTGCTTTGTATCGCGGGATTGGAACTCACCGTGGCCGACAATGGCGCCGCCGTTCATCCCCGAGCCGTGTTCTCTCATCGGGTCGTCGTAGCGCTACTAAACCGCATAGATGAGTTTGAGTTTACTTCCTCTTTCGATTTGTGTTGGTGGCGGGTCGAGTTGTGGTCGGAAAAGGTGGGGCTGAAGCTCTCCGGCGAGTTCATGGCAGCGGCCATGGTGGCCACCGGCCGGAGTTGATGTAGATGGCCGGTTCTCTCTCCCTCTCTCTTTTGGATTGAACGGTAGCCGTTCGTTCTCTGATCAACGGCCAAGATTAGAAGATACCCCTTCGCGGGGTAATCTTTCTAAAGAGTCCCTGGGTTTTTGGGTTATAGAACCTGCCGTCCTAAGCGTATTTCCCGAATGGTGTCTTCGTGTTTTGAAAGTGTATTTTCTTCTGGTTTATTCAAAAATATGTTTTCATGAAATTTCAGTTTTGCCACTAGAATTGTTTTGGTCATAAAAACTTCGTTTTAACTCTGATTTGATCCGTTCAAGTTGCGTTAGGTTCATATTTGCGAGCTCTACATGTTAGTGTAGTTGTACAGTTGGTTTTGATAATTTATTTTTCGAGTTTATAATTGAGTATTTATTTATCTATAGGAAATCTTAGAAAATTCATAACTTTCACGTTTTAACTCCGAATTTGGTGATCTTTGCGTCTGTGTGATCGTAGTAACGTGTAGAAGAGTTTTACAAACTTTTTATATTGTTTTGCTACTGTTGGTGTACTGTTTTAATTATGTCTATTTGTTTGCTTAGTGTATGGTTGATCGGATGATTGTGTGTTGGTGCCTGATGATCGAGTATAGACGGTGAGCAGTTTCTTGACGATCAGGAGTATTATTTTGAGCCAGACCAGCAGTATCATCAGGAAAGCTTTGATTAAGGCAAGTATAACATGGGACCATCCTTGTTGTCCTATTCACTAAAATTATTATACATATGCATGTGTCTTCCTTGACAACCATAGAGATTATAACTTAGCTATTGATATCTTGTTTCCTTGTCACCTATGGGTTATGCATTTGGGTAGCTACTACTAGCACTTAATTATGAACAATGATCTTGTAATTTGACTAATGGATTATGCAATCAACCAATTAAGATGATGTTATTTCTGTTGAAAGGGGGCTAGAGCATGTGGGTTATTTTGATGCTCTAGTTACTCTCCGTAAGGACTTACCTGTAAGTGATAACCGGGACATACAGTACAGCTGTGAGGGCTATATGGCTCTGGCTCTAGTTGTTCAAGAGACCTTTTCTAGCTTGTTAGAGGTTACCTTAAATGGCGTAAGAATGGCTTGCCACGTTGGGTGTAGTGCGAGCCCCTAGCCTAGTGTGTATAGGCTGCGGTTGTTGTGCCACAGGGAAGGGGGGTTCTACATCTGCCTGCCGAGTGAATCTAATGGCCTAACTTGTTAGACGAACTTTTGAATGGCTTTATATGGTCTCTGATGTTTTGGGCCTTGCAAACCCATGCATTTGGAAATCATGACTCACAGTGAAAGTGTACACCTCTGCGCAGAGTTTAAAAACTGGTATACTAGCCGTGCTCACGGATACGAGCGGCCTTGGAGATTCTTATAGAATAGTTGATCACCATTGTTATATCATGCTTAATTATTGTTGATTATTATTATGCTCATGTTAATGCTATTCATTATCCTTATTACAATTGATCATTGATTCATTAATGGGATTTGGATTACCTTGATGCTACTCAATTGCTAATTATATGATGATTAAAAGCTAAACGCAGTAAACAGTGTCTAGCCTTTTTGAGCCTCATGAACCCTGTGTTATATTTGTTGAGTTCGACATGGACTCACTCTTGCTATTTCCCCAACACTCCAGTGTGTAGTAAGATGCTACTCGGAAAAAGGACAAAGGTGTAGTGGAGTTTCCAGAAGACTAGTAGAAGTGCTAGGCATATGTTACCCCCAGTCAGCCATCCCTGAGAAGAATGGAGCCCGAAGTTTAGTCACCGTTTCGCGATACTCTGATGTAAGTGTTAATATAGCTATGTATACGTTATATAATAACATTGTTTCTGATATTTTTTCATTTTGGCATATGTGTGGACTTCCTGGGCACACATATGATTAGCCTGGTTTTGTTCTTTAGAAAACCGGGTGTGACAATATCCCATGTGTGTCATATTACATAAATCCTATAATTTTTTATATATCATTTACCCCAGCTATAGTCTAGTTGGTTTACTAGGTTAGTAGATACATGATGGTGAATTATTAGATTCTTTAATCCTTGTTTACCTGTGGTAAAATATAAATAACGATACCTGGTTTACTCCCAATAAAATGCTACAATGGTATGTTCTGTGCGCTTACGGAATCCTTCATATTTTAGTTGCACTTAATTTATACCAGCAAGCATTTTTGGCTCCATTGCTGGGGAAGCAATTGGCGTAAAGATTTTGATAATGCTCTTGATGTTTGCTAATTTAGTGCATCACTAGCTTCAGTAGGATTACCCTTGTTCTATTGAGTTATGGAATAGACAGGACATCAAATGCCGTTTCGACCTTTCAACAAGTTTCCACAAGAAAAAAAGAGACACATTGAAGAACCTAGGGTGCCTAAACATTCATGATTCATTAACATTGGAACCCTGCCATCTCACAGGTTTGTGTATACATATATATTATTCTAACCATGTGTAGATTGGAGAAAAAGGTCATCATCACAAGAATTCAAATCACATCTCAAGTGATGAACATGGATGTTGCACTACTCACAAATCCCAAATTGTGAGTCATGGTAAGTTTGATCAATAAAGGTGAGATAGTCTTGCTCATGGACTTCAAAATTAATGGGTAGTTATCTATTTAATTGTGCATCTCACTGTATGTTTACTTTATATCATTCATGTATCCTCTCTATTTAGTTTATTATGTTCTCTCATCCATTGCATGTTTAGTTCCTTGCATGCACTCATATCGCTTGCATCTAAAAATAAAAATATTCCTCACCATGATCATGCTCTGTCATCTCCATTTGAGTAAATCTCTATAACGCTTTCATGTTACCTTTGTCTGCTATAGTATGCTTTGGTTTAGAAGTGCTACATATGGCCATATGGGTGCTTCTAAAGGCTTTTAAATTAAGCATGGTGCTTAGGTTAAATATCCTTACTTAATCCAATTAGACATGGAGTCTAGTTTGGTTATTGAACTGAAAATTGCTAGTGTAGACAATGGTTATTTTGTCAGACTAACCCCTGTAGAAAACTCTCAAATCCAATTTGGGTAAGTCAAGAGATGAACTCACTTCGAAGATGAAGTAAGGCATATGATGAACTCCAACAACTTCGCACAAAAGACACAGCCCATTCATCGTCCAAGGAAGAATTGGAAGTATCAAATAGCATTCACATTGTCTTTTGCTGCAAATTATCTTTGCCTTGAACCATGTTAAAGTGCCATAAAAAAAGAGATTGTTAGAAAACATGATAAATAAAGTCTATGCTAAAGTAACTGAAAAACCATCTCTTAGTTAGCATGGATGAAATTCAAATAAATAGTGGATAATAGCCCATAGTTTGAAATAGTTGCAATCCTTCGGGTATGTGTCCACTAACATTTTACAGGAAAAAAAGGGGATTTATGATGTGCCTGTTTATGGTTTGGTTTGACAAGCCACCACTTTAGTGATGAACAAAGAAGGAAGAGACGAGTGCCACATGAAGAATCTACAATAAAAGCACTCACTTAATGGAAGTGGATGAACAAAGCAGCATGTCATAAGTAGTATTGAAGACAACCTAGCATTGAGCCTTCCTAAAACTAAAGCCAGGATGCCAATGAGAAGCAAGGTGCAACTCACCTCATATTAGCCAATCAGAGACCTGCTCTCATTATCCTTGAAGACACCAGCTTGCATGTCGGTAGCAAGGACAAGGATGACATGATAGCATGCACCCTTGTGTCAACCAATCACCAATCAAGGGTTGACTATCGACCAAGCCTTGAAAGACCATGAGTATGGTTGCAAGATGATGTCCCTAAGCCATTGGAGATGAAGCCTATATGCAAATATTGATTAAGCCCCTTCCTTTATCCTAAAGATAGATGGCGTATCATTAACTGAGCTCTTCGACATGCCTCTAGAAGACAAAGACCATCAAGAAAGAACTCGAGTCTATATCTCCAATGAACATCAATTCATCAACCAAGACCCAACAAAAATCAAGAATGATTGATGAGAGAAGATCATGTAGCCACCTACAACCTCAATCCCTAGATTGGATAGAAGAACAGACTATTAGGGAGAGGTCTTTGCTCATTAGACTTCCAATCAAGAGCCCTCTTCGATAGATTTAAGAATAGATGACGAACAGTGTCTAAGGACATGGAGTTACAACACACTTTGAGGGATGATTCAACACTCACACTTGGCTTCAAGTGATGAGCGATAGCAAGGCTCAAGCTTGGGGGAGGAAGGCCACCGACTCCTCTAATGATGATCTAGGAATGTTCTTCCTCTTCTCAAGCCCCTGTCACTTTGGCACGCTGGTTTGCAATCCCTCCACTCATAATTACTTTCTCTCTATAAGTTTGAAAGTTTCTATAAATATCATATACACAAATCAAACATAAGACAAAGTAAAATCAATCCTTAAGAGAAGAAGTAATGGTGAGTAAATATTCTATGCTAATTAAAATATTCAAGCAAACTTTTCTATAGCATAGAAAATGACCTTTTAGCTCTATGAACAATGCTACCCTTTTTATTGTTTGTATATTCCTTCGGGTATGTGTTGTCCACTAATCCTCTACAAAGAAGAAACAAAAAGTGGAGCAAAAGGTCTGGACACAATAAAAAAAAGAGAGAAGAGGAAGGAGAAAGAAGGAGTGCAATTCTAAAAGACAAGATGCTCATGAACAAGTCAAGGAGAGAGGTGAATCGAGAAAGTCAAACTCATAGAAGAAGGAAAGGACCACTAGAAGCATCTACTCTTCATCACAAGGTCCTCCAGTGATAAAGCTTCCACAATTAAAGTTTCACATCAAATGGCTGGACAAGCAAAGAACATTGGTGACACATTACTCAGAGTTACCATCTCAAGAGGTGCAAGGTTTGTACCTTCGGGATAAGATGATGCACCTAAGGAGTGAACATGACAAGAAGTCCTGTTCGGAGGACTTAAATCACCGAACCCTCACCATGGAGAATTCAAAGGATCAAACAGACAGAAGGAAGATCTATCCCCTGTCAGAGTATTGTCTCAGCAGTCATCATCATAAGCACTCCGATAAGGGGAGTACACCTTCATTGCCTATTAGCTACATCAAGCAAGACTACGTCAACATCCAGCTTGGGGGAGAGCATCCCCCATGTATCCAACTAAGTATTTTCTTACCTATCTATTTACTTATATATTTCTTCTTTAATATATGAAACAAATAAAAAGATGCATAACCTTTAGAAAGCCAAATAAATGTTTCCCTTTCTATATATTTATGTATGATCTTTAAGTTTGCTAAATAAATATAGGAGAGTGTGCAAAGTTTTACCTTGCTAAAGTGAACCCCTAGAATGATCTCTTACATGGAAATGATGAATAGTTGCTCTGTCGTAATTCCTTTCAAGTACCTAGTTTTCAACCTTGAACTCTCCCAAGTTTTGGAACACAATTGTTTTGATCTAAGATTTGCTCTGAACCTAAAACTTGTGGGTAGCGAATGCTTGATCTAAGTCTAGGTAGTTGGCGGATATGATATGGGAAGGTTTTGAGCTGCGGTTTATCATGTTCCTAGAGATACTAGAGTTCTAGAGAATTTATCTTTTAAAAACTAAAAATATCTGCATGATGAGTTCCTGTATGACGAGAGTTTAATTCCTACCACAACTATATATACATGCTTACTAGATTAGGAAAGACTTTCACTTGTTAGCTTAGCTACTTGTAAGCGTTGAGTGTGGTCAGTCTGTGTTGACCCTAGGGGATTAGTCATGCGGTTAAAATCAAGATTCACGTGCACTCCACCTACTTATGTTGCTTCTACCTTGGAAGTACGCATCTAAATATTTTCCATTAGACACAACCCAACAAGTTGTTCTGCTACTACACTGGGAGTGAACAAAACCTTTCATCCATTGCTAGCCCCTTTTGTTTTAAGCTATAGTATTTCCATTGCTACCTCTTATCTATGTTTCCAAAAAGATACTTGGGAATTATTCCACCGTATTCAGTTGCTTAAAAAATAGAAAAAAAGAGAGAGAAAAAAGGGGAGAGTGAGAAAGAAAAAATAAAGAGAGAATAAAGAGGACAAATGTCCCAACATAGAGAGATTTTCAGCAACCCAAGTTCTCAGCAAAGTTCTTCAAAGTTCAAGAGAGGTATAAAATTCCTTCAAGGAGCAAAAGTAGAATTACATGTTCACCATTATTCTTCTACCCCTTTATTTCCACTTATATCTTACATCCTCCATCATTTCCACTACATATCCACTCAGCCCATATTTAGGATCACACACATGCACATCTTGATTTGACTGTATGGCCAGACTTGTCCCTTTGGATCCATGGTCTGACTATGCAATAAATGTTCGCAAGTATGAATTTCTTGTCTCCCCACCTATGAGCTCCATATAAGCCTATTAGAAGTAGAGAGAAGAGAGAAGGCACACACCATAAATGCCTTGGTAAGGATCCAAAAATACCACAGAGGAGAGACATGAGAGGGTCATACACGGGAATCTCTAAGTTTTATTTGAAAATCTTGCAAAAAAACTTCAGAATAATAGTTGATCAAAGAGCTTGAGACATAGCGCTTGACTTGACTGTTCTGTCTTTCAACTACTCAAGACCCAAGTGATGGCTACAAGTGTAACAGGACCGACCAAATATAAGAGCACAAGTACAAAAACAAGCGCCGAAACGCTCAAATTTTTGAACTTGACCTCATATAATCCTGGTAGTCAATCGAAACCATGAAGGATTTCAAACCAACTCTTTTACAACCAAGATCGCATCATTCAACATACACATCACATGTTACATTCCACAAGTAGTTCGAAAGCTCACTTACAACACAGAGTCGCAAATTATTACAAACCGAGTTCATAAAACATGTCATCTGCAACAGGAGGGAATAAACCCTAAGTACGGGAATGTACTCAGCTAGACTTACCTGTCGAAACAGAAAATAAGAGACACCAAGGATCATGCAAGGCTTTCATAAGTGGAGCTGGCTGACATCACCTTTGTGGAAAAGCATAAGTAATTTAAACTCTTTTAACATGTACTAGCAGTTATTTTAGCATTAACCTATCATCTATCAGAGCACCTGTACTAAACATTCACTTGATTATAATCAAATAATAATATTATTATATCCATAGCAGGTATAAATTTGCGGCAACATTATATCATTTGCTTAACCATCCGTTCAATTTAATGAGATCTACGTTGCCACTGCTCAAGTCAAGTGCTCACTAACCGGGAGCTACAGCGATTCGAATCGAATTCCTATCCAGCTGGAGGGGTATTTATAACACTCACCGAGTCACGCCTGGCGAGGGCTGCTCAGGTCACCTTTGGTACAATTCAGGAGCCGCGGGTTCGACTGATGCCGCATCCCCAAGGGCGACACTCTGCCAGGTGCTAGGGACTCTAACCCCCCCTTGGTCTCATGCCAATTTCCCCAAGCACATCCTTACTCTCCTCCAAGATGCGACCTACCAATCGATTCCCGGCCTGAACTGTATTACTTGGATTCGCGGTCGGAACGACTTATCTGACCAACTAAGTGTTAAACTGCATTCAACATGACTCAAGGACGTACAACGAATCGGTCTTTAAATGACTCAGACGGCCATAGCTTCACACCCAAGACGTGAAGTGTCTTGCGGCTGCACTATCAAACTCCCGCCCGGTCTCAAATTTCATTTTAAGGCATGGTTCCATCCACGATAGCCAACATAGCCACGTGACCCATTCCTACATCTCGCGGATGACCAGAAATCACCCGACTTCTACCGGACTAAGCAGGGCTAAGCATTGACACGTGCCTAAACTTAATTTAGGATTTAAGTACGATATCTGGACAAGGACATGTATAATGCAACAAGTGTTTTCATACAACTCCTACAACTTAATGCAGTAAACAAGTAAAAGTACTCAAGATTGATATATAAAACAGTTGGGTCAGCATGCACCGGGGCTTGCCTTTCAGGAACGAGGAAGGGCGATGATCCGGACACTCCGGTAACTCGTCAATGGCGTTTCCTTCGTTGGCTGCCTCTTCGGGTTCTCCCGGCTGCTCCTGAACCTCCTCCATAATCGCTCCCACGAACTCGAGGAATGTCACTCCCTTTGGTACACCTATTGCATGAATGCACAATAAATCTCATGGATGCAGAAGAAGGAACGCAGCATGCTCGGAATGGAATGCACTTCAACAAATTCTAGTGCTCCATTCATATCACTTCAATAATACGTGCAAATCTCTTCTTCGGTAGAGAAGTACTTATCTAGTCTACACAACCTAATGTATAATTGTTCCTCCTCAGTTAAGGCCCTAACACCTAACAACCACAAGAACAACATTACTTAGGTTACCACCAATCAAATCACAAAATATCGCAACAACACCCTCTGGACAGCAGCTTAGTATTTCAAACACAACTGTAGATTCAAAAATCCAAATGGCATGATACAAGACAATCTGGAAAGCTTATAAAATACTCTACAATTCACTTTCAGACCTCAACACTTAATTCCAAGGTTTACCTAGTCGAAATTCTAAAGTTCCAGAAATCTGTCCTCTCCAATCAGAGAGCAGTCATTTCTGGACAGCCACTTTAAACAGCTACAACTCCTAGACCACTAGGCCAAATGCCACCAAATTCTGACACAAGCTAGTTTAACAAGTTTACTACAACTTTGGTATTCACAAGTTTCCCAACAAACACTTTTATCAAGGTTCAAATCCAAAAATGCTACCAGCTGTCCAGAGAACCTAGAGATGTGAAAAATAAATATTTATTCATGTGTCAAACTACCCTTATGACCAAACTAATGATGCTACTAGTTGACACATGACCCAAAACCACCAGAAAGTAGGGTGTGCCAACCCAAAATATTTATTTCAACCCCTTTCTTAGTTTACTTAATTAAATAAGTGGGAAATTAAACTCATATGCAACTACTTAGAACAATTCTATAAAAATTACAGGAGGCTCTCTAGCCTACTAGCAGGCTACTATAAAAATTTGAACTAAAGTTATTCATAGAAACTCCCTATACAAAATTCACAAGCCAAAAAGGCTGAGTTTTGCATAATTAATAAATCACATTGAAATGTGTCAAACAACAGAAACCCTATTTTTCTTAGCAACGTTAGGGCACTAGGACACTCTCCATAAAATTTCATGAACATTTCACATATAGAAAAATTACTAAAATTCATGTAATTATCTTCTAAGATAACATGACAACCTCATAACTTAACAAGTATTTAAGCACTAGTACCCAAATTTTTACCAGAGCTAGTATAGATATGGAATAGCACACCCACCAAATTTCATAATTTTTGGAACAATACAACTTAAGTTATAAAATTAACAAGTTTGCATTCCATTTAAAACACATTTCAATTGTCTAATTAATCCTTCCAGAATTTAAATAATACATCTACATATTATATTTTTCCTAAATACTACACTTCATACAGAGTCCAACAAAATTTAAATCACAATTTTTGGATCAGCCAAACCCTAGATAAGAAAATCACAAACTGCACTCAAAACTGTGAAATAAATAAAGAAAACCAAAATTTCAAAACCCTAAAGATCTACCGGGCCGGCTCAACCACACGCGGCCCGTTTACCCCGCGCATGGCTTTACTCGGGTGACATGGCCCACAAACGCGCGCGGCCCGCGATGGCCTCCCACCCACGCCCGCGCTCTGACGAGAAGGACCCACCGGCCAGAGAGACCGTGAGCAGAGGAGCAAAGACGACGGCGGAGCTCGTCGCCGGTGGCGATTTCGGCGAGGCCGAGTGCACCGACGCATTCACCACAACGGTGCAAACCTAAGGGTACAACCTAAGGAGGCTATGGTGGTAGTTAATGCGGTTGGTGACGGCAATGGCGGCCCACGGCCGTGGCTTGCCGGCTCCGGTGAGCTAGGCGGCGGTGCGGCCCTATTGGCCGGTCCCGTGAGCATTAGCGGCTCAAGGCGGACTCAAAACACCAGAGAAGGGAGGCTGTGAGACCCTAGAGAAGCACAGCCACAACGACGGTGGCGCTCCAGCGAGAAACATCTGAGGCGGACGGTGGCGGATACGGCAATGCGGCCTTACCTCCACGCGATTGACCCAACTACGAGGTAGAGGAGATCGAGGGGTTCAAGGTGGAGCGATGGGCGAGATTTGGTGGATAGTGGTGCGGTGGTGAGCGCGCGTGAGCTCACCGGAGTAGAGGCGGCAATGGCGGCTCGGTTTCTCCATCTTGGCGATGACAGAGGGAAGGAGGAGGGAATGGATGGGCGAGGTCTGGATGGCAGCAAGGACACCCTTCTACGCGTTGGGCAGCTGGCCAAGGTGTCGGGTCGTGCGCGGTGTGTGGAGGACACACGGCGGCGATGGCCTGAAGCTGTCGGCCACCCGGTGCTTTGAATGTCTGAATGGAGGCCGGCAATGGTGAGTGGCAGAGAAACTTTGGCACCGATTATCTCCCAATCCAGCTCGAGTTAGCAAAAGATGAAAATAGCAAAATTGTGGAGCTAAGTGAGGGCTACAACTTTGTCAATTGGCTCGTGAACTGGTTCAGCCTGGTTTGGGAGTTATATGGCGTCGAAGTGAGGCACATTGAAACTGAAATGTTAGATTTTCAGACTTAGAATTTTTTTCTAAGTGTGGTTAGTCCCTCAACTGAGTTGTGGGCCATTTTTGAGCATGTTCTGGTCATTTTCATGAGATGTCCATATTAGAACTTTTGTTCCTTATGAAATTCTCTACAACTTTGCTTAAGGTTGCTCCTTCATGCAAGATTTCTAAGCTGGACTTTTTAAATGGTCAAACCAAAGCACTCTAGGGGTCAAAACCTAGTCAACAACATTTGGAAGGGCAATTTGGTCATTTTGGTCAACATGAACATTGCTCCACTACTTACCCTAAATGTAATTAAGGTGTTATAAGATCTAATTAGCCACCCTACACATTGGTTACATAAACTTCCTAGTGTCCCATGTGATGAAACACAAAACAAGCCTTTCACATAAAATGTTGCGCTATCATGTTGCATATGTTTCATGAGTGTGTTGCATAGCACTTGCTAATCATGTTTCACTAAAGTGGGTGACATGTCTCAAAAGGAAGTTGCACATGTTGCACTTGGGTGTTGCACACTACTCATTTCATAAACACACATGAAATATAAGCACATGTTGCAATGTTTCAAAAGCATGTTTCACACATTATAAGCTCATGCATGAATGAATGATGCTCAAATTTATGAAATGAAATGCAATTATGGAACCTAAACACATGAGGTGTTACAACAAGCCCCATGGGAAAAGGTAATATGAGTGGATTTGAAATCAAGATAGTTCGTTCCAATCCGGAAGAGAGTTTTTGTTTGAACGCATGTGTACTTTTGAGGCATTAAAGCATTGTAGCAACTCCTGATCCATCACTGAGTTTATCTTTGCTCAGGGACGAGCAAAGGGTAAGCTTGGGGGAGTTGTTGATGGTAGATAAGTGTCAATTTTAACCATCAATGAAACATGAAAAATGACCTAAATGTAATTACCACTTAGATATAGGGGCTTTACTGATAGAATTCCACAAGTTTTGGTGAATGTCTATTTCTACAGGGTGTCAGCTAAAAAGAACCAAGGAAGGCCCACATGTTAGGTTTACATAGAGATAAAAGGGCTACGCACAACTTTTCTGTAATCTAGAAGGTATGAGAAGACTCTAGAAACAAACGGGATGCAAAACGGGCTCGGAAGCCGGGCGGCCGCCCAAGGGGTTGGGGCGGCCGCCCCACCTGCAGAGCCAATCAGGCTCCACCTCCTGGATCATGCCTCTACCGCCTTTGAGGATCAATAATAATCGTAGATCAAGGTCGGTTTGATCCGAGGGTTGTGGTGCTTCCTAGAGGGCTATATAAGCAAGGCCCCTGGCCCCTAGAGGAGGCATCCCCCTAAACCCTAATTCATTATCTCCTAGCCGGGATCAGGTCAGAGGTGTCCCATGAAAGGATGACCTCTCTAGGGGATTAGGTCTAGCTTCTTCAATGTAGTAGATTAGTATCTTGGGAGAGAGGGTCGAGTTGGGATCTTGCTCAAGGTTCCGGATCTAGTCATGGAGGCTTGGTAAAGCCTTGTATCTTCACTTCAACATTCTGTAAGACTTATACTTTATTCTCTTATTTATATGGCTATGCTTACTTTGAATATATCTTGCTAGTTGAGTTTATCATTCCTTTTGTGTGCTAGTTCATAGAGCGCTTAGCCTTCTAGTTTGTCGACTAGGCTAGGTAGCCGAGCCTCATGTAAGCATGGTGCCTACACGATGCTCTGCCTATGAGTACACCCTGTTCCCTAGCTGTATGGTAGTTACGGGTGGTGACAGCCCCGTCCATATCTATCGAGCAGGTTCTTAAATTGTAGGACCGTAGTAACGTTAGTAGAGGTATCCTTTGTGGTGCTCTCTCCTATCTAGTGGCATCCCGAAGTGCACAAGAGTGTGGTAAGTCTTAGCATAGTTGGGTATACCTTTACCATGTGATAAGAATATCATAGGAATCTACCTCACCCGTTGACCTCCCAAGTTAACTAGTTGCATATCTTTAGTGACCTATCCCATGTGTTATATTACATAAATCCTATCATTTCATATATCATGTACCCCTGCTATAGTCTAGTTGGTTTACTAGGTTAGTAGATAGATGATGGTGAATTATTAGATTCTTTAATCCTTGTTTCTTTGTGGTAAAATATAAATAATGATACCTGGTTTACTCCCGGTAAAATGCTACAATGGTATGTTCTGTGCGCTCGCGAAATCCTTCATATTTTAGTTGCACTTAATTTATACCAACAATAGCCTTGACTCTGCAATAATTATCACACCTAGCAACGTAGGCTGTGATTTCTTTCTTCATCTTGGTCCACCAATAGTAAGGCTTGAGATCTTGATACATTTTACTACTACCAGGATGAATAGACAATTTAGACGAATGGGCTTCAGCCATAATTTGATTCCAAAGTTCTTTGACTTTGGGTACAACAAGTCTATCATTGAACCAGAGAATTCCTTTGTCATCCACTCGAAAGTGCTTGGTTTCTTGCTCTTTCATCTTTCGCTTGATGTGAAACACACCCACATCAGTCTTCTGGAGCTCAATAATCTGGTTAGTGAGAGAGCAATCCATAGTGATATTGTGGAGTACCACAGGATGAAGAAGATGTGATAGATGAAAGTCTTCACTAACCAGAGAATTGCAATGAGATTTTTGACTCAATGCATTAGCAAACAACATTTGCCTTGCTAGGATGATAATGTACATACAGATTGCAGTCATCGATCAACTCCAACCATTGACGTTGATGCATGTTCAACTCCAACTGAGTAAAGATGTACTTGAGACTTTTATGATCAGCATAGATGTTGCACACATTACCAAGCAAGTAATGTCTCCAAATCTTTAGAGCATGAACAATTGCGGCTAGTTCTAAATCATGAGTAGGGTAATTGTCTTCATGCTTTTGAAGTTAGCATGAGGCATAAGCAATGACTCGGCCCTCTTGCATAAGAACACACCCTAAACTGGTGCCTGATGCATCATGATATACATCAAATGACTTCTCGATGTCAGGTTGTGCCAAAACCGGAGCAAAAGTTAGCAGAGTTCGCAAAGTGTGGAAAGCCTCTTCATACTCTAGGGGTTTAGACAAAATTCACATCCTTATGAAGCAATTGAGTCATAGGCTTGGCTATTTTAGAGAAATCTAGGATAAAGTGATGATAATAACTAGCCAAACCAAGGAAACTCCAGACTTCAAAGACCATAGTAGGTGCCTTCCAATCCAGCACCCCTTGCACCTTAGTAGGATCAATGGAGATTCCATCTTCAGATAACACATGACCTAGGAAAGGTACTTTCTTCAACCAGAACTCGCATTTTCTGAACTTGGTATAAAGCTGCTTGTCACGCAATCGAGTTTAGACAATTCTCAGATGTTCAGTATGCTCTTCTTTATTCTGAGAATAGACAAGGATATCACTGATGAAAACCACCATGAATCGGTCTAACTCTGGCATGAATACCGAATTCATCAGATACATAAAGTGTGTACGAGCATTAGTCAGCCTAAAGGACATGACAAGATACTCAAACAAGCCATATCGAGTAGAGAAAACCATCTTAGGTATATCTTCAAGATGAATTTTGATCTAATGGTAGCCAGACCTCAAATCAATCTTGTAGAATACCTTAGATTTGGATAGTTGATCAAAAAGAATATCGATACGAGGAAGAGGATATTTGTTCTTGGTGGTGACAACATTGAGTGGTCTATAATCCACACACATGCGTAGAGATTCATCCTTCTTCTTCACAAAGATAGCAGGACAACCCCAAGGAGAGGAGCTAGGCCGAATCAAACATTTCTTTAACAGGTCATTCAACTAAATTTTTAGCTTAGCCAACTCATTGGGTGGCATTCGATAAGGCCTTCGAGAGATAGGAGCCGTACCCAGAACGAGTTCTATCTTGAATTCCACTTCACGGTTCGGAGTTAATCTAGGAAAATCATCAGGAAAGACATCTAAAAACTCACAGATAACAGGTATATCCTCAATGGCCTTGGCTAGAGTAGTATTGGCCATAGTGTGGATAGCGATACCCCAAGGGAGTTGAACTAGAAAACCCTTCTTATCTATAGGGTCCCTCAACATTACCACACGGGTTGAGGTATCGATCAACACTCCATTACCACTCATCCACTTCATTCCCAGAATTATATCAATTCCTACACTCGGTAGGACTATAAGATCAGCTAAACACTCTCAATCACCAATCTTAATTTTCACATCCTTAACTATTTGGTTAGTCATGATGTTGTTCCCAGCAGCACTAATACAATAACCATCCTTGGTGATTGTAATCACATTCAGCTAATGCTCAGATGTAAAAGTAGAACTCACAAAGGAATGCAAGGCACCCAAATCAAAGAGCACAACTGTGGGATGATCGTTAACAAGAAACTTACCAACAGTGACCACTTTGCCAGCAGGAATTTCCTCAACAGTGGTATTATGAACATGCTTCTAACGGACATTTTTCTGAGAATTCTGCTTGGAAGGATATGGACAATTCTTGGACCAATGACTAGGCTGGTTGCAGTTCTAGTAGGGCTAGTTAGCTGGTGGAACACTGGAACTGCCCTACCTAGAAGTATTCTTCGGCAGAGAAACCGTGTACCCCTTGCGAAAGCTAGTTTTAGCTAGATTCTTCTTCTGAGGTGGATGATACTGGGTGTTGGTAGCAGGTGGATGATATTGAGTTTTGTCCACCACAGGAGCTTTGGACTGAGAAGCACTTGCCTCAAATTCCTTTTGCAGTTCTTGGAAGCAGCATAAATCTTATCATTGTTCTCTTGCGTTAGAGTATCACTGATAAACTCATTAAATGTTGTGCACTTGTTGTTGCCCATAGACTTCGATGCTTAGGGGAAAGTCCCCTCTTGAAGCTAGCAATCTTCTTGGCATCTGTATCCACAAATTCTAGGGCATACCTCGCCAGGTTGTTAAAAGCATAGAGTACTCATTCAAGCTCCTCTTGCCTTGGGTCAGCTTCATGAACTCAGTATGCTTAATTGCCATAAGGCCAAGAGGAATAAAATGTCCCTTGAAAGCTTCCTTGAACTGGTCCCAAACAACCTCAACATTTGTAGGGAAGGTGGTCCTATGATGGTTCCACCAGATACATGTAGGTCCTTGCAACTGATACCCCACATACAATGCTTTCATACCTTCAGTCAACCTGATCAAGCGAAACCTCTGCTCTTTGGTGCTCAACCATTCATCATCTTGTAGTGGTTCTTCTGCCTCTTGAAAGATAGAAGGCTTTGTGTCCATGAAGTCCTTGAAGCTACTGTACTGATTTGGCTTGGGTCCCTAGCGGACATGACGATCATCACGATTGGCCATTGTTGACGGTAGATAAGTGTCATTTTTAAACCATCAACAAAACATGAGAAAGGACTTAAATATAATTATCACCTAGATATAGGGGTTACACTGATAGAATTCCATGAGTTTTGGTGAATGTCTATTTTTGTAGGGGGGTATTAGAAAATATCCAAAGGAGATCCACATGTAAGGTTTACATAGAGATAAACACCAACGCATATATAAAAAGACTCTAGAAGACACAAGAAGAAGGGCCACCAAAGGGGAGGCCCACCTATCATAGAGATAGGGCAGGCGCCCAGCCTCTAGGGTGGCCACCCTCCCCCTCAACCAATCAAGTTGAGTCTCATGGATCCATCTACCACCGTCCTTGAGGATCAATATTAATCGTTCATTAAGGTTGGTTTGATCCGATGGTCGAGGCTCCTCAAACGGGGCTATATAAATAGGCCCAGACCCTAGGGTTTAGAGGAACCCTAATTCATTATTCATTCATCCAAGAGAGAAGCCACCTGATCAAGCCAGAGAGCCACCATCTCAATTAGAGCTCCATAGTTTAGAGCATAGATATATAGGATTAGAACTAGAAGGAGACGGGCACCTGCTCAGTTTCTAGATCTATCAAGAGTTTGCTTGATAATTCCTCATGATCTCTCCTATTTTATATTCGTTCTTGTATTATTCATATTGTTCATCTACTACTATGAATATGACTTTGGTCTATTCTACTATATTGGATATGACTTTGCTCTATTTGTTTATATTCTCAATTATAATGTTCTTAGTTTACTTTGATTATATGCTTGGCATAGCTAGATTAGATTTATATTCAAACATAGGATCGTATAGCGCTTGCTCATTGAATTCATGGGTGAGTGGTAAATATTGTGTAGGCGTGATGCCTATACCATATTTTCCTACGATTGCACCCTATATTCCGGATCGTGTGGTAGTTCACGGGAGTGACAGTCCTGTTGAGTCTTATATAGTCCACCTCCTGAATGTATACTATGTAGAACACAACTATTATAAGGAAAGGCTAGCTATGTTCATAATCTTTCTGCATAATATCTTTGTGCGTGATATAAGCTTGTCTTGCCATGATTGCCAAGTGTAATTGAACTAATTATTGTATGCTTTGACTTATAGTTAGAATAACATAGGATTTATCCTCATAGATCGTCCTAATACCATGCTAGCGTTATAGACTTAGAGTACTCTATTGAGATGTTTATTCATTTATTATATGGCTTGTGCTTGTCATTTATCACTATATATATATATATATATATATATATATATATATATATATATATATACTTATCTTGTGACACTTACCCTGTATGAGAAGATAGACAAAGACATGGTTAGACTCTCCATTATCACATGCAAGTGAGGCTCATCGCTCATTATTCTTAGCTTTCCCTTCCCTTGGGTAAAAATATAAATAATGATACCTAGATTACTCCTGGTTAAAATGCTACATCGGTATTATCTGTGCGCTTGCAGATTTCATATTTATTTTAGAGGAGCATTTGCATTTATTAATACCAACACTTCTGGCGCCATGCTAGGGATGACAACCTGGTATGTAAAGTGGTGTTAGAAGTGTCAACAAGTATTTTTGGCGCCGTTGCCGGGGAAGGTTGATTAAGCTACCCAAAAAGGATAATGAGCTATCACTTGCATCACTAATGTGATCGAGAAACCATCATTTCTCTACTCATATAGCCTTACCCTTGTCTTTTGTCTTTTGTCTATTTATATACATCATATGTAGGGTAATGAATGATCAGATCTGATCTTCCAAAAAATTTTATTAATAATCCAGAAGCATTACTCAGAAAAACTAGAGCCAAGCTCAAAAAAACTCATTCTATATCAAGGCTTGAAGTCATTTCCGAGTCAGAAGATCACCAGAACCTTATTCGAAGCTTAACACCAGAGTTCAAAGCCATGGCTAACAAGTCACTCCATGAGTTCTCAGCTCCAACAACGGACAACATCTGTACTGGACCCAGTGCAGACATTGATCGGCCATTTGAGCTCAAGCCTGTGCTCATCAACATAGTGCAAGCTAACCAGTTTTGTGGGAAAGCACATGAAGATGCTAGTGCTCATCACCAACATTTTCTAGAGATTTGCAGCACTTTCACCATCAAGGATGTCCCTAGAGATGCCATACTACTTTGCCTCTTCTCATTCTCACTCTTGGGTAGAGCGAAGCAGTGGTTTTATGCAAATAAAGAGAAGAACACTACGTGGGCACTCTGCTCCACCAACTTTCTAGCGAAGTTCTTTCCCATGGGCAAGACAAATGCTCTTCGTGGGAAAATATGAAGTTTCTAATAGCAACATTATAACAGAACCAACCAAATTATAAGAACATAAGTACAAAAACAATCACTGAAGTGATCAAATTCCTGTACTTAAGCTCCCATAATCCCGGTAGTCCGAAAATCTCAAAGGATTTCAAACAACTTTTGACATACAAACCAAGATCATAGTGATTCAACACAACACATCATTCGTTACAACATTTCACAAGTGGCATGCAGATCAGATCCATCGGAGTTCAAAATAAAATATTACAAACCAAGTTTTGTTTCGCAGAAGCAACATAGTTTAGTACATAACTTCATAGGTTTAAATACATTGCCAGGTAGTAGTGTAGCTACTTTGGAGATACTCCCATAAAGTTCTCACTAACCGGTGAGAGACAGTGACTCGAATCAAATTACAACTCAGCTGAGGGGTATTCCTAACTCTCACCCTGGCATACTTTGCAAGGGTAGCCGTGGGTCACCTTTGGTACAACTTAGGAACCAAGTTTGCGGGTTTGGTCAACGCCAGCACTCTCAGGGATTACTCTTCTGCCAAGATGATCAGGAATTTTAAATCACCTACCCTTGGACTCACGCCTACCGCTCCCTTCCAAAGCGCACTTTATACTTGTCAGAGCCCGGCCTGAGCTGAGCTACTCGGATTCACGGTCAAGCACTCGGGCCCGGCCAGCTAAGAGAGAGGCATGCGTTCACTATGACAAAGAAAGGCTCTAAGAATCGGTCTTTAATTGACATAGACGGAGTCACTCCAAACTGGCAAGCCTCCATCCAGTCTTTATTCAAATTGTACCAGGTTCCTTTCCACAATAGCAAATATAGCCAACCGTGCCATATGCATATTCCTATAACTCGTAGATGACAGGAAATCACCTGACTTCTACCACATTAAATCAGGGCTAAGTAACTACACGAGCCTGAGCTACTTAGGATTCAAGGTATCAATATCTAGACAAGGATTGGATAACAATGCATCAAGTGTTTTCATTCAACACCTAAAACTTAATGCAACAATATATATAACATAATACTTTAATTGCATTTCAGAAATTAGGAGGCTTATAATGCTTCAGGGCCTTTGACAAAGTTGCATGGCTTGTGATCCAGGCACTCAACCAACACTTCTCCTAGTTCTCCGGCTGCGAGCTGCATGTCCTGAGCTTCGGGTTTGGGCTGCTACACTTTGGGAGCTTGTTGGCTCATCCCATCGAACTCCAGCAATGTCATGCCCTCCGGTACACCTATTGCATGTATATGCACAAGATGAATATCATGAATGCATAAGGAATGACATGATGCTCATGATGAATGGATAACAGTAAGGAAGTACTTAACAAAACATCACTGGACACTCATTTACTGAGTACAGATAGCTCTATTCAAATCACTTTAAAACATATATCTATTTTAACTCGGAAGCACAAGATCAAACTTACCTAACTTGCATAACCTAAGATAAAGATGTTCATCTTCAGTTAAAGGACAAACACCTACACCTAAACTCACCTTAATCAATTTAAGCATCTAACACCTGCACCCAAACTCACCTTAATCAATTTAAGCATCTAGTAGTACCACCACATTACTTAAGAATAACAAAAGCACACTTAACAGAAAGTTTCAAGTTGAGCATAGAAAAGAGCAGTTCAATGAAACAATCACAACTAGAGTTCTACAAATACAATTGATTTGTAAGAGGATATTCTGGAAATCTTAAGAAATTATCTACAAAACATTTAAAAACATCAAAGCATGATTCCAAAGCTTACTAAGTCAAATTCAAGCAAACACAGAATCTGCTCTGTGCAAACAGAGAGCAACCAAAGCTGAGAACCAATTTTGAACAGCCATAACTCCTAAACCATATGACCAAATGTCACCAAATTTTAATAGAAACTAGATCATGAAATTCACAACAACTTTTCTATAGACCACAAGGCATGAAAATATCATTTACATGGAGTAACTAACAACATCTCAAAATATGTCCAAAATTAGCAGATTCACTAATTTAATTATTTAATGATGTAACAAAAGCACATATGAGCTAAACCAAGTTTGCCAACTTATTTCTCATATCAAAAGACACCAGAAAGTGTGGTGCCAACATCAAAATCCTTTCTTTAATGCCCTTTATTAATTTATTTAGATAATTAGGTGAATAAAGGAACCTATATCAAAACTCCACAATTATTTCTATAAAAATTAAAGTGGCTACCACATACCTTTAGGAGGCTACCATAAAATTTTCATAGCAATTGAGTAAGTATATTTTTCTGTGCCAAAAATAATAGACAGAAAGACTGATTTTGGCATAATTAAAAAACCCTATTGAAAAGTATCAAACAATAGATTTCATATTTTTCATGGTTTCTTCCTAACATGAGAATAACACTCACCAAATTTCACCCATACTAAAATCTACAAATAATTCATGAAAATTCACACAAGATCCACCCAAGGAAACAAGATAAATATATATCTCCACCATACTTCATCCAAAATTGATGAAATTTAAACTACAAAATACTCAAGGCATAAACAGCACCAAATAAAAATTTCAAGTCATTTGGAGCTATACAATAGTAGGTACAATTTCCTCCTAATCCTTTATGAATAAAAGAGATAATTTATAGCTTCAAATTTCATAACAGAACATAGCATATTTTATATTTTTAATAAAAACTGGACTTTACTAGGAACACCAAAAAATTGGAACCACATCATTTGAATCTACCATTCAAGTGATATGCAATTTTGAATCTAGCAACAAATCTGTGAAAAAGAATAAAACAAAACAAAAATGACACCCTAATCAACTTTCTACCCAGCTACTGGGCCAGCCTGGGGACCCTGTGCGGCCTGGTAACCCACGTGGCCCGCTAGATCGACGCGGCCTGCTTGGCTTGCATGGCCCGTGGCCGGTCTCCCACCCACGCACGTGCTGACCGCGAGGACCCACGCGTCAGAGAGAGACAGGATAGGGGAGGAGGGGTGACGGCGAGGGCTTGCCGCCGGTGGTGACTCCGGCAAGGCCAAGGGCCCCAGCGTGCCCACCTTGACTGCGCGCATCAAGTTGTGTAACTAATTGACACTATTGTAGTAGCTAGGGGGTGGTGGCGGCAATGGCATCCCACAACTATGGGTTTGCTAGCTCTGGTGAGCAAGCGGTGGCTCGGCCCTAATGGCCTACCCCATGAACATCAGCAGCCCAAGGTGGACACTGAGCACTAGAGAAGAAAGGCAGTAAGAGGCCAGAGGAGAACGGCCACGTGCGAGCTCGACTCGGGCAGCACCAGTGGCGGCCGCAGCGGAGCCACAAGCTCGGTAAGCTCAGCTGTGGGGGTATTAACCCCTATACCCTTACGGCTAGACTTGGGCTAGCCTAGACCAGAGGGCCCAACTGACCAGAAGACGACACGTGGCCCAGTCGGTCTGATCGGCGTCCCACATAAGGAAGGAAAGCAAACTTGGAGATTGTTGGTATTTTTAACGCACACAGATAAATCCGCAAGCGCATAGATATCATTGTAGCTTTCACCCAGAGGGTTTTAAATATCGTATCCACAAGGAAATGTGTATGGATCGCCAAACAACTAGTTTATCCAAGGGTAGCAATCAAGGTTTAAGATATGATGGGTAGATAGGATTCCTATGGTAATGATCCTATGCAAGGCAAGGTTATGATTCAAATGTCCTTCTAATGTTCACTTCGGGATGCCGCTAGACGGGAAAGCTCCACAAAGGATAACTCTACTGACGCGACTACAGTCCTAATAATTTAAGAACCTACTCAACTCAGTGTGGACAGGGCTATCACCTCCCGTAACTACCACACAACCAGAGAATAGGGCGCAAATACAGGTAACCAATAGCCTAAGCACCACACTTATGCTAACAATTACTACTCTAATTCAGAGTGCTAACAAGAACTAGAGCAATCATAAGAACTGTGAACCAATGAACAAAAGAGTAAGATGAATACTTTAATAAAGATCAATTACCAGAAGTATCCCGGATGTAGACTTAGAGAAGCCTGGATCTGTCAAAGTACAAGCCAGAGAGGGAGCACCAACATGCTAGCACCACCTCCAACTCTTCCTTCGCTCTCTATCTCTCTATTTTGCTAAGACTAGATCCTAATGAGGACTAATCTTCTCTTGATAGCTAGCTATGGAGAGGAGATCCATTCGAGGGAACCCTCTTAGCTAATCCCAACTGGAGAAAATGAATTAGGGTTTTAAGGGATGCCCCCTCCAGAGGCCAGGGGCCTTGCTTATATAGCCCTCTAGGAAGCACCACAGCCGTCGGATCAAACCGACCTTGATCAACGACTTTTTATTGATCCTCAAAGGTGGTGGAGGCAGGATCCACGAGGTGGAGCCTGATTGGCTGAGCCACTAGGGCAGGTGCCCAAGGAGGGGGATGGGTGCCCCACTTCCGGACCCATTTCGCCCCCCGTTTGTTTCTAGAGTCTTCTCATACCTTCCACATTCCAGAAAAGTAATTTGTACCCCTTTTTTCTCTATGTAAACCTGACATGTGGGCCTTCCTTGGTTCTTTTCAGCTGACACCCTATAGAAACAGACATTCACCAAAACTCATGGAATTCTGTCAGTAAACCCCCTATATCTAAGTGGTAATTATGTTTAGGCCCTTTTCCATGCTTTGTTGACGGTTAAAATTGACACTTATCTACCATCAACAAACTCTCCCAAGCTTACCCTTTGCTCGTCCCTGAGCAAAGATAAACTCAATGACGGATCAGGAATTGCTACATTGCTTTCACGTCTCAAAAGTACACATGCGTTCAAACAATAACTCTCATTCGGATTAGAATGAACTATCCTGACTTCAAACTTACCCATATTACCTTTTACCTTGGGGCTTGTAGCCGTCACATGGGTCTTGAGTAGTTAAAAGACAGAACATTTAAGTCAAGCGCCATGTTTCAAGCTCTTTGATCAACTATTATTCTGGAGTTTTGCCAGATTTTCAAATAAAACTCAGAGATTCCTTTGTATGACCCTCTCAAGTCCCTCATTTGTGGTATTTGTGGATCCTTGCCAAGGCATTAATGGTGTATGCCTTCTCTCTCTCATCCTACAATTAATAGGCTTATGTGGAGCTCATAGGTGGGGAGACAGCTAATACATACTTGCAAACATCTATTGCACAGTCAAACCATGGATCCAGAGGAATGAGTCCAGCCATACAGTTAAATCAAGATGTGCATGTGTGTGGTCCTACGTATATGGTTTGAGTGGATCTATGGTGATAGTGGCAAATGGTGATGATGATTGATGTATGTAGAAATGAAGGGGTAAAGGGATGATAACGGTGAATACCTAATTTTACTTTTGCTCCTTTGAAGAAATACACACCTCTCTTGATCTTTGAAGAATTTTTGGGAAGAACTTGGGCAGCTCAAAATCTCTCTATGTTGGGACATTTGTCCTCTTTCTTTTATTTTTCTTTTTCCTCTCTTTTCTTCTCTTTTTTTTCTTTCTCTCTTTTTTAGAGCACCCAAGCCTCTTTTTTGGATATATGAATAGAGGTAGTAGTAAAAGGGATACTTGGAGCTTTATTACGTAACAAAAGGGGCTAGCAATAGATGAAGGGAAAAATTTATGCTCACTCCTAGTGTAGGAGTAGAACAATTTTGGGATGTGTCTAAAATGGAAAGTATGTGGATGCGTACTTCTAGGGTAGAAGTAGCATATATGGGTGGAGTGTGCACGATCTTGATTTTAACCGCATGACCAATCCCTAAGGGTCGACACAGCTTGACCACACTCAATGCTTACAAGCAGTAAAGATGAGTGGAAGTTTTCCTAGTCTAACAAGCATGTATATATGGCTGTGGTAGGAATTCAAGCTCTCATCATATAGGAACTCATCATGCAGCATTTTTATGTTTTCAAAAGATAAAATCTCCAGAACTCTAGTATCTCTAGGAATAAGATAAACAGCAGCTCAAACCTTCCCATATCATATCCGCCAACTACATAGACTTAGATCAAGCATTTGCTACCCACAAGTTTTAGGTTCAGAGCAAATCTTAGATCCGAACAGTTGTGTCCAAAACTTGAGAGAGTTCGAGGTTGAAAACTAGGTACTTGAAAGGAATTATGGTAGAGCAACTATTCATTATTTCCATGCAAGAGATTACTTAGTCCTCTTTTATTAACAACTCTTTTAAGAACAAAAACAAGTAAACTAGACACCCTTTTTATTTTGCTTTAGTTATTTTAGACCATTATTATTACTAATTAAGAAAACTTGTAAGGAATAAAGTAAAGCTGAGGGAAGAAAATACTTAGCTAGATACATGGGGGTGCTCTCCCCCCAAGCTAGATGTTGACGTAGTCGTTCGATCTTACAGTGTAGCAGACTGGCAGTGAAGATGTACTTCCTCTAGTGGAGCATCAATTGATGATGATTGTTGAGACAGTGCTCCACTAGTGGATAGAACATCTACTTACTTGTCGTCTCTTCTTAATAACTCCTGCACAACTCAAATAGACAACAAAACTCGTGGAACAGATTAAGGGTTAGGAAATTAAGCATTAATTGTCTAGAGTGTTGCCCATGATTTCTATGTAGAATTTAGCATGGTATCTGAAAGGATCAAGATGCCTAAGAGGGGGGGTGAATTGGGCTTTTCTAAAAATTAATTGCAAGAATTAAATCCTACAAGCCAAACTTCACCCCTAGTGCCTACTAGTGTTCCTTGTGATTCTACAGGTAAAAGTTTTGCACCCTAAGTTCCAATCCTAGACTAGCATGGCAATTCTAGGAAAGTAAACAAGCAATGAAAGTAATACACGAAAGTAAATGCTTGAAAGTAAGGGTTAGGAACACGACGATGTTTTCCTGAGGTATCGGAGAGTCGCCACTCCCCACTAGTCCTCGTTGGAGCACCCGCGCAAGGGTGTAGCTCCCCCTTGATCCGCGCAAGGATCAAGTGCTCTCTATGGGTTGATTCTTCGACACTCTATCACGGCGAATCACCCAAAACCGCTCACAACATGAGTTGGGTCACCCACAAGCTCGTCGGATGATCACCAAACTCTCAATCACCACCAAACCATCTACGTGATGGCCATCACCAAGAGTAACAAGCTAGAACTCTCACTTTACCACATCAAGCCTAATGAGAAGATGGATGCACACTTGCTACACTCTTGTCACTAGTAAGGAATCTCAACCTTTGATTCTCAAATCACTATCCTCACTAGGGCTCTTGCACTCCCTTGCACTCCAAAGGTGTTTCTCAGCTGAACAAATGAGCAAGAGTCCTCTAAAAGAGGTGGAGGGGATGTATTTATACACCCCTCAGACAAATCCAACCATTACCGGCCAAATCAGCAAAACTCGTACTGACCAGACGCGCCAGTCGAGTGTAACGGTCGGAAACTGAAAGTCAGCACTGAGTGACCGGACGCGCCGGTCAGAGATGACCGAACGCGTCCGATCATGCAAGAACCTTACTAGACTTTGACCTGACGCTCGACCGTGTCCGATCATAGATGACCGGACGCGTCAGGTCAGCTTGGGACCTTACTAGAACGTGACCGGACGAGTCCGATCACTTCACAGTCACATCTGATTACACTGTTTACCCTCTGGAACACATGTCAGACTGATCACCGCGTCCAGTCCTCGCAGGGACCGCGTCCGGTCAACCAGTTAACAACGCGGTGACTTGTTAGTACTGACTGGATGCGTCCGGTCAAGACAAAGATCGCGTCCGGTCACAGGTAAACTGCTCAAATGACTTGGAAACGCGACGCAACTTGAACCAAGTTGCTTCCAACTGAACCTTGAGCTTTTCTAGAGCTACCTAGTGCTAAGTTTGACAAGTGTGCACCACACCTAAACAAAAGACTCACCTAGGTCAAGCTACTCGCTCATGCCCCCCTTTATAGTATGGTCAAAGCAAGAAACAAAGATCCTAACGACTATTCCGGATGTAACTCAACACCTTGACATCTGGAACTAACCGTCCTTAATCTTGTCATTGATCCTTTGAAAACCAAAATGATTTCCATCAAGGGACATGAATACCATAGTGCCCAAAGCAGTTATCAACTCCATGACCTAACTTACCACTGTTTCTACAAAACACACGTTAGTCATGGTAATAATGCGTTGTCATCAATTGCCAAAACCAACACCAGGGCCTAGATGCTTTCAATCTCCCCCTTTTTGGTGATTGATGACAACACTTAGATTCAGAAGATATTAGAGTTGATGTTTTCGATCATGCTTGGTTCACATAAGCAAAGAGCTGTAAGCACAAGGGGTTAGAATTTGCTTATGTGTTCCAAGCCAACTGAGTGTACTCATAAGATAAAACATGAAGAGTTAGTACACAAAAAGCATAGCTCATATGAAATCGGAGTAAGGCACGGAAGCACGACCTTATGAGCTAAACACAATTAAGTGACATGATATGATGTAAAGTCTCATGAACTCATAGTCACACAATGCAGGGCGAGAAAATAAACATGATGCATGAATGTAGCACACATGGAAAACGAAACCAAGAGTAGGAGGATCTGTCGAAGCAACTAAGGATGGCACAGTCTTTGTAGTCCCGGCTCCTATCACTGGGAGACCGATAGTCTCTGAAGCTGACGTCCCTAAAGAGGTCACAACTGTGGTGTACGAGGGAGTCGGCTGTCTAGTCAGCTCACTGTAGGTGGCACTCAAGTCAGTGAACGGAGTGCCTGAGAGGAGGTGAGGTCTCGGCTGAGCTGGTGGAGTAAACCCCGTCTGTCGGTACCAACAGTACGGGGGTACCCACATCCATCGCTAATAAAAAAACTAAAAACTAAAACAACTAAAACCGCAATAAAAGGCAGCCTGCCTTGACCGCGTATCCAGTCCGCCTCGTACGAGGCCCGCTCGACGGGGCGCCTCGACCGCGCTCCGGCTCCGACTCGTACGAGACCCGCTCGACGGGGCGCCTTGACCGCGCCCCATCCCATACAGCAAGATACCTCGACGGCGCTCCGACCCGCGCGAGGCTCGTTTGACCACTGGGAAAAACTCCGACTCGCGTGAGCCCAGGTCGAGCGCCTCAACTCCTTCTCTTTACATACCCTAGGACAAAAGCCATAGCATTTAATGCGGTTACCTACTACCACCTACCGGCATGGCTGCAACCAGGATCGACGTGGGAATAATGCCCATGTTAGATCTCACTGTTTTACCGCCCATCCCGTGATGGGAGGTGAAAACCGTCACTGTACCCACCTTACCGCGCACTGTTTACCATCGATCACCCTCGAGGGAGGATAAGACAAGGCCCGTTCTCGGCAATCTCGGGGATTCGACCTTATCCATCTAGTCTCGACCCGGCTTCGACCCAACCTCGACGCTCGGCATAGTTCAACAGCAAGGGAAGGACGGTGTGGCACAGCGCTCCGGGTCATTTCACCGTCTCGTCTCCCACGACGCCATGGTGTCTAGGGATGGCCAGCCATTGCCAGAGTATGTCGCTATGAACAGCTCAACAGGAATCGACAAAACATCACCACAAGGCTCCCCATCGTCTTGGCCTCCTCTCGCCCTATAAAAGGGCAGGCCAGGGTTCTACAATGGGAGGACGGACAGAGGGACAACGAAGAAACACAAGAGACAACAGGCAAGACGCCAGATAGAGATTGATATCTCAAGCAATCACCCTTGTCCTCTTTTTCCTCTCTTTGAGACTTGGGCTCGACGCCCTCTCTCGCATGCTTGTAACCCCTACACGAGCACTTCGGTGCAAGGAAATACAAACTTCTCCCCCCCGCTGGACGTAGGGCCTTCTCTTGCCCGAACCAGGATAAACCCCCGTGTGTTCTCCTTGCATCACCATCCAGGAAAGAGACACGCAACATTTACTCGTTGGTTTAGGACCCCCTTGGGTCTGAACACCGACAGTTGGCGCGCCAGGTAGGGGATCGTTGCGTGCCAACGTCGCTTTCTCGCCTTTTTTCCTGGATGGCTGACCCCGAACGCCCTATTCCATTGGCCACGGTGATCTGGTTCGGGAGTTTGGAGTTCATGTCGCTTGGCTATGGCTACGATATGGTCCTACTTCCACCCAAGCACCCAACCGACGAGGACTATGAGCTCTCCCAGCCCGGGGGAGCAATCCGTCGGTACCGTCGCTCTAGGCGGGCGCGGGCCGCCCGATGACGATGAGCCCGATACAACCACCGTCTTCACCTCGCGAAGGGTAATGGGATCCCCTGGTCCGGCACCCCCCAGCCAGGCGCCGGCCCAGATCTCCTTGTGGAAGGTTTGGGTAGGACGAGCTTGACTGAGGGTAACATGCCGACGGAGAATCCCGCCGCTCCCCCGTTCGGTGAGACACCACTGTCCGGAGCATCCATTCCGGCCCGGGCAGCAACATCTCCATCACCATTCCCGTTTGGGCTAGACTCGGCTGCCCGGGTATACGCATCTTCCGTGAGCACTCGCTTGAGTTCTTATGAGGAACTCCCCGGGCACCATCTACACTCCACTCTAAACCTCGTTGCATCCACACCGGCTTTTGATTATCGGGACTCTACGGAGACACCGGAAACAGAGCCCCATGTGACTGCTTCTCAACGTTGCAACCCTAGTGACGATTTGCAATGGCCACACATTCCCCCGTCATACTACTACTTTGGCGCTCCTGACTCCGACTCGGCTGACGACACCTATGATCCGACCCGCGAATGCTTCAACATCGATGTTGAAAGCACTTCGGAATCAGAGGACGAAGAGCCAGTTGAAGGAAGGCACATGCCACCTAATGTCAAGCTTCCTGCTGAGCGCGACGACCCTCAGTTCCTTGCGGATCAAGGAACGCAGCTCGAGCAGATTCGTGAGTTGCAGGACAGGCTTGACGAGGAACGGGAAAACCTGGATCTACTCCAACAAAACTTCGAGCGTGAGCGTGCGGAACGCGCACTTGGCGGGAGAGCTCGCGAGAGAGCTCGCGACGTCAATCGTCGCATCAACGAGGACCGGGTGGTTGACCCCCCGGTTTTCGCTCGAGCCAGCCAGAACGTCGTCGCCGCCGCCATGCTCCTCCACAACATGCCCGAGCCATCAAACCCCGACGCCCATCGGGCCCGAGATGAAATCTGAGAACTCCTCGAGACCGCTGCCATGTAGCAGGCCGAGAGCTCTGCCTCGAGGCGACGCGAGGCAGCCTCGGAGCGGATCATCGAGCCCTCCCGACAGGAGAGAGAAGCCTCGGTTCACCCCGAGCATGCCCGACGAAACTGGGTAGCTCTGGCCCCTAAGCCCACCACCAACGACCACGAGCCTCGAGACACCCATGGCAACATCGTCGAGTGCCGCACGCGCAAGCACGGTGACGGCGTGCCTCGAGGCTACCACGTCCATAGGGGTGGACGCTACGATAGTTCGGAAGATCGTAGCCCTTCACCTGAGCCCCCGGGCCCTCGGGTCTTCAGTAAGGCTATCCGTGAGACGGTGCTCCCGGCTCGGTTTTGCCCCCCCCATGACTCTCACCAAGTACAACAGCGAAACTAAACCCAAACTTTGGCTCGCTGATTTCCGCTTGGCGTGTCAGGTCATCATTCGACAACTCCCCCTGTTCCTCTCCGACACCGCCCGAGCCTGGCTCGAGGATCTCCCACCTCGACAGATCCACGACTGGGACGATCTCGTAAGGGTGTTCGAGGGAAATTTCAAGGGGACCTACATGCGCCCCCGCAACTCGTGGGACCTCCGGAGCTGCAAGCAGAAACCAGGTGAATCCCTCCGGGATTACATCCGGCGCTTCTCCCGGCAGCGTACCGAGCTTCCCAATGTCACCGACTCCGACGTAATTATGGCCTTCCTCTCCGGCACCACCTATAAGGAGTTGGTCCGAGAGTTGGGCCGTAACACTCCACTCACTGCCAACGGGTTGATGGACATTGTCACCAACTTCGCCACCGGCGAGGAGGCGGTTGGTGCAATCTTTGGTGACAACCTGGAAAGTAGGAAGCAGAAGGTCGATGATCCCGTGAGCTCCACCCGGGGCTCCAAGAGAAACAACCGCAAGAAGAAGAAAGGCCAGCAAGACAAGCTCGAGGCCCCGGCCGACGAGCTCGTCGCTGCTACTGAGCACAAGAAGCCTCGAGGCCCCCTCGGCGGGGGCATCTTTGACAAAATGCTCAAAGAGCCATATCCCTACCACAAGGGACCCACTAACCATAACCTCGAAGACTATCATATGCTTCGTAGGTACTTTGGGGGTGTCGGCGTCAAGAAGGACGACAAGAAGGAGGAACCTAAGAGTGACGACAAGGACGGGGGATTCCCCGAGATCCACGACTGCTTCATGATCTACGGAGGGCCCTCGACCCGCCTCTCGGCGCACCAGCGCAAGCGAGAATGGCGTGAGGTTTTCTCCGTACAAACGGCAGTCCCCCACTTCCTTGATTGGTCTGCGGTGGCCATCACTTTCGACCGTGACGACCACCCAGACTACGTCCCCAACTCGGGAGTCTATCTGCTCGTTGTTGACCCCGTCATCGCCAACACACGCCTCACTAAGGTGCTCATGGACGGCGGAAGCAGCCTCAACATCATCTACTCCCAGACCCTCGACCTTCTGGGGGTCGAGAGAGCGCGCCTCCAACCTAGCGTCGGGGGCTTCCACGGAGTCGTACCAGGGAAACGGGCGGAACCCCTCGAACGGGTCGATCTGCCTGTTTGTTTTGGCACACCGGCCAACTTCAGAAAGGAGACTCTCACTTTCGAAGTGGTCGGATTCCGTGGAACGTACCACGCTATCCTAGGGCGCCCATGCTACGCCAGGTTCATGGCAATCCCGAACTACACCTACCTCAAGCTCAAGATGCCAGACCCAAACGGTGTCATCACTGTAGGGCCCTCATATGAACATGCCTACGAGTGTGACATCGAGTGCGTCGAGCACGACGAGGCTGTTTTGGAGTCGGCGATCTTGGCTGCAGACCTCGACGGCCTCGCCAATGCAATTCCCAACCCAAAATGCCACGCCGGCAGCTTTGAGCCCGTGAAAGATGTCAAACTCGTACCCCTCGACCCCACTGATCCCAAGGGAAAGGCGCTGAACGTCAGCGCCACCCTCGATCCCAAATAGGAAGCAGTGCTCATCGACTTTCTCCGCGCAAACGTCGACATCTTTGCGTGGAGTCCCTCGGATATGCTAGGCATACCCAGGGAAGTCGCCGAGCATGCCTTGGAGATCCGGGCCGGATCCAAACCGGTGAAGCAACGCCTGCGTCGCTTCGATGAGGAGAAGCGCAGGGTCATCGGTGAGGAGATACACAAGCTGTTGGAGGCCGGATTCATCAAGGAGGTTCATCATCCCGAGTGGCTAGCTAATCATGTATTAGTTAGGAAAAAGAGTGGGAAATGGAGGATGTGTGTAGAATATACTAGTTTAAATAAAGCATGTCCAAAAGTTCCCTTTCCTTTGCCACACATTGACCAAATCGTTGATTCCACTGTGGGATGTGAAACTCTCTCATTCTTAGATGCATACTCCGGCTACCACCAAATCAAAATGAAGGAGTCCGACCAGCTTGCAACTTCATTCATCACCCCATTCGGCATGTATTGCTACGTTACGATGCCCTTCGGTCTCCGGAACACGGGGGCTACGTACCAGCGATGCATGCAGCACGTTTTCAGAAAGCACATCGGGTCGACCGTCGAGGCTTATGTCGACGACATCGTTGTCAAAAGCAAACAAGCCGACGATCTGGTCAACGACCTCGACGTTGCGTTCAAATGCCTCCGGGCAAAAAACATCAGACTCAATCTAGAGAAATGCGTCTTTGGCGTCCCACGAGGTATGCTTTTAGGGTTCATCGTGTCTAAACACGGCATCGAGGCCAACGCTAAAAAAATCTCTGCAATAACCAAGATGGGCCCCATCCGAGATCTGAAGGGCGTACAGAGGGTCACAGGTTGCTTGGCGGCACTCAGCCGTTTCATTTCGTGCCTCGGCGAAAAAGCACTCCCTCTGTACCGTCTCTTGAAGAAATCGGAGCATTTTTCCTAGACCCTTGAGGATGAGGAGGCCCTCACAAAACTCAAGGCCACACTCTCTAACTCACCAATCCTCGTCCCTCCAACCCCGGGGGAACCACTCCTACTCTATGTCACCGCGACATCACAAGTAGTCAGTGCTGCCCTGGTTGTCGAACGGGCCGAGGAGGCACATACCTTGCTCGTCTAGAGGCCGATCTATTTCATTAGCGAGGTGCTCTCATAAACCAAGATTCGATACCCACAGATCTAGAAACTGCTATATGTCGTCATCCTGACACGGCGCAAGCTCCGACACTACTTCGAGGGTCACCCGATTACTGTGGTTTCTTCTTTCCCCCTGGGAGAGATAGCCCAGAACCAGGAAGCCTCGGGTAGGGTTGCCAAATGGGTAGTCGAACTCATGGGCGAGACCTTGTCCTATGCGCCATGAAAAGCTATCAAGTCACAGGTGTTAGCAGATTTCCTGGCTGAGTGGATCGACACCCAACTCCCCCCTGCACAGCTTCAGGCGGAGCTGTGGACCATGTACTTCGATGGGTCATTGATGAAAACGGGAGCAGGCGCGGGCTTGCTCTTCGTCTCACCCCTTGGGGTTCACATACGCTACGTCATCTGGCTTCATTTTCCTGCGTCTAACAACGTCGCCGAATACGAGGTGCTCGTCACAGGATTAAGAATCGCCGTCGAGCTCGGGGTCTGACACCTTGACGTTCGAGGCGACTCCCAACTCGTGATCGATCAGGTCATGAAGAGCTCGAGCTGCCGTGACCCCAAGATGGAAGCCTACTGCGGAGAAGTACGGTGCCTCGAGGACAAGTTTCACGGCCTCGAGCTCAACCACATCGCACGCAGGTATAATGAGGCCGCCGATGAACTAGCAAAAATCGTGTCTAGTCGAGCTACGGTTCCACTAGATGTTTTTGCAAAAGACCTTCAGCAGCCATCCGTCGACCTCGGGCCAGACAGAGGGGTTGACGGGACGTCACTCGACCCTCCACCTAAGGCAGAAGCCCCCTCGACCGGGGCTAAAGCCATGCAGGTGGAAGACTTGACCCCACCGTCTGACCTCGAGCCTGACTGGTGCGTCCCATACATCGACTACCTCAGCCAAGGGGACCTCCCCTTGGATAAGACTGAGGCTCGACGGATCGCACGCCGGGCCAAAACCTTTGTAATCATGGGCGACAGCAGAGAGCTCTACCACCATAGCCCTACTGGTATCCTCTAACGATGCATCACAAATGAGCAAGGCAGGAACCTGCTCAGCAATCTCCACTCGAGGGCTTGCGGTCACCACGCAGCACCTCAAACCCTCGTCGGAAACGCTTTTCGACAAGGATTCTATTGGCCGACCGCGGTCTCCGACGCTGTCAAGCTAGTACGCTCCTGCAAGAGTTGTCAGTACTATGCGAGACGAACCCATCTTCTGGCACATGCCCTGCAAACTATCCCTATCACATGGCCGTTTGCCGTTTGGGGGCTCGACCTTGTCGGAGCATTGAAAAGGACAACTAGCGGCTTCACCCACTTGCTCGTCGCAATCGACAAATTCTCCAAGTGGATCGAGGCCCGCCCTATCACCAGCATCAGGTCCGAGCAAGCTGTGCTATTCTTCACCGACATTATTCATCGCTTTGGGGTCCCCAACTGTATCATCACAGACAATGGCACCCAGTTCACTAGTAAAAAGTTTTTGGATTTCTGCGACAGCCACCACATCTGAGTGTTCTGGTCAGCCGTGGCCCATCCAAAAACAAACGGTCAGGTGGAACGTGCCAATGGCATGGTCCTACAAGGCCTAAAACCTAGAATCTTTGACAAACTAAATAAACATGGCAAAAGATGGGCTGCCGAGCTACCCTCGGTCCTATGGAGCCTAAGAACAACGCCGAGTCAAGCCACGGGGTTCACTCCATTCTTCTTAGTCTACGGGTCTGAGGCTATGCTCCCAACTGATATAGAATACGGATCCCCAAGGTTGAAGGCCTACAACGAAAGAAATAATGACGCCACAAGACAGGACGCCCTCGACCAGCTCGAGGAAGCCCGAGATGTGGCTCTGTTGCATTCTGCCAGGTACCAGCAGGGTCTCTGACGCTACCACGACAGACATGTCCGCAGGCGTGACCTCAACGTCGGCGACTTGGTGCTACGGCGGAACCAGAACACCAAGGGACGACATAAGCTCACGCCACCATGGGAAGGGCCGTACATCATCGCAGAAGTACTAAAGCCGAGCACCTACAAGCTATCCAACGAGAAGGGCAAAATCCTCACCAACGATTGGAACATTGAATAGCTACATCGCTTATTTCCTTAAAAAGCCTCGAGGCTCTGTAATTTCTTTTTTGTCAATAAAGAATACAATGATGTTCAAACTTTCATTTCACAATGAGGAAGGATCGACTCTGCACTCCCAGAATCGACCCTCCCTCAGGGGCTACAAGGGGGGAACCCCCAGTCCCCAAAAAAACTTATCCTCTTTTTTAAATTTAAGAACCGCTTCTTAGATCGACTTCGCTGCAAGAGCACCCTAAGGTTCGAAAGGGCTCTCAAGTCAGGAGTATCACCTACGCCTCCAAGGCTACGGTACCTCCACTTACCCCTCACACCTTTTAGAGGTGCGACTTCACGCTAGGGAGATCTAAATAACGGTTCCTAACTTTGAAAAAGAACATACCCCTGTCGCTTAGATCAGGCTCTCACACGATTTACAAGGCCGCAACATCACCCTAAAGCTCGAGGGCAGTTGAGCCATGAGATCACTTACGCCCCCGAGGCTACGGTACCTCCACTCGCTCCCTTACGCCAAAGGATGCAACTGCGTGCTAAGTAAATCACGCGAGAACACGATCCAAGCAATAAAGGGAAGAAAAGCTCGAATAAAATTAAATTAACCACAAACCGGTTTATGTTTCGAGTTCTTAGGGCCTTCGAGGCCACCACGACCAAAATTCAAAATACTAACTTATTACATGGGCCTTCATGCCCAGATTTGGCTCACAGGCCCTCATCGTCAGCAGGCGGAACCACCTCGGCTTCAAAAAGCAAGGCTAGACGGCTTCCAGGCTCTTCTGCGGCTTTAATCAGCTCCAGGCAGGCATCCTCGTTCTCCTCATCCGTCCGATCCAGGTCTATGATGAAGCCATCAGCAACGAGCTTCATGTCGAACACAAACCCGGAACGGACGACGGCCAGCGCCCTCTTCACGCCGTGATGGAGGCCGTCCCGTATCTTCTCCTGGGCAAGGTGGCCCAGCGCCACCATCCGATGGATGAAGGAGTTCCCTAGAACATCTTCCCCAGTGTTGGCATCGGGCTCGACCCCTAGGCCATCACACACAGTGGTAATCGCGCCCTAGAGCAGCTGGGTCCTCCAGATCTCGGCTTCAAGGAGGCTCTAGAAGGAGTTGGCAGAAGATTGGGCCTCTCGATTCTCCCTCTCCAGCTCTGAAACACGATAAACAAATTAATACCCAACATGGGGCCCTCAACGTCGTGGCCATAACAATCACACTTACCCTCGATATGGGTTTGCAGGCCCACGACCTCGTTGCGAAGCCCCCCGCACGTCCGCTCGAGCCCTAGGAGGGCGCTGTCCTTGTCACTGATGGTCGCCTTTAGCGCCTCGATCTCTTGCCGAGCAGACTTGAGAGCTGTGTCCTTCTCTTGGACGGCTCCTTTCAGCGTCATGACCTCGTCCTTCAGAGCATCAGAACGAGCAGTGGCCTGCTCGACCTCGACGTTGAGGGCATCGCGCTGACGACTAACCTGGGAGACATCCTCCTCGAGCTCCTTCTCCCGTGCCGACAGGGGCTCGAGATCCCTGCGGGCCTAGGCAGCCTCCTCCCGAGCCTTGTCCATGTTAGTGCGCATCACGGCTTCGGCCGCCCAAGCCTGCATCGCCTCCTCCTTCACCACCACGTACGCGACGCGCAGCTCAGCCATTTCGGCGTTCCGATCGGAAAGCCATTTCTAGGCCTCCTCGACTAGGACCCGTTGCTGAGATAGCGCGGCCCACACGCCACTCTCATCTCGGATGAAGAGTGACTTGCGGCGGGAGTACTCCTTCAGCTCCTGAACGCAATCTGAAAAAACCGAAAAGGTTAAAAAGCCGAGGGAAAAAGACACCAAGAAAACCACGGAGAAAGATGACGGATCGATCATACCTCGGTGGCATCCCGCGTACTCTGCATGGCCTTGGACGCCACTCCGAGCAACCGATCAAGTGCCGATGGACGCCCTCGAGGTACTCCCATCGGTGCACTTCATCTTTGTCGTTCAGGATGAAGATGGGCTCAGCGTCGGGGTTCGTGGCGTCCCTAAACTGGAGGGACGGCCCCCCCACCTCGGTATCTCCGTCTCTACCCGCGCTATCGCCAGCGCGGCGATGTCGGGCCATGACGACGACGACCCGACCAGGGCGTCTCCCGGTCCCGCGGAAGGACCGACCTCGCCCGCAGTTCCTGCCTCTCCAACGGCCGTCGAGGCACCGGCCTGATTCGCGGCCTCGCCCCCCTCGACCCCCATCACTTATTTCCCTTTATCCAGGGGGGTGTCGTCGAGGGTAAGGTCCACGGTCATGGGCGCCCACCCTCCTAGGGGAACTGGCCCCTCAACCACCGACGCCTCCGGAGCTAGCGCCTCCATCGACGACGGCTTCGGTACCGACGCCTCGACCGTTGGCGCCCCTGGAGCCGGTGCCTCTTCTTCTTGTGCTCCGGTCAGGGGTTCGGCCGCCCCGCCCTCCACCATACCCGCTGGCTCCGCCGACGGTTCTTGCTGCGGCCACGACCCCCTCGCCAGGGCCGCCTCCTGCCCCGACGCCGACGCGACCTCCTCCATGGTCACGTCAGCACCCGCCCGCTCCGCGCCGTGGACGGGTGCCTCGCCCGTCACGACCTCGATGGCAACCTCGGCCGTTGCCGACGACCTGGGCCCCGCCTCGACCGCACCAGGCACCACCATCTCCGCCGGTTTGGACCCCTCCATGGCAGGATCAGGGCCAGCAACCACCGTGGCATCCGCTGCCCCCTGCCGTCATCACAGGCACCCCTTCGCGGCCTCGACCTGCCGGACCCAGGCCGCATCCTGCCCCGCCGTCCGGTTAAGGACAACGGCGCTGGCCCGCAGCGACTTCACGGGGGTAGGCCCCATCGGCTCCGCCTTCCACTTTAACCTGCAAAGTGAGAAGAAATGTCAGCCAACGGATCCGGATAAGGGTAGAACAACCAAGCAAAAATGCTTACCCGGAAATCGGCACCAAGGGCCTCGACCCCGTGCGATCTGTGCCTCCCGGGGCGGCTGATTGTGGCCTCGCAGTAGCCCCACCAGCAGGCTGGGCACTCCTTGAGGCCCTGACTGACGCACCGCCCTGCGCCTTCTATGCCTCCGAGGCCAGCTGGCCTCAGGTTCTCACGCCTACCAACGCCGCCGTCGATGACGACGCCGGTACCGCCGTCCCAGCCCCTGCCCGAGCTTGCGGGGCACTGGTGCGGGCGTCCTCGTTGACCCCTCTTGCTGGGTCCGGGGTAAAGCGGCCCCTCCCATCAAGGGGCCTGTCTCCTTCTCCGTCTTCTCCTCCTCCTCGGACGCCTCGACCACGACAACCGAGGAGGACGCCCCCCTGATGGGCTCCAGCAGGGGGCGAATGTCGGGAAGGACCCCTAGTCCGGTTGCGGTCTCATACCGCGACAGGGCGTCGTCGTCTTCGCCGCTGCTATCGTCGTCCTCCCCCGAGATCGTCTCGGAAGGCGACGGCGCTAGGGGGACCCCGTCGACGGTCTGCTGGCGCCGGAGCTTCTTCAACGCCTCCGCCCTTTGGCCTTGCGGATTACCCGCTTCTAGGCCGTCTCCTTGGTTTGCTTCTTCTTAGAGGCATGCTGGCGTCGAGCCTCCCAGACGGGCTGGTCCTTTAGGACTGCCGGACGCGTTTCCCACAGCGCCGACAAATCCTACGCGCTGGCCTTGACCAAATCAGCGAAATCCAAAAAACAAACGAAATTAGCAAACATACTAGCCCTAAGATACGTACCACGAGCTCGAACCCTTCGGTAGGTCTCATAGGGACCCAGTTGGCCTCCTCCACCTTGAAGTTCCCAACCATCCGGTGCGCTCGCCGGAGGACCTCCTCGAGGGCATGGGATTCGTGGGACATCCGGGTCCCCTCCAGAGATGCCTCCGGAGTCATCTGGTCGAGGCGGAGACGACGCCGGCACAGCGGCATCACTCTGCGGCGATGGAAGGCCGCGGCCACCGTCGCAGCCGTCAAGCCTCGAAGGCGAAGCTGCTGCAGCGCCGCTAGCAACGGGTCCAGGCGCGGCTTCTCGGCTTCCGGCACTCCGTACGACTAGCGATTCTCTCGAGCGGTCAGCACGCGGCCGGTGTACCTCGGCAACTAATTTTCATCATTGCGGAGGTAGAACCAACCCTCATGCCACCCGCTGTTCGAAGAGATGAGGCGAGCCAGGATGTACAGATCTGCCCGGCTCGACCTCACCTGCAGGACGCAGCTCCCTACTCGAGCCGCGCACAGGACGCCCTTCTCCCCTGCCTTCTTGGCGAAGAGCTCGGCCTTGAAAAGGTGAAGCCACAAGTTCCACTGTGGCTCCACCCCAAGGTAGCCCTCGCAGACCACCGTGAAGATGGTGGCCTGCGTGACGGCGTTGGGGGCAAGGTGGTGAAGCTCCACCCGGTAGTAGTGGAGGAGCGCGCGCATGAAGACGGACGCCGGCACGCCAAACCCCCGCTCGTGGAAGCAGACGAAGCTCACCACGTACCCTTCAGGGGGCGCCGGCTCCCGGTGGCCAGGAGGCGGCGCGATCCACTTCGGCTGCGACCGGCTCGTCCTTAGCCGCAGCAGCCCGTCCTCGACCAACTCCTCCAACCTCCTCTCCGTCACCGAGGAGGCGGCCTAGTCGTCACCGGGGAGGATCTGGCTCTTTCCTGCCATCGGTGCTGTCAGAAGGGGTGGACGGAGAGGATGCGGTAGCGGCAGCGATGTGGGCGGAGAGCGCGATAAGACAAGGGTTGTTTGAGGCAGAAGATTGCAGGAGCGCAAGGAACCGGTGGGGAACGCAGACCCCTAGGCCTTGATTTTATATGCCCAGGCTGAATCCCAACGGCCGCGCGAAAAGGTAGGAACTGTTTCCCGCATTAAATGCGCCCACCTAACTGTTTCCTTACATCTCACAGGAATTGGGCACGTGGCCGTCCCCCACATCGTAACCGTACGCCACGTCGCCCACTACCACGCCGATCTCGCATCCCCTCCTAAAAAGACGCGCCCGGCTAACGGGCGGGGGAGGGATCTGTGGACGGATATTCCCAGATACCTGGGAAACGGGCCCCGAGCCCGGTATGAGCCTCGAGGGAGCGGAAGCTGGCCCTCGACTAGGGTTCGACAGCTGCCCTCGAGCAACAGAGTTAGGGATGACCAAGGGTGCGCCCGTACATGGCCAGGGCTCGAGCCACGCTCTCGAGGCACCCCAGGACGTATTCGAGGCCAAAGGAGGAGGTCCACGTAGGAATCCCCTCGGGGGAGGCACCGAGCCCTCGAATCCTGTCGCAGGGAATCGAGATCCACACGACCACTTCTTGGCATCTTTGAGAGCGCCTCCGGGCCACTAGCCGACCCCTAACGACTGGGGCACGGGCTCTCACTCGAATTCCCCCGCTAGCAGCTCACTGGAGATCATCGGAACTCGCCCAAATGAGGGTAGTACGGCGTTCCCCACCCCTCCTCCTCCTTCCTGAAGGAGGAGCGTGAGCGTCGCACAGCAAAAGACGGCCGGGACTCTGATCGACCTCATGCGCGCGAGGCTCAGGGGCTCGACCGCAGAAACCTAAACCTTGAGGGATCGAAAGCTGGCCCTCGACCAGGGTTCGATAGTTGCCCTCGAGTAACAGAGTTAGGGACGACCAAGAGTGCGCCCGTACATGGTTAGGGCTCGAGCCACGCTCTCGAGGCACCCCAAGACGTATTCGAGGCCAAAGGAGGAGGTCGACGTAGGAATCCCCTCGGGGGAGGCACCGAGCCCCCGAATCCTGTCGCAGGGAATCGAGATCCACATGACCACTTCTTGGCATCTTTGAGAGCGCCTCCGGGCCACTAGCCGACCCCTAACGACTGGGGCACGGGCTCTCACTCGAATTCCCCCGCTAGCAGCTCACCGGAGATCGTCGGAACTCGCCCAAGCGAGGGTAGTACGGCGTTCCCCACCCCTCCTCCTCCTTCCTGAAGGAGGAGCGTGAGGGTCGCACAGCAAAAGACGGCTGGGACTCTGATCGACCTCGTGCGTGCGAGGCTCAGGGGTTTGACCGCAACGAATCATTCCCCGATAAAACGAATACAAGACCTCGGAGGAGTCTCAACACTCCACCGAGGCCTCGGGGGCTACACCCGGCGGGTGCGTTCACGTGGCCCCACCGGAAAAAATCACGACGCTACAACTCCAGTTCAAACAAACCTCTAGGAGAGTGATCACACACTCACCCAAAGGCTCAGGGGCTACTGTCGGTACCAACAGTACGGGGGTACCCACATCCATCGCTAATAAAAAAACTAAAAACTAAAATGATTGAAACCGCAATAAAAGGCATCCCGCCTCGACCACGTATCCAGTCCACCTCGTACGAGGCCCGCTCGGCGGGGCGCCTTGACCATGCTTCGGCTCCGACTCATACGAGACCCGCTCGATGGGGCGCCTCAACCGCGCCCCATCCCGTACAGCAAGATACCTCGACGGCGCTCCGACCCGCACGAGGCTCGTTCGCCCACTGGGAAAAACTCCGACTCGCGTGAGCCCAGGTCGAGCGCCTTGACTCCTTCTCTTTACCTACCCTAGGACAAAAGCCATAGCATTTAATGCGGTTACCTACTACCACCTACCAGCATGGCTACGACTAGGATCGACGTGGGAACAATGCCTGTGTTAGATCTCACTGTTTTACGGCCCATCCCGTGATGGGAGGTGAAAACCATCACTGTACCCACCTTACCGCGCACTGTTTACCATCGATCACCCTCGAGGGAGGATAAGACAAGGCCCGTTCTCCGCAATCTCGGGGATTCGGCCTTATCCATCCGATCTCGACCCGGCTTTGACCCAACCTCGACGCTCGGCATAGTTCAACAGCAAGGGAAGGACGGTGTGGCACGGCGCTTCGGGTCATTTCACCGTCTCGTCTCCCATGACGCCATGGTGTCCAGGGATGGCCGGCCATTCTCAGAGCACGTCGCTATGGCCAGCTCAACAGGAATCGACAAAACATCACCTCAAGGCTCCCCGTCATCTTGGCCTCCTCTTGCCCTATAAAAGGGCAAGCCAGGGTTCTACAACGGGAGGACGGACAGAGGGACAATGAAGAAACACAAGAGACAATAGGCAAGACGCTAGATAGAGATCGATATTTCAAGCAATCACCCTTGTCCTCTTTTTCCTCTCTTTGAGACTTGGGCTCGACGCCCTCTCTCGCATGCTTGTAACCCCTACACGAGCACTTCGGTGCAAGGAAATACAAACTTCTCCCCCCCCCCGCTAGACGTAGGGCCTTCTCTTGCCCGAACCAGGATAAACCCCCGTGTGTTCTCCTTGCATCACCATCCAGGAAAGAGACACACAACATTTACTCGTTGGTTTAGGACCCCTCGGGTCCGAACACCGACACCGTCTATATAGGAGTGTAGTTTGGGGACTGAAACATCTGAGGCATCTGCTGCTAGGGAGAGGTGTACTGAAAGCTCGGTTGTCCCTGACTGTGAGGTCCACTGACTGTAGTGCTGGAGCCAGGACAGATGATGGTGGAGGTACCCCAACAATGACAAGGTGTCGCAGGAGCTCTAGATACTGCTGCTAGGTGGCTGCCTGCTGCCTCTACATCTTAAATTGCTGCCTCTAAAACTCCAGCTACTGCCTCTGAAACTCATCCTGACGAGCCTGAATCTGAGCAAACGCTGCAGCTATGTCCTAAGCCTGTCTCTGCATCTGAACCTCCTGCCTCTCCTAGGCCTAGGTTAGCCTCTCAAGTATAGCCACCATGGCTAGGTCTGAGCGGGAGGCTGAGCCTGAACCACCGGCCTCATGGTCGTGAGGCCGAGGAGAGCGGTACCGGGGGATGGGCTGATAATCCTCATCTGTGCTGTCAGTAGCAACATCCTCAATTGGATCAGCTGGCTGAGCATCAAGATCTGCTAACTCGGCCTCAGCAAGAACCTAAACGGTCTCATCCTGCTCAGCAGCTATCTCTGAAACCTCTGGCCTCTAACGCTGTCCTAGGCTAGGTGCCTACTCTCTGGTCACTGGTGCCCACAGCTAGCGAATATCATACTCTAGAAAGGCTGTAGTGGTATCAGATATCTCAGCTCGAATCTCTGCAGGCTGGTCACATGCAGATCTGATGATAAAACATATCCAATGAGCATACAGAAGCTGCCTGTGACCCTTAAATCCCTCTGCCAAGGTGTCCTCCATCTCACATAGCATTAGATCCCAAAGATCGAACGGTGTCTATGAGATGAGGTGATGCACTACCCATAACTGCATACGGGTCAGTCCCTCTCTGTATCCAAGCCTCAGAAGTAGTGTCCTCCTCACAATAGCATCAAGTACTCTGGCTAGCGGTGTCAGGCTGGCAGGTGTACGTCTAGACCCCTCACCAAAAGGCTCACGAAAGCAGGGTCTGATCATGTCTGTAGGGGGCACTGTCCCCCCATGAGGACGTCTCAGAGGTGCAGTTTGTCCAAAACACAGCTGGTGTATCTTTGTCTCTGAAGCTGGGAGTCTGAGGATCTCCCGTACCCTGGTGCTGTATAGTCTGCGGTCACGGCCTCTAAAAGCAAAGTGTATAAACTCATGTGCTAGGTCAATCCAAAGTGAAGAATAGAACTCTCTAACCCAGGTCCCATAGTATGCTGCAGTCCGTCCAAGAAGATCTGATAATCTAGGTAGAAAGGACAGATGCGGACGAAGCTGCTCACCAACCACCTCAACTAAGGCCTCCAGTCGACAGACTCTCTAATGTCTGAAAGCAATACCACTATCGACATAGGCTCTATAGAAGTCCTCGTGCATAGGAGTGTAGAAACCCTCTGAAGCCTGGGGATCCCGCTGAGGTAGGAACCACCAAGTGATCTCAACGAACCTGAGGGCCTAGACCTGTCTAGCTGTAGCTCCCCTGAGGTCAAAGTGCTCAACTGGAGGGTGAACTTGAGCCCTAGTAGGTGGATGACCTCCACGACGCTGACCCTCTAGCCTAGGAGTCACCTGAGCTCGCGTACGTCCTGAGCGACGACGCTGTGGAGAGTGAACTGTCTGCTCTTCAGTCTCCTCTGGGTCCTCGATAGGCTGCTCTGCGGGTGCATCCACTGTCTCTTCGGTAGCCTCAGTATCGAGCTGTCGACCTTCAAGGTGAAAGCGACTCTCGCCAATACGTATACCACTACTCCTGCCACCTCTCTCTACTGCCTCTGCTGCATCTACAACTGCATAAGCCACCTCTGCCTCTGTAAGTGTTCTCTTTCTCTTCTTGGCGGCTATCTTTACTTGCTTGCCATGAGCGACCTCTGTCCTCCTAGGAGGACTCTCGTCCCCATCACTAGGTGCACCACCAGCATTCTTGCAGTGAACCATACTAACTAACTGCTACGACTGAGAAACCCTGGATGATAACAGAGGGTGTACTGACACTCGTGAGGCTTGGCCTCAATCCGTATCTATAGGCTTGGCCTCGGATTCACAACTGATCACCTAACACACACAGCACCGATAGGACGAACTGAAACGATAGAATAGATGGATCTACTATAAGCAACATATATTATCTAATAGATGAGTGAGATCCTAATGAAAGCAAGCATATTAGATAAGATGTGAATATGCCGCGATAGCTACCTCAGATGAGCGAAGTTCTGATGAACGGAAGATGATCTCGACGCGCTAGGGTTAGCCAAAAATGACGATCAAAACCCTGGAGTACCGATGAGATCAAAGATTGCATTAGTAATTCACCAGAAATTCAACGGCAAACCCTAATCCAAGGCAAAGACGTCACCTTGCGGAGACCGAGACGCTCGTGGAGATGGAACCGCGTGAAGGACCTCGACTAGGGTTAGGTCTCCTAGGTTTAGGTCTTCTCAAGGCAAGGCTAGGGTTAGGTCTCCTTGACAGCGAGTGCGGACTTCGGTTCGGTGGCGCACGCACGGCAGAGAGCACGGGCACTCGGCGGTGGTGCATGGACAGAGAGCACAGGCACGTGGTGGTGGACGCGGTGGCGTGGCGGCTCGGCTGTGGTGGCGGAACAGCGAGCTCGCGGGTGCGGAGGCGGTGGCGTGCGCGGCTGCGGTGGAGTGCTCGGCTGCGGTGGAGTGCTCGGGCGCGGGCATGGATGGTGGCTCGGCCACGGTGGCGCTGAACTGCGGTGGCGGCGGCGAGATTACGGCGAGTACGGCTAGGGTTCGGAGCAGCTATGGATCGAGAAGAAAGAAGAAAACGCGAGATCCAAACGTACGGTTAAAAAGGGTGAGATCCTCTTTTCGCGCGATGACCGGACGCGGTGATCGCATGACCGGATGCGGTGGAGGCAGCGTCCGGTCATAGTCCAGTAAGCTCCTAGAACGACCGGACGCGTCCGATTAGGCAAGATCGGACGCTAACAGAGTTCGGTCATGGATTGCCCGGAAAACTCAAGCGGATGACCGGACGCGGTGGTGGTGGTCGGGACCGGACGCGGTGGTCAGCAACTGCGCGTCCGGTGCAGCGTCCAGTTAGAGATCTTAAAGAAAATCTTTGGGAATGACCGGACGCGCTGGTGGACGCCGGACCGGACATGGTGGTGAAGCAGCACCACGTCCGATGCATCGTCCAGTCCAGCGTCCGGTCGCTGTTTAACGCCTTTCTTCAATCCGATCTTCGATGTGACTTCTCTCAATCAAGTTCCAATTCAAAGAGACTCAAATAAACACCAATTGGAACCTGATATGAGTAACCTCACTCAAACCCTCAAGTTTTTCAAAGTATTTTGCCTTAGGCTAGTATTATTTTTAAGAAAATACGCAATAAACACCCGAGGAGCAACGTATGGCCATGCAATAGAGTTTGTGAACCCTTGGTAGCTTCAAATGCTCTTTCTATTCATGGACGAACACAGAGGTTACTCAAAGCTAAACCGAAAAGAAACGACAAAGCAACAACCATGCAAATGCAATGCAAAGCGAGAAAGGAAGACTAGGTTGCTTGTCAAGTTTGATCCACGGTTAGGCTTCTTCACTCCTCCAAAGGAGGGTTATCGTAACCGTGTTAGACAAGTTCTAGATGCATTGCAGGAAATTTAAACATGACATATAATACAATGCAATGCAGGGGACAACACAAGCTCATTTTTTAAAGTTACTAGAGTCAAGCACATTTAGTTCACTTCTCAACCTAAAAAAGGTAGCCTCATCTAAAGGTTTAGTGAAGATATCCGCTAATTGATTTTCACTTCTTACACCTTCTAGTGATATATCATTTTTAGCAACATGATCTCTTAGAAAGTGGTGGCGGATATCAATGTGCTTGGTGCGTGAGTGTTGTACCAGATTATTAGTAATTTTAATAGCACTTTCATTGTCACATAAAAGTGTCACCTTTTCAAGAACAACTCCATAGTCTAGGAGAGTTTGTTTCATGTATAAGATTTGTGCACAACAAGCCCCCGCGGCAATGTATTCCTCCTCGGCGGTGGACAAAGCCACACTATTTTGCTTCTTAGATGACCAAGATATTAAGGACCTTCCAAGCAAATGACACCCTCCGGATGTGCTTTTTCTATCAATTTTACAACGGGCATAATCCGAATCGGAATAGCCAACTAGTTGAAATCTAGCTCCTTTGGGGTACCAAAGACCGATGCTTGGGGTGTACTTAAGATATCTTAAAATTCTTTTTACGGCACTTAGGTGAGGTTCTTTAGGGCAAGCTTGAAAGCGAGCACACATGCACACACTAAACATGATATCAGGCCTAGATGCGGTAAGGTACAACAAGCTACCAATCATAGAACGGTAAAGAGTTTGATCAATTGGTTTACCTCCCTCATCTAGGTCGAGATGTCCATTAGATGGCATTGGGGTCTTGATTGGCTTACACTCTTCCATCTTGAATCTTTTGAGAAGATCCTTGGTATACTTTTCTTGAGAGATGAAAATCCCTTCTCTCATTTGCTTGACTTGAAAACCAAGGAAGAATGTTAGCTCACCAATCATTGACATCTCGAACTCCTTTGACATCAATTCACCAAATTCTTTGCAATAGTCTTCATTTGTTGACCCGAAGATGATATCATCAACATAGACTTGACAAATGAAGATCTCTTTATTAAGCTTCTTGGTGAATAGTGTGGTGTCAACCTTCCCAATAGTGAATCCCTTCTCAATGAGGAAGTCCCGGAGGCGCTCATACCACGCTCTAGGGGCTTGCTTAAGCCCATATAGCGCCTTGGACAACCTATAAACATGATTAGGATATCTAGGATCTTCAAACCCGGGAGGTTGTTCAACATAGACTAGTTCATTTATGAAGCCATTTAAAAATGCACTTTTCACATCCATTTGATATAGTTTCATTTCATGATGTGATGCATATGCAAGAAGGATACGAATAGCTTCAAGTCTTGCAACGGGTGCAAAGGTCTCTCCAAAATCAAGACCTTCAACTTGAGAGAACCCCTTTGCAACTAGTCTTGCCTTGTTCCTCACTACTACGCCTTGATCATCTTGCTTGTTGCGGAACACCCACTTGGTTCCAATGACTCTTGCACCTTTTGGATGCTCTTTAAGTGTCCAAACTTGATTGCGGGCGAAGTTGTTCAATTCTTCATGCATAGCATTCACCCAATCCGGATCTTGAAGAGCTTCTTCTACATTCTTAGGTTCAAGACAAGAGACAAAAGAGTGATGTTCAATAAAAGAAGTAAGCTTTTGAGATCGAGTCATTACACCCTTTGTAGGACTCCCTATGATGAGATCTTGTGGATGTGCTTGAAGTAGAGGTGAGTTTCTTCTATCAACCACTTGAGGAGAGGGTTGGGGAGCATCAACATCTTGAGCTTATGCCTCGGCTTGTGCATGAGAGACATGAGTATCTTCATTTTCAACTCTCTCTCTCTTATCATCATCTTGAGGCACATGTGATGAAGATGGTGGATTAACAATTTGTACATCGTCTTCATCATCTTTAGGCTTGATGTCTCCCACCAGCATGTTCTTCATTGCCTCTCTCAATGGTTCATCACCTACATCATCACAATTCTCAATTGCTCCTTGGGAGCCGTTAGATTCATCAAATTCCACATCATATGTTTCTTCAACCAAACCGGTGGCATGGTTAAATGTAACAGAACCGACCAAATTATAAGAGCACAAGTACAAAAACAAGCACCGAAGCGCTCAAATTTTCGAACTTGAGCCCATATAATATCGGTAGTCAATCGAAACCACGAAGGATTTCAAACCAACTTGCTTACAACCAAGATCGCATCATTCAACATACAACATCATACATTACATTTCGCAAGTAGTTCCAAAATAAGTTTACACACACGGAGTCGCAATTATTACAAACCAAGTTTATAAAAGTAGCGGAAGCATAAACACACCCGTTGTTTAACTACTGCCAGTTTTGTTGATCAACATCTCACAAAAGCATCAGGAAAGTACATAAAAGATGATCACGCCCAAGTGATCTAGTCTTCGTCACCCGCAGGGTGGAGACAATTTTTGCAGAAGCCTTGGTAGAGCATATCATCTGCAACAGGAGGGAATAAACCCTAAGTACTGGAATGTACTCAGCTAGACTTACCCGTCGAAAACCAGAAATAAGATGACACCAAGGATTATGCAAGGCTTTCACAAGAGGCTAGCTGACATAACATTTTTGCATAAAGGCATAAGTAATTGAGATTCTTATAACCTGTACTAGCAGTTATTTTAGCATTTACCTATCATCTATCTTAGCACCTGTACTAAACATGCACTTGATTATAATCAAACAATTATCATCATTATATCCAGAGCAGGTATGAATTGTGGCAACATTTTATCATTCCCTTAACCATCGGTTCATTTAATGAGATCTACGTTGCCGCTGCTCAAGTCAAGTGCTCACTAACCGGGAGCGACGGCGATTCGAATCGAATTCCTATCTAGCTGGAGGGGTATTTCTAACACTCACCGTGCAGACCCCTACCAGGGTCGCACAGGCCACCGTTTCATATGATTCAGGAATCGCGGGTCCGAATAATGTCACGACCCCAAGGGCGACACTCTGCCAGGTGATAGGGACTCTAACCCCCCCTTGGTCTCACGCCAATGTCCCCAAGCACATCCTTTCTCTCCTCCAAGAAGCAACCTACCATTCGATTCCCGGCCTGAACCACATTACTCGGCTTTGCGGTCGGAACGGCTTATCCGGCCAACTAAGTGTTAGACTGCGTTCAACATGACTCAAGGACGTACAGCGAATCGGTCCTTAAACGACTCAGACGGGCATAGCTCCACACCCAAGACGTGAAGTGTCTTGCGGCTGTACTATCGAACTCCCGCCCAGTCTCAATTTCATTTTTAAGCATAGTTCCACCACGATAGCCATAAAGCCACTCATGACTCCTTCCTACATCTCGCGGATGACCGGAAATCACCCGACTTCTACCGTACTAAGCAGGGCTAAGCATTGACACGTGCCTAAACCTAATATAGGATTAAGTATGATATCTGGACAAGGACAGGTATAATGCAACAAGTGTTTTCACCTAACTCCTACAACTTAATGCAGTAAACAATTAAAAGTACTCAAGATTAATTTATAAATCAGTAGGTTCAGCATGCACCGGGGCTTGCCTTTCAGAAAGGTCGAAGGCCGGTGATTAGGACACTCAGGTAGATCTTCGGCAGGAGCTTCGTCGCCGGCTGGTTCCTCTAGCTGCTCCGGCTGGTCCTGGATTTCCTCTGGAATCACCGGCTCGAATTCGAGGAGAGTTACCCCCTCCGGTACACCTATTGCATGAATGCACAATAAATATCATGGATGCATAAAGGTGCAACATGCTCGGAATGAAATGCATTTCAAAAATAAAATAAGAATCTAATCACGTTACTTTATTAGTACGTGCAAATCTCTTCTCCGGTGGAGAAGTACTTACCTAATCTACCCAACCTAAGATATAGTTGTTCCTCTTCGGTTAAGGCCCTAACACCTAACAGACACAAATTAATATTACTTAGGTTACCAAAGTAAGACATTCTGGACAGCAGCTCAAAGATTCTAACATAACTGGAGAATCTCAACTCCAAAAGATATGATCTAAGACAATCTGGAAAGCTTTTGAAATGCACCACAAAATGTTTTCAGACTACAGCACTTAATTCCAAAGTTTACCTAGTCTAAATTCCAAAGTCCCAGAATCTGCTCTCTCTAAACAGAGAGCAGCCAATTCTGGACTGTCACTTAAAACAGCAATAACTCCTAAACTACTAGCCCAATTGCCATCAAATTTTGACACAAGCTAGTTTAACCAGTTTACTACCACTTTGGTATTCACAAGTTTTCTAGCCAATACTTTTATTAAGGGTCAAACCTAGAAATGCTACCAGCTATCCAGAAAACCTAGAATTGCAAAGATTAAATATTTATTTATGTGGCAAGTATCCCATAAGACCAAACTACTGTTACCACAAGTTCACAAAGGTCACAAGAACACCAGAAAGTAAGGTGTGCCCACCTAGAATATTTATTTACACCCCTTTCTTAATTTACTTAAGTAATTAAGTGGAATTTTAAACATATATGTAAACTGCTCCTAAAATTCTACAAAAATTGTAGGGGCTCTCTGACCTAAAAAGAGACTACTGTAAAAATTTTAACTCAATTTATTCACAGGAACTCTCTGAACAAAATTCACAAGCCCAAAAGGCTGATTTTTGTATAAATAACAAAGCATAGTAAAAAGTGTCACACAAAAGATTTCTTAATTTTCTTGGACACTCTAGGGTACCAAGACATTCTCCAAAAATTTATATGAACATTGCACATGTAGAAAAATTACTAAAATTCATTTAAGTATTTCCTAGAATCACAAGATAGCATTATAACTTGAAAAGTACTTAAGCACTACTGCCCAAATTTTTACCAAAGCTAGAGCAAGTATAAATTAGCCTACTCACCAAATTTCATAATTTTTGGAACACTAAAACTCAAGATATAATTTAAGCAAGTTTGCATGTGATTTAAAACACATTTCAAGGACCTATTTAAATATCCCAGAAAACAAACATCACATATCCAATTTATATTTTTCTAAAATACTACACATCCTGTAGATCCCAACAAAATTTATCTCATAATTTTTGGGCAAGTAAAACCCAAGATCTACAGTTTCTAAACAATATCTAAAACTGTGACAGAATAAAAGAAATGAAATAAATCGGATTTGTTACTGGGCCGGCCCGTGAAAGACGCGGCCCAAAAACTCGCGGCGTGGCCCGCTCCCGCGCGCGGCCTGCTCGGGCTCCCGCCCGCGCGCGTGTGACTGACCAGGTGGCCCCACCTGTCAGCGAGAGCGAGGCGGAGGGGAGGAGCTGCGGTCACCGGAGCTCGCCGTCGGTAAGCTAGCCGACGAAATTGGACGGACTAGCATGACCACGTCATTGAACTACAACGATTGGTGGCAAGAACGGGGCGGTGGAGCAACGGAAAGGTGCTCGCCGTCGGGCATGGCGGCACGGTGGTGGTGCGTGGCGGTACGCCGGCGACGGTGAGCCCCGACCGCCTCAACCAAGCCCGCCCCAAGTTTCCCGGGGTCACTGGAAAGCTAACTAAGGAAAAAGGAAGGGATGAGAAGGGTGAAGCTGCTCTGCCCACGGCGGCCTCGAACTCCAGCGAGGTCCCGAACACGGCCGTGGTGGCGGAAGCGAGCAATGTGGCCTCACCTTCGCTCAAACACTCCCGGAAAGGGGTGGAGGTGGTAGAGGAAGATGCTGCGGGGTCGCTGGCGGGAGGAATTGAGCCGAGGCTCGACGACGACGGCGCATGAGCGTGAGGAAGCCCGCGGCGGCAATGGCGCCTCGGTGCTCCGCTCCGGCTCGGAGAGGCGAGAGAGAGAGGGCAGGGCGTGAGGGTGAGTGGTGGCTCCGTGCCACCTCTTGAAGACGTCGTGACCCGACGGGTGGGGCCAAGGCCGGCGTACGGCTGCCACCGCGTGGCCACGCGTCGACGACGGCCTGCGGCCGGTCGGCCATGACAGTCATGGCCGAAGTCTGACTTAACTGAATCGCGTCTGAAACGGTGACTGACAGAGCGATTTTGAGTTCATTTTACTCCTAATACAGCGAGAACCAGGTATGGGTGCTGTTGGCAATGTTGTAGAGCTACATGAGGACTACAAGTTTGTCAATTGGAGTTTGGACTGGTTCGGCCTAGATTTGAAACTACAGAGCTCCAAAGTGGTGCCCCTTGAAACTGAAATGCAGTTTCAGAGATAAACATCAACTAAAACCCTAACTTCTTGATGCTATATCTCCTAAACTATTTAGAACTAGGTGATGGTGATATTGACAATGTTGTAGAGCTATGTGTGGGCAACAACTTTGTCAATTGGCTCAAGGACTGGTTTGGCCTAGTTTGTGAGTTACAAGTTGCTAAAGGGAGGTACAGTGAAACGGTTTTCAGCTCCACACTTAGCCAAAATGGCTAAGTCCCAAAACAGCCCCTAATACTGACTTGTGGGCCATTTTTGAGCATGTTCTGATCATTTTCATGAGATGTCCATATTAGAACTTTTGTTCCTTATGAAATTCTCTACAACCTTGCTTAAGGTGGCTCCTCCATGCAAGATCTCTAAACTGGACTTTTTAATTGGTCAAACCAGATCACTCCAGAGGTCCAACTTAGTCAACAACATTTGGAAGGGCAATTTGGTAATTTTGGTCAACATGAACATTGCTCCACTACTTACCCTAAATGTAATTAAGGTGTTATAAGACCTAATTAGCCACTCTACACATTGGTTGCACAAAATTCCTAGTGTCACATACTTTGGCACAAGTATTTCAATACTTTCACCCAAATGTTGCAAGCTCCTGTTGCACATGTTGCATGAGTGTGTTGCACAACACTTGCTAATTATGTTACACTAAAGTGGTTGACATATCTCACAAAGGAAATTGCACATAAGGTACTTGTGTGTTGCACACTACTCACTTCTTACTTCACATGGAATATAAACATATTATAAGCTTATGCATGAATGAATGATGCTTGCTTATGCTCATGCAAATGCAATGCAATTAAGGAGCTAAACACCTGGGGTGTTACAGCCCTCCCCCCTTATAAAAATCTCGTCCCGAGATTTGGAAAGCGTACCATTTTTCATAGAATTCCTTATAACCATCCCGCAAATAGTCCTCCCGTTCTCATGTAGCGTCACTTTCACTACCCTGATTACTCCACATTACTTTATACCACTTAACCACTTTGCTTCTAGTCACTCGTTCCTGAGTATCGATCACTCGGACGGGCTTTTCTTCGTAAGTTAGATCGGATTCCAGCCTGATATCTCCTAAAGGGACTCTTTCCTTAGGAACTCGAAGACACTTTTTGAGTTGTGATACATGGAAGACGTTGAATATGGCACTCATTTCAGGAGGTAACTGGATTTTGTATGCAACAGCTCCACTCTTGCCTATGATTTGGAAAGGACCCACGTATCTTGGTGCAAGTTTCCGCTTAACACCAAAATGTTGGACACTCTTCATTGGAGAAACTTTCAGATACACGAAGTCTCCAACTTCAAACTCGAGTGGTTTTCTACGACGATCAGCGTAACTTTTCTGTCTAGCTTGGGCTGCAGCCATATGTTTTTGGATGGTATGGACTTGTTCCTCAGCTTCCTCAACAAAAGCAATACCATAAAATCTTCTCTCACCAGCTTCTATCCAATTTAGTGGGGTTCTACACTTACGACCATACAACGCTTCGAATGGGGCCATCTTAATACTCTCTTGGTAACTATTATTGTACGAGAATTCGGCTAGAGGTAACCATTTTTCCCAAGAACCCTTGGATGATATTACACATGCCCGCAACAGATCTTCCAAGATTTGGTTAACCCGTTCCGTCTGTCCTGACGTCTGGGAGTGATAAGCAGAGCTTCTCACTAACTTGGTTCCCAGAAGGTGATGCAAGTGCTCCCAAAAGCGAGCAGTGAACTGGGGACCACGGTCAGATATGATAGTACGAGGTATCCCATGGAGCTGGACTATCTGATTGAAGTACAACTCAGCATAGTCAGTGGGACGATAGTCGACTCTAACTGGAATGAAGTGAGCTGATTTGGTCAAATGATCCACAATTACCCAGATGGAGTTATGATTTTTGACAGTAGGAGGAAGACTGACAATGAAGTCCATACTTATCTCTTCCCATTTCCAACCTGGGATAGAAAGTGGTTGAAGCAACCCAGCTTTCATGTGCACAGCTTTAACTCTACAGCAGGTGTCACACCTATCCACATATGCAGCTATCTCTTTCCGCATCTTGGTCCACCAATAGTATGGCTTCAAATCATAATACATCTTATTGCTACCAGGATGGATGGACAACTTAGAGGAGTGTGCTTCAGACATAATATCATTTCTAAGCTCCTGGTCCTTAGGCACAACTAACCTATCCTTGAACCATAGTACACCCTCTTCATCTACCCTGAACTGTGTAGTTTCTTGCTCTTTCATCTTACGCTTGATGTGGAATATACTAGTGTCAGTCTTTTGGAGCTCAATAATTCTGCTTTTGAGAGTACAACTGACAGTGATGTTGTACAAGACTACTGGATGTAGAAGGTGAGATCGATGAATATCAGTTTCAACTAGGGAATGGCAATGAGACTTACGGCTTAAAGCATCCGCAACCACATTTGCCTTGCTAGGATGATAGTGCACTTGAAGGTTATAATCCTTAATCAACTCGAGCCATCTTCTTTGACGCATATTTAACTCGGGTTGGGTGAAGATGTATTTGAGGCTTTTGTGGTCTGTGTAGATATTGCAGACATTGCCCAGCAGATAGTGCCGCCAGGCTTTCAAAGCATGAACAACTGCGGCGAGTTCTAAGTCATGCGTTGGATAATTCGCCTCATGCTTCCGAAGTTGTCGAGAGGTATATGCAATTACTCGACCTTCCTGCATCAACACACCTCCCAAACCTATGCCTGAGGCATCACAATAAACATCAAATGGTTTCTCGATATCCGGTTGTGCCAAAACCGGAGCTGAGGTTAGGAGAGTTCGCAGTTTGTGAAAAGCCGCATCACACTCAGGAGTCCAGACAAACCTGGTGTCTTTTTGCAGCAACCGAGTCATTGGCTTGGCTATTTTGGAGAAATCCAAGATGAAGCGACGATAATAGCCAGCCAAACCAAGAAAACTCCGAACCTCGTGAACCGAGATAGGAGCTTTCCAGTTCAGTACTTCTTGTACCTTGGCGGGGTCCACCATAATTCCTCCATCAGACAACACATTCCCAAGGAAAGGTACTTCTCGAAGCCAGAATTCGCACTTACTGAACTTTGCATATAATTGATGTTCACGTAGTCTTGTGAGGACTATACGCAGATGTTCAGCGTGATCTTCCTCATTTATAGAATATATCAGGATGTCATCAATAAATACCACCACGAACTTATCCAATTCGGGCATAAACACCGAATTCATCAAGTACATAAAGTGTGCGGGGGCATTTGTCAAGCCGAAAGACATTACAAGATACTCATAAAGACCATATCTGGTAGAAAAGGCTGTCTTTGGAACATCTTCCAGGCGGATTTTAATTTGATGGTAGCCAGATCTTAGATCGATCTTGGAGAAAACTTTAGCTTTAGACAACTGATCGAACAAGATGTCGATACGTGGTAGAGGGTACTTATTTTTGACAGTGACTGCATTGAGAGGTCTATAATCTACGCACATTCGCAATGACTGATCCTTCTTCTTTACAAAGATAGCAGGACATCCCCACGGCGACGAACTAGGACGAATCAACCCCTTCTTCAATAGTTCGTTCAATTGCACCTTAAGTTCAGCTAACTCATTCGGAGGCATCCTATAAGGTCTCCTAGAGATGGGAGCTGTGCCAGGTAACAATTCAATTTTAAATTCCACATCCCGATCCGGAGGGAGTCCCAGCAAATCATCGGGAAAAACGTCCGGAAACTCATTCACTACTGGAATTTCGGCCAACGCCTTTGCTTGCACAGCATGAACTTCCCCAGACAAATCAACTTTTCTGGGAAGTTGTACCAGAAAACCCTTTTGATCTGTAGGATCTCTGAGCATAACTACCCGCGTGGATGTATCAATGAGTACCCCATTCTGACTCATCCAATTCATGCCCAGAATAACATCTATGCCTAAACCCGGCAAAACCACTAAGGCAAGCGAGTACTTTCGTCCTTCTATCTCAAGCTCAAGATTCCCCACTACTTTATTTGTGGAAATATTCCCACTTGCTGCACTAATACAATAACCCCCACCTTCAACAGTATGCAATTTGTGTGCAAACTCTGATGCAAACTTAGAACTGATAAAGGAATGTGAAGCACCCGAATCAAAAAGTACCACTGCAGGATGTTGGTCAACTAGGAACTTACCAGCAGTGACAACCTCACCAGATGGAATTTCCTCAATACTGTTATAATGAGCGTGCCCTTGACGGCCACCTTGGTTGACATTCTTCTTAGGGTAAGGACAGTTCCTGGACCAATGGCCTGGCTTGTTGCAGTTCCAGCAAGGCATGTTGCTAGGAGGGACACTGGAGCTGCCTTGGCCCGAATTACTCTTTGGCAGAGCCACTGTATATGCCTTGCGAAACCCAGTCTTCACTGGCGCCTTCTTTTGCGGGGGACGGAACTTAGCACTTGTGGCAGGAGGGCGAGGAGGAGCCCTCGGGGCAGCTGGAGCTCGAGACTGTGAAGCACCTGCCTCAAGTGCCCTCTTGCGGCTCTTAGAAGCAGCATAGATAGAGTTATTGTTCTCTTGAGTCAGAGCATCACTGATAAATTCGTTGAAAGTAGTGCACTTGCTAGTGCCCATAGTCTTCATCAGCTTTGGGCCGAGGCCCCTTTTAAAGCTAGCAATTTTCTTGGAATCGGTATCCACAAACTCCGTGGCATACCTTGCCAGGTTGTTGAAGGATTGCAGATATTCAGTCAAACTTTTATTGCCCTGCGACAGCCTCATAAATTCGGTGTGCTTGATAGCCATAAGACCTGGAGGAATATAGTTCCCACGAAATGCGGCCTTGAACTGATCCCAAGCAATAGGGACATTTGCAGGCAATGTGGAACGATAGTGGCTCCACCAAATACCCGCTAGACCATGTAATTGGTGAGAAGCATATTCAGTCTTTAGCTCATCAGTCAAGCGAAGCAGACGAAACTTTTGTTCAATAGTGTTCAACCATTCATCAGCTTGCAGTGGTTCCTCCACCTCCTTAAAGAGCGGAGGCTTAGTATCAAGAAAGTCCTTGAAATCACTGTACTGATTGGGTTCTGGGCCCTGCCGGCCAGGACGAGCTTCCCGGTTGGCCAGCTGGCGCATAGCATCTGCCAGCATGCGCTGCCCTTCGACCACTGTCTGCATCAGCTCAGCCGGGGTAGGTGGTGGCGGAGGGGGTGGCTGTTCCTCATCCTCATTGCCACGCCCCCGACAAAGATTGTACGACATCTGCAAAATGCATAGTCAATGAGCACTGACGATGTGGGAAGTTTGTAGATGAATTATTGTAAATATGTCAAACTGACTTCATGAAATATACTTCTCAAAATACTCATGGCACAATAATTCATCACAACCGCACAATCCGTTCAAGCGGATCAAAGGGACGCAATCATGCGAGGGTACCCATCAAGATGTATTTTGATAAAGGCTCACTCACAGAGGCACAACAGTGACTGAACCGTTTACACTAACGTCTACGTGAGTTTTGATCTTTCGCCCGGTACTTGGATTCGATTTCAAAGTTTTTAGTTGACTGAGAAAGCTACTTCAAACTGACCACAAGGAGACTTCTCAACTGTAGAGTTCCATGGTGGATCATGACTAGCCACCTCGATACCAGCGCGTGCCAAGCAGCACAGCCTTATGTCGCGCACCATAGGAGGCCCTCAGTTTCGTCGCGGCACCGAAGGGTACTAATCGTGACACCATCATCGAACGCAACACAATAAGACATCCACTTGCGATCGAAATTAATAGGTTCCAACTAAACATCCAGGAAACATAGAGTTCGACCTTACATCCGAAAAGTCAAGTTATTACAAAGCCTCACTCCAACCCCAGGAGGCACAAAAGACGATCCTAACATCATAGCTACGTGATAACTACTCTAAGCATCGTCCTCAGAGTCGGTGTCAAGGATCTCCCCGCCGTCCTCATCACTAACAGGCTCTAACTCCTCATCTTCTTCTTCTTCTTCTGGTTCTTCCTCTGGTTCGGCATCTTAGGGTCCGTTGACCTCCACTTCATCATCATTTTCAGCCATGAAGATTCCCGAACCCATGTCCTCATCTGCGTTGATATTCCTAGGCAGCAGAGGATTTAGCTGGTTGTTCAGGCGGTGCACTTCTTCATGAAGATTATCATTGTATTCTTCAGCATTCTCCAACTGCTGTTCGAGCTCAAACTGACGAGCTCTCAGAACGTTCTCCTCGTGCTAGGCTTCATCCCTCTGGTTCATGACACGGACCAGCATGCGTTTGACAGTTGCGGTTTGCTACTGTCAATCTCTGGACTGCAAGGGTTTCCTGGTCACGATCACGGATCACTTGCTCCAATTGCTGACGCGCTGCATTCCGGGCAGCAGTCACTTCAGCCAACTCCGCCCTCAGCCTTTCCACCTCAGTAGGCTCGGGGCGGGGCTCACGTGGAGCGAGCTGGTGACGAGGTGCCTGGCCCCCAGTGGACTTGCGAGCGGTCCTCTTGGTACGTGCCATCTGTAGCAACAAGGTACGACTTAAAGTGAGGATCATTTAGGGGATACGAAATTTAATTTAGTCGGGAGTACTAAAATTTTTAAGGAGGGAGTAAATGATATGTATGATATAATTAAACATGATGCATGCACGTTCCGTACGCCCTCTCACATTAGTAGAAACCTAAAGTTCTAACGCTAGGCGGTGGCATACATACGTTCTCTCATATAAGCGAAACTATCGGTCTACTCGTTACGCTGTTAGTGTACCTGCAGAAAATCTCATTTCAGCCCAACAGTTTCCCAATATATGCACACAAGAAGGCAGTAATTTAAATACTTTCCATATACACATCCCCTGATGTATATACTTCAGTATCAAAGCTACCCGATATAAATATATTCCCCCCAATTAAGTGCTTACGTAATTACATGGTTTAAACATGTAAGTATGCAAGTCACCAAAACTACTCTCCCCAAGATCGCCGGTTGGACAATCATGCTCTCACAACTCCCACTTACCAGAGCGTCGAGGCAATTGATCCATACATTACCACCCAAGTGGATGGCATCCATACAATATCACGTCGTATGGACGACGAAACAAAAACAAACAAGGCCCCCAAGTTAGTCTTTATAATAAGCCACCTAAGAGTCCTTATTTGGGCTAAGGGATGTGATCACTGGCATACCTATGAAAATAATTTTTTTAAATTTTAACCCTTTTCATAATCAAATACTTTTGTTTTTAAATACTCGTATGATGTTTTTAATGTTGAATTATGCTCCGGTACCAGCTGTAACAGAACCGACCAAATTATAAGAGCACAAGTACAAAAACAAGCACCGAAGCGCTCAAACATGATTAGGATATCTAGGATCTTCAAACCCGGGAGGTTGTTCAACATAGACTAGTTCATTTATGAAGCCATTTAAAAATGCACTTTTCACATCCATTTGATATAGTTTCATTTCATGATGTGATGCATATGCAAGAAGGATACGAATAGCTTCAAGTCTTGCAACGGGTGCAAAGGTCTCTCCAAAATCAAGACCTTCAACTTGAGAGAACCCCTTTGCAACTAGTCTTGCCTTGTTCCTCACTACTACGCCTTGATCATCTTGCTTGTTGCGGAACACCCACTTGGTTCCAATGACTCTTGCACCTTTTGGATGCTCTTTAAGTGTCCAAACTTGATTGCGGGCGAAGTTGTTCAATTCTTCATGCATAGCATTCACCCAATCCGGATCTTGAAGAGCTTCTTCTACATTCTTAGGTTCAAGACAAGAGACAAAAGAGTGATGTTCAATAAAAGAAGTAAGCTTTTGAGATCGAGTCATTACACCCTTTGTAGGACTCCCTATGATGAGATCTTGTGGATGTGCTTGAAGTAGAGGTGAGTTTCTTCTATCAACCACTTGAGGAGAGGGTTGGGGAGCATCAACATCTTGAGCTTATGCCTCGGCTTGTGCATGAGAGACATGAGTATCTTCATTTTCAACTCTCTCTCTCTTATCATCATCTTGAGGCACATGTGATGAAGATGGTGGATTAACAATTTGTACATCGTCTTCATCATCTTTAGGCTTGATGTCTCCCACCAGCATGTTCTTCATTGCCTCTCTCAATGGTTCATCACCTACATCATCACAATTCTCAATTGCTCCTTGGGAGCCGTTAGATTCATCAAATTCCACATCATATGTTTCTTCAACCAAACCGGTGGCATGGTTAAATGTAACAGAACCGACCAAATTATAAGAGCACAAGTACAAAAACAAGCACCGAAGCGCTCAAATTTTCGAACTTGAGCCCATATAATCTCGGTAGTCAATCGAAACCACGAAGGATTTCAAACCAACTTGCTTACAACCAAGATCGCATCATTCAACATACAACATCATACATTACATTTCGCAAGTAGTTCCAAAATAAGTTTACACACACGGAGTCGCAATTATTACAAACCAAGTTTATAAAAGTAGCGGAAGCATAAACACACCCGTTGTTTAACTACTACCAGTTTTGTTGATCAACATCTCACAAAAGCATCAGGAAAGTACATAAAAGATGATCACGCCCAAGTGATCTAGTCTTCGTCACCCGCAGGGTGGAGACAATTTTTGCAGAAGCCTTGGTAGAGCATATCATCTGCAACAGGAGGGAATAAACCCTAAGTACTGGAATGTACTCAGCTAGACTTACCCGTCGAAAACCAGAAATAAGATGACACCAAGGATTATGCAAGGCTTTCACAAGAGGCTAGCTGACATAACATTTTTGCATAAAGGCATAAGTAATTGAGATTCTTATAACCTGTACTAGCAATTATTTTAGCATTTACCTGTCATCTATCTTAGCACCTGTACTAAACATGCACTTGATTATAATCAAACAATTATCATCATTATATCCAGAGCAGGTATGAATTGTGGCAACATTGTATCATTCCCTTAACCATCGGTTCATTTAATGAGATCTACGTTGCCGCTGCTCAAGTCAAGTGCTCACTAACCGGGAGCGACGGCGATTCGAATCGAATTCCTATCCAGCTGGAGGGGTATTTCTAACACTCACCGTGCAGACCCCTGCCAGGGTCGCACAGGCCACCGTTTCATATGATTCAGGAATCGCGGGTCCGAATAATGTCACGACCCCAAGGGCGACACTCTGCCAGGTGATAGGGACTCTAACCCCCCCTTGGTCTCATGCCAATGTCCCCAAGCACATCCTTTCTCTCCTCCAAGAAGCAACCTACCATTCGATTCCCGGCCTGAACCACATTACTCGGCTTCGCGGTCGGAACGGCTTATCCGGCCAACTAAGTGTTAGACTGCGTTCAACATGACTCAAGGACGTACAGCGAATCGGTCCTTAAATGACTCAGACGGGCATAGCTCCACACCCAAGACGTGAAGTGTCTTGCGGCTGTACTATCGAACTCCCGCCCGGTCTCAATTTCATTTTTAAGCATGGTTCCACCACGATAGCCATAAAGCCACTCATGACTCCTTCCTACATCTCGCGGATGACCGGAAATCACCTGACTTCTACCGTACTAAGCAGGGCTAAGCATTGACACGTGCCTAAACCTAATATAGGATTAAGTACGATATCTGGACAAGGACAGGTATAATGCAACAAGTGTTTTCATCTAACTCCTACAACTTAATGCAGTAAACAATTAAAAGTACTCAAGATTAATTTATAAATCAGTAGGTTCAGCATGCACCGGGGCTTGCCTTTCAGAAAGGTCGAAGGCCGGTGATCAGGACACTCAGGTAGATCTTCGGCATGAGCTTCGTCGCCGGCTGGTTCCTCTAGCTGCTCCGGCTGGTCCTGGATTTCCTCCAGAATCACCGGCTCGAATTCGAGGAGAGTTACCCCCTCCGGTACACCTATTGCATGAATGCACAATAAATATCATGGATGCATAAAGGTGCAACATGCTCGGAATGAAATGCATTTCAGAAATAAAATAAGAATCTAATCACGTTACTTTATTAGTACATGCAAATCTCTTCTCCGGTGGAGAAGTACTTACCTAATCTACCCAACCTAAGATACAGTTGTTCCTCTTCGGTTAAGGCCCTAACACCTAACAAACACAAAAGTAATATTACTTAGGTTACCATAGTAAGACATTCTGGACAGCAGCTCAAAGATTCTAACATAACTGGAGAATCCCAACTCCAAAAGATATGATCTAAGACAATCTGGAAAGCTTATGAAATGCACCACAAAATATTTTCAGACCACAGCACTTAATTCCAAAGTTTATCTAGTCTAAATTCCAAAGTCCCAGAATCTGCTCTCTCTAAACAGAGAGCAGCCAATTCTGGACTGTCACTTAAAACAGCAATAACTCCTAAACTACTAGCCCAATTGCCATCAAATTTTGACACAAGCTAGTTTAATCAGTTTACTACCACTTTGGTATTCACAAGTTTTCTAGCCAATACTTTTATTAAGGGTCAAACCTAGAAATGCTACCAGCTGTCCAGAAAACCTAGAATTGCAAAGATTAAATATTTATTTATGTGGCAAATATCCCATAAGACCAAACTACTGTTACCACAAGTTCACAAAGGTCACAAGAACACCATAAAGTAAGGTGTGCCCACCTAGAATATTTATTTACACCCCTTTCTTAATTTACTTAAGTAATTAAGTGGAATTTTAAACATATATGTAAACTGCTCCTAAAATTCTACAAAAAATACAGGGGACTCTCTGACCAAAACAGAGACTACTGTAAAAATTTTAACTCAATTTATTCACAGGAACTCTCTGAACAAAATTCACAAGCCCAAAAGACTGATTTTTGTATAAATAACAAAGCATAGTAAAAAGTGTCAAACAACAGATTTCTTAATTTTCTTGGACACTCTAGGGTACCTAGACATGCTCCAAAAATTTATATGAACATTGCACATGTAGAAAAATTACTAAAATTCATTTAATTATTTCCTAGAATCACAAGATAGCATTATAACTTGAAAAGTACTTAAGCACTACTACCCAAATTTTTACCAAAGCTAGAGAAAGTATAAATTTGCCTACTCACCAAATTTCATAATTTTTGGAACACTGAAACTCAAGATATAATTTAAGCAAGTTTGCATGTGATTTAAAACACATTTCAAGGACCTATTTAAATATCCCAGAAAACAAACATCACATATCCAATTTATATTTTTCTAAAATACTACACATCCTGTAGATCCCAACAAAATTTATCTCATAATTTTTGGGCAAGTAAAACCCTAGATCTACATTTTCTAAACATTATCTAAAACTATGACAGAATAAAAGAAATTAAATAAATCGGATTTGTTACTGGGCCGGCCCGGGAAAGACGCGGCCCAAAAACTCGCGGCGTGGCCCGCTCCCGCGCGCGGCCTGCTCGGGCTCCCGCCCGTGCGCGTGTGACTGACCAGGTGGCCCCACCTGTCAGCGAGAGCGAGGCGGAGGGGAGGAGCTGCGGTCGCCGGAGCTCGTCGTCGGTGAGCCAGTCGACGAAATTGGACGGACTAGCATGACCACGTCATCGAACTACAACGATTGGTGGCAAGAACGGGGCGGTGGAGCAACGGAAAGGTGCTCGCCGTCGGGCATGGTGGCACGATGGAGGTGCGCGGCGGTACGCCGGCGACGGTGAGCCCCGACCGCCTCAACCAAGCCCGCCCCAAGTTTCCCGGGGTCACTGGAAAGCTAACTAAGGAAAAAGGAAAGGATGAGAAGGGTGGAGCTGCTCTGCCCACGACGGCCTCAAACTCCGGCGAGGTCCTGAACACGGTCGTGGTGGCGGAAGCGAGCAATGTGGCCTCACCTTCGCTCAAACACTCCCGGAAAGGGGTGGAGGTGGTAGAGGAAGATGCTGCGGGGTCGCTGGCGGGAGGAATTGACCCGAGGCTCGACGACGACGGCGCACGAGCGCGAGGAAGCCCGCGGTGGCAATGGCGCCTCGGTGCTCCGCTCCGGCTCGGAGAGGCGAGAGAGAGAGGGCAGGGCGTGAGTGAGGGTGAGTGGTGGCTCCGTGGCACCTCTTGAAGACGTCGTGACCCGACGGGTGGGGCCAAGGCCGGCGTACGGCTGCCACCGCGTGGCCACGCGTCGACGACGGCCTGCGGCTGGTCGGCCACGACAGTCATGGCCGAAGTCTGACTTAACTGAATCACGTCTGAAACGGTGACTGACAGAGCGATTTTGAGTTCATTTTACTCCTAATACAGCGAGAACCAGGTATGGGTGCTGTTGGCAATGTTGTAGAGCTACATGAGGACTACAAGTTTGTCAATTGGAGTTTGGACTGGTTCGGCCTAGATTTGAAACTACAGAGCTCCAAAGTGGTGCCCCTTGAAACTGAAATGCAGTTTCAGAGATAAACGTCGACTGAAACCCTAACTTCTTGACGCTATATCTCCTAAACTATTTAGAACTAGGTGATGGTGATATTGACAATGTTGTAGAGCTATGTGTGGGCAACAACTTTGTCAATTGGCTCAAGGACTGGTTTGGCCTAGTTTGTGAGTTACAAGTTGCTAAAGGGAGGTACAGTGAAACGGTTTTCAGCTCCACACTTAGCCAAAATGGCTAAGTCCCAAAACAGCCCCTAATACTAACTTGTGGGCCATTTTTGAGCATGTTCTGATCATTTTCATGAGATGTCCACATTAGAACTTTTGTTCCTTATGAAATTCTCTACAACCTTGCTTAAGGTTCCTCCTCCATGCAAGATCTCTAAACTGGACTTTTTAATTGGTCAAACCAGATCACTCCAGAGGTCCAACTTAGTCAACAACATTTGGAAGGGCAATTTGGTAATTTTGGTCAACATGAACATTGCTCCACTACTTACCCTAAATGTAATTAAGGTGTTATAAGACCTAATTAGCCACTCTACACATTGGTTGCACAAAATTCCTAGTGTCACATACTTTGGCACAAGTATTTCAATACTTTCACCCAAATGTTGCAAGCTCCTGTTGCACATGTTGCATGAGTGTGTTGCACAACACTTGCTAATTATGTTACACTAAAGTGGTTGACATATCTCACAAAGGAAATTGCACATAAGGTACTTGTGTGTTGCACACTACTCACTTCTTACTTCACGTGGAATATAAACATATTATAAGCTTATGCATGAATGAATGATGCTTGCTTATGCTCATGCAAATGCAATGCAATTAAGGAGCTAAACACCTGGGGTGTTACATTAAATACTCTATATGTTTTGGACTTCGATGAGTAACCAACAAGAAAACCAATATCACAACATCTTTGAAACTTCCCTAGGTGTTGACGCTTCTTGTAGATGTAGCATTTGCAACCAAACACCCGGAAGAATGAGACGTCCGACTTTTTCCCATTTAGCAACTCATAGGGGGTCTTGCCAAGAAACTTTTGTAGGAAGAGGCGATTTAAAGCATAGCATGCGGTGTTGATTGCCTCAGCCCACAATTTTTCTGGTGTGTTGTACTCATCTAGCATTGTTCTTGCATGGGTGATCAAGGTTCGGTTCTTCCTCTCAACTACACCATTTTGTTGAGGAGTGTAGGTTGATGAAACTTCATGCTTGATTCCAATTTCATCACAATAAGCTTCAATGTTTGTGTTGTCAAACTCTTTTCCATTGTCACTTCTAATCTTCTTTATCTTGACTTCAAATTCATTTTGAGCTCTCTTTGCAAACTTCTTGAAGCAATTTGCCACTTTGGATTTGTCATGAAGGAAGAAAGTCCAAGTGTATCTTGAGTAGTCATCCACAATCACTAGGCAATAGAGATTTCCACCCAAGCTCTTGTAAGTTGTAGGACCAAACAAATCCATGTGAAGAAGTTCTAGCACTCTTGATGTTGACATGTAAGCTTTGGTTGGGTGAGTATTTGCAACTTGTTTGCCGGCTTGACATGCACTACAAGGTTTGTCCTTCTCAAACTTTACATCCTTCAAACCTCTCACTAATTCTTTCTTCAATAGCTTGTTGAGAGTGTTCATTCCAACATGAGCAAGCCTCCTATGCCAAAGCTATCCAAGTGTAGTTTTGGTGAACAAACATGTCATCAAATTTGCATCTTTGGAGGTGAAGTCAACAAGATAGAGATTGTTATATCTAAAGCCTTTGAAAATCATTTGCTTGTCATCTATCTTTGTAACTACCACTTCATTAGGAGTGAACAAGCATTGGTAGGCAAGGTCACAAAGTTGCCCAACGGATAGTAAGTTGAAACTCAATGAAGCAACATAGAGCACATTTGAAAGAGAGTGATCATTTGATATTGCAATCTTGCCTATACCCTTGACTTTGCTCTTTGAATTGTCCCTAAATGTGATCTTGTCTTGACATACCCCATTCTCTTCAAGTGAGGTGAACATACGAGGATCACCGGTCTTGTAGTTCACCTACACACAAGAGATCAAGCCTTTTGTTTAGGGACCCAAACTTGAGAGGGACCCTTGACTTTCTCAACTAGTGACTTGGCAACCCATATTTTCTTTGGCCTATTTTTGTTAGGGGGACCCAAGAACATGACTTTCATCTTTCCACTTGAATCTTTTCTAAGCATGTAATGAGCATTGAAAGCAAAGGGTCTAGCATGCTTGGGCAAGGGTTGTGGTGGTGGAGTTTTGCACTCATGAGCAAAATGACCTTCTTGTCCACACTCAACACATCTTTTTGGCTTGGGCTTTGACTTGCTTTGTTGTTGTTGAGCTTTGGCCTTCTTCTCTTGATTTGCTAAGTAACCAATGCCACTTCTATCCATCTTCATGACGGTGTTCATGAGTAGCTCACTTTGCAAATGTTGGCCTCTTGTGAACTTGCTTAGGCCGGTCTTGAGATGCTCTTTTTCTTGCTTGAGCTTTTTGTTCTCTTCAATAAGTGACTCATTTGATGTTTGCTTTTCAAGAGCCATCAACTTCTTGTTCTCATTCTTGAGCATCTCATTTTCACTCTTGAGCTTGACATACTCATCATAGTTGTCGGACTCAACCACATTCTTGCCTTTGCCGCTAGAGCCTTGCTCAAAGTTCTCAATAATCAAATCATCACATGATGTAGCTATATCAATCTTAACAACTTGGTTAGTAGCATCATGTGTCTCAAGAGCAAGCTCATTAGCAACAATAAGACTATCATAATCGATTTTCAATGTAGTATATTTTTCTTTTAACAAGTTGTGCCTAGTGTTGAGCTCATCATGCTTCTTCTCAAGTTTATCATGTTCATCTCTAAGCTTTTTGTTAGAAGTTTTAAGCTCCTTGAGAGTAGAAGACATAGTTTCATTTTGATCTTTGAGCTCATCACTAGTCTTATGTGCATTCTTAAGCTTAGATGAGAGTGATTCATTTTCATTTTGAAGCTCATCATTTTCATTTCTAGTTCTTCTTATAATTTTAGAATATTTGTTCAACAATTTTACAAGTTCATCATAAAAAGGTGCATCATATTCATCATCACTATCATTGTTTTGTACCTTTCGTTCACCCTTATCCATAAGGCATAGATGAGTAGTGGAAGATGATGGTGAGGGTGGCAGTGAAGGTGGTGATGAAGATGTCAGTGAAGATGATGATGGCCCAATCACAAATGCAGCGACCTTCTCTTTCTCATCGTCGCTCTCATCGCCGGAGGACTCACATGATGACTCAATGTCGGTGAGCCAATCACCAACAATGTAAGCTTTGCCTCCCTTCTTCTTCTTGTAAAACTCTCTTCTCTTGCCATCTTTCTTTTGTATGGCTTGTTCTTCTTTTTCTCATCTTCTTCATCGCTTGAATCATCTTTCTTGCCCTTGTTCTTGTTTTTGTACTTGTCTTTTGGAGGCTTCGGGCATTGATGAGCTAAGTGGCCAAGTTCACCACAATTGAAGCAATCCATCTCGGATATTGGCTTCCTTTTGCTACTTGTGAAGAACTTCTTCTTCTTGCCATTGAACTTGATGCCACTCTTGTTGAGCTTCTTTAGCATCTTGGTGGTCTTTCTCACCATGAGTGCAAGTGATGCATCATCAATATCACTTTCACTTGAGCTTTCTTGCACCATCATGGCTTGGCCCTTCTTCTTTTTCTTTTCATGGCTAGCTTTGAAGGCCAAGTATTTCTTCTTGGAAGATGATGAGCTCTCTTCTGGAGTGATGTGCATGTACATCTCATGTGCATTGATCTTTCCCAATACTTGTGTCGGTGTTGCGGCGGAGAGATCACTTTGGTGAAGTACGGTGACAATGTGCCCATACTTCTCAATGGGAAGAACACTCAAGATCCTCCTTGCAACATCCGATTGACTCATTTCAGTGAGTCCAAGAGCATTGAGATCTTCTACAAGAACATTCAATCGAGTGTATATTTCATTAGCACTTTCTTTGGGAAGCATCTCAAAAGAATTAATTTTCTTTAAAGCAATATGAAAGCGTTCCTCATGCTCACTCTTAGTTCCCTCATGGAGAGCACAAAGGTTTTCCCACAATTCATGAGTGTTTTTGGCATTACGCACATGATTGAAGATATCCTTGCTTAGGCCCCAGTAGAGTGCATTTTTTGCCTTTGCATTCCACCGGTCGTACTTCTCCTCGTCACCACTTGGGTTGGCGGGATCCCTAATAGGGGGAAGCCCTTTGGTTATGGCTCTAAGGCACCCAACATCTATGGCTTCGAGGTATGCCTCCATATGAATTTTCCAATATGGAAAATCGTCTCCCTCAAAAGTGGGAGGTGGTCCTTCCCCATTAGACATCTTGCTCTAGGCGGTGAAGCCTAAATAAAGAGCAACACGGCTTCGATACCAATTGAAAGGATCAAGATGCCCAAGAGGGGGGGTGAATTGGGCTTTTCTAAAAATTAATTGCAAGAATTAAATCCTACAAGCCAAACTTCACCCCTAGTGCCTACTAGTGTTCCTTGTGATTCTACGGGTAAAAGTTTTGCATCCTAAGTTCCAATCCTAGACTAGCATGGCAATTCTAGGAAAGTAAACAAGCAATGAAAGTAATACATGAAAGTAAATGCTTGAAAGTAGGGGTTAGGAATACGGTGATGTTTTCTCGAGGTATCGGAGAGTCGCCACTCCCCACTAGTCCTCGCTGGAGCACCCGCGCAAGGGTGTAGCTCCCCCTTGATCCGCGCAAGGATCAAGTGCTCTCTACGGGTTAATTCTTCGACACTCTGTCATGGCGAATCACCCAAAACCGCTCACAACATGAGTTGGGTCACCCACAAGCTCGTCGGATGATCACCAAACTCCCAATCACCACCAAACCGTCTAGGTGATGGCGATCACCAAGAGTAACAAGCTAGAACTCTCACTTGACGACAACAAGCCTAATGAGAAGATGGATGCACAATTGCTACACTCTTGTCACTAGTGAGGAATCTCAACCTTTGATTCTCAAATCACTATCCTCACTAGGGCTCTTGCACTCCCTTGCACTCCAAAGGTGTTTCTCAGCTGAACAAATGAGCAAGAGTCCTCTAAAAGAGGTGGAGGGGATGTATTTATACACCCCTCAGACAAATCCAACCGTTACCTACCAAATCAGCAAAACTCGTACTGACCGGACGCGCTGGTCAACATGACCGGACGCGCCGGTCGAGTGTAACGGTCAGAAACCAAAAGTCAGCGCTGAGTGACCGGACACGCGCGGTCAGAGATGACCGGACGTGTCCGATCATGCAAGAACCTTACTGGACTTTGACCTGACACTCGACCGTGTCCAATCATAGATGACTGGACACGTCAGGTCAGCTTGGGACCTTACTGGAACGTGACCGGAGGTGTCCGATCACTTCACAGTCGCATCCGATTACACTGTTTACCCTCTGGAACATGTGTCAGACTGATCACCGCATCTGGTCCTCATAGGGACCGCGTCCGGTCAACCAGTTAACGACGCAGTGACTTGTTAGTACCGACCAGACGTGTCCGGTCAAGACAAAGACCGCGTCCGGTCATAGGTAAACTGCTCAAACGACTTCGAAACGCGACGCAACTTGAACCAAGTTGCTTCCAACTGAACCTTGAGCTTTTCTAGAGCTACCTAGTGCTAAGTTTGACAAGTGTGCACCACACCTAAACAAAAGACTCACCTAGGTCAAGCTACTCGCTCATGCCCCCCTTTATAGTACGGTCAAAGGAAGAAACAAAGATCCTAATGACTATTTTGGATGTAACTCAACACCTTGATATCCGGAACTAACCATCCTTAATCTTGTCGTTGATCCTTTGAAAACCAAAACGATTTCCATCAAGGGACATGAATACCATAGTGCCCAAAGCAGTTATCAACTCCATGACCTAACTTACCACTATTTCTGTAAAACACACGTTAGTCATGGTAATAATGCGTTGTCATCAATTGTCAAAACCAACACCAGGGCCTAGATGCTTTCAGCAACCTTTTTCTTTCTTTTAGTAATTTCAAATTCTATATAATTAACTATGTCTAATTCTTCTTTTGGTAATTGTGCATCAAGGAAAACTTTTAGACGTTGGCCATTTACCTTGAAAAGTTTACCTTCACCGTTTTGAAGCGTGACCACTCCATGTGATGCTACTTCAATTACCTTGAATGGTCCTTCCCATTTACTTTGTAGTTTTCCATGTCCGAACAGCTTTACTCTAGAGTTGAATAGTAACACCTTGTCACCTGGTTTGAATTCCTTCTTCTTCAAGCTTTTGTCATGCCACCTCTTTGTCCTCTCTTTGTAGATCTTTGCATTATGATATGCCTTTTCTCGCCATTCCTCAAACTCAGAGAGTTGCATCTTTCTTTTCTCCCTAGCTTCTTCAAAATCCATGTTCCATCTCTTTATGGCCCAGTGTGCCTTGAATTCTAGCTCGATAGGTAAGTGGCATGTCTTCCCGTAGACCAGCTGGTATGGTGACATTCCAAGAGGTGTTTTGTAGGCTGTTTTGTAAGCCCATAGTGCTCCATGAAGCTTGTCCTTCCAGCCTGTCCCCATCTCGTTGACAGTCTTTTGTAGAATGTTATTGATCTACTTGTTTGATGTTTCTGCTTGCCCACTTATTTGATGATGGTATGGTGTCGCAACATTGTGATGGACCCCATGATTGTGTAAGAAGCGTTGAAACTTCCTATCAATGAAGTGAGAACCTCCATCACTACTCACCACACGTGGAACTCCAAAGCATGCAAAGATGGTTTCTGCAAACATCCTCTTAGCATGATTGGAATCTGCAGCTCGACATGGTAGAGCTTCAACCCACTTTGAAACATAGTCAACCGCCACTAAGATGTATTCACACTGCTTGGACTTTGGAAATGGTCCCATGTAGTCGATTCCCCAGACATCAAAGAGTTCTATCTGGAGATTGTTGGTGAGTGGCATGGCATCTCGTGTATTTATGTTCCCATGCCTTTGACATGCTCCACATCTCTAGATGAAATCTTTTGTGTCTTCATACATGGTTGGCTAGAAAAATCCACATTGCCAAATTTTTGCATGAGTGTGGAATGCCCCATAATGTCCTCCATATGGTGATGAATGACATCTTTCAATGATCTTGATTCCTTCTTCCGTTGGTACACACCTTTTGAGTAGACCATCAGAGCAGACTCAGAAGAGGTATGGTTCATCCCATGTGTGGAGATGACTTTTTTGATTGAGCTTACGTTTGTTTTCTCCTGGTGGTACATAACCTGCAACCATAAAATTGACAATATCTGCGTACCAGGGGTTGACGCTCGCAACCTTGTAGAGCATGTCATCTCACAGGTAGTCATTGATGGGCAATTCCTGTGGATTTTCAAACTGCATCCTAGACAAGTGATCGGCTACAGAATTGTCTACTCCCTTTTTATCTTTTATTTCTAAATCAAATTCTTGGAGTAACAAAATCCATCTTATAAGTCATGGTTTAGCATCTTTCTTAGTGAGCAGGTATTTCAAAGCAGCATGATCAGTATGAACAATCACCTTAGTTCCTACTAAGTAAGATCTAAACTTGTCAACAGCAAAAACAACAGCCAGGAGCTCTTTTTCAGTTGTTGCATAATTAAGTTGAGGTCCTGATAGAGTTTTACCAGCATAAGCAATTACATGATGCTTTCTATCCTTTGTTTGACCTAAAACTGCCCCCACAACATAATCACTAGCATCACACATGATTTCAAAAGGTAGCGACCAATCAGGGGGTTGAATGATTGGTGCATAGATGAGTGCTTTCTTAAGAATATGAAAAGCATCTAAACACTTATCATCAAACTCAAAGGGAGCATCCTTGGCTAGCAAATTTGTGAGGGGTCTAGCAATGTGAGAAAAGTCTTTTATAAAATGTCTATAGAACCCTGCATGACCAAGAAAACTTCGTACCCCTTTGGTGTTTGTGGGAGGAGGCAAATTCTCTATTACTTCTATCTTTGCACGATCTACCTCGATCCCATGTTCGGACACCAAGTGTCCAAGCACTATGCCCTCTCTAACCATGAAATGACATTTTTCCCAATTAAGGACTAAGTGCTTTTCCACACATCTTTGCAAAACCTTGTCTAAGTTTTCTAAGCAATCATCAAAAGTTTTTCCATAAATAGAAAAGTCATCCATAAAAACTTCCATAATTTTCTATCATATCAGAAAATATAGAAATCATGCACCTTTGGAACGAAGCCGGAGCATTGCACAAACCGAAAGACATCCTACAATAGGCATAGGTTCCATAGGGACAAGTAAAAGTGGTTTTGCTTTGATCATCAGGATGGATCAGGATTTGATGGTAGCTAGAATACCCATCAAGGAAACAGAAGAAAGAGTGCTTTGCATGCTGTTCCAACATCTCATTGATGAAGGGTAACGGAAAGTGATCTTTCTTTGTTGCCTTATTGAGTTTTCGATAATGTATACACATCCACCATCTGGTGACGGTTCGTTGTGGAATCAATTCATTTCTCTCATTTTTCACCATAGTCATACCTCCTTTCTTGGGTACAACTTGCACCGGGCTTACCCACTCACTATGTGGCGATAGATTATCCCTGCATGTTGGAGTTTCAAAACCTCTTTTTTAACAACATCCCTCATCGCATTATTGAGCCTACGTTGGGGCTCCCTAGATAGTGTATAAGCTAGGTCTATAGGAATGTGATGAGTGCAAAGGGCAGGACTAATCCCCTTAATGTCTTGGAGTGAGTAGCGGAAAGTAGAATGATGCTTTTCTAAAATAGTAAGGAGTCGGATGGTCTCGTATAAAGAAAGTTTATCACTAATTATCATAGGAGACTCCTTGTTGTCATTTAGAAAAGCGTATTTCAATCCTGAAGGAAGGGGTTTTAGCTCAATGAGGGATTTTGGAGGTTCCTGAGTTACATCCAAAGGTAAAGGATTTCATGATTGTTCTATTTCTTTGATGAAATCTTTGGCGAATTCTTCGAGATCTTTGTTGGATGATTCTAGGAAAGACATTCCCATTATCCCCTCCATTGGTTCTTGCTCGGGACTTAACTCCATCTTGGTGTGGAGTGATTGGGTGATGGGAATGGAAAGGTTTAAGCTTTTCCTGAGATGTACATTTACACTCCCCTTTCTTCCTTCATGGATAAGTCTCTCTAGTGGATGTCCAATCAAAAGGTCGAATTCCCAAGTATCAAAAATATAGATACTAAGGTTCACCTTGGTTTCGTCTACTATGATAGGAATGAAGTGAAAGATTCCTTCACTAGGAAGGATTTGGCCTGAGAGACTTTTTAGAAGCTTGGTTGTTGGAGTTAATTTCATGTCTTCAAAAAGTGTATGTGCAAAATACTTAGACATGATATTTACTCCTACAACTAGATTATAAGTAGCATCGAAGGAGGTTTGATGAATTTGACAACTAATAGAGGTAGAAGGAGAATCTAGATGAATGACTTCATGCAAAAGCTCAGATTCTCTCAACCAATCATTACATATGATTGTTGTCAACTCCTTCACATTTTCTTTAAGGAACTTATCTTCGGTTGGATCAAAAAGGTGCTGGTTAGGTGCAGACAGTGCCGAAGACTTCCTAATTGTAGAATAATTCATGGTGTTTCCAAAATTGGAGAAAAGATACTCCTTGAATTTAAACATGTCTTTCGAAAGTGGAATTTCTTCCTCCTTCAGAGGTTCAAGAACTTGGAGGATAGTTGAGGCTTCAAGTGGAGTAGCTAAAGGTTCAGGCTCAACTATCATAGGTTCTTCCTCAGGAGCTGTCTCAACTACGTCTTCTACGGGATCATCGAGAATGCTAGTGTGAGTGTTTTCAAGGATTTTTGTAAGGATTTCTCTCCCTTCACTAGTAGAGAGATGCAAGAAAGAGCCTCTAGAAAATGTATCAAGAAGTTATGTGGTTTCTCCACTAAGACCCACATAAAAGTGTTGCAAGAGCATTTGGTCTTGAATGGAAAGGTCAACGCCAAAATTGAGTAGGTCATTAAAACATGCCCGAGCCATACCAAGAGATTCTTTTTCTTCTTATTTAAAAGTTAGAACCTTTGTTCGAAGTTTAACCATGGAGAGAATGGGAAAGAAATGTAAGCAAAAGCTAGAGCATAAAGTTCCCCAATCTCCTTGTACACTCCCTATGGTTCGGGAATACCAATGTCTAGCTTTTCCCATTAAAGAGAATGGAAATAGCTTCCACCTTAATGTTTCATATGACATGCCTTCAATTTGCAAGCATGCACAAATTAGCTCAAATTCCCGTAGGTGTGTGTATGGGTTTTCATCATCTTCTCCTGAGAATGAATGGTCTCAGACCATATTTATTAAGCACGGATCCAACTCATAGCTAGGTGTGAGGATAGGTTTGGAAGATACTGGTGGCTCTAGTTGGGCACCCGTGGGAGCAGCATATTGATTGATAGGAGTGATGTTATCCATGCTTGAAAAGGAAAGATACAAGGACAAATTTGGTTTGACGAATCACAGCAACCATTTCCCCGGCAACGGCACTAGAAAGCTTGTTGGTATTTTTAACGCATACAGATAAATCCATAAGCGCACGGATACCATTGTAGCTTTCACCCGGAGGGTTTTAAATATCGTATCCACAGGGAAACATGTATGGATCGCCAAATAACTAGTTTATCCAAGGGTAGCAATCAAGGTTTAAGATACGATGGGTGGAGAGGATTCCTATGGTAATGATCCTATGCAAGGCAAGGTTATGATTCAAATGTCCTTCTAATGTTCACTTTGGGACACCGCTAGACGGGAAAGCTCCACAAAGGATAACTCTACCGACACGACTACGGTCCTACTAATTTAAGAACCTACTCAATTCCATGTGGACGGGGCTGTCACCTCCTATAACTACCACACAACAAGTGAATATGGCACAAACATAGGTAACCGACAACCTAAGCACCACGCTTATGCTAACAATTACTACTCTAATTCAGAGCGCTAACAAGAACTAGAGCAATCATAAGAACTGTGAACCAATGAACAAAAGAGTAAGATAAATACTTGAATAAAGATCAATTACCAGAAGTATCACGGAAGCAAACTCAGAGAAGCCTGAATCCGTCAAAGTACAAGCCAGAGAGGGAGCACCGACATGCCGGCACCACCTCCAACTCTTCCCTCGTTCTCTATTTCTCTATTTTGCTAAGACTAGATCCTAATGAGGACTAATCTTCTATTGATGGCTAGCTATGGAGAGGAGATCCATTCGAGGGACCCCTCTCAGCTGATCCCAACTAGAGAAAATGAATTAGGGTTTTAAGGGATGCCCCCTCCAGGGGCCACGGGTCTTGCTTATATAGCCCTCTAGGAAGCACCACAGTCGTCGGATCAAACCGACCTTGATCAACGACTTTTTATTGATTCTCAAAGGCAGTGGAGGCGGGATCTGCGAGGTGGAGCCTGATTGGCTGAGCCACTGGGGCGGGCACCCAAGGAGGGGGGCGGGTGACCCACTTTTAGGCCCATTTCGCCTCCTGTTTGTTTCTAGAGTCTTCTCATACCTTCCACATTCTAGAAAAGTTGTTCGTACCCCTTTTGTCTCTATGTGAACCTGACATGTGGGCCTTCCTTGGTTCTTTTCAGCTGACACCCTGTAGAAACAGACATTCACCAAAACTCGTGGAATTCTGTCAGTAAACCCCCTATATCTAAGTGGTAATTATGTTTAGTCCCTTTTCCATGCTTTGTTGACGGTTAAAACAGACACTTATCAACCGTCAACAGAGATCAAGCAAGATCTTGGTCGGTTAGAATAGGAATCCTTATTTGGTCAGCTATGGCAATTGTAATCGACTAGGATTAGTTTCTAGATTTGTAACCCTGCCCTCCGGACTGTATAAGGCGGGCAGGGGACCCCCTCAAGACATCTCATTACACCTCTCCATATAGAGCAATACAATCTAACACAGGACATAGGTATTATGTGCTCACAGCGACCGAACCTGGATAAATCCTTGTGTTTGTCTTACCTCACCATCTAGTTCGTAGCTTGTGCACCTATGTGCGACAATCTACTACCTTGGGCATACCCCTCGGTAGACTGCCGACCATATCTCATTGACAGTTGCACGCTAGGTAGGGGGTGTGCGTATAGCTTCCAAGGTGAGCAAGATGGTCATCATCCCCGACTCCACGGCCATGGCAGATGGTCTCTCGTTCACCCTCAACCAGATCACCTAGACCACAGGCGTCAACAACTTCAATGCCACTACCACGGAGGAGGCGCAGATCCGATCTGCGTCGATCACATCTTTATCGGCTACGACTCCGATCATGCTAGCTATAGCTCCGACCACCCCAGCAATGGCTCCAACTACGTCGACAACTCGTTGACCACTTCCCAGCTACAAAGGGAGGATGATCGACAACATCGACCTGATCGAAGCTATCGACCAAGTCGGCCACAAGCTCTCGCAAACCCTGACTTTGGTAGATTTGATCCAAAATCAATCTACCGAGCAGGTACTTCTTCACCACAATAGATCTACCCAACTAGTTTGGGTTCGCCGTCCAACACGGCTAGATACAGATCTAGTGGTCACCGCTACTCCTAAAGGACGTACGGTACGCCTTTGCCTAGTTCCTACACCTGGCCTCAGGCTCTCTGAATACCAAGCCCTGACAGAGGATTGCTAGGCCCTCCCATATGGCCTGAGAAATGTTGCTTCTGAATATGTGTATCGTACACCTTATCTGTTCATGGGTCCCATGGAGCGAGACCATGTTTTAGACTTGTACTTCTTGGATATACCTCGACCATCACCAGGCAACGCCGTCAACATGGTTAGTATCTAGGAGAATCATGAAGGCTTGGTTCATACACTTCCTGAGGATGGCAACTCTAGCACCTGATCTACACGCTCTGTCCAAGGCTGAACACCTTGAAGATGATGGATACGATATGGATCCATTACCGTACCCTCCGGGTTTCTCTCTGATCCCAAGGTTCCCATCGAGATGTGGCGACATGGTGCTCAACGTCAGCAATGATGAGCCCATAGTCGAGGGAGAAACCGATGAGCAATGGCAGCTTCACGAACTGTGCAACATCGGCCGCGCCAAATGCCATCATTTGGAGGCCGAAGAAGAAGAGTATCAAAGGGACCCCGACCAAGAGATCTAGCCAACGCCTTTGACAGGGTTGGCGAACAGCAAGTTTTTAGGACTCCAAGTGCCAACATGGCTATTGCCATGGCCAACTTGGACCGCTTACTTGACCAACTAGAAATCCAGTAGGTCTACGAAGACATTCATGCACATCTGATCGCTGCTATAGGCCAAACCGTCGAGCTAGCTAAACGAGCTCAGATTACCTCAAGCACATCAATTGCATCTAGCCAAAGTCATCACGTTTCAGAACACCCAAGTCACCAACAACCATCTAATCCGTGCAATGGTCCACCCCCAGTCAACCCTTGAGACAGTGGCGGCGGCAGCGATGGTGGTAATAGCGGTGGCGACAGTGACGATGCTCACGGAGGTGGTCATGGTCATCGGGATAACAACCGCAATCACCGTGGTAATCAAGATCAGGAAGTGAATCAAGACCCCAACCACGATCTCCGCCAGAAACTCCCTCCACATGATGCTCGCAGTCACATCCTCAGTTGTGCTAATGACCGTCAAGCTTATGAGAACATCAATCGCATCAAATACAACACTGAGCATGGTCCTCTCGGCATAAAATAGTTCACTTCTCATCTCCGATAGGTCATATGGCCGAAGAACTTCAAGCTCGAAAAGCTTAGGAAGTACGACGGCAAGGAGAACCCTGAGAACTGGATCACACTTTATGAGATCACCGTCTGATTAGCTTCAGGCGATGAACACATAATGGCTAATTATCTTCCAGTTGTCCTTGATCAAGCAGGTCATCAATGGCTCTTGAGCCTACCGAAGAACTAGTTTGGTAGCTGGGCAAAACTCAAGCAGACCTTCATCGACAACTTCATCGCCACGTGTGACCAGCTGAGCAATAAGTATGACCTCGAGCGCATACGTGACTGCAAGGACAAGTTGCTACGTGACTACATCCAACACTTCTCGGATATGCACCTCAAGATCCCCAAGATCTCTCATGACGAGGCAGTCTCGACCTTCATCAAGGGTCTCCATCATTATGATGCCCTTAGAAGCAAGCTGCTCTGGAAATGGCCAACCACGGTCTCTGAGTTGCTCGCTACCGCCAAAAACTACACAGACGTAGATGATGCTGAAAAGATAATCAAGGAAGATGTGGGAGGGCCATCATGCCCCGAACACCCACCATGTCATGACGACAACTATGATGACTATGGTCGGAACAACAACCACGACCATCGTGATCGGTGCAATGACAATCACGACCACCGAGACAACTGTGATCCGTGGTGTGACTGCCGTGACACCTATAGAGGCAAGCGTCCCTGTGAGGACGATCATGAAGTCAACACGGTTAAGGAGCCAAGTGGTCACCACGACTACTAAGATGACTACAACAAGGCCCTGAAGGGTCCATGCTAGCTTCATCCCAAATCCAATCACACCATGGGGAATTGTCGCTTCCTCAAGAACATCTATGCCAAGCAACTCGCTGCCAATGACGCTGCAAGGGTTAACAACAAAGCATAACGACAAGATGATGATGACGACAATGACAAATAGGACAGAGATCTTGTTCATCAATACATCGCTCCCACCAAAACCGTCCACTCCACCTTCGACGAAAAGGTGTCTCTGGAATCCAAATGCGAGCACAAACTGCTCAAACGGGCTTGCATGAGCATCACCAACACTGATGGCCTCATCATTGATCCTAGGTTTCTAGCTTGGTCTCATTGAGAAATCTCCTTCAACCGTGAAGACCGGTGGGCCGTAATTCAGAGTCATATGGCTATTAAGTCCTAGGCCCTACTCAAATACTGGAAGATGTATTTTGATGGTTCCCTCAACATCGATGGCGTAGGAGCAGGCGTGCTCTTCATTTCACCAAATAAAGATGAAATCTGCTACGTCCTCAGGCTTCATTTCCCTGCATCTAATAATACTACAGAATATGAGCCTACCTCCATGGCATACAGATTGCGGTCAAGCTTGGTGTCAAGGGCCTGTATGTCTATGGCGACTCGGCTCTAGTCATAAACTAGCTTAATAAAGATTGGGACACGACTAGCGAGAAGATGGATGCTTACTACAAGGAAATCAGAAAGTTGGAAGGCAAGTTCTACGACATCGAATACAAGCATGTGGTCCAGGAGAAAAACAAAGCAGCTGATGCATTGTCTAAGTTAGGGTCATCTCGAGCCAATGTCCCACATGGCATGTTCATCCAAGATCTTGTCAACCCATCAATCAAGGAAGAAGAAGATCACATGGTCAAAAAGCCTCTAGACCAACAACTGGTGGCCACGGTTCCCCCTTCGATCACTACGGAACCTTCTCTGACCACTCATACTTTGCCTTTGACCATTGATAATAGTGACTAGAGGGTACCCTTTATCAAGTATCTACAGGATGGAACTAGTTATACTAACTGAACAGAGAATGAGCGCCTTATACGCCGTAACAAACAACATATATTGGTCGATGGCGTCCTCATGTGCAAGAATGCGAAGGAAGAAGTCTTGATGAAGTGCATCACTTAAGGGGCAGACATTAAACTACTCAAAGAAATTCATAGTGGCACCTGCGGCAATCACGCCACCTCTCGAACCCTAATCGGTAAAGCTTTCCGAGCAAGATTCTACTGGTCGTCCGCTGTGGCGGATGCAGAGAAGTTGGTACGGCACTACGACGGGTGTTAATTTTTCACAAAGCACATACATGTACCAGCACATGAGATCTAGACCATACTAGCCTCCTGGCCCTTTACGTGCTGGGGACTGGATATGATTGGGCTCTTTAAGCCAGCCCCTAGAAATTTCAAATGCGTGTTCATGATGATTGACAAGTTCTCCAAGTGGATTGAGTACATGCCCTTGACCAAGGCATCCTCAGAAAAAGTGGTCAAATTCCTCGACCAGATCATACACCGTTTTGGCCTCCCTAACAACATCATCATAGACCTAGGGACTCAGTTCACTAGCAGTACATTCTGGGACTTCTGCGATAAAAGGAGCATTGTTGTAAAGTATGTGTCAGTGGCGCATCCCAGAGCTAATGGGCAGGTTGAAAGGGCAAACAGCATGATCCTTAATGTGTTGAAGAAAAGACTGTACAGAGAAAATAAGAAAGCACTAGACAGATGGCTCAAGGAACTATTGGCTGTGGTCTGGGGTCTTCGAACTCAGCCCAGTCGCAATACGGGCACCTCTCCCTACTTCATGGTCTATGGTGCAGAAGCGGTGCTCCCTGCTGATATCGCTTTTTGGTCACCAAGGGTTGAGAATTTTGACAAGGACAGGTCTGATGAGTCATGAGAACTTGAGGTAAAGTGCTCTGAGGAACGACGGCTTGATTCTAGTGTGCGTGCTGCCAAGTACCTCACTATACTACACAAGTATTACAATAAGAATGTCAAAGAGAGGTTCTTCGTGGTCGGTGACTTAGTCTTGAAATGGAAGAAGAATCAAGACGGCATGCACAAGCTTTCATCACCGTGGGAGCGACCATTTGAGGTCACAGAAGTTACATGGCCTACTTCCTATAGGCTGGCTTATCTCGATGGCACTGTGCTGCCCAACTCCTGGCATATTGATAAGATCAGGCATTTTTACCCTTGAAGCACTGAAAAAGAAAGATATGTACCCCTCTTGTACTTTGATTATTTCAATAAAGTGTCTATGTTTCATTCAATGTGTTTGCCTAGAGACTACTTTTTATCAATGTTTTATAATAGACCAGTTGATAGACCACCATTCTTTTTCGAGTTCTTGAAGCCAGCCCCGTCTTCGACTTCTACCCACGCGTGCATGAGACCCCCTCTCTACGCTCCGAGTGGTCGGCGGGCGCTCCCTGGTTTGACCTGTGTGCTCTTACGTGCGAACAGGCTCCATGCCTCACTCTCAGACCATAGATTTGGCTAGGGCTGTATGGATTCAATAGGATGACGTGTCTCCCAACTACTACAACTAAAACAGAACACTTATAAATTCTAACTTAGTTATCGTCCACACAATATACAAGCTTCAAACATTTTTCATACAAAAACACAATAAGCTAACATTATCTTAACAGTACATTATTACAGACTTCCCTGATGAGGCACAAGTCTACAGTAAACTAAAACTATCCTTCTTTCTACAGCTAAAGGCTACTAGCTAGTTGGTGCTCGGGGCTCAGGCTGGATGCTGCTCTTCGCCGTCTCACTGCTCGATAGTGGCGGTGCCGCCTTGGCTAAGGAAGCTAGTGCCACTAGGGTTTGGCTGGTCGAGACTGTAGCCTCTGGTCGCTCCATGAATGAAGATTCTGGCACCAAGGACTGGCTGGTCAAGACCGTAGCTCCCGATAGCTGATTCCAAGATGATGGCTCCTGCGCCGGTGGTGACGACGTCCCACACAAGTTGATGTTGCCTATTATTGAAGCCGACAAGTTAAGCAACTAGATTTGTAGTTCATCTGCTTGCTTCGGGCCAACCTCCTTGGGATACCCCAACTCAAAGCGCTTGAAGTCGATCAGTGGGTAGTGCACGCGCACCATGTTGAGTACATGGGCGCTCGTGTATTCCCCGACCTCCTTCATGAACTAATGAAGCCATCCCAAGGCACGCTGGCACTTGTCGAGTACTCCAAGTGGTGGTGCTCTGGTCTCGGTTGCTAGGAGCTCTGGGTCGATCAGGTCCAACACTGGCATGATACCACCCACTATTTGGTTGCACCGACCCTTCCAGAGAACTTAGTCCTTCTCGAGCTCGAGAGTCTTCGCTAAATAGGTGTCACGATCTTTGATAACCTCTTTGAGGTGCTTTTTCGTGTTCACCTTTAATTCTGCAGAGCAGTATTCTGGTCAGGGAAGTATCATATGGAAACATACTAAACTAACACAGTAAGACCAAGACAACCAACACTTACTATTTAGCTCTAGGTTCTTCGTCTTCAGCTCCTCGGTCATCTTTCTGGAATGCTCCAGGAGCTGCGCATGGTCTTGTACTAGCTAGTTGTTTGTTGCTATCAGTCGGGTGCACTCTCTGACCACGCATGAGTTGTCCTCTCGAAGACAAGCCACTTCATTCGCCAGGCCTACAGACAGGCTGGTCAGTACAAGAATATGTATTAACAACACTTTTTAGTGCTCGGGGAGACACGGTAGGACAACTTACCTGTCCTCTCATGCTCTTTCTGGCTGAGCTAGATGATGGTGTTGTGTTGAGATGTCTCTAGCTCTGCCTTTTCCTTCTCGGTGGCCTCGAGCTTTTTTGCGTAGTAGATCCACTTCGGCTGCCAGCTCCTGATTCTCCTTGAATGTTGGTTCAATTTGGCCAAAGCACCGCTTATGGTACTTCACTGTCTTAATGTATCCTATAAGGTGAACACAGTATCATTCAAGAAAATGCATCATAATACTAGTCTAAGAATGCACAAGACGGTAGCTTACCTGTACTTCGGCTATAAGCCGCTTCGCCGTCAGCTCGACCTTTTTTATCTCGTTAGCTGTGGGGATTTCTTCATGGCAGATATAGTGATCCCCACGTTGATGGCACACAAACACATGTTGATGACTGTCCTAGGGATGTCCCTAAATCTCCTCAAGGACGTCATCATCATCAGACATCGCGGCATCAGCAGTCTTGGGCTGTTCTTGCTGCTAGCCAGCTTTGGCCTCCTCCTGTCACCGGCTTGACCCGGCATCAGCATACCCTAGGCTGCTCCCGAGCTCTGACAACACCACCGGAGTTTTCCCCTGAGTCGTGGCGTCAGGTAGAACACCCTCCTATGTGCTCAGGGTGGCCACAGCCTGCTCTGGTGCTTCCTGTCTGGGCTCGGTGACTCGCCTCTCCTCCGTTGCTGCATGGTCCATGATCGATGCCTCCGGAGGCACCTGTTCGGATGTCCTCTACTCGGCGGCTGTCTCCAATGTCATTGGCTAGATTGGGATAGGTCCTGGCACTACCTGCTTGCTATTTGTTGTCGTGGTGGCCGATGATGGCCTCCCACCGGCGGCAAGCTGCTCGGGGATCTCTGTCGACGCCGAGCTGAAATTTGATAAACGCACAGTTGATGATGCCTATTACTATCTTCCATTCCTACTAATACTTACTGAAGTGTGCAGATACTTACATGTCCACCTAGTGATGTGCGGCTAAGAATGTGTGACAACACGGTCACCCTCAGCTCCCTTGCTGGCCAGATGAGCTCTAGCCACCCTCACTTGGCGGCACATGTGATGCAGCCGCAGTGGACGCCGTCGGCATTCCCAGCGATGGTGCCAATGCTGGTTTCAATGGTCCCTCCTGGCTTGTCTGCTCTACGCCCTTCCTTTGATGAGTAATGAGTAGATCAGTGGTCAGGTTTTCTTCTTCGTCTTCATCCGACCAGCTTTGTATCATCCGATAATGCTTGTTGGTCGGATTCTCCAGCATCCCCATGGTTTCAGAGCTCCTAGGCATCTTCTTCAAGTGTTCGAGGGCAACTGGGTGCTTATTAGTTGTCCTACTCCTAGTGTCTGTATCGGTGCTCAGTGCTTCGTCTCCCTCCTCATCATCGACGTGAGCGTAGCATTGCTACACGTTCTGCGGTGGGGCTCCATGCTCCTCGGGTGGTCCATCCCGGGCTCCAAGGACACGTATAGCATGTGCCTTTCAACACCATGCACCTAACACCACAAGGACAACAGGGATTACAACAGATGCTTTTATCAACTATGTGATTGACATAAGAGACAGATGCTAGAGATACCTTCGGAGCTGGTCGGATGAGCTTGTACGCATGCATGATGACGCTCAATGGATGGTATGATAGATCTACCAGGTTGAACAGCTCCACAATCCTCTGCTTGATCTCATCCTCGTGCAGCCGATTTAGACGCATTCTGGTCTGCTCAGCTGAGCCCTGGTACTCGTAGCCGGTGTGCACCCTCTTCTGGCAAGGCAGTACTCGCCGACTGATGAAGCTCCTAGCTATGGCTGGTCCATCTAGATGGGTCCACGAGGTAGTTCCATGAGCTCCCTCACCTACCTGGTGTACTTCAGTTTCTCATTCCAGCTAACTCTCTTCTCCGGGATGTAACCAACGTCACAAAGGGTGGCGGTGTTGGGCTCTTCTCAGATGTAAAACCACTTTTTGTACCAATCACCAAGGGAGGTGTTCTAGGGGCAGCTGAGGTACTCCGACTTCATTTTGTCATAAAGTGTTAGGTACACTCTGCTAGTGATCTGAGATCCCCCTTGGATCCCTTCTTCCGAAGACAAAACAGGTAACAAAAAAGATCAAAATGTGGTAGAAATCCACCAAAAGCTTCACATAGATGAACGAAGGTGGAGACGAGAAGGATTGAGTTGGGATGCAGATTACAAATCCCAATCTCATAGTACAGGCAAAGACCTTGGAGGAAAGGATTAATAGGAACCCCAAATCCCCTCTTGAAGAAATCCTCGAATACAATAATCTCACTAGGTTGGGGATCGGGGAAGCCTTCCGAGTCTGACGCTCTCTAGCCTCTGAGCTCCTTGTCATGGGGCACCCCCAGGCGACGAGATTGTTGATGGACGATTCGGTGGACTTTGACTTCCACCACTCCTCCCTCATCACCTCATCCCTTTTTAGCGCCTCCGTCTTGGCCATCCTCTACCTCTCTCACCTCTTTGCTTTGGCTTGGCTAGCGAACAGAGAGTGCGTCGCTTCTAACGACGGCGAGGTGTGCTAATGGTGGCCATGGAGTCAGAATGCAGAATGCGGCTAGAAGAGGAAGGCGATTGGTTTACAAAGGTGACTGTTGGGCGTAAATAGGGAATGGCCGCACAATGGCTATTTATCCTATTAACCGCGCTATTCCACCTCCCCGAGATTTTTGGGGATCGTGCATGTGAAACATGGCACACGCTGTGTAGTTTCTACTTTTTCACCGACACCCACGCCAGTAAATGTGCTCCCTCGGTTACAACATGGGAGGGCCCACACTAACGCGCCTTGAGAGGTGCCGGCCCATAGTGTGATTGACAAGATAAAAGCATGACTGCCACGTCACATCAGGAAGATTTTTGAGACAAAAAAGAGAGAAGAGAGGCAAAATATGACAGAGAAAAAGGTGTTGGAGCTACACAATGTTTGGGGACTGGTCTGGCGACTACAGTCTATCTCAGATCACCGAGCATGATAAACTCCCCAATCATGCTCGGGGACTCGTCGATCACTCTCTGAATATGCTCGGGGACTCGTCGACCATGACTTACGCCGTGCTCGGGGACTGTTTCGACCACTCCTCGACCACGGCTTGAGGTCTGGTTTCCTTGGCTACATGTGAAATTTACTCGCATACAATTGAGAGATCAGCGCTTTTTTGGACTTTGCTACAAGGCTCATACTTCGCCTTCTAGCAAGCTCAGGGACTACATCGGTATGATGCACCTATTGGTGCATCTCAGTATCAAGTTTCCAAGAAGGTTCATTTTAGACCCTGGCACCACATGCCTACGTCACCTATTACCAGGCTCAGGGACTAAGTGGGCACACTTCACCTTGAGGTAAATATGCTTTTTTTGACCCCTACGCTTTGTTTACCCTGCTTACATTTCTTTTCAGAAATACATGTGGGCACACTTCACTAGGAAAGAAATCTTTTTCTTTTTCTCAAGAGCACCATGCATTCTTCAGACAACCTACTTCTCTGGCAACTACGGTGGTCGGCTATATTTCAAGCTGGTCAGACGCCTGCAACCACTGCTCGGATGGCGTCTTGACTGGTCGGAGACGTCAAGAACTCAAGCTTCACTGTTCGGAGAAGGTCAAGACGGCGTGTCGCATCATAATGCATAGTGCTCGGGGACTAGCTGTGGGGGTATTAACCCCTATACCCTTATGGCTAGACTTGGGCCGGCCCAAACCAGAGGGCCCATCCCACTAGAAGATGACGCGTGGCCCAGTCGATCTGCTCGGCATCCCACGCAAGGAAGGAAAGCAAACTTTGAGATCAAACAAGATTCTGGTCGGTTAGAATAGGAATCCTTATCCAGCCAACTATGGCAATTATAATCGACTAGGATTAGTTTCTAGATTTTTAACCCTGCCCCCTGGACTATATAAGGTGGGCAGGGGACCCCCTCAAGACATCTCATTACACCTCTCCATACAGAGCAATACAATCTAACATAGGACATAGGTATTACGCCCTCACGACAGCCGAACCTGGATAAATCCTTGTGTTTGTCTTGCATCACCATCTAGTTCGTAGCTTGCACACCTGTCTGCCAACAATCAACTACCTTGGGCATACCCCTCGGTGGACTGCCGACCATATCTTGTCGACATCTACCTAAGGCCAAAAGGGTTGCACGGTGAGTCGGGGACGTAGAGGAGCTCAAGGTGCGGCTACTACTATGAGAAATTGGATGAGGGTGCTTGGATGCAGTGGATTTCTTGGTGGCGGCCGCTGGCTCACCTCTGGTGGCCACTCGCTCGGTGGAGAAGAAACAGGGAGGGAATGGAATGGCGAGAGAGGGAGAGAGAACGGCGTCGACTTGGCCTTCACATGTGAGCGTTCACCCGCAACGTAGAGGAGCTGGCAAGGCATGAATGCCACATAGTGGCTCGACTCTAAACTGGTCAACCACATCATCCGACGAAACTTTCTGAATGTCCTAAATCAAAGCCTGATAGCGAAACTTCGACGTCCGATTACTCCTAATCCAGGCCGATCTAGTGTGAGCCGTAATTAGCAAAATTATGGAGGGACATGAGGTCTACAAGATTGTCAACTAGAGCTCGAGCTGGTTCTACTGGGTTTGCGAGTTACAATGCTCCAAAGGTGGTCACTTTGCAACTAAATCAAAGTTAAGACTTAACAAATTTGGCTAGGTGCTAAATAGCATGCCAAAACCAACTTGTGGGCCCTGTTTTAGCATGTTCCAGCCATTTTCATGAGATGACCCTAAAACAACTTTTGTTCCCTAAAAAATTTGCTACAACTTTGGTTAAGGGTGTACATCCATGCAAGATCTCTAGTCTAGGCTTTTAAATAGTCAAACAAAAACACTCTATAGGTCATCAAATGGTCAAACTTCACCTAGAGGGCAAATTAGTCAATTTGGTTAACATGAACAGTGCTCCACTAATTACCCTAAGTTTAGTTAAGGTGTATTAGGACATAATTAACCACTCTAAACATTTGTTACACCAACTTCTAAGTATCACATATGTTGAAACAAACAAAACAAGCAAGTCACTTCATTTGTTTCAAAACCATGTTGCACTTGTTTCATGACTTTGTTGCAAAGCTCGAGCTTGTCATGTTACACTAAAATATTGCCATGTTTCAATGTATGGAAAACACATGTTGCATCTATATGTTGCACAACCCACATTTCATAAGCAATCAATTATGAAACAAGCACAAGTGAGAATGTTGCATACTCATGTTTCAAGCAACAAAATGCATAATGAGATGAATGATGCTCATGCTTATGAAATGAAAAATGCAATTTGTGGGAGCCAAACACTTGGGATGTTACAGCCTTCTCCTTATAAAAATCTCGTCCCAAGATTTGGAAAGCGTACCATTCGTTATAGAATTTAGGATAATTGTCCTTTAAATAATCTTCCCACTCCCAGGTCACATCTCGTTCACTATGATTACTCTAGACCACCTTGTATAACTTAACTACTCGATTATGCGTCACCCTTTCTTGAGTATCTAGAACTTGCATGGGCTTCTCCTCATAAGGGAGATCAGATTCCAATTTGATTCTCCTCACTGCTACTCTTTCCTCAAGAATGCAAAGAGATTTCTTTAGTTCAAAAACATGGAATACTGGGAAGATAGCTCCCATTTCATGAGGTAGATTGAGTTTATAGGCTACTCTTCCACTTTTCTCGATAATCCGATAAGGTCCAACATATCGAGGCTCAAGCTTTCTTTTTATTCCAAAACGCTTTACGCCTCTCATAGCTTTAAGCCTTCAGATAGACGTGGTCACCTACTTCAAACTCAATAGGTTTTCTTCTCTTATCTGCATAGCTCTTTTGTCTAGCCTAAGAGGCATTCATATTTTTCTGTTTAGCTCGGACTTGTTCTTCGGCTTCTTTTATGAAATCAATACCATAGAATCTTCTTTCTCCAAGTTCCACCTAGTTCAAGGGAGTCCTACACTTGTGACCATATAAAGCTTCAAATGAGCCATCTTGATACTCTCTTGATAACTATTGTTATAAGAGAATTCAGTGAGGGGCAACCATTTCTCCCAAGAGCCTTTGCAAAAGATAAGGCAAGCTCTAAGCATATCTTCAAGAATTTGATTAACACGCTCAGTCTGCCCTGAGGTTTGCGGATAATAGGCAGAACTACGAATTAGATGAGTGCCAAGATTTTGATGTAAATGTTCCCAAAAACAAGCCCTGAATTGAGGTCCCCTATCAGAAACAATGGATTCGGGCACACCATGGAGATGCACTACTTGTTGGAAATAAACGTCAGCATACATGTGAGGATGATAGTTAGACTTGACAGGAATAAAATGAGCGGATTTGTTTAGGCAATCCATGATAACCCAGATTGAATCAAAACCATTTTCCGTAGTGGGTAACCCAACAATGAAATCCATAACAATTTCTTCCCACTTCTAGCCAGGAATAGAGAGTGGCTGCAATAACCCAGGCTTCATGTGAACAGCCTTGACTCTACAACAGTTATCACACCTAGCGATGTAGGCTGTGATTTTTTCTTCATCTTGGTCCACCAGTAGTAAGGCTTGAGGTCTTGATACATTTTACTACTACCAGGATGGATGGACAATTTAGAATAATAGGCTTCAGTCATAATTTGATTTCTAAGTTCTTTGTCTTTGGGTATGACAAGTCTATCATTGAACCAGAGAATTCCTATGTCATCCACGCTAAAGTGCTTGGTTTCTTGCTCTTTCATCTTCCGCTTGATGTGAAACACACCCACATCAGTCTTTTGGAGCTCGATAATTTGACTTCTAAGAGAGCAATCCACAGTAATGTTGTGAGTACCATAGGATGAAGGAGATGTGACAGATGAAAGTCTTCACTAACCAAAGAATTGCAATGAGATTTTTGACTAAAGGCATCCGCAACAACATTTGCCTTGCCAGGATGGTAGTGCACTTGAAGATTGTAGTCCTTGATTAGCTCTAACCATCATTGTTGATGCATGTTCAACTCTAGTTGAGTAAAGATATACTTGAGACTTTTATGGTTAGTATAGATGTTGCACACATTACCAAGCAAGTAATGTCTCCAAATCTTTAGGGCATGAACAACTGCGGCTAGCTCTAAGTCATGAGTAGGATAATTGGCTTCGTGCTTTCGAAGCTGGCGCGAGGCATAAGCAATGACTCGGCCCTCTTGCATAAGAACGTACCCCAAACCGGTGCTCGATGCGTCACAATAGACATCAAAAGGCTTCTCGATGTCAGGTTGTGCCAAAACAGGAGTAGAAGTTAGTAAGGTCTGCAAAGTGTGGAAAGCCTCTTCACACTTTGGAGTCCAAACAAACTTCTCATCCTTTTAAAGTAATCGAGTCATGGGCTTGGCTATTTTAGAGAAATCCGAGATGAAGCGACGATAATAGCTAGCCAATCCAAGGAAACTTCAGACTTCTATGACTGTAGTAGGTGCCTTCCAATCTAGCACTTCTTGCCCTTAGTAGGGTCAACCAAGATTCCGTCTCTAGATAACACGTGACCTAGAAAAGGTACCTTGTTCAACTAGAACTCACATTTGCTGAACTTGGCATAAAGCTGATTGTCACGCAATCGAGTTAAGATAATTCTCAGATGTTCAGCATGCTCTTCTTTATTCTGAGAATAGACAAGGATATCATCGATGAAAACTACTATGAACTTGTCCAGTTCTGGCATGAATATCAAATTCATCAGGTACATAAAGTGTACAGGAGCATTTGTCAATCCAAATGACATGACAAGATACTCGAACAAGCCATAATGAGTAGAGAAAGCCATCTTAGGTAAATCTTCAGGATGAATTTTGATCTAATGGTAGCCAGACCTTAAATCAATCTTAGAGAATACCTTAGCTTTAGATAGTTGATTAAAAAGAATGTCGATGCGAGGAAGAGGATACTTATTCTTGATGGTCACAACATTGAGTGGTCGATAGTCCACGCACATGCACAGAGATTCATCCTTCTTCTTCACAAAGATAGCAGGACAACCCTAAGGAGAAGAACTAGGCCAAATCAAACCTTTCTTCAACAGCTCGTTCAACTGAATTTTTAGCTCAGCCAACTCATTGGGTGGCATTCTATAGGGCCTTCAAGAGATAGGAGCCGTACCTAGAATGAGTTCTATCTTAAATTCCACTTCATGATCCAGAGGTAATCTAGGCAAGTCATTAAGAAAGACATCTAAAAACTCATAGACAACCGGTATATCCTCAATGGCCTTGGCTAGAGTAGCGTTGGCCATGTTGTGGATAGCGATATCATGAGGAAGTTGAACTAGAAAACCCTTCTTATCTACAGGATCCCTCAACATTACCACACAGTTGATGTATCGATCAACACCCCATTACCACTCATCCACTTCATTCCTAGGATTACATCGATTCCCAGCCCGGGTAGAACTACCAGATCAACTAAAAACTCTCGATCACCAATCTCAATCCTCACATTATTAACTTCTTGATTCATCAAGATGTTCCCAGCAGCACTAATACAATAACCACCCTTGGCAATTGTAATCACATTTAGTTTACGCTCAATTGCAAAAGTAGAACTCACAAAGAAATGTGAAGCACCCAAATCGAAGAGTACAACTACAGGATGATCATTAACAAGAAACTTACTAGCGATGACCACTTCACTAGCAGGAATTTCCTCAATAGTAGTATAGTGAACACGCCCTTGATGAGCGTTTCCCTGAGAATTCTACTTGGGAGAATAAGGACAACTGTTAGCCCAGTGACCAGGCTTGTTGCAATTCTAGCATGGCCTGTTTGATGGTGGTACATAGGAACTGTCTTGCCTAGAAGTATTCTTTGGCAAGCAAACTATGTATCCCTTGTGAAAACTAGTCTTAACTTGATTCATGAACTCTTGTTGCCTTGAGTCAGCTTCATGAACTCGGTATGCTTGATTGCCATAAGACCAGGAGGAATAAAATGGACTTTGAAAGCATCCTTGAATTGGTCCCAAACGACCTCCACATTAGCGAGAAAGGTGGTTCTATGATGATTCCACTAGATGCCTGCAGGTCCCTGCAGTTGATGACCAACATATGAGGCTTTTAAACCTTCAAATAACCTGAGCAACTGGAATCTCTGTTCTATGGTGCTCAACCATTCATCAGCTTGTAATGGTTCTTCTGCTTCTCTAAAGATAGGAGGCTTTGTGTCCATGAAGTCCTTGAAGCTACTATACAGATTTGGTTTGGGTCCCTAGCAGAATGTCGATTATCACGGTTAACCAGTTGGCGCATAGCTTCAGCCAACAAATGCTGGCTTTCAACAACCATCTGCATCAGCTTAGCCAGTGTGGGTGGTGGCAGAGAAGGTGGTGGTTGTTCCTCATCCCCAACGCCATGACCGCAACGAAGATTGTAAGCCATCTGCAAAAATGCATAGCCAATAAACACTAATGATGTGGAAAATTTATAGATGAATTGTGTAATTATGCCAAACTGATTTCATTGGAGAGAATGAATTCATACAATAAACTGAGGCACACTAATTCACCACAATCACACAACCCATCAAGCGTATCAATTGATGCATTAATGCGATGCATTTAACAACAACGATGTTTACCAACAACCAAGACATAATTTATTAAAGGCTCACATATGTGGAGCACAAACATGTCTGATAGTTTACATCCAAACCATCGAGTTTTCCACCATACATCAAAGATAATGTAGGGTTCGATGTTACATCCCAAAGTTCAACTTACTACAAGCCACTCATCCATGCATGAGGGTCAACAAAAGACTAACTCTAGCGCATTAGCTAAGTGGTAAGCTAAACTACGTATCATCCTCGAAGTCAATGTCGAAGATCTCTCCTCCATCTTCATTACTAGTAGGCTCTAGCTCCTCATCTTCCTCTTCTTCAGGCAGAACACCCTCAGGTCCATTAATCTCAATGTCATCATCATCATCAGCCATGATGACACCAGAGCCCATCTCATCATCATTATCATTATTAGGGGGAAGGAGAGGATGAAGCTGATTGTGTAGCAGATGAACTTCCTCATGGAGGTGGTCGTTGTACTCTTCTGCAGCTACCAACTGCTGCTCAAACTCAACCTATCGTGCCCTCAAGACATTCTCTTCATGCCAGGCTTCATTCTACTGATTCAACACATGAATCAACATACACTCACAGTTGCGGTGAGCAACGGTCAACCTCTAAACCTCAAGCATCTCCTAGTCCCTTTCCTACGTAACCTGCTCCAAACGCTGCTAGGTTGCATTCCTCTCAGCAGTCACCTGTGCCAACTCTGCCCTCAGCCTTTCCTCCTTAGTAGGCTCAGGGCGGGGCTCACAAGGAGCAAACTGGTGATGAGGCGCCCTACCTCTAGTGGACTTGCGAGCAGTGCTTTTTGTGCAAGCCATCTGTAGAAACAAGGTATAACTTAAGGTGAGGATCATTTAAGAGATACAAAAATTTAATTAGTCGAGAATCAAATTTAAAGGGAGGGACTAATGCAAGAAATGTCATGTATGCTTGAACATGATGCATGCCTGATCTGTACATTCTCATAAACCAAGCAAAATTAAAGGCTAGCGGAATATATGGTGGTATACATACGTTCTCTCATATACGGTAGCTAGTTGATCTACAACGATGCGTTGTTAGTGTACCTGCAGAAAATTTTACTTCAACCCAACAATTTCCCAATAAGCCATGCAAAGTAAGCAGTAAACTAAATACTTTCCATACATACATCCCCTGATTTATATACTTTAGTATCACAGCTACCCGACAGATATACCCACAATTAAGTACTCTCATAGATACATGATTGAACATGTAAGTATGCGAGTAACCACAACTACTCTCCCCTAGACCGACGGTTCGATGATAATGCTCTCACAACTCACACTTACCAGAGCATAGAGGTATTTTGACCCATACATTACCACCCAAGCGGATGACATCCATACAATAGCATGCCGTATGGACAACGAAACAAAAAACAATAAAGAACACCAAGTTAGTACTTTAATAAGCCACCTAAGAGTCCTTATTTGGACATAAAGGATATGACCACTGGCAACACTTAGTATTTAATTTAAAATTTTTTGCAATTAGTTTTGTTTTAAATACACAAATGACATGTTTAGTGTTGAATCTTTCTCTAATGCCTGCTGTAACAGAACTGACCAAATTATAAGAACGTAAGTACATAAAGAATCACCGAAGTGATCAAATTCCTGTACTTAAGCTCCCATAATCCTGGTAGTCTGGAAATCTCGAAGGATTTCAAACAACTTTTGACATACAAACCAAGATCATAGTGATTCAACACAACACATCATTCATTACAATATTTCACAAGTGGCATGCGGATTACATCCATTGGAGTTCAAAATAAAATATAACAAACCAAGTTTTATTTTGCAGAAGCAACATAGTTCAGTACATAACATTAAAGGTTTAAATACATTGCCAGGTAGTAGTCATGTCCACAAAAGCACTTAGGTAAGATAGCTAGTAGAGATCGCACCCGACGATCTAGTCCTCATCTCTGGCAGGGAGAAGCCAGTATTTTCAGCACCTCGAGTAGAATAGGTCATCTACAATAGGTGGGAAATAAACCCTGAGTACAAGAAGGTACTCAGCTAGACTTACCCGTCAAAAACCAGAAATAAAGGACACCAAGGATCATGCAAGGCTTATAAGGTGGGCTAGCTTGACACAATTGCATAAAAGAGCTTATGAGCATAAGTAACCAATTAAACTTAGCATCAAGTTTATCATCCTTTACCAGTCAACTATATTAGCACCTGTACTAGAGCACTCACTTATTAGGAGCAAACAATATTAACCATAGCAGGTATAATAAGGCCATCAACATCATATCATCATTCCTAAACCATCAGTTTATTTAGTGTAGCTACTTTGGAGATACTCCCGTCAAGTTCTCACTAACCGGTGAGAGACGGCGACTCGAATCGAATTACAACTTAGCTGAGGGGTATTCCTAACCCTCACCCTGGCATACTTTGCAAGGGTAGCCGTGGGTCACCGTTGATACAACTCAGGAACCAACTTCGTGGGTTCGATTAGTGCCAGCACTCTCGGAGATTATCCTTCTGCTAGGATGATCAGGACTTTTAAATCACCTGCCCTTGGACTCACGCCTACGGCTCCCTTCCGAGGCACACTTTATACTTGCCAGAGCTTGGCCTGAGTTGAGCTACTCAGATTCATGGTCAAGCACTCATGCCTGGTCAACTAAGAGAGAGGCATGCGTTCAACATGACAAAGAAAGGCTCCAAGAATCGGTCCTTAATTGACACAGACAGAGTCACTGCAAACCAGCAAGCCTCCCCCGGTATTTATTCAAATTGTACCAGGTTCCTTTCCACAATAGCAAATATAGCCAACCGTGCCATATGCATATTCCTATAACTTGTAGGTGACAGGAAATCACCTGACTTCTACCGCATTAAAGCAAGGCTAAGCAACTACACGAGCCTGAGCTACTTAGGATTCAGGGTATCAATATCTAGACAAGGATTGGATAACAATGCATCAAGTGTTTTCATTCAACACCTAAAACTTAATGCAATAATATATATAACATAATACTTTAATTGCATTTCAGAAATTAGGAGGCTTATAATTCTTCGGGGCTTGCCTTTGACAAAGTTGCACGGCTTGTGATCCAGGCACTCAACCAACACATGTCCTGGTTCTCCGGCTGCGAGCTGCACGTCCTGAGCTTCGGGTTTGGGCTGCTGCACTTCGGGAGCTTCCTGGCTCGTCCTGTCGAACTCCAGCAACGTCACGCCCTCCGGTACACCTATTTCATGTATATGCACAAGATGAATATCATGAATGCATAAGGAATGACATGATGCTCATGATGAATGGATAATAGTAAGGAAGTACTTAACCAAAACATCACTGGACACTCGTTTACTGAGTACGAATAGCTCTATTCAAATCACTTTAAAACATGTATCTATTTTCACTCAGAAGCACAAGATCAAACTTACCTAACTTGCATAACCTAAGATAAAGATGTTCTCTTCAGTTAAAGGCCTAACACCTGCACCTGAACTCACCTTAATCAATTTAAGAATCTAGTAGTACCACCACATTACTTAAGAATAACAAAAGCACACTTAACAGAAAGCTTCAAGTTGAGCATAGAAAAGAGCAGTTCAATGAAACAATCACAACTGGAGTTCTACAAATCCAACTAACTTGCAAGAGGACATTCTAGAAAGCTTAAGAAATTATATACAAAACATTTAAAAACATCAAAGCATGATTCCAAAGTTTACTAAATTGAATTTAAGCAAACACAGAATCTGCTCTGTGCAAACAGAGAGCAACCAAAGCTGAGAACCAACATTGAACAGCCATAACTATTAAACCATATGACCAAATGTCACCAAATTTTAATAGAAACTAGATCATGAAATTCACAACAACTTTGCTATAGACTACAAGGCATGAAAACATCATTTACATGAAGTAACTAACAACATCCCAAAATCTGTCCAGAATTGGCAGATTCACTAAATTAATTATTTAATGATGTAACAAAAGCACATATGAGCTAAACCAAGTTTACCAACTTATTTATCATATCAAAAGAATACCAGAAAGTGTGGTGCCAACCTCTAAATCATTTCTTTAATGTCCTTTATTAATTTATTTAGATAATTAGGTGAATAAAGGAACCCATATAAAAACTCCACAATTAATTCTATAAAAATTACAATCACTACCACATACCTTCAGGAGGCTACCATAAAATTCTCGTAGCAATGGAGTAAGTATATTTTTCTATACCAAAAATAACAGACAGAAAGGCTGATTTTGGCATAATTAAGAAACCCTATTGAAAAGTATTAAACAACAGATTTCATATTTTTCTTCGATTCTTCCTAACATTTGAATAACACTCACCAAATTTCACCCTTACAGGTTCTATAAATAATTCATGAAAAATCACACAAGATCCACCCAAGCAAACAAGATAAATATATGTCTCCACCATACATTATCCAAAATTGATGAAATTTAAACTACAAGCTATTCAAGGAATAAACAACACCACATAAAATTTCAAGTCATTTGTAGCTATACAATAGTAGGTACAATTTCCTCCTAATCCTTTATGAATAAAAGAGATAATTTATAGCTTCAAATTTCATAATAGAACATTGCATATTTTATATTTTTAATAAAAACTAGACTTTACTAGGAACACCACAAAATTGGAACCACATCATTTGGATCTACCATTCAAGAGATATGCAATTTTGAATCTAGCATCAAATTTGTGAAAAGAATAAAACAAAACAAAAATAAAACCCTAATCAACTTTCTACCCGGCTACTGGGCCGACCCGGTGACCTTGCGTGGCCCGATAACCCACGCGGCCTGCTAGATCGGTGCGGCCTGCTCGGCCTGCGTGGGCCATGGCCGGTCTCCCGCCCACGCACGCGCTAACCACGAGGACCCACGTGTTAGTGAGAGACAAGACAGGGGAGAAGGGCCGACGGTGAGAGCTCACCGCCGGTGATGACTCCGGCAAGGCCGAGGGCCTCGTTGTGCCCACCTCGACTGTGTGCATCAAGTTGTGTAACTAATTGACACTATTGCAGTAGCAAGGGGGGTAGCGGTGGCAATGGCGGCTCACAACCGCGGCCTTGCTGGCTCTGGTGAGCTAGTGGTGGCTCGGCCCTAATGGCCTACCCCTGAGCATCAACAGCCCAAGGCGGACACCGAGCACTAGAGAAGAAAGGCAGTAAGAGGCCAGAGTAGCACAACCACGTGCGAGCTCGACTCGGGTGGCACTAATGGCAGCCGCGGCAGAGCCACAAGCTTAGTGAGCTCTACTTGAGGCCAAAAAGGTTGCACGGTGAGTCAGGGACATAGAGGAGCTCAAGGTGCGGCTACTGGTATGAGGAATCAGATGATGGTGCTTGGATGCAGTGGATTTTTCGGTGGTGGCCGCTGGCTCACCTCCGGTTGCCACTCGCTCGGTGGAGAAGAAACAGGGAGGGAATGGAATGGCGAGAGAGGGAGAGAGTATGACGTCGACTTGGCCTTCACATGTGAGCGTTCGCTCGCAACGTGGAGGAGCTAGCAAGGCATGAATGCCATGTAGTGGCTTGGCTCTAAACCAGTTGGCCACGTCATTTGACTGAACTTTCTGAATGTTCTAAATCGAAGCCCGATAGGAGTGACTGATAGTAAAATTTCGATGTACGATTACTCCTAATCCAGGCTGATCTGGTGTGAGCTGTAATTAGCAAAATTATAGAGGGACATGAGGTCTACAAGATTGTCAACTGGAGCTCGACCTAGTTTTGCCAGGTTTGCGAGTTACAATGCTCCAAAGGTGGTCACTTTGCAACTGAATCATAGTTAAGACTTAACAAATTTGGCTAAATGCTAAACAACATGCCAAAACTGACTTGTGGGCCCTGTTTCAGCATGTTCCAGCCATTTTCATGAGATGACCCTAAAACAACTTTTGTTCCATTACAATTTGCTACAACTTTGGTAAAGGGTGTACATCCATGCAAGATCTCTAGGCTAGACTTTTTAAATAGTCAAACAAAAACACTCTATAGGTCATCACATGGTCAAACTTCACCTAGAGGGCAAATTAGTCAATTTGGTTAACATGAATAGTGCTCCACTAATTACCCTAAGTGTAGTTAAGGTGTATTAGGACATAATTAACCACTCTACACATTTGTTACACCAATTTCTAAGTATCACATATGTTGAAACAAACAAAACAAGCAAGTCACTTCATTTGTTTCAAAACCATGTTGCACTTGTTTCATGACTTTGTTGCAAAGCTCAAGCTTGTTATGTTACACTAAAATATTGCCATGTTTCAATGTATGGAAAACACATGTTGCATCTATATGTTGCACAACCCACATTTCATAAGCAATCAATTATGAAATGAGCACAAGTGAGAATGTTGCATACTCATGTTTCAAGCAACAAATGCATAATGAGATCAATGATGCTCATGCTTATGAAATGAAAAATGCAATTTGTGGGAGCCAAACACCTAGGGTGTTACAAACATGATGAATCTATCCTAGAAGCTTGGGAGTGTTTTCAAGACTATATCCTAGAATGTCCTCATCATGGAATGGAGAATTGGCTACTTATGTAGACCTTTTATCATGGGCTCAACAACAGCACTCGTGAGACCATGGATGTTGCTGCTGGAGGTGCATTCCTATCACTTACTATTGCTCAAGTCATAGCTCTTGTGGAGAAGATGGCATCCAACCAAGGTTGGAGTGAAGAAAGAACTCAAACCCGCAAGAGATGTGGAGGTATGCACCAGCTCAAAGAGGTAGACATGATGTCTGCCAAGATGGACCTGCTAATGAAGAAGCTTGATGAGAGAGTCGGTGAGAAGAACGAATTCATGCACATTCATGATTCCCACATGACTTGTGAAGAATGTGGAGAAACTGGGCATTCAAGCAACAACTGCCCAGAGTTACAAGAGGATGTAAACTATATCAACAACAACTACTACTATCGTCCTTAACAAAATCAAGGTTGGAATCAATAGCAAAGGCCTAACTACTTAGGTAACTACTTAGGTAACTATCAAGGTAATAATTCTTTTAATAATTTCAATCGACCACCTTTGAGGGACTTAGTTCTTAATCAAGGAAAATTAATGGATAACCTATCTAAGAAATTAGCATCTAATGATAAAGTGCTAGAAACAATCAATAATAGAATGGATAGCTTTTAAAATGCCATTAAGAATCAACATAGCTTTAATAAAATGATTGAATCACAAATATCTCAACTTGCAACTGTTGTTCCTCCTGCTAAGCAAGGTAAGATTCCTGGGCAACCGAAAGAATTAGAATCTGCAAATCTTGTAGACATATTTAATGCAGGAAGCTACTGGAGTGATCCTTCAACTAGAGGATGGAACGATGAATCTCTGCTAATCAAGAAAGGCGATCTAGGGAGACCGGTCATCCCGATCTCCATTAGGAGTGGAACTTCAATGAAGTTATATGTGACTTTGGTGCAAGCATCAACATCATGCCTAAGGTAATTTATGAAAGAATGTTTGACTATCCATTATTGTACACAACCATATGCTTGCAGTTTGTAGACCAGTCACTCTGCCACGCCAAGGGAATCCCAGAAGATATTTGTGTGTGAGTTGGCAGCTCGTATGTTCTTGTAGACTTCATGGTTGTAACACCTCAGGTGTTTAGCTCCATAACTGCATTGCATTTGCATGAGCATAAGCATGCATCATTTCATGTTATTTTGTGTGGTTGCAACTAAGGTGGTTGTTTTTAGAACTTTGTTTGGCTCACATCATGTGACACTAAAAAGTTGGTGTAACTAAGGGGTAGAGTAGCCAATTATATCTCATAACACCTTAGTTATACTTAGGGTCACTCATGGAGCAAGGTTCATGTTGACCAAAATCACCAAAATGCCCTCCAAGGTGTAGTTGACCACCATTTAGCCCTAGGATGCTCTAGTTTGACCAATTAAAAAGTCTAGCTTAGAGACCTTGCATGGAGGAGCACCCTTAAGCAAAGTTGTAGGGAATTTTATGGGGAACAAAAGTCTCAATATGACCATCTCATGAAACTGGCCAGAACATGCTCAAAAATGGCCCACAAGTTAGCTAGAGGGGCTGTCTCAACACTTAGAATTTTTCTAAGTCTCAAAAGTGTCCCTCCAGTTTTACTGTGACCTACTTTGGAAGCTTGTAGTTTGAAAACCAGACCAAACCAGCTCCAACTCATGTTGACACTTTTGTAGTACTCACTTAGCTCTACAACATTGTCAACATCACCATCACCTAGTTCTAAATGGTTTAGGAGATATAGTGTCAAGAAATTAGGGTTTCAGTCGGTGTCTTTAACTGAAAACATGTTTCAGTTTCACAGTGCACCACTTTGGAGCTCTGTGGTTTCAAATCTAGGCCGAATCAGTCCTTGAGCCAATTGACAAAGTTGTAGTCCTCATGTAGCTCTACAACATTGCCAACATCACCCATACCTGGTTCTCACTGGATTAGGAGTAAAATGAACCCAAAATCGCTCTGTCAGTCACCGTTTCAGACGCCGATTCAGTCAAGTCAGGCTTTGGCCATGATTGTCATGGCCGACCGGCCGCAGGCCGTCGTCGACGCGTGGCCACGCGGTGGCAGCCGTACGCCGGCCTTGGCCCCACCGTTGGGTCACGACGTCTTCAAGAGGTGCCATGGAGCCACCACTCACCCTCACTCACGCCCCTGCCCTCTCTCTCTCGCCTCTCCGAGCCGGAGCGGAGCACCGAGGCGCCATTTCCGCCGCGGGCTTCCTCGCGCTCGTGCACCGTCGTCGTCGTGCCACGCCCCAATTCCTTCTAGCAGCAGCACCACAACGTCTTCCTCTACCATCTCCACTACTGCCACAGGTCGTTGGAGCGAAGGTAAGGCCACATTGGCCGATTTCGCCACCGCGCCATGTGCGGGACCTCGCTGGAGTCGAGGCCGCCGTGGTTAGAGTAGCTAGGACCCTCCCCAACCTCCCTTTCTCCCTCCATTAGAGCCCTGGTTTCCTAGGGAAGCTCGTACTGAGCTTAGACGAGGCGTTGTGACCTCGCCGTCGCCGGCGCACCCTCACCGGAACACCGTGTCCGCCTTCATCGTCGGCAGGTGCGCTCCGGTGCGGCAGCATTAGGGAAAAAGGCGCGCCTCGGTGCGGTTTGGGGTGGTGGGCATGACGGTGTGCTCGGCTTTGTCGGAAGGGGCCGCGGCGGCGTGAATCCGCTCGCCGGAGCTCTCGGCTCGCCGCTTCCCTATTTCCCCCTCGTTGACAGCGGGCCCCCCCTGGCAGACGCACGCGCGCGGGCGGGACGGCCTGAGCAGGCCGCGCGCGAAGTTGGGCCGCGTCCGCGTAGAGGCCGACCCAGTAACAAATAAGATTTATTTCATTTTTATTTATTCTGTCACAGTTTTAGATAAGTTTTGGAAAATGTAGATCTAGGGTTTTACTTGCCCAAAAATTATGAGATAAATTTTGTTAGGATCTACATGATGTGTAGTATTTTAGAAAAATATGAATTTGTCATGTGATGTTTAGTTTTTGGGAGATTTAAATAGGTCTTTGAAATGTGTTTTAAATAACATGCAAACTTGTTTAAATCATATCTTGAGTTTCAGTGTTCCAAAAATTATGAAATTTGGTGGGTAGGCTAATTTATACTTGCTCTAGCTTTGGTAAAATTTTGGGCAGTAGTGCTTAAGCACTTTTCAAGTTATAATGCTATCTTGTCATTTTAGGGAATACTTGAATGAATTTTAGTATTTTTTCTACATGTGCAATGTTCTTATAAATTTTTGGAGAATGTCTTGGTACCATAAAGTGTCTAATAAAAATATGAAATCTGTTGTTTGATACTTTTCAATATGATTTGTTAATTATACAAAAATCAGCCATTTGGGCTTGTGAATTTTGTTTAGGGAGTTTCTATAAATAATTTTAGTTCAAATTTTTACAGTGGTCTCTCTTTGGTTCCTAGAGTCTCCTGTAATTTTTGTAGAATTTTAGGAGCAATTTACATATATGTTGAAAATTTCACTTAATTACTTAAGTAAATTAAGAAATGGATATAAATAAATATTTTAGGTGGGCCAACCTTACTTTCTGATGTTTTGTGACCTATGTGAACTTTTGGTAATATTAGTTTGGTCTTATGGGATGTTTGCCACATAAATAAATATTTAATCTTTGCAATTCTAGGTTTTCTGGACAGCTGGTAGTATCTTTGGGTTTGACCCTTAATAAAAGTGTTTGCTGGAAAACTTGTGAATACCAAAGTTGTAGTAAACTTGATAAAGTAGCTTGTGTCAAAATTTGGGAGCATTTGGTTTAGTAGTTTGGGAGTTATTGCTATTTTAAGTGACAGTCCAGAATTGGCTGCTCTCTGTTTGGGGAGGACAGATTCTGGAACTTTGGAATTTCGACTAGGTAAACTTTGGAATTAAGTGTTGTGGTCTGAAAATATTTTGTGGTGCATTTCATAATCTTTCCAGATTGTCTTAGATCATATCTTTTGGAGTTGGGAATCTCCAGTTATGTTAGAAACAAGTAGCTGCTGTCCAGAATGTCTTACTGTGATATTTTGGGTTGGATGTGGTAACCTAAATAATGTCACTCTTGTGTTTGTTAGGTGTTAGGGCCTTAACCGAAGATGAACAGCTATACCTTAGGTTGAGTAGATTAGGTAAGTACTTCTCCACCGGAGAAGAGATTTGCACGTAATGGTGAAGTGACTTGAATAGAGTACTTTTACTGCTGAAATGCATTTCATTCCGAGCATGTTGCACCCATTATGCATCCATGATATTTATTGTGCACTCATGCAATAGGTGTTCCGGAGGGGGTAACACTCCTCGAGTTCGAGCCAGCGATACCGGAGGAGGTCCAGGACCAGCCGGAGCAACCAGAGGAACCAACCGGCGGAGAAGTTCCCGCAGAAGACCTGCCTGAGTGTCCTGACCACCGGCCCTCGACCTTTCTGAAAGGCAAGCCCCGGTGCATGCTGAATCCATAATTTTATAAATCTATCTTGAGTACTTTTAATTGTTTAATGCATTAAGTTGTAGGAGTTGTATGAAAACAATTGTTGCATTATACCTGTCCTTGCCCAGATATCATACTTAAATCCTATTTTAGGTTTAGGCACGTATCAATGCTTAGCCCTGCTTAGTACGGTAGAAGTCGGGTGATTTCCGGTCATCTGCGAGATGTAGGAAGGAGTCACGAGTGGCTTTATGGCTATCGTGGATGGAACCATGCTTTAAAATAAATTTGAGACCGGGCGGGAGTTCGATAGTACAGCCGCAAGACACTTCACGTCTTGGGTGTGGAGCTATGCCCGTCTGAGTCATTTAAGGACCGATTCGTTGTACGTCCTTGAGTCATGTTGAACGCAGTCTAACACTTAGTTGGCTAGATAAGTCGTTCCGACCGCAAAGCCGAGTAATGTGATTCAGGCCGGGAATCGAATGGTAGGTTGCTTCTTAGAGGAGAGAAAGGATGTGCTTGGGGACATTGGCGTGAGACCAAGGGGGGGGTTAGAGTCCCTATCACCTGGCAGAGTGTTGCCCTTGGGGTCGCGACATTATTCGGACCCGCGATTCCTGAATCATATGAAAAGGTGGCTTGTGTGACCCTGGTAGGGGCCTGCACGGTGAGTGTTAGAAATACCCCTCCAGCTGGATAGGAATTCGATTCGAATCGCCGTCGCTCCCGGTTAGTGAGCACTTGACTTGAGCAGCGGCAACGTAGATCTCATTAAATAAACAGGTGGTTAAGGGAATGATACAATGTTGCCACAATTCATACCTGCTCTGGATATAATAATGATAATTGTTTGATTTATAATCAAGTGCATGCTTAGTACAGGTGCTAAGATAGATGACAAGTAAATGCTAAAAATAAATGCTAATACAGGCTAAAAGAGTTTAAATTACTTATGTTTTTCCGCAAAAGGTAATGTCAGCCAGCTCCAATTATGAAAGCCTTGCATAATCCTTGGTGTCATCTTATTTCTGGTTTTTGACGGGTAAGTCTAGCTGAGTACATTCCAGTACTCAGGGTTTATTCCCTCCTGTTGCAGATGATATGCTCTACCAAGGCTTCTACAAAAATTGTCTCCACCCTGCGGGTGACGAAGACTAGATCACTAGGGCGTGATCATCTTTTATGTACTTTCCTGATGCTTTTGTGGGTTGTTGATCAACAAGACTGGCAGTAGTTAAACAACGGGTGTGTGTGTATGCTTCCGCTACTTTATAAACTTGGTTTGTAATATTTGCGACTCCGGGTGTGTAAACTTATTTTGGAACTACTTGTGTAATGTAACGTATGATGTTGTATGTTGAATGATGCAATCTTGGTTGTAAGCAAGTTGGTTTGAAATCCTTCGTGGTTTCGATTGACTACCGGGATTATATGGGATCAAGTTCGAAAATTTGAGCGCTTCGGTGCTTGTTTTTGTACTTGTGCTCTTATAATTTGGTTGGTTCTGTTACAGTGGTGGTAGAGACAGGAGGTGATGAGAAGTCACCCATCATTTTGGGATAGCCATTCTTGAACACCGCTGGAGCTATCATCTACGCCAACAGTGCTAAGATCTGTTTCAACATAAAAGGGAAGAGGGAAGTTTCTCTTTCAAGAATCAAGTACTACAATTCCACGCACATCCACAACACGCCTATGAGCCGAAGAAGAACAACAACAGGAGGAACAAGAACAAGAATAAGAACAAGAAGCCACAACAGACTGAGATAGTGAGTGTAACGGAACCGTCCAAATTATAAGAGCACAAGTTCAAAAACAATCGCCAAAATGATCAAATTCTCAAACTTGAGCCCATATAACTCCGGTAGTCCACGAAATCACGAGGGATTTCAAACCAAACCGAGAGCAACCAAGATCATAGTGATTCAACATAACGCAACACTTGTTACAACAGTTCATAAGTAGCTCTCATACATCGGAGTACAAATAATTTTATTACAAAACTAAAATAAAGATTAGCGGAAGCAACATAATTTCTGAAACTATTTAAATTCAAATACTGCCAGTACATAGTCACATCCTGCAAAAGCATACCAGAAGAGATACTACAGAGACCATGCCCATATGGTCTAGTCTTCACACCCACATGGCGAAGACAATACTTGCAGCAACAAGTACGAATCTGCTACCTGCAACAGGTGGGAATAAACCCTGAGTACGAGAAGGTACTCAGCTAGACTTACCCGACAAAAACTAGAAACAACGGTGACACCAAGGAGTATGCAAGGCTTTATAAGGTGGGCTAGCTTGACTCATTTGCAGAAAAGCTTATTACAGATAAATAATCATTAATGCTTAAGCATCGAGTTAATAATCATTAAACTGTCATCTAGATTAGCACCTGTACTAGAGCAATCACTTCATTAGGAGCAAACAATATTAACCATAGCAGGTATAATAAGGCCATCATCATCATCATTATCATCAATTCCGAACCATCATTAATAATTAGTGTATCTACGCTGGAGATAACTAGTCAAGTTTCTCACTATCCGGGAGAGACGGCGACTCGAATCGATTCTAACTCAGCTGAGGGGTATTCCTGACACTCACCCGGCAAACCCCGCTAAAGGCAGCCGTAGATAACCTTTGGTACAAATCAGGGTGGGCCCGAACAGTGCCGCGTTCTCGGGGATACCAGTGGCTAGGATGCTCAGGACTTTTAACTCACCTGCCCTTGGACCCTCTGGCTCCCTTCCGAGGCGACTTTCACTTTTTGACTTCGCAGCCTAAGTTGAGCTACTAGGCTTCACGGTCGGCAACCTTAGGCCAGCCAACTAAATGTCAGGTATGCGTTCAAAATGACATAGAAGGCTCTAGGTCTCGGTCCTTAATCGACACAGACGGGGATAGATCCACACCCAAGACCTCCATGCCTTGTTGTTTCACTATCATCATCCTGCCCGGTCTCATTTCATTTTATTACACATGGTTCACTTCCACGATAGCAAATATAGCCAACCGTGACCTGACAAAGCCCTATATCTCGTAGGTGACAGGAAATCACCCGACTTCTACTGGTCTAATTTAGCAGGGTTAAGCATAGATACGATCCTGTCTACATAGGATTCAAGGTTCGAATTGCTGGACAAGGAGTGTTATCAGTGCAGCAAGGGTTTCCAACCAACTCCTATCACGTAATGCAACCATACATATAACATGTATATAAAGATAATTGATTTTAAAGTAGGAGGCTTATAATGCTCCGGGGCTTGCCTTAACCGAAAGAAGAGAGATCAAGGTTCGGCTTCAAGAACGATTCCCACGTCTTCTCTGGCTTCGTCGGACTGGACCTCCAGTTCTCGAACGGACTTCAACTTCGGGTTCCACGCCCAGCGGAACTTCGCTTGTAACACGATTCTCGGCACACCTATTGCATGTATATGCATCCAATGAATTTCATGTATGCATCCAAAAATGACATGATGATTTATGGACGTGCATGAATGATGTGAAGATGAATGCAATGACATTGCAACATTGTAAGCACAAAACCAAGTTATGTGGTGCTCTAATCAAATCACTTCAAGATTAGGTGCAAATTTCCTCTCCGGTATTAACACGTTCCTCTAAGAAACCACTAGGTTCCACAAGGTTAAGACCAAACACACACATAACAAGATTCCAGCAATTTAGTATTTACCACATAATATCAACAGTAGCTAAGAAAACTCACAACTGGAGTTCTACAAATCCAAATGACCTGAAAGAGGATATTCTGGAAAGCTTATGAAATTGTCTACATTTCATTTATAAACATCTAAGCATGATTTCATCATTTACCAAGTTAAAATAGCATACATACAGAATCTGTTCTAAAAGACAGAGAGCACTTCCAAAACTGAACCCAACTTGGAACAGCTGTCATTTCTAAACTATATGTCCAAATGCTACCAAAATTTACCAGCAACTAGTTCATGAAATTATCAACAACTTTGCTATAAATCACCAAGCATGAAAACATCATTAACATAGGTTAATTCTCTTAACTAGCAAATCTGTCCAGAAATAGCAGATTCACTAACTTAAATAATTAATGACGATTCAAAAGCATAATTGGACCAAACCAAGTTTACCAACTTGTTGTGCATACCAAAGGAACATCAGAAAGTATAGTGCCAACTTCTAAATAAATTATTTAATATTCTTTTATAATTTATTTAGTTAATTAGGTGATTAAAGAAACATATAGTAAAACTATATATAAAAATCTACAAAAATTACAGTAGCCACCTAATGCTTCATATAGGCTACCATAAAAATTTCCAATCAATTGGATGAGCAGAACTTGATATATCCAAAATAATAGATGACATGTCTATATCTAGCATAAATAGGAAACCCTATGGAAAAGTATCAAGCAACAGATTTCATATTTTTCCTAGCATCCTTCTAATATAAGAACAACATTCACCAAGTTTCACCCTTACTGGATCTATAGAAAAAATTCTGAAAATTCACACAAGATCCATTCAAGCAAACAAGATAATTATATAACTCCACCAAACCACATTCAAATTGCAAGAAAATTTAACCATAAGCTATTCATGGTATGAGAAGTTCACTATAAAAATTTCATGTCATTTGGAGCTTCACAGAAAGAGATATCATTTTCTCCTTTTTCTACATGAATAAAAGATATAATTAATAACTATTTATTTCATCACAAAACATGGCACACATTATATTTTTATAATAAACTAGACATTATGCAGAGCACACCAAAATTTAAAGCACCTTATTTGGACCTCTAGAACAGGAGATACCTATTTTTGAAGTTTGCACATGAATCAAACAAATAAAATTAAAAACAAGAACCCTACTCTACTTCGGGCCGGCCCAGACCACCACTGCGGCCCGCGACGCGCGCGCACGCCCCCACGCCAGCGCGGCCCGGCAACGTGGCTCGGCCCACGGCGGCCCAAGCAAGCAACCCAGGGGGGAAATCCAGCGCGCTGATAGGCGGGCCCCGCCCGTCAGGGACACCGGACAGGGGAGCGGCTCCGGCCGGTGATTGCTCACTGCCGGTGACCCCTCCAGTGAATCCGAGCGCTCCTACGTAATCTCCATGTCACCCCGCACCTAGACCTGCCCTTTCCCCAACCTATACTGCACCGGGGCATGGTTGCCGATGGCGATGGAGGACGTCGGTGGCGACCCCGACCTCAGACGCGACGGCGTTCCACGCCAATGGGTTGATTTCCCCCAGTATCATCTTCGGCATAGCTAGTTTTACCACTACAACGCACGGGACACGCCTCCAATCAATGGTTGAGCAAGCAAGCACAGCGAACCCCGAGCTCGATGCCGCGGTAGCCATGGCGGCGCGCCTAGCGCGGTGACCCGTTCCGGTGAGCTCGGTTCGGTGGCAACAAAATTGGGAGCTCCTATAGTTTCTACCTGACTCAAGGGACACGAAACAACCCACGAGGAGAATAGAGAAGCACGGAGTTGCCCAGGCCACGGTGGACCACAAGGTGAGTAGAGCTCCGAGCATGGCGGTGGAGAAGGAATGACCCCGTATGCTCTACCTATGACCCGGCCGGCTCAGCTAAGACGTGCAGCGCGTAGAGGAGGTAGTGGCGGAGAGTTTGGCCAAGCCAATCTGGGAAGGATGCGGTGGTGACGGAGCTGTGCGTGGTGGAGCTCACGGCGGCGCAATGGCGGTGCGCTCGCCTTGCTGGTGGGCGGAGAAAGCGAGGCAAGAGAGAAAGGATGGAGTGGAGTGAGGGACGATCGGTTTTTCACTGTGAACACACACACGCGACGTGGAGGAAAGGGCGGGCATGGACGCCATGCGGTGGCCAGTCTCTGAACCTGTCGGCCACAACGTCCACTGACTCGCCTGAAATGAGCTCCGATGACCGACTGACGAACGATATTGGGCACGCTCTACCTCCTAATCTAGGCTGATTCGGTGAGAGACATAGTTATCAAATCTGTAGAGGAACAGGAGATATACAAGTTTGTCAATAGGAGTTTAGACTGATTCGGCTTGGTTAGTGAGATACAGCTTGCCAAAGTAGGTCACCTAGAAACTGAAACTAAGTTTCAGTTAAGGCTCGACCGAACCCTAATTTTCAAAGCACTCTAGCTCCTAAAACAGTGAGATTTAGGTGATGGTGCTATTGACAAAATCATAGAGCTATGTGAGTACTACAAATATGTCAATAAGAACTTGAGCTAATTCGGCCTAGATTAGTAACTATAGAGCCCTAAAGTGGTGTACATTGAAACTGAAATGCACCCTGACTTAGAAGAATTTTGCTAAGTGTTGGGCAGTCCACTTACTGACTTGTGGGCCCAGTTTGAGCATCTTCCAGCCATTTTCATGAGATGGTCATATTGAGACTTTTGTTCCTCAAGAAATTTGGCACAAACTTTGTTAAGGTGGTACAGCCATACAAAAACTCTAGGCTATCCTTTTTGTTAGGTCAAACAAGGAAGGTCCTAATGGTCAACTAGTCAAAGCATGGTTCAAGATGGAATTAGGGCATGGTATAAACATAAACCCTAGGTAATTTTGGGTTAGTATCATGCTACAACTATTGACAAGGCCCTAATCATAAAGTAGCATCACATAAGCATGAAAGTTTCACAAGTAGGCATTGAAACACTATTAATATAACTAATGAAACATCACTAACAAAATTATTGGGACCTAACGTTGCATATGTTTCAGGAGCACATTTCACATGTTTTCAAGCATAGATGCACATGAAATGACGATGCTTATGGTAATGTCATTCCATGATCATGCATTATGAATGCATTATGAGGCTAACTAAGACCAGGGGTGTTATAGTGAGGATGGTCACTGCAGTCCACATGGAGCATGACCACCAGCTCAAGTCCCCACATCTGATCAAGAAGGATGATCCAGGTGTCACAACCATCGAATACACGATCAATCGAAGCTCCTTTTAGAAAGTTGTTTGTGATACCAGATTGGGAGTCAACATAATGGCCAAGGTAACCTATGAATATTTATATGCTACTATGCCTCTGTATCCCACCTATGTGCAGCTGCAGATGGTAGACCAAACATTTTGATTAGTGGATGGGATAGGAAAAGATGTCCTAGTACAAATTGATGACCACTTCATCCCCACTGACTTCTTGGTCCTAGACATGGGAGAAGATAAGTATGATTCACCCATCATCCTTGGAAGACCATTCCTGAACACCACCAAAGCCATCATCTACATAGGATCAGGGGAGTTCCACTTTCACTTCCCCTCAGAGAAGGTATGTCGCTACTTCAATGACAATTATATAGTTAATGAAGATCCAAAGAAGTACAGAACAAGAAGAAGGCGCCGTAACCGACATCAGAAGAATCAGACCTCTAAGGATGGATGGGCTGACTATGAAGGAGAAGTATCAAGATATGAAGACCGATATTCTAAAGAAGAGATTTCCCATTCAAGATGAACAAGCTCCTTCCTCAAAGTCAACCTCACCAACAAAATAGGTATGGAAAGTAAAGGTAAAACCAATTTTAGATTCAACACAAGAAGAAGCACAGCCAGTGGCACCATTCGAACCATCTAAGGTGCCCTAGGACGTTTAAGCGAACAAGAGGTCCTGTTCGGAGGACCTAAATCACCGAACACCGCGCCAAGAGGTAAACTTGGTAGTTATCAATATTTCCCTTTTCAGCACTATGTAATTTTCTCTCAGCATATTTACTTTCCTTTAAATGCATAGTTAGTTATATGTTTATCAATGCTGTCATAGAAAAACAAAATAAAAATGTGTGTCATGCATTTCATTCTAAAAAAATGCTAAGCCCCATGTGAATAAATTTGTGGCATAAAACCATAAGGGTATTCACTGTGGTGGCGTAAAAATAAATATGCATTCATCATAGTTTCAATTCTTTGCATAAGTATAACATATAAACACAAAAATATTAACAGAAAGATCCTGGTAATAAAAAGGACATACATGTTAAGAAAGTTTTAGATACTCAAGGCTTAGAGGTTTATCACTAACACTTAATTAGTTCCACAAGCTTTGTTGTCTATTTGAGCTTCACAGAATTGGAAGGATCGAGAAAAGCTAACAAATAGAGGATAATCTATCCTCTGTCAGAGTGTTGTCTCAACAATTCTCAATATAAACACTCTGAGAAAGGAAGTGTTGGGTACCTAAAACTAGGGGTACCCACAACCAACGATTAAGAAAAACAAAACACTATTCACAAACAGAACAAAGCCAAAGATAGCGCACGAGACACCTCGACTACATTTCGACTCGCACGAGGCCAGCTCAACGGGACGCCTCGACTACGTTCTGACTCGTACAAGGCACCCTCGACGGGACACCTTGACTGCGTCCTGACTCGTACGAGGCTCGCTCGATAAGGCACCTCGACTATCGGCAATCTCTGACTCGCACGACCTCGGGTCAGAACACTCGACACATTCTATCCACCTACTCTGAGACAAAAGTCAGAGTATTTTATACGACTACCTACTACCTCCTACCGTCATGGCTACAGCCGTGACCGACGTGGAAGCAATGCCGGTGTCAGGTCTCACTTTTTACCACCCATCTCGGGATGGGAGGTGAAAACCTATCACTATACACACTATACCGCACACTATTTTGCTACCGATCACCCTTGAGTGTGAATACAACAAGGTATGTATCCCACGATCTTGGGGATTCGGCCTTATCCGCCCGTCCTCGACCCGACCTCGACCCAGCCTCGACCCACCGCCGATCAGCAGGGAGGAAAGGCCGACGTGGCACAGGACTCAGGGTCTTTTCACTGTCTCATCTCCTATGTCACCATGGTGTCCAGGGATGGCCGGCCATTCATGGGACACGTCGCTACAGCCACCTCCATAGGGATCGACAAAACTTCACCTCAAGGCACCCTAGCGTCCAGGGCTCTACAAGAAAAGGGGGGCGACAAACGAACGAACAAGGCAAGACGCAAGCCAGAAGCCACGCTCAAACGAGCAAAGGCACACTACCCACAGATCAACATCTCAAGCAATCTCCTTGTACTCTCACTTTCCCTTTGAGACCTGGGCTCGGTTCCCTCTCTCACAGCTTGTAACCCCTACGCAAGCACTTCGGTGCAAGGAAATACAATACTCCCCCCGCTGGACATAGGGCCTTCTCTTGCCTGAACCAGGATAAATCCCCGTGTATTCTCCTTGCATCACCATCCAGATTAGGGACACACAGCACTCACTCGTCGGCTTAGGACCCCCGCGGGACCGAACGCCGATAGGAAGTACACCTCCACTGTCGGTCAGCTACATCAAACAAGACTATGTCAACATCTAGCTTGGGGGAGAGCATCCCCTATGTACCTAGCTAAGTATTTTTATCTATATATATTCACTCATGTAGTTCTTCTTTGTTAGAGTATAAAACAAATAAAAAGATGCATAACCATAGAAAGCAAAATAAATATTTCCTTTCTATATATATATTCATGTGTGATCTTTAAGTTTGCTAAATAAAATACATAGGAGAGTGTACAAAGAAATTGTTGGCTAAAAATGAAACCCTAGAATAAACTCTTATATGGAAATAATGAATAGTTGCTCTACCGTAATTCCTTACAAGTACCTAGTTTTTAACCTCAAATTCTTCCGAGTTTTGGATACAATAGTTTTGATTTAAGATTTGCTCTAAACCTGAACTCATGGGTAGCGAATGCTTGATCTAAGTCTAGGTAGTTGACGGATATGATATGGGAAGGTTTGAGCTGCTATTTATCTTGTTCCTAGAGATACTAGAGTTCTAGAGGATTTATCTTTTGAAAATTAAAATTGCTGCATGATGAGTTCCTATATGACGAGAGTTTTAAATTCCTACCACAGCCATATATATACATGCTTGCTAGATTAGGAAAGACTTACACTTATATTTACTGCTTGTGAGCATTAAGTGTGATCAAGTTGTGTTGACCCTTAGGGATTAGTCATGAGGTTAAAATCAAGATCCACGTACACTCCACTCATATATTCTGCTTCTATCCTAGAAGTACGAATCCACATATATTCCATTCAGATCCACCCAGAAAAAGTTCTACTCCTACACTGGGAGAGAGCCCTAAAAAATGCTTACCACCCATTTCTATCCCTTGCTAGCTAATAAAGCTCTAATTATTCCTTTTGCTACCTCTTGTCAATATATCCAAAGAGAGGCTTGGGTGCTCCAAAAAAAGAAAAAAGAAGAAAAAGAAAGGGAGAAAGAAAATAAAAGAAAGAGGACAAATGTCCCATTATGAGAAGTTTCTCAAGGAGCAATAGTAGAATTAGATTATTCACCATTACCATTCTTTATCCCTTCATAACCATTACCACTCTATCTACCATTCACCATTTATCCACTACATACTATATATTTCATACACATGCACATCTTGATTTGACTGTATGACTTGTTCCTCTAGATCCATGGTTTAAGTGTGCAATAAATGTTTGCAAGTATGTATTTGTTGTCTCCCCACCTATAAGATCCACATAAGCCTATTAGATGTAGGGTGAGAGAGAGAAGGCATAATGTTACTATTCCTAAAGCTAAAAATACCACATATCTTGAGAGAAGGGAGAAGGCATACATCATAAATGCCTTGGTAAGGATCTAGAAATACCACAAAGGAGAGATTTGAGAGGGTCATACAAAGGAATCTCTGAGTTTTATTTGAAAATCTTGCAAAACTGTGGAATAATAGTTGATCGAAGAACAAGAATCATGGTGATTAACTTGACCGTTTTGTCTTTCAACTGCTCAAGACCCAAGTGACAGCTACAAGCTCCATAGTGGAAGGTAATATGAGTAAGTTTATAATCAGAATAGTTCATTCTAATCCAGAGGAGAATTCTTGTTTGAACGCATGTGCACTTTTGAGGCGTGAAAGCATTATAGCAACTCCTGATCCATCATTGAGTTTATCTTTGCTTAGGGACGAGCAAAAGGTAAGCTTGGGGGAGTTGTTGACAGTAGATAAGTGTCATTTTTAAACCATCAACGAAACATGAGAAGGACTTAAATATAATTATCACCTAGATATAGGGGTTACACTGAAAGAATTCCATGTGTTTTGGTGAATGTCTATTTCTATAGGGGGTTATCAGAAAATATCCAAAGGAGGTCCACATGTACGGTTTACATAGAGATAAACATCAACTCATACCCAAGAAGACTCTAGAAGACACAAGAAGAAGGGCCACTAGAGGGAGGCCCACCTATCACAGAGACAAGGCAGGTGCCCTGTTGATGAGGACATCGCCACGCTAGACACACCGACACTATGGTCTTCCTCAAGTTGCAATTCGTCCCCAACTCAGTTGCCACATCACCCTCGGATTCAGCAGACACATCGTCACTGGTTCGGTCAAAACTCTCTCATACGACATCAAAACGGGGCATTCTTGGATGCGTTGGAAAGGGGATGACGACACCATCGTTTTGGATCTGGTCCCAGCTCTAGAAGGTCTGTGGATCATTCTGTGTGACCACGGCAAGGTGCTGTGTCACCTATTTGGGCCAACTTGGCCATGTATCGCGTCGGGCCTTAAGCCCAAGTTGTAGGTGTCCAACCCTTGGCCGTCCCTAACCCTAGGTCAAGTCTTAGACTATAAACACAGCCACCACTGCTGCTAGACAATTGGGTTTTGTTTAGAGTTTAGTTTTCCATCAAGAAACTGAATCGTTCATTATAACTGTGGTGACAAATCCTTTTATAGTGATCCAGGGCCCCTGTTCTTGATCTCCTCCACTGTGTCGATTAGTCCTTTGGAACCGAGTTCTTGAACCCTCTATTGATATTCGCATCATTCATATTTGCAATTTTAGATTGTGTGTTTTTACCTTCTTGCTTGTGCTCTTCGATTCGCTTGCAGAAAAGCCTTCTTGGCAAGGTTAATCAAGTTGTGCTTGGTTGATAACCAATGGAGCAGTGGTGTAATGGTTGCAGGGTTTGAATCGTGTCTGATTTGAAGCTAGATCACCAATGTCGAGATCTCCACAAATCGAACTTACCGGTTACCTCTTGGAAGATTAGGCCTATATTGATCACCTGCCCTCTAGGACAGCCGCCCTCCCCCCTCAACCAATTAGGTTGAGTCTCGTGGATCCATCTTTCACTACCTTTGAGGATCAATATTAATCATTCATTAAGGTCGGTTTGATCCGACGGCCGAGGCTCCTCGGAGGGGGCTATATAAATAGGCCTAGACCCTAGAGTTTGGAGGAACCCTAGTTCATTATTAATTCATCCAAGAGAGAAGCCACCTGATCAAGCCAGAGAGCCACCATGTCAATTAGAGCTCCATAGTTTAGAGCATAGCTATATAGGATTAGAACTAGGAGGCGGGCACCTGCTCAGTTTCTAGATTTGTCAAGAGTTTGCTTGGTAATTCCTCATGATTTCTCCTATTTTATATTCATTCTTGTATTATTCATATTGTTCATCTACTACTATGAATATGACTTTGGTCTATTCTACTATATTGGATATGAATTTGCTCTATTTGTTTATATTCTCAATTATAATGTTCTTAGTTTACTTTGATTATATGCTTGGCATAGCTGGATTAGATTTATATTCAAACATAGGATCGTATAGCGCTCGCTCATTGAATTCGTGGGTGAGTGGTAAATATTGTGTAGGCATGGTGCCTATACCGTATTTTCCTATGATTGTACCCTATATTTTGGATCATGTGGTAGTTCACAGGAGTGACAGTCCTGTTGAGTCTTATATAGTCCACCTCCTGAATGTAGACCGTGTAGAACACAACTATTATAAGGAAAGGCTGGCTATGTTCATGATCTTTCTGCATAATATGTATGTGCATAGATATAAGCTTGTCTTGCCATGATTGCCAAGTGTAATTGCACTAATCATCGTATGCTTTGACTTATAGTTAGAATAACATAGGATTTATTCTCGTAGATCGTCCTAATACCATGCTAGTGTTATAGACTTAGAGTTCTCTATTGAGATGTTTATTCATTTATTATATGGTTTGTGCTTATCATTTATCACTTATATATATATATATATATATATATATATATATATCTTGTGACACTTACATTGTATGAAAAGATAGACAAAGACATGGTTACACTCTCCATTATCACATGCAAGTGATGCTCATTGCTCATTATTCTTAGCTTTCCCTTCCCTTGGGTAAAAATATAAATAACGATACCTAGATTACTCCTGGTTAAAATGCTACATCGATATTATCTGTGTGCTTGCGGATTTCATATTTATTTTAGAGGAGCATTTGCATTTATTTATACCAACACTTTTGGCGCCATGCTAGGGATGACAACTTGGTATGTAAAGTGGTGTTAGAAGTATCAACAACCATCTGATGCATAGCCTCAGCCAACATGCGCTGACTTTCAACAACCATCTGCATAAGCTTATCTAGTGTGGGCGGCGACGACAGAGGTGGTGGTTGTTCCTCATCCCCAATGCCATGACCTCGATGAAGATTGTATGACATCTGCAAAATGCATAGCCATTGAGCATTGATGATGTGAAAATTTATAGATGAATTGTGTAATTATGCCAAACTGATTTCATTGAAGAGAATAAATTCATACAATAAACAGAGGCACAATAATTCATCATAATCACAACACCATCAAGCATATCTATTGGCGCAATAATGTGATGTTCTCAACAAACAATAATTTTTACTGACACAAAGAAAGAATTAATTAAAGGCTCATGTAATATGGAGCACTAGCATGTCTGATTAGTTGCTTCCAAACCATCGAGGTTCCAACCTTACATCGAAGATAACATAGGGTTTGATATTACATCCCAAAGATCAATTTACAACAAAACTACTTGTCCATGCATGAGGGTCAACAAAAGACTATCTCTAATGCATTAGCTAAGTGGTAAGTCCTCCGAGTCGGTGTCGAAGATCTCTCCTCCGTCCTCATCACTAGCAGGCTCTAACTCATCATCGTCCTCTTCTTCTGGCGAAACATCCTTAGGCCCAATAATCTCAATTTCATCATCATCCTCAGCCATGATAACACCGGACCCCATCTCATCATCATTAGGAGAAAGGATCGGATGGAGACGATTATGTAGCAGATAAACTTCCTCATGGAGGTTGTAATTGTACGTTCTACAACTGCCAGCTGCTGCTCAATCTCAACCTGCTGAGCCCTCAAGACATTCTCTTCGTGCTAGGCTTCAATCCGCTAATTCATCATGTGAACCAACATATGCTCATAGTTGTTGTGAGCAATAGTCAACCTCTAAACTTCGAGTGTCTCCTGATTCCTTTCTCGTGTCACCTGCTCCAAACACTGCTGGACTGCATTCCTTTCAGTAGTCACCTGTTCCAACAAAGCCCTCAACCTCTCCTCCTTTGTAGGCTCAGGGCAGGGCTCATGAGGGCTATCGGGTGATGAGGGGCCGTGCCTCCAGTGGACTTGCGAGCAGTGGTTTTCTGTGGGCCATCTGTAGCAAAATGGGTGTAGCTTAGGGTGAGAAGATCATTTAAAGAGATACGAAAATTTAATTAGTTGGGATAATCAAATTTTAAGGGAGGGAGTAAATGTATGAAGGAAATGATGCATGCATGCACGTCCATACATTCTCACAAACCTAGGAACAATTTAAGTGGTAGCGAAATATACGGTGGCATACATGTGTTCTCTCATATACGGCAAATAGTCGATCTACAATTGTACGTTGTTAGGGTACCTGTAGAAGATTTCATTTTAGCCCAACAATTTCCCAATAAAGCACACAAAGAAAGTAGTAAACTAAATACTCTCCATACATACATCCCTCGATGCATATACTTTCGTATCATAGCTACCCGACAGATATACCCACAATTAAGTACTTTCATAAATATATGATTAAACATGTAATTATGCTAGTTACCACAACTAACTCTCCCCTAGACCAACAGTTGGACGGTCATGCTCTCACAACTCACACTTACCAGAGCATAGAGGCATTTGATCCATACATTACCACCCAAGCGGATGGCATCCATACAATGGCACGCCATATATACAACGAAATAGAAAACAGGCAACAACCCCCAGTTAGTACTTTATTAAGCCACCTAAGAGTCCTTAATTGGGCATAAAGGATATGACCACTGGCATACTTAGTTTCAAATTCATATTTTTCACAAAAGCTTTTGTTTTAAATACACAAATGACATGTTTAGCGTTGAACCTTGCTCTAGTACCAGTTGTAACAGAACCGACCAAATTATAAGAACGTAAGTACAAAAACAATCACCAAAGCGTTCCAATTCCTGTACTTAGGCTCTCATAACCCCGGTAATCTGAAAATCTCGAAGGATTTCAAACAACTTTCGCATACAAGCCAAGATCATACATGATTCAACACAACACATCATTCGTTACAATAGTTCACAAGTAGCGTATGGATTACATCCATCGGAGTTCAAAATAAAGTATTACAACCCAAGTTTGATTAGCGGAAGCAACATAGTTCGATACATAACTTCATAAGTTCAAATACATTGCCAGATTAAGGGTCATGTTCCACAAAAGCATCTTTAGATAAGAACACTAGTAGAGACCGCGCCCAACGGTCTAGTCTTCATCCCTAGCCGGGAGAAGGCAATACTTGCAGCACCCATGATAGAATAGGTCATCTACAATAGGTGGCAGATAAACCCTGAGTATGAGAAGGTACTCAGCTAGACTTACCCATCATAAACCCTGAGTATGAGAAGGTACTCAACACAATTTGCATAAAAGCTGGCATAGCATAAGTAACCATTTAGAGCTTAGCTTCAAGTTAATAATCATTAACCTGTCATCTATATTAGCACCTATACTAGAGCACTCACTTTATTAGGAGCAAACAATATTAACCATAGCATGTATAATAAGGCTATCATCATATCATCATCCCTGAACCATTATTTTATTTAGTGTATCTACTTTGGAGATAAGCCTGTCAAGTTCTCACTAACCAGTGAGAGACGGTGACTCGAATCGAATTACAACTCAGCTGAGGGGGTATTCCTAACCCTCACCCTGACATACTTAGCTAAAGTAGCCTTTGGTCACCTTTGGGACAACTCAGGAACCAACTTCGCGGGTCAGATCAGCCAGCACTCTCAGGGATTACGCTTCTACCAGGGCATTTAGGAATTTTAACTCACCTTCCTGGACTTACACCTACAGCTCCCTTTCAAGGCACACTTTATACTTATCAACTCCCGGCCTAAGTTAAGCTACTCGGATTCACAATTAGCCCATCAAAGCGATCAGCTAAGGGAGAGGCATGCGTTCAACATGACAAGAAAAGGCTCCAAGAATCAGTGCTTAAATGACATAGGCCGAGTCACTGTAAGCCTGCAGCCTCACAAGCCCCTGCCCGGTCTTCTTTCAATTGGACCAAATTCTTTTTCCATGATAGCAAATATAGCCAACCGTGCCATATGTATATTCCTATAACTCGCAAGTAACAGGAAATCACCTGACTTCTATCGCTTAAAGCAGGGCTAAGCATCTACTCGAGCCTGAGCTACATAGGATTCATGGTATCTTCTCTGGACAAGGATAGGGTACATATGCAGCAAGTGTTTTCACCCAACACCTATCACTTAATGCAACAATATATATAACATAATACTTAATTGCATTTCATAAATTAGGAGGCTTATAATGCTTTGGGGCTTGCCTTTCATGAAATTGCAAGGAACGTGGTCAGGGCAGTCAACAATGACCTCATCTGGCACCTCTCCTGTGGGCTGCACGTCCTGAACCTCCGGTGTTGGCTGTTGCTGCTCCTCCTGGCATGATCCCTCGAACTCCAACAGGGTCACTCCTTGTGGTACACCTGTTGCATGTATATGCACAGGATGAATATCATGGATGCATAAGGAAAAACATGATGCTCATGGATGAAGAACAGCAAGTAACAAAGCATCACTAGACATTCGTTGACCGAGGAGGTGCAACACTCTATTCAAAACACTTTAAAGAGTAGGTGCATATCTCCTCTCTAGAGAGCAAGAACACACTTACCCAACTTGCACAATCTAATGTATAGATGCTCATCCTCTGTTAGAGGCCTAACACCTGCACCTAAACTCACTTAATCAATTTAAGCACCTAGTAACATCACAAACATGGTAAGTATAACAAACAGGCCATCGGTTAATTTAAGCAACTCTGAGCATACAAAAGTAGTCCAGTATTTTACTCATAACTAGAGATTTACAAGTTCAAATGACTTGCAACAAGACAATATGGAAATCTTATGAAATTATCTACATTTCATCTTTAAACATCAAAGCATGATTCCTAAGTTTCGGAGGTCGAAAACCTGCATTTACAGAGACTGGTCTAAACAAGACAGAGAGCAAAGAAAACTGTAACCTAACTTTGAACAATTGTAACTCCTAAAATACTTAGCCAAATGCCACCAAATTTTAACAGCAACTAGATACTTGAGTTCCCTACAATTTTTGTATTCACAAGTTTCCCAGAAAATATCATTAACCTGGGGTAATTATCAAAGCTCCTAAATCTGTCCAGAAACATAATTCCTACAATTTAATTATTAAATGATGTTGCAAACACCCAAATTGGCCCAACCAATCTAACCAACATGCAATATATATCTAGAGAACACCAAAACACATGGTGTCCAAAACCAAAACATTTATTTTAATACCTTTATTAATTTATTTAGTAAATTAGGTGAATAAATCAACATATACTAAAAGTATTCCAAAGAGTCTACAAAAAATTATAGTGGCTTAGAGATGCTCTACAAAGGCTACTGTACAAATTTCATGCCATTTGGATATGTGTCGCATTCCACACAAAAAGGACAAGCCACCAGGTTTTCAAAAAGCATAATTAGAAAACCCTATTGAAAAGTATCAAACAACAAATTTCATATTTTTCTTAACTTCTTACTAACATAAGAATAGCACTCACCAAATTTCACTTTTTTGGACTTATAGATAATTTATGAAAATTAGCACAAGACCCACCTAATTAAATAAGATAAATGCATAACTAAATCATACAATATCAAAAATTGCTAAAATTTAACTTACAAACTACTCATGCCATAAACAACACCCCATAAAAATTTCACATTATTTGGAGCTGTCTACGGAGAGATATGATTTTCTTCTTTTCATGCATGAAGAAAAAACATAAATAATAACCATTTATTTTTCTATAAAACATACCTAGTTTTCTATTTTTTTCAAAACTAGAGTCCCCAAGAAACCCAATAAAATTTGAACCATCTTATTTGGATCTACAGGACTCTAAATATGAATTTTTGAATATGGCATCAAAATTTGCATTTAAATCTAACCATAAACCCTAACTAAGTCAGTGACAGGCGGGACCCGTGTTGTCAATGGCCCCACTTGACAGAGAGAGCAGAGTAGGGGAAGCTTTTGACCGCGGCAAGCTCGTCGCCAGCGAGGACTCTGGCGAGGCTGAGGTCACTGTCGTGCTCGTCTCGACGAGCCACACTTGCTCATACCCCTCCACTCAACTGCTACCGCACTCAAGCTAGGGCGGCGGTGTGCATGGCAGACGGCGGAGCACGCACGGCGGTGCATCTCATCAGAGATCACCGCTATACCCAACTACCCCCTCGGTGAGCATCCCTGCACCTCACCGGACCTAACGCACATGCTAGAGAGAGAGAGATGACCGGAGTGCTTTGGCCACGGTGACCCTGACCGTCGATCGTGGCGACAAACTCTAGCGAGGGAAAACTCGCTGCAATGCAGCCTTACCTCAGTGCGGTTGAGCAAATTGGAGGCGTGGAACAGTAGAGAAGACAAGGGCGTAGCCAACCACGAGATGGAAGCAGTGTTGGCGCAGTAATGGAGGCACAAGGGAGAGGAGGAGCTCGCGACAGCAATGGCATCGCCGGTGAAGAGCAAAGAGTGAGGTGGAGAAGAGGAATGAGCAGAGAGCGGTTATGGCAACATGGTGCACAACTTTTCACTCCTTCAGGCATGCACGAGCGACACCGTGGCACTCTACACACGCGTGGGTAGCCATGCGGCGCCCTTCCTTTGACACCGATCGGCCATAGAGGCCACTGATGATTTTAAATTCGAGTTCTAAATCCAAACTCCATCACCGACTGAAATCGCCCCCTAAATGTCCCTCTAGCTCTTAAACCGATTTGAGTTAGCAAAAATTGTAATTAACAAAAATGTAGAGCTACGTGTGAACTACAAGATGGTCAATTGAAGTTCGAACTGATTTGGCTTGGTTAGAGAGTTACAGAGTCCCAAAGTAGGGTACTTTGAAACTGTAGTGTAGTTAGGACTTAATCAAAATGGCTAAGTGCTAAACAGCATACCAAAACCGACTTGTGGGCCCTGTTTGAACATGATAGGTCCATTTTCATGCGATGATCATATTTTAACTTTTGTTCCTTAACAAATTTGCTACAACTTTGTTTAAGGGTGCACCAACATGCATTGACTTCTAGCAGCACATTTTAAATAGTCAAGCAATCGAGGTCTAGAAGTCAACCAAAGTCAAACTAGTACTTAGAAGCGTAGTTAGGGCTAATGACCTTCATGAACATTGTTCCTAATGACCTTCTAAATGTAGCTAGGGTGTTTTGGTGGGTCACCTCAATCATTTTCATGTGATACAAATACTCTAGCTTCTCAAAATCAACTGAATATTCACTTGACACATACAAAACATTCAATTGAAAAACTAAAACAGAGACATGCAACACTTGAAATATGGTACATGGGACATGTACAACCCATCTAGGGTACTAGGTATAACATAGGGACATCACAAATGATACACACAGACCTAAGCACTAATGAACATCATGTTGCAACAATGAAACATAGGATGATGCACATGTGATAATGAGATGAATATGCTTATGTTATGCAATGCAAATGCACAAATGCAAGCAAAACACCTGGGGTGTTACAATCATCATCAGGAGGAAGGATCGGATGGAGCTAATTGTTTAGCAGATGAACTTCCTCATGGAGGTTGTCATTGTATGCTTCTGCAACTGCCAGCTGCTGCTCAAGCTCAACCTACTAAGCCCTCAATACATTCTCTTCGTGTTAGGCTTCATTCCGATGATTCATCACATGAACCAACATACACTCATAGTTGCGGTGAGCAATAGTCAACCTCTGAACCTTGAGTGTCTCCAGATCCCTTTCTCGCGTCACCTGCTCCAAATGTTGTTGGACTACATTCCTTTCAGCAGTCACCTATGCCAACTCAGCCCACAACCTCTCCTCCTCAGTAGGCTCAGGGCGGGGCTCATGAGGGGCTATCGGGTGATGAGGGGCCCTGCCTCTAGTGGACTTGCGAGCAGTGGTTTTTGTGTGGGCCATCTGTAGCAAAAAGGGTGTAGCTTACGGTGAGAAGATCATTTAAAGAGATACGAAAATTTAATTAGTTGGGATAATCAAATTTTAAGGGAGGGAGTAAATGTATGAAGGAAATGATGCATGCATGCACGTCCATACATTCTCACAAACCTAGGAACAATTTAAGTGGTAGCGAAATATACGGTGGCATACATGTGTTCTCTCATATACGGCAACTAGTCGATCTACAATGGTACGTTGTTAGGGTACCTGTAGAAGATTTCATTTCAGCCCAACAATTTCCTAATAAAGCACACAAAGAAAGTAGTAAACTAAATACCCTCCATACATGCATCCCCTGATGCATATACTTTGGTATCACAGCTACCCGACAGATATACCCACAATTAAGTACTCTCATAAATACATGGTTGAACATGTAATTATGCTAGTAACCACAACTCACTCCCCTAAACCGACGGTTGGATGGTCATGCTCTTACAACTCACACTTACCAGAGCATAGAGGTATTTGATCCATACATTACCACCCAAGTGGATGACATCCATACAATAGCATGCCGCATGGACAACAAAATAGAAAGCAAAGAACCCCCAAAGTTAGTACTTCAATAAGCCACCAAAGAGTCCTTAATTGGGCGTAAAGGATATGACCACTGGCATACTTAGTTTTAAATTCAGATTTTTCACAAAAGCTTTTATTTTAAATACTCAAATGACATGTTTAGTGCTAAACCTTGCCTTGATACCAGCTATAACAGAACTAACCAAATTATAAGAACATAAGTACAAAAACAATCACCAAAGCGATCAAAATCCTATACTTAGTCTCTCATAACCCCGATAGTTTGGAAATATCAAAGGATTTCAGACAAATTTCAACATACAAGCCAAGATAGTACATGATTCAACACAACACATCATTCATTACAACAGTTCACAAGTAGCATATGGATTACATCCATCGAAGTTCAAAATAAAATATTACAAACCAAGTTTGATTAGCGAAAGCAGCATTGTTCGATACATAACTTCATTAGTTCAAATACATTGCTAAATTAAGGTCAGGTTCCACAAAAACATCAATAGCTAAGAACACTAGTAGAGACTGTGCCTAATAGTCTAGTCTTCATCCCCAGCTAGAAGAAGGCAATACTTGCAGCACCTGTGATAGAATATATCATCTGCAATAGGTGGGAAATAAACCCGAGTACAAGAAGGTACTCAGCTAGACTTACCCATCAAAAAACTAGAAATAAAAGACACCAAGGATCATGCAAGGCTGATATAAGGTGGAGCTAGCTTGACACATTTTGCATAAAAGCTTGCCTAGATTAAGTAACCATCTAAATCTTAGCATCAGTTAATAATCATTAACATGTCATATATATTAGCACCTGTACTAGGGCACTCACTTTATTAAAAGCAAACAATGTTAACCATAGCAGGTATAATAAGGCTGTCATCATCATATCATCATTCCTAAACCATTATATTATTTAGTGTATCTACTTTGGAGATACTCCCATCAAGTTCTCACTAACCGGTGACCGACAACGACTCGAATCGAGTTACAACTCAGCTGAGGGGGTATTCCTAACTCTCACCCTAGCATACTTTGCAAGGATAGCCGTGCGTCACCTTTGGGACAACTTAGGAGCAACCTTCGTGGGTTTGGTCAGCGTCAGCACTCTCAGGGAATACTCTTCTGCTTGGACTTACGCCTACAGCTCCCTTCTGAGGTGCACTTTATACTTGCTGAAGCTTGGCCTGAGTTGAGCTACTCAGATTCACGGTCAGAGGCACTCGAGTCTGGCTAGCTAAGAGAGAGGTATGCGTTCAACATGACAAAGAAAGGCTCCAAGAATCGGTCCTTAAGTGACATAGATGGAGTCACTATAAGCCTACAGCCTTACAAGCCCCCACCCGATCTTCATTCATATTGTACTAGGTTCTTTTCCATGATAGCAAACATAGCCAACCGTGCCATATGTATATCCCTAAAGCTCACAGGTGACAGGGAATCACTCGACTTCTACCACTTAAAGCAGGGCTAAGCATCTACTCGAGCATGAGCTACATAGGATTCATGGTATATTCTTTGGACAAGGATTGGATATCAATGCAGCAAGTGTTTTCATCCAACACCTATAACTTAATGCAATAATATATAATATAGTACTTAATTGCATTTCAGAAATTAGGAGGCTTATAATGCTTCCGGCTTGCCTTTCATGGAATTGCAAGGGACATGGTCAGGGCAGTCAATGACGACCTCGTCCGACACCTCTCCTGTGGGCTGCACCTCCTGAACCTCCGGTGTTGGCTGCTGCTGCTCCTTCTGGCACGCTCCCTCAAACTCCAATAGGGTCACTCCTTCCGGTACACCTATTGTATGTATATGCACAAGATAAATATTATGGATGCATAAGGAATGACATGATGCTCATTGATGAAGAACAGCAAGTAACAAAGCATCAATGGACATTCGTTGATCGAGTAGGTGCAATGCTCAATTCAAATCACTTTAAAGATTAGGTGCATAACTCCTCTCTAGAGAGCAAGAACACACTTACCCAACTTGCACAATCTAAGGTATAGATGCTCATCCTCTATTAGAGGCCTAACACCTATACCTAAACTCACCTTAATCAATTTTAAGCACCTAGGAATATCACAAACATGCTTAAGTATAACAAAGGCACATTTAACAGAAACTTTAGGTTTACATGCAAGTGAGCAGTTCAGTACATAAATCACAACAGAAGATCTACATGTCTAAATGAATTGCAAGAGGACATTTTGAAAAGCTTATGAAATTCTCTACAAATCATTTACAAACATCACAGCATGATTCCAAAGTTTACCAGGTCAAAATTAACTAGACACAGAATCTGGTCTGTGCAAGACAGAGAGGAAACATAACCGAGTCCTAACTTTAAATAGCTATAACTCTTAAATTACATGGCCAAATGCCATCAAATTTTAACAACAAATAGATACATAAGTTATCTACAACTTTTGTATAAACAAGTTTTACAATAAAACACAATCTCATGGAGAACATTGCCAAGTCCCTAGATCTATCTAGAATTGGCAGATTTAAAAAATTAAACATTTAGAGCTGTAGCAAAAACATATATGGGCTAAGCAACTTTACCAACTCATTACATATCAATAGAACATCAGAAAGTTTGGTGCCAACATCTAAATAAATCCTTTAAAGCCTTTTATTAATTTATTTAGATATTCAGGTGGATAAAAGAACATATATCAAAACTGCACAATATATTCTATAAAACTTACAGCAGCTACACCATGATTCCAGGAGGCTGCCATAAAATTTTTATAGCTTTTGAGAAAGTGTATTTCCCTATATCAAAAATAACAGATAGCAAGGCTGATTTTGGCATAAATGAGACATCCTATTGAAAAGTGTCAAACAATAGATTTCATATTTTTCTTAGGTTCTTACTAAAATAAGAGCAGTGTCCACCAAGTTTCACCTTCATTGAACTTATAGATAATTTATGAAAATTAGCATAAGATCCATCTAATTAAATAAGATAAATGCATAACTAAATCATACAGTATCAAAAATTTCTGAAATTTAAACTACAAGCTACTCATGGTATAAAAACATACCATAAAAATTTCACATTATTTGGAGCTATCTACCGAGAGATATGATTTTCTTCTTTTCATGCATGAATAAAAGGCATAAATAATAGCCATTTATTTTTCTATAAAACATACCTAGTTTTATATTTTTATTAAAAACTAGAGTCCCCAAGGGACCCAACAGAATTTGAACCATCTCATTTGGATCTACAAAACTCTAGATATTAAATTTTGAACTTAGCATCAAAATCTGGAATTTAAATCTAACCCTAACCCTAATTGAGTCGGCGACAAGTAGGACCCATGGGGTCAACGGACCCACATGACAATGGCACAAAGACAGGGGAGGCGGTTTGACCATGGCTAGCTCATCGCCGACGGGGACTCCGGCGAGACCGAGGGAACCGGCGTGCTCGCCTCGATGAGCCACGTCGATAGGTGTAGAAAACGGACCCCTATTCCTAACCCTAGCTATGTCGGTGGTGAGAACAGCAGCCAGTGGCCAAGGCACGGCGGTGCTTCAGCGACGACGAGCCCCCATTGTGCTAACCAAGCTCGGTACGAGCTTCACCAGGTCACTGCGGAGCTATCTAAGTAGAAAAGGGAGGTCGATAGAGGCCCTGGCTACCCCGACCACGGCGAGCTCAAACTCCGGTGAGGTCACGCTCATGGTGGTGGTGGCAAAAATGGCGAATACGCCCTCACCTTTGTTCATGTGGCTCAGCGAGAGGGTGGAGAAGGTAGAGGAGACGATGGTGGAGCTTCACGCGGGTGGATTTGGGCAGAGACGCTACGGTGGCAATGCACGAGCCTGATGAGCTCGCGGCAGCGATGGCATCTAGGCTCCTCCGCTTCAGCGCACACAAAGGGAAGGAGAAGGAGAGAATGGAGAGAGGGACGAGCTGAGGGCATCATGGCGCCCTTGAGGGACGCTGTGGCCTGACCGGTGGGGCCAACGCCATTGTACGGCTGCCATGGCACGGCCATGCGGTGACAACGGACTGCGGCTGGTCGGCCACCTCCCCCATTCAAAATTTTCTGAATTTGAAACCTTGAAATAGAACCATGAAACAACTGAAACATTCCAAGGCCAGAAATAGCAGCTCATTCCTTGCTTTATATCTCATGATCTAGCCTAAATATCGAGATGAGCCAATTGGCAAAGTTGTAGCTTAACAAATTCTCTACAACTTTGTTTTAAGGCACCAAGTCCAAATCAGCATGGTTTGAGAGATCCAAAGCAAAAAGCAGAAACTGTTTTTCTGAAACAATAGGATTTCAGCAGGACAAAAATACTGAATTTTGAGTGGGTTAGAGGAAGATTCATGAGATGACCAAAGCATAGAGTTTGTAGCTGATAAAATTTGTCACAACTTTGGTATAGATGACTTTGGCAGATTCAACTCCTAAGATGAACATTCTAAGAGGTCAAACACAAGAGTTCCCTAATCTGCCACAGTCAACAGCATATAACTAATTATTTTGACTAAGTGACCAACATGAACATTGTTCCTAATGACATTATAAATGTAGCTAGGGTGTTTTGGTGAGTCACCACATTCATTTGCATGTGATCCATGTACTCTAGCTTCTCAAAACAACTAAAACAATGACTTGAAACATACGAAACATTCAACTGAACCAAGTAAAACAATCAATTGAAACAACTGAAACAAAGACATGCTACACTTGAAACATGGTACATGGGACATGTACAACCCCTCTAGGATACTAGGTATGACACAGGGACATCACATATGATACATACATGCATAAGCACTAATGGAACATTTTGTTGCAACATTGAAAAATAGAATGATGCACATGTGATAATGAGGTGAATATGCTTGTGTTATGCAATGCAAATGCACAAATGCAAGCCAAACACCTAGGATGTTACAGTGGGTGTTGATGTTGTCCAGCTCTCTATAGTCCAATGTGGACTGTTGTGGATGGATGGGTGGTGGTAACCCCTCAAAGTCAGAGGAGTGAGCCTGTTGCTCATGCCATCTCGATTTCTAGCCTCATGCCACCTTGACCCTCCAGCCTCATGTGGATGTGAGGTGTATCCCTAGCTAGGTTGAAACCCAGGGGTAAACCCAAGTGTCTACATGGCTAAGAACCATCCTGCCTAGTATGTCAGAGGTACAGGTGGTGTCGATGTGGGTGGTGGCTGCTGAGAGCTGCCAGCTTTGTTCTAGTCCTGCTCCTTGTTGACCTATGAGAAACAAAGCTCCTGCGTGCTTCCTCTTGTTTGACAAGAGTGAAGGCAAGTGATGTGGACATATACAAAGAGAATCCTAGGTTAGAGAGCGGAATCTCATTTGTATACCCCAGAAAGTAAAACATAAGGTTCCCTGTATCATCATATTTCAAATGGTGCCCTTGCACCAAGAAATGCTCATTAATTTGGATGCACGGAGTAGAGATGTCACATCTTGTCCATCCAACGCACCAATACTAGCAGCAATTTGAGTCACAAGGGATGTACAAGTAATAGCAGTGGAAACCCTGATTGTTTCTAACCAATGATGAAACATTTCTTTCACTGGAGCAACTTTTGTCTTTTTAAGCATGGCATCGAGCAGTTGCATTTTAGCATGGTAAACAAAATGAGTGTCTTATGTAGAGAACAAAGTCATGGCAATCCATCGATGCATGAACCTCAAAGTAAGATGATGAATATTCATATTACAAGGTTGAAACTTGCCAACTATATTTTGACCCAAAATTATTCTCCAAAATTCATGACGATTAAAACCTCTGAGAGAATAATCTAGATCAATTGAGCATTTTGTATGGAAGCCTAAGTGAGATGCGAGATTTTTCCATGTAAGAAAATATTCTTTTTCAAAAAGATGGAATGTAATCCCACCCTCAACTTCTTTCAAAGATCATAGAAATTGAATGGTTAGGATGCAGGAACCTTGCTCGTCAATGGGAGCAACATTCTCCCATCCTATGGCCTTCCAAATGGTGGTGAATTAGATGTCCATACCTATCTTTTTGAGGAGATCGAGGCCATATGCCGGCGTGTGGACAAACTCACGGTCCTTGACGTGGTTGTACTCTTGCATCTCCCAATCTCCCTCCAAGTCAAGGTGAGGATCATCATCACCTTCCTCCATCTCTTGCTCTAGCTTTTCCTCCGTTGGCTCGGTTTCTTCTTCTTCATGCATTGGGCTTTCTTCGGGCTCAGACACGCGTGTGCTTGAGCTTTTGCGGGAGCGACTTGAGCTCGCTCCTATGGCTTTCTTGAATGCACCAAATGACCCTTCTCCTGAACTTACCCATGGCAAAAAAGACAACAACAAAACTCGCAAATAGGGTTACGTCAGTGAAAACAAATCGAGCAACCCATGAGCTTGGCTTGGTGGTGATGAGAGTAGGAATTTTTTGCAGTTTCCTTGCACTCAAGCTTTGTGGAAAATATTTTAAGCATGAGGTAGAGCAAGTGAGAGTGAGAGGGAGTGAAAATGGAGAGTGGAGAGTGAGTGAGGGCTCACACCCGAGCTCTCAAGATTTATAGCACTAGGCACCTGCAGGTTAGAGAGCGAAGGTTTGGGGCCAATGGCCACCTGCAGGGTGTGGCCGCACCTGCGGTGGGCCCGTTGCTGCTGCCCTTTTGCTTGTAGCATCCAACGGTCAGTTTGAATTCAAGACCATTGGTGCTTCCCTCTGATTCGAAAATTTGCTCCCGAATTTGAATTTTCATGAAACTTTTATTATATTTTGAATTTTCATAAATAATTTTAAAAATAAGAAATGATAATAGAAAAATCTATACTATCATAAAATAATTTTTATTTTATTTTTTTTGAAAAGTATATTTTGAAGCAAAATTTTAAATTTTGAATTTTAAAATTTTGAAAATTTTGAATTTTTTAATATTTAAAAGATAACTACCAATTTACCTTTGGCAAGGGTTCAACATTTATAGTCCATTGGCAAGACTTTTCCTAGGGCTTGTCTTCTTGTGCCCGGGCCTTGGATGACATCGTTAGCTAGGCAAGAGCCAAGGGCCAGGACCGGACATGCCATAGATCGAGAGCCCAAGGCTTGGGGAAGCCCCCGAGCCCTAGGCGAAAGCTGTGGTCGAGTCAGGCTCGGCTAGATCTCTTTGCTAGAGGGTGCACGCAAGTGCGCCCGATGGGCATAGCCCTCGAGCCCCTAGGCAATCTTGAAGGGGTCGTTTGGGGGCCTTCTTTGTTCGGGAACCATTGGACCCGAGGCTTAACATTCGTATATGTTAGGATCTCACCACCGGCCCCTTGCCTTGCCCTGGATTGCTCATCAGCCCCTTTCCACACCTACCATTGGGCTTTTGACCCCCCACTATAGTGTAGCTACAACTATAAACGGTGTTGCCCGAAGGCGTTACAAGAACGCTTTTTGTAGCACTTTTTAGAGTCTTGCGCTTCAAGCTGTCGGCCCCTAAAGCCGACCTTGTTGGGAGCACCCGCCTAGGCTGGGCATCAGCCTATGGCACCTTGGTCCTAGCCGTGGACCACACGCTCGTGCCTCTACTTGCCCCGCTAAGGAGTGGAGGCATGACAGCAAGCAGAGCCATTGTAACAGCGCGTGCTTCCTCTCTCACATAGGTGTGTTTAGTTGTTGGGTTGATGGGCTATGGAATCTCCGCTAGGTTGAAGGTGGAGTTGGAGCTAGTGTAAAGAACGAGCTCTTTATTGGCCATGGCTCACTAGGATGCTTTGGATCAATGCTAAGTGTAAAGAGAAGGAATGTCTTTGGTGTGGAATGGGAGAAGGTTTAGGGTCCTTTATATAGGCTCAAGTACAGCGTGAGGGAAAGATATTTTGGTGCTAAACCCTAGAGGATCACTACATACTTGGTCAGGATAGGCTATCCTAGCAGATAGCGAGCAAGAGGAGCTAGGAGGGCGGTGGCCGCTCCCTAGGATCACCCGCCCCCTGAGGGGCGCTGCCCTAACTGCGCTTCCTTTTAGACGTTCCATTTTGTCCTCAAGTTTTAAACTCATTTGCCACTTTTATATGTTATTTTCTTAAATAAGACATGAGCAAAGTATTATTTTCACATAGTGTATGATTGTGAATGAGAAGTGTATGTGAGTAACAATGCAAGAACATATTGGGGATATTTGAATTTTCATAGATTTGCAATGAATTCATCAAAAGAGATTAAGTTTATTTCATCAATTTCTTGATTTATATCATGAGAAGGTTCTAAGAAAACTTTCAATCATTGACCATTAACTTAAATGTGTTACTGTCATTGTCTTGAATGGTGATCGCACCGTGCGTTGATGAGTTGACGACGGTGAATGGTCCTTCCCATTTGCTATGTAGCTTACCTTTATCGATGAGTTGTATTGCAGACTCCTTGCTAAGCCCTAACCAAAAATGTTGCAATAACACATGGTTGGGTATAGACAAGTCAGGGCTAGAACGTGTTAGGATTGAAGAACAGTCCTAGGCTGCACCTATTATTTCCTTCTCTTTTTGTTGGAAATTGAGAATTTCTTGTCGTAGGGCAGCAATTCAGGATATAGGGAAGAACACTAGACAGAATCTATTCCTTAATTCTTCCCAATCACCAGCTACCTTCCCTACATTATGGCATACCATTGTTTCACCCTCTCATCAAGTGAGACGGGAAACAACTTCCATCGAAGTGTGTCCTATGAAATGCCTGAAATGGTTAGGCAAGCACAAAGCTGCTCAAATTCCCTAAGGTGAAGGTAAGGATTTTCATAACCAAACCTCGAGAAGGTTTGTTCCAGAACCATGGCTATAAAACCAGGATGGAGTTCATAGCTAGAAGCTGTGATTGGCTTTGAGGACTATGGTTGTAACACCCTAGGTGTTAGGCTTGCATTTTGGCACTTGCATTGCATGAGCCTAAGCATCATTGGTTCATATATGAGCATGGAACATATGTGATGCACTAGTAAAACATATGAAGCATGCTAGTGCAACATGTGAAACATGTGTATGGAATGTGCTTGAAACATCTGCAACATCTCCTTGAAACATATGCAACATACCCTGGTTATTTGTGTTTCAATGTGTGTATGTTAGATGCTCATGCTTGGTAATGCAAGTGAGTGTTGATGTCACTTCTTTCATGTGTCTCACATCACTCTCTATCTATAGTGACCCCTAAAAAAGTTTAATGAAGTTTGGAATAAAAAAGTCACATGAAATGATAAGTTCTCTTTCTATTAGAGTTGCACCATTAAGTGGATGGAATTATACATCATCAACCAAACCTTGCAAACTTGCCCAAATGACTCTATATAAACTCTACAACAAAAGTCATGAAGGGTTCATATTGAGCAAATGTCAAGAAAATGCCCCGATTGGCCTAAAACCTTAGTTTAGGCTTTATTGAGTTGCTACTTTGACCAAAGTGAAAGTTTGACTTCTATACTAGTTATGAGGTTTGACCTTAAACAAAAGTTGTAGTTCATCTTGTGTACAACAAACTTTGTTTAATGGTCAAGAGTTAGTTTGGCCTCTAACCTAGTAAAATAGAGCTCACAAGATTGAATCAGCTGCTGTTTTTCAAATCCAGAAAATATTCTTAGTCCTAGAATTGGCAGCAATAAGTTGACTTGTTTGGTAATCTTTATCTCCCTAACCATGCTGAACCAGTACATGGCCCTTTAATAAAAGTTGTTGTTTAGTTTGTATTCTACAAACTTTGTTGAAGGACCCAAGCCTGATTTTATCTCTAAGCTCGTCAAACTGTGGGTTGAAGTTTGTATGTAGCTGCTATTCTCAGCATTTCAAAGATTCCTGGTAACTTGAGTAGGTCCAAATGTAAAGGTTGGAGCTTACATGATGGGGAAGAGCATACAAGAAGATGGCACTAGTTGTATTTCATTTCGACCATCAATTTGATTAGTTGCTCATTGCTGCTGAATCGCTGACAGTGGCAACTTTGGAGCTAATCATCTCCTAATCCATTAGACTAATGACTTTGGGGTATTAACAAAAACTGTTAAGTAACTAATGAGGATCAATTTTCATTATAGGCCCAAGGCCTAGTTCAAACCCGAGCCAACCCAAATCAGCCTCCTAACATGGTCACTATAACACCCACCAGGTGCCCGACCATATGTCGACGTGCCCTCGATGCACTAGAGTTCGTCCTGCCATGGCAGTGAGCTGCCGCTGCGTGCCCTCTGCATGTCCACGCCCTTTCCTTCACCTGCGTGGATGTGGACAGTCCTAGGGCGCCAGCCGAGCTCCATTCCGTGCTCCCACTTGCCCTCACTCCCTCTACTCCTCCATGGCCACGACAGCCATGGTCGCCCATGGTAGCTCCGCGGTCACCGCCGTTCCTCCTCCATCCCACCATCCTAGGCCTAGCCAAGCTCATTACCACTCTTGCCACCCTCTTGCGACCCTAGCGCACTGCTTCCCTACCTCTCTCGGCCGCCGGAGCACGCCATCACCCTGGCCGCCATTGCCAAGCGGAGCAGAGCTCCGTGGCCAACCACCACCAAGCATCCTACTGCCAAATCGACCCTCCTTGCTCCTTCCCCACCTTGCCTCACCCTCCTGTACCGATGCCGATAACACATCGCCGCTAGAGCACCAGCTATCACCGTCGCCTGCCTCAATGGCCAGCCGACCTAGGCTCACCTCGAGCTAAGCCGAGCGGTTCCTCGGATGCGTGCTGGCCTCCTACCACTCCGCCTCCGCCGCTTGCTGCCGAAGCGCCGCCCCTGCCGGCTGGAGCCGCACGCTGGCCATCTCCCCTGCCTTCAGTGCTCTGTGGAAGAAGGAGGCCATCCCCTCTCTCTGTCTCTCTTTGGGTGTATGGCAAGTGGGGCCACCTGAGTAGTGGGTCCCACATGTCGGTTTAAGTGGTGGCTGGTTTGGGTGTGTCGACGAAACCTGGTCGGCAGTCTACCAAGGGTATGCCCAAGGTAGTGATTTGTCGGTAGACAGGTGCGCAAGCTACAAACTAGATGGTGACGCAAGACACAAGAAGGTTTTTATCCAGGTTTGGCCGTCGTGAGGGCGTAATACCTACGTCCTGCGTCTAATTTGTATTGTTGTGTATGATGATATGTGTTTTGATGGGGTCCCCTACCCGCCTTATATAGTCCGGGGGGTAGGGTTACAAGCCTAGAAACTAATCCTAGTCAGTTACAATTGCCATAACTGGCCGGATAAGGATTCTTATTCTAACCGACCGGGATCTTGCTTGATCTCCAAGTTTGCTTTCCTTCCTTGCGTGGGACGCCGAACAGATCGACTGGGCCACGCGTCATCTTCTGGTGGGCTAGACCCTCTAGTTTGGGCCAACCCAAGTATAGCCATAAGGGTATAGGGGTTAATACCCCATAGCTAGTCCCCAAGCACTATGCATTGTGATGCAACACACCGTCTTGACCTTCTCCGAACAGTGAGGCTTGAGTTCTTAACGTCTCCAACCAGTCAAAACACCATCCGAGCAGCTGTTGCAGGCGTCTGACCAGCTTATAATATAGCTGACCACTGTTGTTGCCGGAGAAAGTAGGTTGTCCAAAGAATGTATGGTGCTCTTGAGAAAAATAAAAAGATTTCCTTTCTGGTGAAGTGTGCCCACTTGTATTTCTGAAATGAAATGTAAGCAAGGTAAACAAAGCATAGGGGTCAAAAAAGAAACACATTCACCACTAGGTGAAGTGTGCCCACTTAGTCCCCGAGCTTGGTAGTAGGTAACGTAGGCACGTGGTGCCAGGGTCTAAAAGAATATAGCCCAATGTCTTTGAAAACTTGATACTGAGATGCACTGGCAGGTGCATTGTACCGATGTAGTCCCCGAGCTTGCTGGAAGGCGAAGTATAAGCCTTGTAGCAAGGTCTAAGAAAATAATGACCTCTCAACTGTATGTGAGTCAAGTTTCACATGTAGCCGAGGAAATCAGGCCTCGAGCCATGGTCAGAGAGTGGTCGAAATAGTCCTCGAGCACAGCGTGAGGTATGATTGACGAGTCCCCGAGCAGCAGGAGACGTAGTCGACCAGTCCTCGAGTAGAATGAAACATGGTCGACGAGTCCCTGAGCCTGGTCAAGGAAAATAACATGATACGTGGCCTATGACAATCTATGGCCAGACCAATCCCCGAGCATGTCTTACTATCTTCCTGTCTGATACAGAGTATACAATTTATATTTTTCTTCCTTCTTTGCTCTATCATGATATCACAAAAGGTTGACTGATGTGATGTTACCTTTCATGCTCAACTGCTTTATCAGTGTCATAATGAAACATTCGTCAGACGTAACATGCCAGTGTGGGCCCTCCCGCAGAGGAAACGAGGGGCGTATTTACTGGCGCAGTAACTGAAAAAAGTGGAAACCAAAGAGATTGTGCCACGTTTCTCATGCACATCTCCTGACAATCTCGAAGAGATGGAACAACACAGTCAATGAGATAAATAGCTGCAATGCAGCCATTCCACATTTACACCCAACAGTCGCATTTGCAAACTGAATATCATCTTCATCCAGCCTGCGTGCCCTAATCTGACTCCGCCGCCGCCATTAGCACACCTCGGTGCCATTAGGAGTGACTCACTCTCTATACACCAACAAAGCCAAAGCAAAGGGGTGAAAGAGGTAGAAGATGGCCAAGATGGAGGCAGCGAAAAGGGTCGAAATGATGAGGAAGGAATGGTGGAAGTCGAAGTCCACCGAAGCAACCATCAATGACCTCATTGGGTTGGGCGTGCTTCACAAACGGGAGCTTGCAGGATGGTGGCCAGTAGGCGGTGACAGCTACCCCAATCCCTAGCCTGGTGAGATAGTTGTCTTCGAAGATTTCTTCAAGTGAGGTTTTGGGGTTCCTGTCCATCCTTTTCTACAAGGTCTTTGTCTGTATTATGAGATTGGGATCTGCAATCTGCATCCCAACTCGATCTTCCTTGTTTCTATTTTCATCCATCTTTGTGAGGCGTATGGGGGAATCCAACCCCATTTTGACCTCTTTAGATATCTATTCTGCTTGAGGAAGAAGGGGTCCCAAGGCGGATCAAAAATCACCAGTGGAGTATATCTTATCCTTCGAGATGGGATGAAACAAGAGTATCTCAACTATCCCTAGAACACATCTCTCACTGATTGGTACAAGAAATGGTTTTACATCCGCGAAGAGCCTGACAGTACCACGTTGTGCGACGTCGGGTACATTCTAGACAAGAGAGTAGCCTGGAACAAGTGACCAGAGCTGACTGGGCAAGTGGAGGAGCTGATGGCACTGCTCCCGTGGAATTGGCTTGATGGACCGGCTGAGGCTGGGAACTTCATCAGTCGTCGGGTGCAGCCATGCCAGAGGAGGGTGCACGCCGGGTATGAGTACCAAGGCTCGGCCGACCAGACAAGGATGCAGTCAGAGGATCTTGACCATGATGAAGTCGTATGCCGGATTGGAGAGTTGTTCAATCTGGTAGACCAGAGCTACTCCCGCTCGAGCAAGATCTAGCACGCATATAAGCTCATTCGACTAGCCCCAAAGGTAAATAAACCACCTCCTTGGCTCCAAAATGTGTTGCTGACCACCATAGAGTAATAAGTCCTATTTTTTGTTGTCTGTCGCATATGCAGGTGCACGACGTGGAGAGACACAACCTGTTTGTGTCATTGGCTCCTAGAGTCGAGCACCCACATAGCATGGAACTGCCACCACGGAATGTGCAGCGGTGCTACGAAGACATCGAGGATGACCATGAAGTGGGGGCCCGAGCAGGTGTTGGGAAGAGTCCAAGCGCCCCTGACAAATCGAAGAAGAGGGCCAGAAGCTCCCGAGCACAAGAGAGCCCAGAAGACTCAACTAGGAAACACCGCCATATGATGTGTGACTGGTCAAAGGACGAAGCGGAGGAGGACGCGAGTGCCTACATGCTCAACCCATGGAAGAGGAGGAGTGAGCAGACAATACAGGGGGGGATCGACCCCACTGGCAAAGGGGCCGCAGGAGGGCCAGATGCCCCCAACGGGGCTGACACCCACCCTGAAGACAACAGAGAAGGAAACCAGGCCGTCACCACAGGACGAAGGCCAAGGTTCCTCCGCTCAGCAGACAAGCCAAGGGCAACCACGGTGTTGCGCCTTCGCCACCATTCATAGCTCTAATCTGTAAGTTCCTAAAAACTCAGTAATTATCACGTCAATAGTTGTAGCAAACATACAAGTAGTAAAAGGAACTATTATGCTATGACATGCTAGCTCGGCATCGGTGGAGAGACCCGAGAAACTAGCCGCTACTGGTGTGACCAAATCAACCACCACCACGACATCCTCCAAGCAACCGAAGGGTCAGACCACCAGGGCGGCAGAGCCAACAACAAGCAAGGATGTGGTGAACGTGGCGAGCATAGAAGTACCCGAGCAAGTGCCTGAGCTGGTGTCTGAGCAGGAGCCGCCTGAGCAGGTGGCACCCGAGCAGAGTTTGTTGAGCACACTAAGTGAAGGGCAAGTCCCTGAGACTAATCAAGGCATGCCCGAGCAGACCACGGCCACCACGAGCTCAACACAAGGTGGTCTGCCCAATGCCGTAGCCAAAGGGAAAATGGCAGTGGGACCGTCAACTGCCGAGCCAAACTAAGAGCAGGGGTAGACCAGTATGAATCAGGCGGCTGAGTCTGATGACGATGTCATTGAAGAAATCCAAGGGCACCCACAAGATGGGCAGCAACATGTATACATCTGCCGCCAATGTGGAGACCACTACGTCTTCCATGAGGAGATCTCAATCAACAAGGAAACGGAGAGAGTGGAGCGAGCAGCTAGATGGCTCATTAGGGAAGTACATGTAAGGATACTTTGTGATACTATCGTAGACCAGTTCAAATTTGTGGCCATGCATTTATGGCACTGTATTTCACTTGCAGGGCCTTGTGAAGATAGCAAAGTACCATAAATGGTGCTTTGACCAAATTCAAGGCATCTCCGAAGATAATAAAGAGTTGACAGCTGAAGTGGATCGGCTGTGCAAATGGCTCGAGACCACTGAGAAGGAACAAGCAGAGCTTGAGCCACAAAGGCTCAATGCTGTCCTTCAGCTTGGTCAGAAAGAGCGGGAAAGAGCAGGTAACTTATCTTAGCCATGTGCCCCCAAGTACTCTTTAGATGTACTAATGTGTCTCCAGATATTGTTATAGATCTGGCGGAGGAAGTCACTAGGCTGCAATCAGAGAACACGCGCATGGCCAAGGAGTGCGCTTGACTATCAGCGGAGACCGCCCAGCTGGTAGAGGACCACACACGGCTCCGAGACCAGTCAATGAAGATGGCCGAGTAGGTGAAGAGCAGAAACCAAGAAATAACCAGTAAGTGGCCATTGTCCTAATCGTGGTGTCACATCTCAATTTATTTCTGTTGGTAGTTATTTGATCGAAATACCCCACTACAACATTAAAGACCAATAACAAGAAGCATATTATGGAGTTGTAAAAGGATCGCGACCTCTAGAAGGATCGCTGCACACAAATGGTGCGGGGGATCAGGCCAGTGCTCGACGTGTTGGATCCAGGACTATCGTCGGTCGAGCCTCGGGGACAACAGCTTGGGGTGATCGATAAGTGTCAGCTCGCCTAGGGCTGGCTTCAGCAATTTATGAAGGAGGCCAGAGAGTTTGTGGGCACCCATGTGCTAAGCATGGTGCGCGCGCATTATCCTCTAATCAACTTCACGCGCCTTGCCAAGGGCTACCCCAAGGAAGTTGGCATGCAAGAAGCAGGAGAGTTGCAGGGCCAGTTGACGGAGCTAGCGACGACGATCATTGGCGACATAAACCTATGCGGAACGCCAACGCCCCCGTCATAGGGAACGCTGACGACATCTGCTTCGAGGTCTTCAAGCCGACCACCTGAGACTGTGGTCTTGACCAGCCAATCCTAGGGTGGGCAATCTTCAAGCAGGGAGCAGCCGGAGCCTACAGTCACGACCAGCTAGAATCCTGCGGCTCAGGCTCGATCAGCGGGGGCAGCGCCACAGCCATAGATAGGTGGTAATCACGAGCCAAAACCTGCTCAAGCACGAACCATCGAGTAGCTGGCTACCTATAGCTGTAGAGCAAACAATAGTTTAGTTTATTGTAAACTTGTACCTCGTCAGGAAAGCTTGTAATAAAGTACTATTGTAATAATGTAAGCTTGTGCTGTTTTTGTTTAAAAAACGTGTTAAGCTTGTATATTGCGCTAGATAACTAAGTTAGAATGTATAAGTGTTCTAGGTCAGTTGTAACAGTTGGAAGACACGTCATCTTGTGGAATCTGTATGGCCCTAGCTAGGTCTGTGGTCGGAGTGCGAGGTATGGAGTGTGTTCACATGTAAGAGCGCACAGGTCAGACCAGGGAGCACCCGCCGACCACCTGAAGCGTAGAGAACTAGTCCCGTGCACACGTGGGGAGAAATCGGAGACGAGGCTGGCTCGGAGGACTCGAGAAAGAAAGGTGGTCTGTCAATCTGGTCTGTTATAAAATACTGATAGGGACTGGTCTCCAAATAAACACATTAAAGTGACCAAAAAAGAAGATATATGATTTATTGAAATAATCAAAGTATAGGAAAGGTACATATCTTTATTTATGCGCTCTATGGGTAGAAACGCCTAAGCTTATCAATATGCCAGGTGTTCGGTACTTCAGTACCATCGAGTTGAGCCAGTCGGTATGAAGTAGGCCGGGTGACTTCGATGACCTCAAACGGTCCTTCCCAAGGAGATGAGAGCTTGTGCATGCCTTCTTAATTTGTTTTCCACTTCAAGACCAGGTCCTCGACCACGAAGAGACATTCTTTGACATTCCTATTGTAGTATCTACGTAGTACAGCTAGGTACTTGGCTATGCATACATAGGAGTCAAGCTGTCGTTCTTCAGAGCAGTTGACCTTGAGTTCACGTGCTTCATTAGACCTGTCTTCATTGAAGTTCTCAACACACGGTGATCTGAAAGTGATATCAACCGGGAGTACTACTTCTGCGCCGTAGACCATAAAGTATGGGGAGGCACCAGTGTTGCGGCTAGGCTAGGTGCGCAATCCCCAGACCATAGCCAGCAATTCTTTAAGCCATCGACCAGGAGCTTTGTCATTTTCCCTGTACAACCTCTTCTTTAGTGCATCGAGGATCATACCATTAGCCCTTTTGACCTGCCCATTAGCTCTGGGGTGCGCCACTAACACGTATTTCATAACTATGCTCCTTTCATCGCAGAAGTCCCAGAATGCACTGTCAGTGAACTGAGTACCTAGGTCTGTAATTATGCTGTTGGGGAGGCCAAAAGGATGTATAATCTGATCAAGGAACACGACCGCCATCTCTGATGATGCCTTGGTTAAAGGCATGTACTCGATCCATTTGGAAAACTTGTCAATCAACATGAAGACACATTTGAAGTTGCTAGGGGTCGGCTTGAAGGGACCAATCATATCCAGTCCCCAGCATGCAAAGGGCTAGGAGGCTGGTATGGTCTAGATCTCATGTGCTAGTACGTGTATACGTTTGGCAAAAAACTAACATCTGTCACAGTGGCAGACCAGCTTCTCTACATCGGCCACGGCGGACGGCCAGTAGAAACCTGCTCGAAAAGCTTTGTTGACCAGGGTCCGAGAAGCAATGTGATTGCCGCAAGTACCACTGTGAATTTCATGGAGCAGTTGAATACCTGCTTCTCGAGTGATACACTTCATCAAAACTTCCTCCTTTGCATTTTTGCGCATTAGGGTACCATCGACCAGTAGTTACTGCTTACTGCGGTGCATGAGCCACTCGTTCTCTGTTCAATCAGCATATCTAGTCCCATCCTGCAAAAACTTGATAAAAGGTACTCTCCAATCGTTAGTGTTAGTGGTCGGAAGTACTGTAGGTTTGGTCAGAAAGGGTTCCGTAATGCTTGGAGGGGGAACCGTAGCCACCAGTGGCTGGTCTGGAGGCTTCTTGACCACCTGATCTACTTCTTCCTTGATGGACGGTTTAACAAGGTCTTAGACGAACACACCATGTGGAACTTGAGCTCAGGATGACCCTAACTTAGAAAACTCATCGGCTGCTTGATTTTTGTCCTGGACCACATGTGTGTATTCGATGCCATAGAATTTACCTTCCAACTTTCTGATTTCTTTGCAACAAGCATCCATCTTTTGGCTAGTCATGTCCCAGTATTTGTTAAGCTGGTTAATGACTAGGGCCAAATCGCCATAAACATAGAGACTTTTCACACCAAGCTCAACCGCAATCTACATGGCATGGAGGTAGGCCTCGTATTCTGCAGTGTTATTAGATGCAGGGAAATAAATTCTAAGGACGTAGCGGAGCTGTTCGTTGGTTGGTGAGATAAAGAGTACGCCTGCACCTATGCCATTGATGTTCAGAGTGCCATCGAATTACATCTGCCAGTATTCGATTGGCCCCTAATCGGGAGGTGCGCTAAGGTCCGTCCAATCGATGATAAAGTCCACCAGAGCCTAAGATTTGATGGATGTGCGACCCTAGAATTCGATTGAATAAGGGCATAATTCCATTGCCCACTTGACGACACGTCCGTTAGCGTCCTTATTTCGAATTATGTCTCCCAATGGGAAATTAGTCTTGACCACCACCCGATATCCATCGAAGTAATGTTTTAACTTTTGGGATGTAATCAGGATGGTGTAGATCAGCTTTTAAACTTGTGGGTACCTGACTTTGGATTCATTGAGCACCTCACTGATGAAGTAAACAGGGTGCTGGACTTTGAACATGTGGCCGGGTTCATCACGCTCGACCACGATGACTGTGGAGACCATGCGATCGGTGGCCACAATGTAGAGAAGAAGAACATCGTCTTTCTAAGGGGTTGTAAGGACTGGAGGAGAGATTAAGAACTCTTTGAGTTGCGTGAAGGCATCGTTAGCCTCCTTCAACCAGATGAACTTCTCAGAAGCCTTGAGTAGCTTGAAAAAAGGCAGACCCTTTTCACCGAGCCATGAGATAAAACGGCTTAAGGCAGCCATGCATCCGGTGAGCTTCTGGATATCCTTGACGTTTTTGAGTGGCTACATATTAGAATGGCTTTTTATCTTTGTCTGGTTGAGGCGTATGCCGTCATAGCTGACGACGTTGCCAAGTAAAATACCAGATGACACTCCAAATATACACTTCTTTGGATTGAGCTTCCATTGGTACTTGTTAAGAGCCGTGAAGGTACGCTAGAGATTTTCAACTAGGGTGTGAGCCTCCCTGGTTTTCACAACCACATCATCGACGTAGGCTTTGACCAGATCATCCTTGATCTCATCAGCGAGGCATTGCTAGATAGCACGCTAGTATGTGGCCCCTGCGTTCTTGAGACCGAACGACATAGTCGTGTAGCAATGAAGGATGTCTTGATCTGGTCATCCTTGTTGAGAGCGATCTAGTGATAACCAGAGTAGCAATCGAGAAAAGACAGTAGCTCACAGTCGGCAGTGGAATCAATGACTTTGTCTATGCGAGGTAAGCCGAAGGGGTCTTTAGGGCAGTGTTTGTTGAGATTAGTATAATCAACATACATTCTCCATTCATTATTCTTTTTGCGTACAAGAATCAGATTGGCTAACCAGTCTAGATGATATACTTCATTAATAAATCTGGCTGCTAGAAGCCAGGTAACTTCTGCCCTAATAGCCTCCTTTTTGTCGTGAGCGAACCATCATAGCTTTTGCTTGATAGGTCTTGCGGTCTTCGAGACGTTCAAGGAGTGCTCGATCAGGTGCCGAGGAACACTAGGCATGTCAACGGGCTTCCACGCGAACACGCTTGCATTGTCCCTCAGAAACCTAACGAGCACATCTTCCTATTTAGGATCTAGGTTGGCCCCAACAAGGGTCGTCTTGCTGGGATCATCGTCGACCAGCTAGATCTCCTTGTGCTCATTGGACTTGATGTGCTTCCATGGTGCTTGGCGCTCTGGGATATCCAGTTGATCAGCGAGAACCTTGGAGGCATCAACCAGGGTTAGCTCCATTCGGATTGAGAGGTCGGTAGCCTCTACAACCTTAAAGCTTTCCTCTTCATAGGTATAGGCAGTATAAACGTTGCCTCTGAGAGTAAGGACACCCTGCTCGGTAGGCATTTTGAGCACTAAGTAAGAGTAGTGCAGCACAACCATGAACCTGGTGAGCACTAGTCAACCAAGGATAGCATGGTAAGTACCCTCAAAGTCCGCAACCACAAAGTTGACGTAGTCGGTGTGGAAGTGGTTTGGATTGCCGAACTGCACAGGGAGCATGATCTGCCCGAGAGGTATGGAACTCTATCTGGGAAGGACGCCCTAGAGCTATGCGTCGTAAGGTTTGACATCAGCCTCAGTTAGTTTAAGGGCAGGAAGACTGCTATGAAATAGAATGTTGATAGAACTACCACCGTCCATGAGCACCCTCTCGAATCGGACGCTGTTGATGCATGGGTCGAGGACGAGGGGGAAACGACCAAGTTCTGGGATTGCCGCCCACTGGTCCACTCGGCTGAAGGAGATTTCGCGGTGGGACCAGGCCAGGAGCCTAGGATTAGAGATGAGGTCGTCGGCATTGACGATGCTCAAGTAGACCCACCTCAGTAGCTTGCACTCGTGCTTGGACTCTAAAGATACCTTTTCGCCAAAGATGGAGTGGACAGTTTTGGTAGGATTGACATATTGGTGACGAGGATTTCTATCCTGTTCGTCATCATCATTGTCACCACCATCACACCGTGGTCCATCATCAATGGCTTTTAGAGCGTCTTCATTAGCAAGTTGATTGGCGTAAATGTTTTTGAGAAAGCGGCAATTTTCCATGGTGTGATTGGACTTGGGATGGATCTGGCAGGGACCCTTCAAAGTTTTGTTGTAATCCTCTTGATAGTCACGGCGACCAGCAAGTTTCTTGACCGTGTTGACCTCATGGTCGTCTTCATGGGGGCGCTTGCCTCTGTAATCACCGCGATTATCGGGCCACCGATCACGATTATCTCGGCGGTCACGATTGTTGTTGTTGTTGTTGCGTCGGTCGCGACGCTCATGGTTGTTGTTTTGACCATGGTCATTGAGCTTCTCATCCCGGTGCAGTGGGTGCTCGGGGCATGATGACCCACCCACGTCTTCCTTAATGATCTTCTCGGCATCATCAGCATCCACGTAATTCTTGGTAGTAGCGAGGAGCTCGGAGACCGTAGATGGCCGTTTTTGGAGCAGCTTGCTTCTGAGGGCGTCATAATGGTGAAGGCCTTTGATGAAGGCCAAGACTGCTTTGTCATGAGTGATTCTTGGGATCTTGAGATGCATATCCGAGAAGCATTGGATGTAGTCGCGTAGTGGCTCACCTGCTCGGTCACGTATGTGCTCGAGGTCGTACTTGTTGCCCGGCTGATCACATGTGGCAATGAAGTTGTTAGTGAAGGCTTCCCGAAGGTCTGACCAGCTATCGAACTGGTTCTTCGGGAGGCTACGAAGCCATTGATGAACTGCCTGATCAAGGACAACTAGAAGATAGTTAGCCATTACATGCTCGTCACCTGCGGCAGAACGGACGGTGATCTCATAGAGCATGACCTAGCTTTCGGGGTTCTCCTTGCTGTCATATTTCCTGAGCTTCTCAAGCTTGAAATTCCTTGGCCAGATGACTTGTCGGAGATGAGAAGTAAATTGTTTGAGACCTGGGGGGCCATGTTCAGTGTCATACTAGATGCAGCACATGTTCTCGTGGGCCTGGCAATCATTAGCATGACTAGTGATGTGACTGTGGATGTCACGAGGAGGAAGATGGTGACGGAGATCGCGAGGAGGATTCTGGTCGACCTCCTGATCTCGATTGCCACGACGATTGCGGTTGTTGTCATGACGACCTCGACCACATTCTTGACCGCCCTCATTGCCGCCACCACCGCTACCACCACCACCGCCACCGCCATCACCACATGGGGGATTGGGTGGGTTTTGATCGTCGCGATGTTGGTGACTTGGATGCTTTGAAGTGCGAGAACGATGGCTCCGACTAGATGCGATGGACGTGCTTGTAGCAGCTCGGGCTCACTAGGCAAGCTCGACGGTTTGTCCCATAGCGGCGGTTAGATATGCTTTGATGTCTTCATGAACTGTGTGGTTCTCTGGTGTGTTTGGTAATCGGTCCAGGTTGGCCATGGTGATAGCCACGTTGGCACTTGGGGTCCTAAAAACTGGCCTATTGCCTACTCTGTCAAAAGCGTCAGCCAGATCTCGAGGTCGAGGTCCCCTACGACGTGCTTCTACTTCTTCGGCCTCATGCTGACAGCGTTGGGCGTGATCGGCGTTATGCTGTTCATGAAGTTGCCGTTGCTCGTTAGTTTCTCCCGTGACTGTGGGCTCGTCATTGCTGACGTTGAGCACCATGTCACCACGTCTTGGTGGGAACCTTGAGATTAGAGAGAAACCCAAAGGGTATGGTAGTGGATCATGATCATATTCGTCATCATCGAGGTGTGCAGCCTTGGTGTGGACAGATCGTGTAGATCTAGTACTGGAGTCACCATCCCCAGGCAATGTACTAACTGAACCTTCATGATACTCCTGGATACTGACCATGTTAACGGCATTGCCTGGAGGTGGTCGAGGTATATCTAGGAAGTATAAGTCTGAAACATGGCCTTGCTCCATGGGACCCATGAACAGATGAGGTGTATGATACGCGTACTCGGAAGAAGCGTTTTTCAGGCCGTATGGGAAGGCCTGGCAACCCACCGTCAGGACCTGGTACTCAGAGGGCCTAAGGCCAAGTGTAGGAATCGGGCGAAGGTATACCGTATGTCCTTTAGGAGTAGCAGAGACTACTAGATCTATATCTAGCCGTATTGGACGGCAAGCCCGAACTGGTCGGGTAGATCTGTTGTGGTTAAGAAGTACCTGCTCGGTAGATTGATTTTGTATCGAATCTACCAAAGTCATGGTTTCAAAAGCTTGTAACTGACTCGGTCAAAGGCCTCGATCAGGTCAGTGTTGTCGATGATCCTTCCTTCATAGCGGGGAAGTGGTCGACGAGTTGTCGGCGTGGTCGGAGCCATCGCTGGAGTGGTCGGAGCCGTAGCCAGCATGGTCGGAGCCGTAGTCGATGGAGACGTGGTCGACGCAGACCGGATCTGTGCCTCCTCCGTGGTGGTGGTGGTGAAGCTATTGATACCGGTGGTCCCGGTGATCTGACCGATGGTGAACGTGAGGCCATCCGCCACGGCCACGAAGTCAGGGATGATGACCATCTTGTTCGCCTGGGAAGCTGTACGCACACCCCCTACCTGGCGCGCCACTGTCGACGAAACCTGGTCGGCAATCTACCAAGGGGTATGCCCAAGGTAGTGATTTGTCGGTAGACAGGTGCACAAACTACGGACTAGATGGTGACGCAAGACACAACAAGGTTTTTATCCATGTTCGACCGCCGTGAGGGCGTAACACCTACATCCTGCGTCTGATTTGTATTGTTGTGTATGATGAGATGTGTGTTGAGGGGGTCCCCTGCCCACCTTATATAGTTTGGGGGATAGGGTTACAAGGCTAGAAACTAATCCTAGTCGGTTACAATTGTCATAACTGGCCGGATAAGGATTCCTATTCTAACTGACCGGGATCTTGCTTGATCTCCAAGTTTGCTTTCCTTCCTTGCGTGGGATGCCGAACAGATCGACTGGACCACGCGTCATCTTCTGGTGGGCTGGACCCTCTGGTCTAGGCCAGCCCAAGTCTAGTTGTAAGGGTATAGGGGTTAATACCCCCACAGTGTGTAATCGGGTGCGCCTAGCAAATTAAGTTAGTTTTGGGTAATGCTGATTTTGAATTTCAAATTGGTGTTAAATCTTCTAAATTCCATATCTCATGCTAGGAAATTCCAAAAATAGCAAATGTGGACTTTTTGGAAACCTTGAGAAAATATCTATGCAGTGGAGTCATAATATGTTATATATTTGTAGAAGTTTTCTGGTGTTTTTATTAACCTTGAAAAGTACTCCAAAAATGCTTATAAAATTGACCAGAGCCATATCTTGAGTTTTAGGACTCCAAAAATAGTGATTCTTGTTTTTTAGTTTTATGATGATGTGTACTTGCTAGGAAAAATATTAAACACACTAGTTGTTCACTGTTTTCTTAAGGTTTTGATTTAACCTTGGTGAAGGAGCAAATCTATAGTGTGTTGCTTAACAATTTCATATCTTGAGTTGTGGTGTTCAAATTGAGGTGAAATTTTTATGGTAGTCTACTTATGATATGTGTGAACTATGGTTAAAATTTCATAAGCATTGGATGCTAGATGAGTGAGATTTAGGTTTATCTTTCTCTCTAGGGTTAATTTGCTTCATCAACTTGTCCTTTCCATAGAGGATGTTATACTCATGCAATTGACTTGAAATTTATATAGTAGACTATTGTTATTATTTTTAGGCCACTGTAATTTTGGTAGAATTTATTGTGCACCTTTGATATGTGTTCATAATTCCACCTAATTATCTAAATAAATTAAGAAATGTGTTAAAAGAATTTATTTAGTAATGGACACTATGTTTTCTGGTGTCCATTAGTCATGTGTGACATGTTGGTAAACTTAGTTTTGCCCAATTATGTGTTTGCAACATAAGTAATATTTATTTCTTGCAAATGAGGTTTCTAGATAGATCTGGGAACTTAGCAAAGTTTTTCATGATAATATTCTGGGTTGTGAAACTTGTTTATACAAAAGTTGTATATAACTCATGTATCTAGCTGCTGTTAAAATTTGGTGGCATTTGGCCAAGTAATTTATGAGTTATGCATGTTTCAAGTTGGAGATCAGAAATGGCTGCTCTCTGTTTGTCAGGAATAGATTCTGGAACTTTGTAATTTATACTTATTTAACTTATGAATCATGCTGTGATGATATTATATGAAATGTAGACAATTTCATAAGATTTCCATAATGTCTTCTTTCAAGTCATTTGGATTTGTATAACTCTAGATATGATTGAATTACTCAGCTACTGCATGTATGTCCAGAATTGCTGAAAATACATGGATGCTTGGTTACTTTGCTTGCTTGTTGCTAAGTGTGATTCATGTCCTTGGTGAAACGTCCTTGATTTCCACGACGGGGAATCCACAGAAACAAAGTGTAAAATGATGAAATATTCCGTCCATTTACCCAAATCTCAGTGATACATAAAGTCATGCACGAATATCAGAGTACAATAGAGAGCTTTACATAATTTATTCTCTTCGCCTCGCAGGGCGGAACACACTCACACAAGCATCCGAAACAGCATCCGACGTAGATAGCAGTGGAAAACGATCTCCTAGAACTAGCTTGAGCATAGAACAGACCCTCTAATCCTCCCAATCATCGCCCTCGTAGTCGTACTCAGGCTCGGAACCTGTCAAAAATCTATCAGTACACTTGGTACTTGCCACGCATCGCCCACCCTATGCTTGCAATGCTTTGTGGGAAGTGGAATGCATTGAGGGAAGTAGCAAGAGACCTATTTAGGCTGTGGGTTTCCTATGCAAGTAGTTAATATTTTAATAATAAGATATTCATCAGTTTTTAACCCATCTTAATCACACATTTTTCCCATTCCCATCACACACAACACATCTCATCTCACTCTCTCTCTAGGCGACGAGATTGACTCCCGCTCAGATCTCGTCTCAACGGCCAAAGCCGGAATCCAACACAGAACCCAGGGAAAAGGTAGAAAGGACTCCTCTCTCTAATCAAGTGACGTGTAGGTCATGGGAATGTCCATATCCACGGACACGGCTATACGTATAGATCGATCAACTCTGCAGAGCGTGTACACCTGGTAATCCACAAGATCTCCATCCTCGATGATCCGGCTCGTCTAGGCTGATTCCAACTGCCTTCCAACTAGTACAGTACCACCCTACCACTCAGCCCTAGGCCACCCCGGTGTCCACCAAAATGCTGAGACTGTGAGACATAGTACCGGACCCCCAAGGTCACTACGTTGTCTTAGGAGGGTGTGGGTCCCCATGCCCGTACCTCCCTACACTATCACCTTCCAACCTAGTAGTAGTGGTACCATCCTAGTCAATCGGGTAATCATCTCCCGCCCATCGGGAGCGAGTGGTGTGCACGAAGGTCCCATGGTTCCGGTTCTCAAGACATACCAGTCCTTAGGGGGACCAAACAGGATATCTTCTCAAGGGGAAACACCGTATTCCCCATGCCACGACAGCACCTCCACCAGGGATAACCAACACCCCAGTTCACCTTCCAATATACCCGCCACAGGTATCTCTCGTGAGGGATGCCCAGGTCGCACCCCTCCAACAAGACTTGCCCCAAAGACTCGTCGTAGGATCATGTCCGATCGACTCAACCCTCAACACTCACCCAAGACACACGCCAAGATCTCCCTAGTTCTATTAATCAGGTTTACCAAGTTCTCGGCACTACGTGCCTTATACATATACGCCTCTCACTCACCGGCATCACATCACAGATATAATGCGAGTAAGAGTAAAAGCAGTAATATGTAACATGCAAGCATCTAGCCTAACAGTAGGGTGAGCAGGAGTAAGGTTACGACAATGTAAAGGGCTCAAAGTAAAGCATCTACTGATGAAAACTGGCCCGATCTTCCGAGAGGTAACCGGTAAGTTCGATTTGTGGAGATCTCGACATTGGCGATCCGGCTTCAAATCAGACATGATTTGAACCCTGCAACCATTACACCACTACTCTGTTGGTTATCAACCAAGCACAACTTGATTGACCTCGCCAAGAAGGCTTTTCCTGCAAGCGAATCGAAGAGCACAAGCAAGAAGGTAAAAACATGCAATCTGAAATTGCAAATATGAATGTTGCGAATATCAATAGAGGGTTCAAGAACTCGGTTCCAAAGGACTAATCGACACAGTGGAGGAGATCAAGAACAGGGGCCCTGAATCATTGTAAAAGGATTTGTCACCACAGTTACAATGAACGATTCAGTTTCTCGATGGAAAACTAAACTCTAAACAAAACCCAATTATCTAATAGCGACGGTAGCTGTGTTTATAGTCTAAGACTCGACCTAGGGTTGGTAATAGCTAGGGGTTGGGCGCCCACAACTTGGGCTTAAGGCCCGACACGATACATGGCCAATCGGCCCAAAAGACGGCGACACAACGCCCTGACAGATTCTGGACGGTGACTTGTTTCGACGATTCCCATTGATTCTGAACATATTTTGACGTAGGACCACTTGGGTTGGCTTCCTTATCAAATAAGCTTTCCATCCATATATGGATCATCAAAAACAGAGTCCGTACGCGTCCTGGGTGACCAGTTCAAGGCAGATTGGTCCTAGATTCCGAGGTGGACTCAAACTTGATTTGGGCCTCCATCTTGGTGACTCGAATCGGATAAGTTTTGGGCCTCCTTCTCGATTTGGATGCCCTTGCTGATCTCCTTGGCCTCCATGTAATTCTCCAAGCATGGTCATTGATGAGGACATCGCCACGCTGGACACACCAACGTTATGGTCTTCCCCAAGTTGCAATTCGTCCCCAACTCAGCTGCCACGTCACCCTCGGATTCAGCAGACACGTTGTCACTGTTTTGGTCATAACTCTCTCATACGACATCAAAACAGGGCGTTCTTGGATGCATTGGAAAGGGGACAACAACGCCGTCGTTTTGGATCTGGTCCTAGCTCCATAAGGTCCGTGGATCATTCTATGTGACCACGTCAATGTGCTGCGTCACCTATTTGGGCCAACTTGGCCATGTATCGTGTCGGGCCTTAAGCCCAAGTTGTGGGCGCCCAACCCCTAGCCGTTCCCAACCCTAGGTCGAGTCTTAGACTATAAATATAGCCGCCACCGCTGTTATACAATTGGGTTTTGTTTAGAGTTTAGTTTTCCATCGAGAAACTAAATCGTTCATTGTAACTGTGGTGACAAATCCTTTTACAGTGATCCAGGGCCCCCGTTCTTGATCTCCTCCACTGTGTCGATTAGTCCTTTGGAACCGAGTTCTTGAACCTCTATTGATATTCGCATCATTCATATTTGCAATTTTAGATTCCGTGTTTTTACCTTCTTGCTTGTGCGCTTCGATTCGCTTGCAGGAAAAGCCTTCTTGGCGAGGTCAATCAAGTTGTGCTTGGTTGATAACCAACGGAGCAGTGGTGTAACGGTTGCAGGGTTCGAATCATGTCTGATTTGAAGCCGGATCGCCAACGTCGAGTTCTCCACAAGTCAAACTTACCGGTTACCTCTCGGAAGATCGGGCCAGTATTCATCATTTGGTATCAGATATTTCAGGTTTACCGCGAGGTATAATCTCGTTTGCCTTAGATTCATATTTGTTACTTACCTACAGTCCACAAAAAGCCCAATAATATTTCAATTTCCGCTGTCCTATCACCTTTGTGCCTTTGCAATTTTGTTTCAGATTTGCGTTGTTGAGTTTGTGTCCTGGTCGAGTCTTGTTGCTGGTTTAGGATTGTGTTCGTAGTCGTAGTTCAATCGCCGTTGCTGTGATTTTTGTTTTCCGCCGCTATCCCATCCACCGTTTCCAAACAAGTCGAAGCCACCACATTACTCGACTTGCCCCGCTAGCCACCTTGTGTAACTTCTCGCCACCGCGCAAACCCTAGATAGGTTGCCAGCCGCTCTTATTTTGCCTGCATCGTAGCCCTCCTTACATCATCAGGTGAATACCTATTACTGTTAGTCACAGGAACCATCTTGTGCTCGGTGCAAATACCTACTGCTGTTAGTCACAGGAACCATCTTGTGATCGGTGTTGGAGTTTAGGGACGTTTTGCCCTAACTGCCGTATTGTGCCTTCCGAAAAACATAACTTGAGATACCTTCGGTGAAATAGGCATAACTTTTCGCTCGTTTATCAGAAATATCTGAAATTTTTTGAGCAGCTTCTTGACACCATTTGGGGCCGACCCAAACTAGGCTTTGACCCAAACTAGGCTTTGCCTTGTTTGGTTTCATCAAAATTGCCAAAAAAATTCAGGAAAATAAAGAAAAAAATTGTCAAAGTTTTTGCACGCTTTTCAAAGAACTTACTGTATTTCTGTAGACCACATCCCACCTCAGTTGTAGGTTCCAATTTTTGTGGTTGCATCTTTTGTGATCCTTGTTCAGAGAAAAATATAAAAAATAGCAAAAAAATAAAAAAGTTTGATTCCTACTAGTGCCTTTTCGAAAATTCCGGGAAAAATTCAGAAAAAGAAAAAATTCTAGTTATTTGCTTGTTCTGTGAGTTCTTTCTATTGTCCTTTGCTTTCACCTTGTTGCACTATGTCTCGACACATCTTAGCCAGCAGCTGTGATTTGTACTTTGGATCCGGATTGAACAATCGTTAATCTGCATTCGTTAATTGCTAATCCTTGCTTTCATATTTTGTGCCTACCCATAGCTCCACATATTCTTTTGTCAGCACAGGTTCATCTTGCAACTGTACCCACGCTCAACAATAGATTACTTTGCCATTTTGATTTGGCTCCTGTTTGGCGTTGGTAAGAATACAGGCAAGACAGTGGTAAGCCGCTTGTGATTTTGCATTCCACTTTTACCACCACCACCACCACCACTTGTTTCCTTTTAGTTGATAGGGATAATACTTTGGTGTTGTCTTTTTCTATCTTCTAACCATGTCAGGATCTCCGACGGACTTCAATGAGTGTGTGTCAAAGGGCGAGCTTACAACGTTCATGACTGAACAACGCAATCTTATGACCGAGCTGACGCGCAATGTGAACAATTTGGTCACCCGCATTGAACAACTCGAGCACCGCCTTCCCCCTCATCGTGGTGATGATGTAGATGCGGATGATTTTGGTGATGAAGATGCGGATGCTGACGGTTATGCCCATCGCCGCCTCAACTTCAACCGTCGTGGTATGGGAGGTAATATTCAAGGTAATAATGATCCTTTTGCTAAAATTAAATTTAGCCTTCCTCCTTTTGCTGGTAATGTTGATCCAGAGGCTTATTTAGATTGGGAGCTTGATGTTCAACAAAAATTTGATTCTCATAATGTTCCTGCTGAGCATAGAGTTAGACTTGCTACTAGTGAGTTTACTAATTTTGCTTTGTTCTGGTGGAGTGATCTTTGCAATGCTAATAATGCTGTTGCTGTGCCTCAAACTTGGAATGCTTTAAAGCAACGTATGAAATCTCATTTTGTTCCTCCTTATTACCAACGTGATTTACGTTTGAAACTACAAACTTTAAAACAAGGTGATAAAGGAGTTGAAGCATACTATCAAGAATTGCTTATTGGTTTAGCCCGTTGTGGTATAAATGAAGATGATAATGATTCTAGTGCTAGATTTTTTGGTGGTTTAAACCATGATATACATAACATCCTAGATTACAAAGAATGGTGTAATTTTTCCCAATTGTATCATCTTGCTATTAAGGCAGAACGTGAAGTACAGGGACGCAAACAACACCAGCCTTTCAGGTCTAACAATGGGAGGACTTTTTAGCACCATTCAGAGCCGGAGACGCCCAAGATTCCTGTTGCATCACAACCGTCTACACCTTCCGGGGTAAGTAAATTGTCTAATGTGCAGAACAAAAGTGCCACTCTAGGTGTTTCCCCTCGCTCCTCCTCGTCTAGCTCTAAAATCATTTGCCACCGATGCAAAGGCATGGGACATGTCATGAAGGATTGCCCCAGTCGTCATGCTTTCATTGCTACCGAGGATGGATATGTAAGTGCTAGTGATGTTGAAGATGATTTAGCCCTTGTTGCTAACATTGATGCAGATTCCACCGAGGGCGATCAAGACAAGGAGGCCATCATCATTGACTCCGTGGTTGCTGCCGCAGACTACCCTATCCTTCTTGTGCAGCGTGTGTTGAGTACACGTGTGGGACATGAAGAAGAGATGGCGATCCAATGCCACAATTTGTTCCACATGTATTTTATTGTGCAGGGTTGTCATGTTCTCACTATCATTGATAGCGGGAGTTGCAATAACTTGGTGAGTTCAGATTTGGTTGACAAGCTTGGTTTGACCACACGACAACATTCGTATCCATATAAACTTCAATGGTTCAATAATAGTGGTAAGACTAAGGTAACTAAATCAGCACGCATTAGCTTTTTTACAGGCTCTTATCATGATACTGCTGATTTTGATGTTGTTCCTATGCAAGCTTGTTCCATTTTATTAGGTCGCCCAAGGGAATTTGATAATGATGCTTTACACTATGGTAGAACTAATACATACACTATCATACATAAGGACAAGAAAATTACATTGCTACCTTTGTCTCCTACGGATATTATTAAACATGCTAATGAGATTAAAAATAAACCTCCAACTCACATTGCTAAAAATAATGGGATTAAGTTAAAAGGAGGTACTTTTCTTGCTACAACTTTTGCTACTGCTAAATTATGTGATAATCCTGATGCGCCATGTTATACTATGTTTTGTCAACCTATTCTGTCTGGTGCATTGCCTGCTGTCACTAACCTTTTGCAGGAGTTCGCTGATGATGGGATGAAGTCAAGGACGACTCCAATTCTAGAAGGAGGGGATGATGAGGACATCGCCAAGATGGACTCGAGGACGACTCCAATTCAAGAAGGGGAGGATGATGAGGACATCACCACGCTGGACACACCAACGTTATGGTCTTCCCCAAGTTGCAATTCGTCCCCAACTCAGCTGCCATGTCACCCTCGGATTCAGCAGACACGTTGTCACTGTTTTGGTCATAACTCTCTCATACGACATCAAAACGGGGCATTCTTGGATGTGATGGAAAGGGGACAATGACGCCGTCGTTTTGGATCTGGTCCTAGCTCCATAAAGTTCGTGGATCATTCTATGTGACCACGTCAAGGTGCTGCGTCACCTATTTGGGCCAACTTGGCCATGTATCGTGTCGGGCCTTCAGCCTAAGTTATGGGCGCCCAACCCCTAGCCGTTCCCAACCCTAGGTTGAGTCTTAGACTATAAATATAGCCGCCGCCGCTGTTAGACAATTGGGTTTTATTTAGAGTTTAGTTTTCCATCGAGAAACTAAATCGTGTCTGATTTGAAGCCGGATCGCCAACGTTGAGTTCTCCACAAGTCGAGCTTACCGGTTACCTCTCGGAAGATCAGGCCAGTATTCATCAGTCATGACCTCATCATCCTCCCCTTCTTGCTGAAAAGCCGTCCTCGGCGTCGATGTTGCTTGAATGCCATTCTGCACAACATGAAGACAAACGAGGTTGCCAAAATATTGGGAATTGACAATGTTGGGAGAAAGAATATGACCACATGTTTTGGTTTGCAGCATGCCTTCTCCTACAAACATGTAGTCTCCTCGATTAAAATGCACACGATCTTTGTCAAAACTATCCTGCAAAAGATTAGTAGTAACAAGAAACATATGCTCCCCTTCTTTGGATTCCACTTGGGATTGTAAAGCAAAACGAGAGGAATATGACATGACAACATTGTTGATTTTATAGTCCTCTAATTGATCATTATTTTGCACAACAAAAGAAGAATTCATAGTTGTACAAATATAAACTCGTTGTACCATATATTGTCCTTGGTTGCTATATTTGCCAAAAACATGATATGTATGTCTAGACAACCATGGAAAATCAGCATATGCATAAAGTTTTTCCTCTAAATAATTAAGATTACAAAGAACATTAAAATCAATGTATCCCAATGTATTTAAAGAAGACATCAACTTTAGCTCATCAACATCGCTAGCATTATGAATAACATGTCTATTTTCATTAGTAGTGTTCGATTCCAACATACATATAGCATGATCATTCATTATTGGAATAATATAAATATCATCATTCAAGTCATCTTTATCACAAGGAACATCAAGCAAATCATCTTGTGATAAAGGTAAATCAAGCACATCAAGAGAACTCTCATCTTCTGTGAGATTAGCATCATTGGCATTACCTTGGCTCTCACTGTCAGCAGAAGTAACATGTGTTGAATGTTCACATGAAACTGAGAGCACCTCATTTTCTGTCATGTCAGCCCCGCTCTTTTGTGCATTATCCTACAAAAGGTAAGGCACAATAGGAGGAATAATAGGAGATTGGTCGAGTTGATGTTCCTCATCATATGAATTAATTACAAGAGATAGATTAACAAAATTTTCTCTCATAAGAATTTTCATATCGTTCCATGTATGAGGTATATCTGAAGAACTTAAAGACTCCCACCAAATTGATGCTAAATGTCTCAAAACACTAGATGCATTCTTAATCTTCCTCCGCTCACACATATGACAATGTGCAAAAATATTATCTATTTTACTTTCCCACTCAATGTACTCATCAGCACCAACACCATCATAAGTAGGTGGAGAAGAAAGAATAGAACGACCTGCGGAAGGAGGTGTAGCAGCAATAGTGTGTGGCTCATGCATCATTGTTGTCTTGTATCGATGAGTGTTGTAACCTGTCATTGTAGACACAAAATAGGAACAAATAGTAAAAGTTATCCCTAATAATCTACTAAAAGGAAACAAGTGGCGGTGGTGAAAGTGGAATGCAAAATCACAAGCGGCTTATCACCGTCTTGCCTGTATTCTTACCAACGCCAAACAGGAGCCAAACCAAAGTGGCGAAGTAATCTATTGTTGAGCGTGGGTAACAGTTGCAAGATGAACCTATGCTGACAGAAGAATATGTGGAGCTATGGGTAGGCACACAATATGACAGCAAGGATTAGCAATTATCGAATGCAGAGTAGCAATTGTTCAATCCGGATCCAAAGTACAAATCACAGCTGCTGGCTAAGACGTGTCGAGACATAGCGCAACAAGGTGAAAGCAAAGGATGATGGAAAGAACTCACAGAACTAGCAAATAACCCGAATTTTTCCTTTTTCCTGAATTTTTTCTAGAATTTTCCAAAAGGCACTAGTAGGAATCAAACTTTTTTATTTTTTTGCTATTTTTTTATATTTTTCTCTGAACAAGGATCAAAAAAGATGCAACCACAAAAATTGTCACCTACAACTGAGGTGGGATGTGGTCTATAGAAATACAGCAAGTTCTCTGAAAAGTGTGCAAAAACTTTGACAATTTTTTTTCTTTATTTTCCTAATTTTTTTTTGGCAATTTTGATGAAACCAAACAGGGCGATTTTTTGGCAAGTTTGGGTCGGCTCCAAATGGTGTCAAGAAGCTGCTAAAAAAATGTCAGATTTTCCTGATAAACGAGCGAAAAGTTATGCCTGTTTTACCGAAGGTATCTCAAGTTATGTTTTCCGGAAGGCACAATACAGCAGCGGCAGTTAGGGCAAAACGTCCCTAAACTCAAACACCGATCACAAGATGGTTCCTGTGACTAACAACAGTAGGTATTCACCTGATGATGGAAGGAGGGCTGCGATGCAGGCAAAATAAGAGCAGCTGGCAACCTATCTAGGGTTTGCGCGGTGGCGAGAAGTTACACAAGGCGGCTAGCGGGGCAAATCGAGTAATGTGGTGGCTTTGACTTGTTGTTTGGAAACGATGGATGGGATAGCGGCAGAAAACAAAAATCACAACAACGGGCGATTGAGCTACGACTACTAACACAATCCTAAACCAGCAACAAGACTCGACCATGGACACAAACTCAACAACGCGAATCTGAAACGAAATTGCAAAGGCACAAAGGTGATAGGACAGCAGAAATTGAAATAGTATTGGGCTTTTTGTGGACTCTAGGTAATGAACAAATATGAATCGAAGGCAAACGAGAGTATACCTCACGGTAAACCTGAAATATCCGATACCAATTGATGAAAACTGGCTCGATCTTCCGAGAGGTAACCGGTAAGTTCAATTTGTGGAGATCTCAACGTTGGCGATCCAACTTCAAATCAGACACGATTCGAACCCTGCAACTGTTACACCACTGCTCCGTTGGTTATCAACCAAGCACAACTTGATTGACCTCGCCAAGAAGGCTTTTCCTGCAAGCGAATCGAAGAGCACAAGCAAGAAGGTAAAAACACGCAATCTGAAATTACAAATTTGAATGTTGCGAATATCAATAGAGGGTTCAAGAACTTGGTACCAAAGGACTAATTGACATAGTGGAGGAGATCAAGAACAGGGGCCATGAATCACTGTAAAAGGATTTGTCACCACAGTTACAATGAACGATTCAGTTTCTCGATGGAAAACTAAACTCTAAACAAAACCCAATTATCTAACAGCGGCGGTGGCTATGTTTATAGTCTAAGACTCAATCTAGGGTTAGGAACGACCAGGGGTTGGGCGCCCACAACTTGGGCTTAAGGCCCGACACGATACATGGCCAATCGGCCCAAAAGACGGCGACACAGCGCCCTGACAGATTCTGGACGGTGACTTGTTTCGACGATTCCCATTGATTCTGAACATATTTTGACATAGGACCACTTGGGTTGGCTTCCTTATCAAATAAGCTTTCCATCCATATATGGATCATCGAAAACGGAGTCCGTACGCATCCTAGGTGACCAGTTGAAGGCATATTGGTCCTGGATTCCGAGGTGGACTCAAACTTGATTTGGGCCTCCACCTTGGTGACTCAAACCGGATAAGTTTTGGGCCTCCTTCTCGATTTGGATGCCCTTGCTGATCTCCTTGGCCTCCATATAATTCTCCAAGCATGGTCATGACCTCATCATCTACCATGCAGCCTATCATCATATTATTTCACAAAAAAGTAAAGCGCTAGCAATTCTACATTTGCATGTGTAATAGGTTCTACGGAGATGGGTGGGGCGTGGCACCTGGCAGGTCGTCACCCAAGTCCTCGCTATAGTCGGGATCATACTCCTTAGTCGGCAGGTCCTCTGGCTCTGTTAAACGTAACGTAAAGTCACATTAACGACTCCTATAGAGGTGCACAAAGAAGCAACAGAAATTCAAAAGATCCAAATGCACTCAAACACAAGCCTAAGATGTAGAGCTCATTTTTAGAAAAAATTAGAAACTGATTTGGTATTTTTCTGAGTTAAAATGAATTAGTTATGAATTTCTAAAGATTAAATGATTTTCTGGAAAAGAAAAAGAAAAAGAAAAACCAGACAGTGACACGTGTCAAGCTCTGATTGGCCGAAACAGAGCAAGTCACTAACATGTGGGTCCACATCAATGGTAAGCGTTGAACGGTCAACGGTCAATCATTGACTGGGCCGCGACCGGGTTCGGTTGGGCCTGGGCTGGGCCGGATTTGGGCCGGATTGGGCCGGGCCGGGCCCGCCACGTGTCAGGCGCTGGTGCTGCCATGTCACCAAAATGGATATTTGGATCGGACTTGGGTTCATAAGGCCGGTCTATGGTGGACAGGCGGTGGCGGTTCACAGGCCACAACGGGGTCTACGGTGGACCATGTCCACTTTCCCCTTCTTTCCTCTCGGTCCACGGTGCACTGGGTGTACTGATCATCTCGATCGTTCTTTCCCCACTCTGTTTTCACCGGAGCACGTCCGCCGGTGCGCGTGCTTGCACGGTGGTGCTCCACGGTGGCTTAGCTCGGCCGCTAAGGTCTCCTACCGATGCGTGGCCACAAAAGGAGCATGAAGGTGAGGTCAAAACGATGACATTGGGCTCCAGCAGAACCTCCCGCGGTGGTGGCGGCTCGACGGCTCTGACCGGGTGGAACACCACCGACCATGCCACTGGGGGTCCCTCCTTCTCTTAAGGTGCGCATGATGTGTCCTTCGCCAAAGTGAACCTGTTGGACCTTTTGCTCATGCCTCTACCGTGCTCACACAGCGATGTCTTGACCTCGCCATGGCGAGCTCTAGCCATGGTGGGCATGTCCTGTGTCGCGCCGCTCTCGGCGTTCTCCGACCCTAGGTGCGCGACGCAAACTGCGGCTACGCCTACCGAAGGGTGTGTGGTGATGTTCGAGGCTTAGCCTTGGCCACCTCCGGTATGGAGGTGCCGCGGCCACGCATGTGTGCACACGGTGGTGAGCAGAGATAGGGTGGTGAGTGGGGAAAGGGTGGCGAGCGGGGCGGCTCACCTTGGGCTTGTGGTAGTAGGATGGTGGTGCAGTGGTGATTCGGAGCAGTGTAGAGTCGGTGCCATGCAGAGAGAATAGCAACGTCGACGTGGTCATTCGGTCGACGCTCCGAGCTCCGGTGGCTCCTCGGTGGCTGGCGGCTCCGGTGGCGGCCTTCCCCCTCTTTCTCCCCTTCTTCCCCCTCCTCCCCTTTTCTTGGTCGTGGCACGAAGTGGTGACCACTAGGGTGGTGGTGGAGCGGATGGAGGGGGCTCGGGCACCCCGGGTGGTGCCTACTTATAGGGGGCAGCGATCATGGGAAGGCGAGTGGTGGTGAAGGGGTTTGGGGCCACGTGGAGGCGATCAACACGATTGTGCTAGGGTTTTGTGGAAGCCAGCTAGTGAAGATCAGATTGGCCTCACCAATTTTTGGAATCACGTGGTGGTTATGGAATGGACGACGGTGTCAGGTGGTGGTTGCGGTGCGGGCCATGGCGTAGGCATGCACGGCTCGCGGTGCGTGGGAGCGGAGGCGAGACGCGTGCGGCTGGCAGGAGGAACCGGTGGCGTGGCTTGGCGCGCACGGCTGGCGGTGAAGGCAGAGGGAATCTCCCCTTGCCCCGTGCGTGATCCTATCCCCTGCTCCTTACTGGTTTGAGCGAACAGAGGGATTCGGTCAGGCGAAAGGAAGGGGATGAAGGCAGGTCCTGCCCATCAGCGACGTGGGAAGGAATGAAGACGCCTTGGCGTTTGCGGGTTGGCAACGCAGGCCGGGCGCCGGCGGCTTGTTGGGCCGGCCCATGTGGCGGGCGCGCGCGGACGCGCGAAGAGGAGCACGCAGCTGTGGTTTGGGCTGGGCCTGCTATGGATGGATGTGCTAGAAAGGTTCTTCATATTTCCTTTTATTTGTTTGGGTCTCCCATGTTGTATTTTTCTTTATTCTAACTAAGCCAAAGCTTTTGTAAGCATACCAATATATTGCCTCCACTTGGTTAACACAATGGGGCTCACAAGATATATTTTTGGTTTCCAACTATTTGATGGGTTTATATTTCTATATTTATTTACTTAAGCAATTAATTCAAGAGATGTTGTTGCTTTTAATTCAATTCAAGGAACATAAAATCCAACTCAAGCATGTATGGTTAAATGCAAAGATGTAATTAGCTATTTTAGGTGCTACTTGTGCAACTAGGTTAGGTTTCCTATATGACACCTCACCAAACATAGGTTTATTTTAGAAAAAAAATTTGTAGTTGTGATTTTTGTTTCCTGGAAATTTCTAGGTTGTTACAGTCCTCCTCCCTCACAGCAATCTCGTCCCAAGATTTAAGGGTGGCATACCTTTCGAAGAGGTAGGGGTAAAGCATCCGGAGTTCAGACTCCACCCATGTAGCTTCTCGTTCTGTGTGGTTACTCCACTGAACCTTGCACATGGGTATCACGGTGCTTCTAGTTTCCTTCTCAGGTCTATCTAATATTAGGATTGGGTGTTCCTTGTACTCCAGGGTGTCCTGGATATCCAGTGCATCTATGTATACCTCTTGCTCTGGCAATTGCAAGCACTTGCGTAGCTGTGACACGTGAAACACTGGGTGTACTCCTGTTAACTCCTTGGGCAACTCTACCTTGTATGCTAACTTGCCAATCCTCTGACAAATTCTGTAAGGTCCCACGTACCTAGGTGCCAACTTTCCTTTCACATGAAATCGGATGGTGCCTCGGAGTGGGGATACTTTGAGATAGACATAGTCCCCAACCTAAAACTCGAGGTCTCTCCGACGGTTATCTGCATAACTCTTCTATCGGCTTTGGGCAATCCTCAGGTTCTCTCGCACTTGGGCTACTCCTTCGGCATCTTTGATATTTGCGAGACCAAAGAATGATCTCTCTCCCACTTCTGACCACATTAGAGGGGTTCTACACTTTCTGCCATACAAAGCCTCGAACGGTGACATCTTGAGACTAGCCTGGTAGCTGTTGTTGTAAGAGAACTCTGCGTGGGACAAACTTTTCTCCCAATTAGACCCATACTTCAAGACACAAGCTCGGAGCATATCCTCCAAAATCTGATTAACCCTCTCTGTCTGACCATCTGTTTGTGGGTGGTATGCAGTACTATAGTCAAGTCGAGTCCCTATAGCCTTGTGGAGACTCTTCTAGAACTTGGACACGTATTGCGTACCACGATCAGACACTATGCTAGTAGGGCTCTATGGAGTCTGAGAATGTGCTCGATGTACAGATCTACTAGCTTCTCAACTCTGTAGTCAGTCCTCATAGCTATGAAGTGAGCTACCTTGGTCAGTCGGTCAACGATCACCCAAATCGAGTCATGGCCTTTAGGAGTTCGAGGTAAACCTACTATAAAGTCCATTGATATGCTCTCCCATTTCCACACCGGAACGTCCAAGGGTTTAAGCAATCCTGCTAGTCTTTGATGTTCAGCCTTGACCCTATTGCAGATGTCGCATCGTGCGACATGCCCGACAATTTTCTGCCTTCATGTTCTTCCACCAAAACTGTTTCTTTAGATCAGCATACATTTTGGTGCTTCTCGGGTGAATACAGTACTTGTAGTCATGACCCTCTTCCAAGATTTCTCGTCGCAAGGCGGAATTAGATGGTACACAGATTCTATCCTTGTACTAGTACACTCCTTGCTCGTCCTCCCTGAACTTGGGGCACTTGCCCTTCTTCATGAGTTCTCAGATTTCCCAAATTTCCGAACACTCCAGTTAAGAAATGCGGATCCGACCCTTGAGGTTGTATTGCACTCGAAGCTCGTTCAACATACCCCTGGGTAGGATTTCAAGACAGAGTTCACCCATTTCCTGACATAGCTCGGGTGGTACAGCTTCCATGGACAGATTGTGGCAATAGCTCTTTCGGCTCAAGGCATTAGCGACTACATTAGCCTTTCCCGGATGATAGTAAATCTCCAGGTCATAATCCTTTATTAGCTCTAGCCATCGGCACTGTCTCATGTTTAAATCTTCTTGAGTGAAGAAGTACTTCAGGCTCTTGTGATCGGTGTAGATATCACACTTATTTCTGATCAAGTAGTGCCTCCATATCTTTAGGGCATGCATGTCAGCGGCAAGCTCCAGATCATGGGTTAGGTAGCGTTGCTCATGGTCCTTCAACTGTCAGGACGCATAGGCAATGACCCTTCCACTCTGCATTAGAACACAACCGAGTCCCTGTCTGGATGCATCACAATAGACCACGAAGTCTTTCTGGATATCGGGCAAGGTAAGAACATGTGTGGTGGTAAGCTTCTGTTTCAGAGTCTGGAAGCTATGCTCGCACTCGGGCATCCATTCAAACTCATTAGTCTTCTTCAGCAGGTTAGTCATGGGCTTGGCTATCTTTGAGAAGTTCTCGATGAATCTGCGATAGTACCTAGCTAATCCAAGAAAACTACGGATATCGGCCACATTGCGGGGTTGTTCCCACTCTTTCACAACTTCAATCTTTGCGGGGTCTACAACGACTCCCTTAGCAGTGAGAACATGACCAAGGAAAGCAACTTCTTCAAGCCAAAAGCCACATTTGCTGAACTTGGCATATAGCTGATTCTGCCTCAACTTCTCCAGAACCACTCTCAAGTGTTGCTCATGTTCTTCGGCGGTGGAAGAATAGATAAGGATGTCATCAATGAACACCACTACAAACTTGTCTAGTTCGTCCATGAATACCTTATTCATCATGTTCATGAAATAAGCCGGGGCATTAGTGAGTCTGAAGGACACCACTTTGAACTCATATTGCCCATATCTGGTGACAAAAGCTGTCTTAGGAATGTCGTCGGGTCTGATTTTCATATGATGATATCCGGACCTGAGATCGATCTTAGAAAAGAACTTAGCATCTTTCAGCTAATCTAGGAGGTCATCGATCCTAGGCAGAGGATATTTGTTTTTGACTGTTACGGCATTCAAGTTCTGATAGTCAATGCACATCCTCATGGATCCATCCTTCTTTTTCACGAACAAAACAGGGGAACCCCAGGGTGAAGCACTAGGTCTGATGTATCCCTTATCTGACAACTCCTTGAGTTGCTTCTTTAGCTCCTCTAGCTCATCGACTGACATGCGGTAGGGCCTTTTAGCAATAGGACCGGTACCAGGCAGAAGGTCAATCACAAACTCCACATCCCGATCAGGTGGCATGCCTGGCAACTCCTCAGGGAACACGTTAGGGTACTCATTCACAACGGGTACCTCCTCGATTGTCTTGGCCTCTAGGGCACACACCTTAGAGACTGTTTTTCCCTAATTTGGCTTACAGCGGATTATGTGTCCACTCGAGTGGGTGATCTCCACATACCTTGGTGAACAAGATATCACTCCTTTATGTTGTGTCAACCAATCCATTCCCAGTATGACATCTAGTCCCTCAGATGGAAGTAAGGTGAGATCGGCTAGAAAAGGGTAGCCCTCAATGGTGATACTCACTCCCTGACATCTCTTGGTGCATATAATGTGACCCAAAGGTGAACTAGTGTCAATGGGCTCCTTGCGAGGAGTCACAGGTATGCTATGTTCTCATGCAAACTTGGTGGAAATGTAAGAACAAGTAGCTCCAGAATCAAACAAGACTGAAGCTATAACTCCCTGTACCAAAAACATACCATACACCACGTTGGGAGCGTCCTAGGCATCCTCCGCGGTCATGTGGTTGAGATGACTACAGACAGCCCCAGCAACATTCTTGCACGGAGCAGCAGGTGTAGCAGCCTATCTTGTCTAGGTCGAAGCAGACGGTGTGTCATTCTTGATAGGGCACTCAGAGATCTTGTGACTGGGCTGGCCACAACCGAAGCAGGTGAAGGGCACGCTACCTATGGATGTAGGCGTAGCGGTCCTCCACGTGCCAGCTCCCTGAGTGGGGGTGACTCAGAGCGGGATGGCTCTGAGCGGGGTGGTGGTAGTTGGTGGTGTAGGTACCACCTCCACGGCTCAGGGCGGTCACTGCCCCCTGGGTGTAGCGAGGGCGGGGCGGAGGAAGCACGTGAGCACGTGGCCTCTGCGAAGCCGGGCCACGAGAGGAACTCTCGAACCAGCGCTTCTTCTCCTTATGGAGGGCGTCTACCTCCAGACGATCCCTCTCCATCTCCAGCACCTTGTTGACCATCTCGTGAAGGGTGCAACAAGCATGACCCGAGAGGGCCACCTTGAGACGAGAGTTCAGCCCCTTCTTGAAACAGTACATCTTCTTCTTCTCGGTATCGGTCTCACCTGGAGCATACCTCATCATGCGGGTGAAACGAGTAGTGTACTCCTGAACCTTCTGGGAGCCCTGGGAAATGTTGTGAAACTCCTCCACCTTGGCATCCATGACGCCCTCAGGCACGTGTTGCTCACGGAATGCCTCGGCAAACTCCTCCCAAGAGATACTCCCCAGGTCCTCATGGGCGTCGCAATAGCTGTCCCACCATGCACGTGCAGTGCTAGTGAGCTAGTGGGCGGCTAACCCCATGCACTCCTCATCAGTGCAGGTGGTGAGGTCCAGCTTCTTTTCCATCTCACGGAGCCAGTCCTCAGCGGCGATGGGGTCATCGTCGGCGGTGTCGAAAGTAGGAGGCCTCAGCTTGAGAAAACCCTCCAACTTCTGTTGGAAGTCATTGGGAGGACCCCCATGGCGGTGAAGTATTCCCTGAGCTAAAGTCTCCAAGAGGCGGGTTTGGTGGTCCATCACCTCCGCCAACTGTGGTGGTGGCGGTGGCGCTTCTCCTCCAAGATGCTGGGCGGCACCCGCCCCCAGTGCAGGCTCCTCTGGTGTAGGCTCCTCCCCGACACCGAAGGGAACTCCCCGGTCTCCTCCACGGCCTTGACCACGACCATGGGCCATAGGCGCGGGGGAAAGTGAGCGGTTGTTCAGACGAGTGGTTTGGCGGCAAGACATCTCTCTACAGGGTCAGTTCGTTGTTTAACATTTTCATTAGATGCATGGTTAAGCGATCTATCAATTTAAAAAGAGATATCTACCCAACACTCATACAAAGATGCAAATAAGAACCATAAGATGCGATAAGATCCAAAACATCCATTACATTAAATTATTACATAGCGATATCTCCAGTAGCTACACTAACAGATTCGTGGGAATTGTGCTACTCGCAGGCAGCTCCAAAAGTGGGACATCCTACATTACTCCATAAGTGCATCATCATATCTCTGGCCACACAGGGCTCAACATGTCTACTACTACCTTATTACATGATTATGTGAAAAAGGTAACTACTCCTATCTGGGAGTGGCGGGTGGTGTAGAAGGACCAGAAGTGGAAACCTCGAGAGTGCCCTCCGTGGCACGAAGCTCATCGTCGGAGTGGTGGATCCTCGCGACGTAGGTGAGAGCGTAGTCCAACATCTCAGTCCTCGGAACCTCTGAGTAACCCTCAGTCGGGCAAGCCTTGAAGTTGAGCTTGGTCGCCTCAACGTGGAAGGGCTATCTGCACGGTTTCTTGCGCATCCTAGGTAAGAGGACGTCCTGGACCTTTCTGATTTCCCGGACGCGCTTACAATCAGCGTCGATCCAAGCCTGACTGATGCGGTTCACCTTGTCCTGAAGGTACTCGGTGCTCTTGATGTAGTGAACCAAGTGGTGCATGTTGTAGGTGGTGGTGACGGCAGCCTCCATAGCTAGCTTCTCCATTGTGTTGCAACGGGCCTCTAGGGCAAGCTTCCTAATGCCTCGCTGCTTCTCCTTCTCATGGAACTCTCTCAGGGTAAGCCTCTGACGCTCAATCCGATCCTCGCACTCAAGCACCTTGGACTCAAGATAGTCATGGCAAAGCTCAGCCTCCTCAACCTTGTCCTTGAGATCGGCGATCTCCTTCCGAAGTCACTACTCATGGTTCTCATAGGAGGTCTTCATCCTATCATAGCCCATGCACTCCTCCTTGAGCTTGCCAACCATCTCCCTCTCCTTGCGCTCCACCTAGAGGAACCCCTCATCGCAACGGAACAGGAGGTCTCGGTAGCGGCGGTTCTGCATCTCTACATCCATGATGTAGCGATCCTGGGCGATGATGTACTACGCAGAGGCCCTCAGACAGGATTCGACCTCGTCGCGTGCAGCACGGTCTGTAGCAGTGATCTATGACTCTGAGAACCTATTCAGGTCTAGAGCGGCAGGCAGCAGGCGGTACGGTCCTATCTTGAGGTAGTCGTGTGCATCACGCATCACACTGCGAAGAGCTGTGCGTGAGACGGACTATACGCATGAAGCAATAGAGTTCTCTACCTCCATTATCTCGAAGGCACGCAGCACGGGTACGAACTCACTGGTAGGGACCTTGAGGTGGACCACGATGTGGCCCTTGAACCCGTCGAGTCCAGGCTCACCCCGGCACACGTACTTGATCTGCTCTGTGGGAACGCCTAGTGAGTCCAGCACGTCATACAGGATCATGGCGAACCCACGGTAGGCCAGTCCGTCCACAGGGAGCTCGACAACAGGGGCCATCTACAAATTAACCGTAAGACAGAGTCAGTACCTTGTTGTGTATGTAGTGACTTGAGTATTACAGAGTGATACTTGGTAAGACAAGGCGAATCAATGTAACTCAAAGTGATACTTGATGAATTCTTAAGTGAAACAGGGTGATTCAGGGTAGAACGGAGTGATGTGATAGGTAAGGTAGAACGAAATGTTGGTAAGAGAGTGTGAAATTGAGATAAGCCGTGCACGAAAATGCAGCACGGTCGGTAATATAACCGAAAGTGTCAAGATCTTTCCTAATTCTAATGTCCAATCCTATGGGTCCATCCTAGGGTCAGCATGGCTCTAGTACCAACTGAAACGTCCTTGATTTCCATGATGGGGAATCCACAGAAACAAAGTGTAAAATGACAAAACATTCTGTCAATTTACCCAAATCTCAGTGATACATAAAGTCATGCACGAATATCAGAGTACAATAGAGAGTTTTACATAATTTATTCTCTTCGCCTCGCAGGGCGGAACACACTCACACAAGCATCCGGAACAGCATCCGACGTAGATAGCAGCGGAAAACGATCTCCTAGAACCAGCTTGAGCGTAGAACAGACCCTCTAATCCTCTCAATCATCGCCCTCGTAGTCGTACTCAGGCTCAGAACCTATCAAAAATCTATCAGTACACTTGGTACTGGCCACGCATCGCCCACCCTATGCTTGCAATGCTTTGTGGGAAGTGGAATGCTTTGAGGGAAGTAGCAAGAGACCTATTTAGGCTATGGGTTTCCTATGCAAGTAGTTAATATTTTAATAATAAGATATTCATCAGTTTTTAACCCATCTTAATCACACATTTTTCCCATTCCCATCACACACAACACATCTCATCTCACTCTCTCTCTAGGCGACGAGATTGACTCCCGCTCAGATCTCGTCTCAACAGCCAAAGCCGGAATCCAACACAGAACCCGGGGAAAAGGTAGAAAGGACTCCTCTCTCTAATCAAGTGAAGCGTAGGTCATGGGAATGTCCATATCCGCGGACACGGCTATACGTATAGATCAATCAACTCTGCAGAGCGTGTACACCTAGTAATCCACAAGATCGCCATCCTCGACGATCCGGCTCGTCTAGGCTGATTCCACTGCCTTCCAACCGGTACAGTACCACCCTACCACTCAGCCCTGGGCCATCCCGGTGTCCACCGAAACGCTAAGACTATGAGACATAGTATCGGGCCCCCAAGGTCACTACGCTGTCTTAGGAGGGTGTGGGTCCCCATGCCCGTACCTCCCTACACTATCACCTTCCAACCTAGTAGTAGTGGTACCGTCCTAGTTAGTCGGGTAATCGTCTCCCGCCCATCGGGAGCGAGTGGTGTGCACGAAGGTCCCATGGTTCCAGTTCTCAAGACATACCAGTCCTTACGAGGACCAGACATGATATCTTCTCAAGGGGAAACACCGTATTCCCCATGCCACGACAGCACCTCCACCAGGGATAACCAACACCCCAGTTCACCTTCCAATATACCTGCCACAGGTATCTCTCGTGAGGGATGCCCAGGTCACACCCCTCCAGCAGGACTTGCCCCAAAGACTCATTGTAGGATCCTGTCCGATCGACTCAACCCTCACCACTCACCCAAGACGCATGCCAAGATCTCCCCAGTTCTATTAATCAGGTTTACCAAGTTCTCGGCACTACGTGCCTTATACATATACGCCTCTCACTCACCGGCATCACATCACAGATATAATGCGAGTAAGAGTAAAAGCAGTAATATGTAACATGCGAGCATCTAGCCTAACAGCAGGGTGAGCAGGAGTAAGGTTACGACAAGGTAAAGGGCTCAAAGTAAAGCATCTACCATGCAGCCTATCATCATATTATTTCACAAAAGTAAAGCGCTAGCAATTCTATATTTGCATGCATAATAGGTTCTACGGAGATGGGTGGGGCGTGGCACCTAGCAGGTCATCACCCAAGTCCTCGCTGTAGTTGGGGTCGTACTCCTCAGTCGGCAGGTCCTCCGGCTCTGTTAAACGTAACGTAGAGTCGCATTAATGACTCCTATAGAGGTGCATAAAGAAGCAACAGAAATTCAAAAGATCCAAATGCACTCAAACACAAGCCTAAGATGTAGAGCTCATTTTTAGAAAATTTTAGAAACTGATTTGGTATTTTTCTGAGTTAAAATGAATTAGTTATGAATTTCTAAAGATTAAATGATTTTCTAGAAAAGAAAAAGAAAAAGAAAAACCAGACAGTGACACGTGTCAAGCTCTGATTGGCCGAAACAGAGCAAGTCACTGACATGTGGGTCCAGGTCAATGGTCAGCGTTGATCGGTCAATGGTCAATCATTGACTGGGCCGCGACCGGGTTCGGTTGGGCCTGGGCTGGGCCGGATTTGGGCCGGACTAGGCCGGGCCCGCCACGTGTCAGGCGCTGGTGCTGCCACGTCACCAAAATGGATATTTGGATCGGGCTTGGGTTCATAAGGCCGGTCTATGGTGGACAGGCAGTGGCGGTTCACAGGCCACAACGGGGTCTACGGTGGACCATGTCCACTTTCCCCTTCTTTCCTCTCGGTCCACGGTGCACTGGGTGTACCGATCATCTCGATCATTCTTTCCCCACTCTGTTTTCACCGGAGCACGTCCGCCGGCGGCGTGCTTGCACGGTGGCGCTCCACGGTGTCTTAGCTCGGCCGCTAAGGTCTCCTACCGATGCGCGGCCGTAAAAGGAGCACGAAGGTGAGGTCAAAACGATGACATTGGGCTCCAGCAGAACCTCCCACGGTGGTGGCGGCTCGACGGCTCTGACCGGGCGGAACACCGCCGACCACGCCACCGGGGGTCCCTCCTTCTCTTAAGGTGTGCATGGTGTGTCCTTCACCAAAGTGAACCTGTTGGACCTTTTGCTCAAAGCTCTATTTCACTTGTTTCATAGTGTTGCTGCAAGGTACATGCTACACATGTTTCACTAGGTTGTTCCACATGTTGCAAAGGTTTGTTGCACATGTTGCACTTGTATGTTGCATAAGCACTAGTTCCCATGGGATGTAAGGCATGTTTCAGTTATAATCCAAACAAGCATATAACTTATCATTTCATGTGACTTTTTTATTCCAAATTTCATGAAACTTTTCCAGGGATCAATATAGATAGGTACTAAGGTAAGACACATGAAGATATTGCAATAATACCATCCAAAAATATATCTTGAAAATGGTCTATATGTAAAGCAATGGTGCAACATCCAATGTTTAGGTTAGGCTCATCTCCATCGGTTGACCTTGACATCGTCATCTCCACTTAATCTATCATGTTTGAGCTCAAACCCACTCCTTAGTGAGGGACAACACCTAGGGTGTTACAATATGTTCCAGTTGATTTCATAGTTGTGGATACAGGAGGAGATGAAAGAGCACCAATTATTTTGGGATGACCATTCCTATGCACAGCCAAAGCCATCATCTTTGCAGAGCATGCCAAGATTGTCCTTTCCATTAAAGATAAGAAAGATAAGTTTTCATTCAAAGAATGTATCATGCACTCTCCTGCTCTACCACAGAAAGCATTCATTCCTAAGAAGCTAGCAGCACCAGTGCCTAAGAAGAAGAATTCTAGAAACTATAGAAAGACCAAGCTCAGCAAGATTACAAAAGAGACTGTCAAGATGATCAACACCATCAGAATAGAATACGACCACTTGCTCACTCTACCATTCCTAGTGAAGAATCCAGGTGTACCTACCATTGATTGCACAATCAATCAGAAAATCTTCCATAAGACCTTCTGTGATATGAGATCAGGTGTCAACATAATGTCAAAGGTAATATATGAATATTTATTTGGTAACAAACCATTGTACCTGACCTACATGCAACTATAGATGGTGGACCAGTTGATTCGATTCCCGAAGGGCATAGCAAGAGACGTTATGGTGAAAATCCAAGATCACTTCGTCCCCAACGACTTCATGGTCCTCGATATGGGAGACGAGGAAGAAGATACACCTGTCTTACTAGGAAAACGGTTCCTCAACACCACTGATGCTATCATCTATATTGGATCTAGACAAATCCACTTTCAATTCCTAGACAAAAAGGTACGATGTCACTTTCATAGTTATACTAATCCTGAGCAGCCCAAGAAGCCATGCAATAATAGGAGACGTCGATCTCGCCGTCAAGCAAACTAATCTTTGAAGGATGGATGGGCCGACTACCTAGGAGAAGTGTCAAGATACGAGGATCACTATGGTGACCAAGATGACAAAGTTGAGAAGAATGAAGCAGAGACAGTCAAGAAACCTCGCTGGAACGAGTGGGACAAAGATGCCGATGAGATTGAACTGTCTACAAAAGAAGAAGCTGAACTACTCAAGTCAAAGACTCAGATCACAATGATATGGAAGGAGAAGAAGAAGGCTACATCGCCAACACAAAAGGAGCAGACATCTGAACCGCTAGTAGGATTAGATGATACACCTAACAAGTAAGTACTCACTCCTACCAAGTCCTGCCCGGAAGACTTTAAACTCTGTACCCTTGCCATAAGGTAATAATGGTAGTTATCTAAATCTTCTGTTTAGCATTATGTTAGTATATTTATCCTTTGTACATATATCTGCATTAAAAAATAAATAATAAAATATACTTTATAGTTTGCCATTATTGCAAGTGAAAAGAAAATAAAAATGATTATTGGTTTTATTAGTGCATCATAAAATTACTAAGCCCCATGTAAGTAAACTTATGGTAACTCCATAGGAATATTTACTGTGGTGGCATAAAAAAATAGAATATCATTTATCTTTAATTACTTGCATTATAAAACCAAAAATCTTAAAAAAGAAATTGAAGAGACATCTTGATAAAAAAATTTATATTAGCTCATAAGAATAATCAATTGCTCATTTGGGTGACCACTAACCCCCTTGTCAAAATCTAAGCCTCGAGTTTTTGGTGTTCTTGTTGGAGTTTAAATTTTGCAGGATATTACTGTGACCAGAAGTGAGTCTGCTCAGTGGTGCCATCCTAGACTGCTGCTGACAAGCTTACTTTAAAGATCACTCAACAATTGACCACAATAAACATCAAGCTTGGGGGAGAAGCATCCCCTGTGTATCTAGCTAAGTATCCCTATCTTTTTACAACTTTACCATTTTTGAGTCTATTAGTGAAAAAGAAATAAAAAGATGCACAAACACTAAACCAAATAAAGATTCTTGTCCTAGTTATTATATAAAGGTGTGATCATGGAAAACCAAATAAAAGTTTGTTATAATTCTATCTAGTTTGTTAGGAGTCAAATAAAATGATGAATAGTAAAATTTTGCATTGGAGATGATGAATAGTTGCTCTACTGTAATTTCTTTCAAGTACCTAGTTTTCAGCCTTGAATTCCCCTGAGTTTTGGATAGTACTATTTTGATATAAGAATTCACTCTGAACCTGAAACTTGTGGGTAGCATATGCTTGAGCTAAGTCTAGGTAATTGAGGGATATGATATGAGAGAGTCTGAGCTACTGTTTATCTTGTTCCTAGCGATACTGAGTTCGAGAGATTTATCTTTTGAAAACTTAAAATCCTACATGATGAGCTCTTGTATGACAAAGCTTAAATTCCTATCAAAGCCAAATATGATACATCTAGATTAGGAAAACCTTTGCTCATTTATACTACTTGCTTTGCATTGAGTTTAGTCAAGCTTTGTTGTATACCTTATGAGAGTTTTGTCATGCTTTTAAAATCAAGATCACATACACTCCACTTTCATATATGCACTATTCCTACACTAGGAGTGGTCACAACTATTTTTCATTTTCCACCTAGATCCACCTTAAATGTTTTTCTCCTACACCAGGAGAGAACATCCAAAAATAAACCTATAGGACAACCCCAAAATAAATGCTCCAAAGATCTTGTTGTTATTCTCTCCAATATTTTGTATTAAAAAAGATTCATGTGGCTATGCAAAAGAAAAAGTATTGAAAAAATGGACAAGTGTCCAAGTGAAAAAAAAGAAAGAAAAATAAAAATAATAAAGATAGCTCATGTTTTCTTGCAAAGTTCTTAAGTTCCAAAAGAGAGATATATTCTTCAAGGAGCAAAAGTAGAATTAGGATTAGCCACCATATAAACACCTATCCACCATATTCCATACATATGCACATCTTGATTTGATTATATGACTTTACTCTTTTTGATCCATTGTTTGATTTTACAATATATGAACTGCAAGTATGCTCTTCATTGTTATTGCCACTCCTATGAGCTCCACTATAAGCCTTAGTTGTAGAAAGAGAAGGCATAACATTATCCACAAATATCACAAATTTTGAGAGATTTAAGAGTGTCATACAATTAAAGCTCTGAGTTTTATTTCTAAAAACTTGCAAAACTCTAGAATAATAGTTGAGCAAAGAGCTTGAGACATAGCGCTTGACTTGATTGTTCTGTCTTTCAATTGCTCAAGACCCAAGTGAAAGTTGAAAAGCTCCATAGTTAAAGGTAATATCGGTGAGTTTGAAAGTTAGAGCAGTTTTGTCTAATCCAGAGGAGAATTTTTTTGAAAGCATGTGTACTTTTGAGAAGTGAAAGCATTGTAACAACTCTTGATCCAAGTTTAGCTAAATAGGCTTTGCTAATGGACTGGCAAAGGGTAAGCTTGGGGGAGCTTGTTGATGGTGGATAGCGTCAACATTTTATAGTGCAATAAACATGAGAAATGATCAATAAACATGAAAATAGAGAAGTCTAGGGTTTTATCTGACAAATTCCATGAGTTTTGGTGAATTGTTATTTTCCCAAAGATTATTCCAGAAAAGCCAATAAGAGAGACCTAATTATCAAATGGATTATTAGAATTCCACCGCGAAAGATACGCTAGAAGACTCTAGAAGACAAGAGAAGTAGTAGGCGAAAACAGGACTCCAGAAGCTTCTGGAGGAGGTCAGGCGGCACCAGGCCCCTAGCCCGACCAGCCTCTAGCTATGGGCCCCACCTGTCATCTTCTACAAGTCTCCTCTACCGACCTTGAGGATCAATCATAGCCCTATGTCAAGTCGGTTTGATCCAAGGGTTCACGTGCATCCCACCAGACTATATATACGGAGCCTGACCTCTCTAGAGCCATCAAGTCATTTTGAGATCAAGCCATCCAGATCCAGAAACCCTACTTCCTCAGAGTTCCTCTAGTTTATAGTGATAGCCTAGTTAGACTAGATCTAGAGGGAGTCAAGTTGGTCAACCTAGCTTGGATTCTCGACGTTGTAGAGAGCGTGGAGATTGGTACTATTCTTGTGCTCTCTTCTCTTATAGTATTATTCATCATTGTGTGTTTATTACAGTGTTATGGCAACATTAATCTTCATCTTGTTTATAGCTTTGTTGAGTCCTCTGTAGTCCATCCCCTGCGCATATGTTATGTAGAGCGTGGTCGCCTCGGAGGTGACGGTTGCGTCTTAAAAGCCTCTCTAATTGATGCTCTTTATGTGTGGATAATGACTTAGTAGTAATGTTAAAAATGATTGTTAGATGTAGTTGCACTAATTAGAGTATTCATTGACTTATGATTAAAGAACTACATTAGGAATTATCTCTCTAATATTTTGGTCTTATGACATTATTATAGAAGCTAGAGTGCTCTGAGTGAATCTATTATCTTATTATTATGATGACTGATCATTACTTATCATATATATCTTTATCATGTGACTTATCCTTGTTACGAGTAGTGTATGATATTGGTTTTATCTCTCATTCATCATATATATAGAAAGTTATCAATATTATAGATTTCCTATTTAGCTAGACCTTCCTAGTGGTTTAAATATAAATCGACAACCTGGTAATACTCTAGGTAAAATGCTACAATGGTATAATTATCTATCCGCTTGCAGAACCAGTTTTATTCATATATTCATTCTTATTATTTCTGCCTAGTCACATAAAATGATAAATTCCTTTATATAGTACCAATATACATTTCTAGCTATAAAACTAGGGATGACAACTTAGTTCAAGCTTAGGAGTGTAGGTATGTGATAGGTGACTAGTGTGCTAAAGACATGTTAATCATTACCATACATTTACTGGTGTTGTTAGTTTAGTAATAGCAGTAGTAAATGAAAGCAGTCAACTAAGGCTAAAGAAGATGGGTCAGTCGACCCCAAAGTTTAGATATTGGCTAATGAGTATAAGAATTCTAGGCAACAGCTCGATCAGTAAAAGAGCCGATATGAGCGAGGTGAGACTTCCAGAGCTAGTGCTATGCGTCCTCGTGTGACTTCCAGGATTTTATTGGACAAGTGGCAGCATTAGAAGGAGAAGGGCAACTAGCGCTGGCTTCAAGAAGAAGATTATGAATGACAATGTGAAGAAGAAAGGTATAAAAGAGAGCAAGCTAAGTTACATTGGAACTGTCCTTTCTTCAAACACTATTGGAATGAAGGTTTGAAATTGCCTACAACATGTAACTACCTCGAGTGTAGTAATCAATATTCAGAGTTTAGGCAATCCAAAGCTAACCACTAGTCTATCCATGAGCATTTGAATCATCAACCTGATAACATGGATTGGCACATAAAAAATAAAGGAGTTCACAATTAGCTAGGCAAGCGTGAATATGATAAAAAATAGGCTAATTGTGATGGAGAAGAAAAAGAGTATGTTTGGCAAGAGGGCCAATGGTGTCCAGGGGGTCTAACAAGGAGTCAGGAAAGAAGAGTTCAGTGCTTAAGGAACAAAGAATTAAAAGCTCAAAAATCTAGTAGACCTCAAGCACGGCGCGTCAAACAAAGAGCCAAAAAGGGTAAACCATTGGCTGATATTAATATGTTATTCACTCAACCTGCAAAACCCAAAGACCCCTCAAAGTGTGAATGGAGGAAGTAGAAACACCTCTGTATCAAAATTGTAGGAGGCATCATCAAAATTGATGATGAACATCAATAGCCGATCCAAGTAGTCGGCTCTTGAAACATTTCTTAATGGATTCCCCAATTGATGATATAGAGGGAAAGTTTGGACAGGGATTTACGTTGGCTGACTTACTAGAAGAAGTCGATATTAGACCTAGTGGTAGTCCTAGGCCGACGTATGTAAGTGCTAAATTGGATCCTGGGTGTTGACACTTCTTAACATCACTTGTGTTAGGTTGTCATCCCCAACATGACACCAAGAGTGTGGTTGTATTATACTTATGCCATTTAACTAAATAAAGATATTATAGTATATATCTGCAAGCGCACAGAGAAATACACCCATTGTAGCATTTCACCCAGGTTTTCCTAAGTATCGTTATTTATAATTTTACCAAGGAAAGGAAAATCGAAACAAGACTATATAAATAGTTACAATGGCAGTAGAGATAATCATTTGCACTTACTCAATAATAAATATCAAAACAACTAATCACTTGTCATGAAAGGGGTAAGACAAATAAGATAAATGGTAAATGATAATCATGGGTATTCCAGAGACAAGAGGGAGTTAACATTATTCAAGTCAAGTAGTCATAGAGATTAATTTAGAGATGTAAATCATAAGTATTTCTTATTCAATCAGTCTATTAATCAATCTAGCTATACATAATCATCTATGATATAATCAACATGTCATCTATGAATAAGGAACATTACTACGAGAAAAGTCAAGAACAGAGTAATGATCTCTTCCCTGTAACCGCGTTCTACTAAGTTCTATACTCGAGTAGTGGACTACAAAGGACTCAATAGGAATGTCACACCTGCGATCTACCACATGGCCCAGAGCATAGAGTGCATTCGCAGACAAGCATAATCTAAGCACCACGCCTATAATATGCCAGTCACTCAATCCTATCCAGAATTAGATCAAGCTTTCTACAAACATGTTCATAAACTCTCTACTAATCATATTCATATCAAGATGTAGAACACGAACAATCTCAAGAACAGAATAAAGTTGAAATATAGAAATATATTGAAGTAGCATAAAGTCGAATGATGATTACAACGAAATTACCAAGTCTCCGATGAACGATCCTGATCCCAAGTAGTTGCTTGCCTCTACTTGAATCAATCTAGACTAAACTCCAAACTTGAACTAGAACTCTAACTCACTTTCTCTCTGGAAACCCTAACTTCTGGCCTTGCCTTCACAAATGAGGAAGAGATGATCTAATTTTTCAACTGATTCCTTGAGAGGGGATCCTGGGGGCTGTTTATATAGCCCAGGGCATGGAACCACAGCCCTTGGATCAAACCAACCTTGGCGTGGGGTTTAGATGCATCCTTAGAGGCGGTATAGGTAGCTTGCAAGAGAAGGAGCCGAGGGGGCGCAGGGGAGGGCCGATCGGCCTAGCCCTAGGGCTGGTCAGTCCTACCTGGCGGTGGGTTAGCTCGTATCGCCTCGTGGAGTCAGTTTAGGTCTTCTAGAATCCCTATCCGCATCCGTGATGTGGAGATTAGGCTGATTGCTTTGGTTTCTTCCTTTGGAAGGAGGATAGTTCTGTATTATGCAGCTTGGCCCCTAAAAAACACAGAATCACCAAAACTCGTGGAATTTGTTAGTTTAAACCTCTAAACCTACTGTGGTGATCCTTTTTATCATTTATTCCTCTTATGTTGATGGTTTAAAATGATAGTTAATTACAATCAATAACTCCCCGAAGCTAAACTTTTGCTAGTCCCTTAGCAAAACTAAATCCAGAGATAACTAAGTTACTTCAAATTATCATCCTTCAAAAATACACAAGCCATCAGAAAAGAATTATCCTCAAAAAGATTTTGAAAATTTGCTCTAGTTCCTTAGCCATGGGGTTTTAACTTTCACTTGAGCTTTGGATAATCAGAAAACAGAAGTAATCAAGTCAAGCACTATGTCTCAAATTCTTCATCTCTATTTCCATCCTAAAGTTCTTAATTATATTTTCAAAATAAAACTCAGAGTCTGTATTGTATGACACTTACAAATCTCTCAATATGTGACATTGGAATTCCTTACCAAGGCAACGATGGTGTTTTGCCTTCTCTCAAAGTATTTTGGAATAAGGCAGAATATCATTGTGCCTTCTCTCTCACCGTATGACTAAGAAGCTTATATGGAGTTTATGGGTGAGATCACTCATACATACTTGCAAAACATATATTGTAAAGTCAAACAATGGATCTAGAGAAACTAGTCATACAATCAAATCAAGATGTGCATGTGTGTGGATACAAGGAATAGGTTAAATATATGGTGGAAGTAATAATGAATCTTAATTCTACCTTGCTCCTTTAGAAAGATTGATCTCTCTTAAAACTTAAGAACTTAGACAAAGAAAGTCTTGGCTATGCATAAATATATATTATTATTATTATTATTATTATTATTATTATTATTATTATTATTATTATTATTATTATTATTATTATATTATTATTATTATTATTATTATTATTATTATTATTATTATTATCATCATCATTATTATTATTATTATTATTATTATTATTATTATTATTATTATTATTATTATTATTATTATTATTATTATTATTTCAGAGAGGCGAGTGTCTAGCACCCATTGTATCTAGAGCAGACATGTGCCACAACCAGCTCGACGGTAGCACCATGATGAACACCATGAAGGGCAATCTCCCTGGCATGATTTGGAACGTCGTGCAGGCGAACCACTGGTGTGGTACCTCTAGCGTTGACTGATTGTGCAGCATAGTCTGTAGCCAATTAAAGACTTTCCAGTTGCGCCAAGAAGGCTGTAAATTCGAAGGAGGAACAATTAGAAGTCTGTAATTTAGGATTACAAGGATAAGAGATGCCGTGAGACATCTCACCTATGATCTTGGCCTCAGCCTCTGCCAACCTCGCTTGGACAGTGTTGGCCCTGTTCTCTGAGATGGTGAGGACGTCCTACATCGCGTTCAGATGAAAGTCCATTCACCCAAGATTGCGAACTGCATTGGAATACAAGGACTAGGCCTCATTTCTCTCCTAAAGGAGACAGCGAGCATCATCCCCATTATAAGAACTAAAGGATTATGGGGAAGAGTTCATTGGAGCCCCCATGTGCACATTGCTGGGGCCAATGATCACACGAGGAGGGACACCACCATTCAGATCGGCCCTGCGTGAACAAAGGTTAGCTGATCTACTAGAACAATAGTAGGGCATGCTTATCCTTACCCTCGAAAACGATAACACTGTTGTGGTGGTGCAAACTCAGCCGAGATCTCATCAGCAGAGCACTTGTTCTCCATCCCTTCAGATGCGAGCAGCGATTTTGAGATCTAGGAGAAGATGAGAAGAGTCACACAAGAGGTAGGCAAAGGCAGATTGGTTTCTAGGTTGAAACCATGGCACATATTTGTAGCCTAGGGAGATCATCAGTGGGCCTCCCTAGGATTATGCGATTGGATACGGTTATGGAAATAGATCATCGCTTCAAGAGCTGTGAGGAGTCTAGACCCCCACAAAGTTGATGAAAAATGTGGACAAAAAACCACATCGGCTAGACATGAAGTAGCGTTAGGAGGAAGGGTAATAGCATATGAAGAACACACTGATTTATTTCATAGGCTTCTTGGCATAGGCAGAGCGAACGAGGGGAAGATGTCCACACATTCAAACCCTTGCAAACACTAGAACCACCTCATACCGAAGGGTTTTCATGATGAAACGATGATCCATGGAGGATCTGGCAAAGCTAGGAGTGCTTGGAAGGGTGGAGATGAGGGAAGCATGGTCAAGGCTTGAGATCTTTCGATGAGGTCAGAATTTTATTTATGCACATTAAAGGAGTTGAGTCTAGACACCCGTGAACCAACAGTATGCCCGTGAGATCGTGGAATGTGGATGACAACAAAGGGGTGACATGCCCGTGAAGCCTACAGGGAGCAAGAAGTGATGGAGCAGAATCAGCGGTCCTAGATCAATTCTCCCGATCTCCAATAAAGGCAAACCAACAACTTCTAAAGCTAATGTGAAGGAAAATTTTGGAATAAAATCATGTTTATCCCAAAATTGGGGGGGCATGTGTTGACACAAAAATTTGGTTCAAAGTCTTTTCTTCCTTCCCGTGAGCTAGAAGGAAGAGAGAAGCTATGGCTGGCTTTGTTCACTCGGCTGGCTAGTCTATTTATTGCTATTTTGTCTTAATAGAGTGGAACCCCATAATTCAAAGCTTACTAAAGAAAGCCCTGATGAATGCAAAATCACCTGGCTGAGGCACTGACTAAAATTAGTTGGCTTTCATGACATCATCGTCCCAAGAAGGCTCCAACAATAAAAATGGCATCGATCAGAAGTAGGAAGACATGTCGGACTCCATAGAATGGGAAGATTGAGGTACAAGTTATCTTAATTTATGATGATTTGTTTTCTTTTCCAAGTTTTGTAACCAGTCTTGTTCGACCAGGACTCGTAGTCAAGCCTTGGGTATAAGTATTGAACCCCGACTATTATAATAAACATCTCTCATTGATCAACCAAACAAGTACCTATACTTTTCGGCTTACGCCACCCCTTAGGAGTAGGAGTAGAGTAGATCTTGGATAGTTTTTCAAACAAGCAGGGATGCATCAGTTAGGTCTGACCTCCGATTTGTTTGTGAGTATCTGTCATGACTTATACTTTGTTTATAAGGCTACATCAGTCTGGCTGACCTCTTATAAGCTTTCTATAAGTTAGTTATCAACTTTTATTAGTAATTGTAAGGTTGTATTCGTTTGGCTCGATCTCGTACAATTCCTGATACAAGTCACCCTTTGATTCTTATCAAAATTTGTAAGGTTGCATTGGTCTAGCTCGATCTCGTACAAATTTTTATACAGATTAGTTATGGTTAAATCTATTAAGATTGGTAGGGTTTTCTTTCTATTTTTAATTGGTTTGCTAGTTATTGATCTACTTATAATTAGTACTCTTACTGTTTGTAACAACATCACCTCTTACCCAATTAAGATTGAAATGGATCGGCTTTATATCTTTTTAAACTGTCGTCTTGTTACTTTATCCTATTTAGGTCCAACTTTGACGATGGTTTTAGCTAGATCAGTCATTTTATTCCAATCTTAATCGAAGATAGCATGTGGTCAAGGCGTATTTAATCTTAAGTAAGCTTGTTAGTTGATGAAATCTAGTATAGAACTACTATTATGGCTGCCATCGATCTGGTTGACCCCCATTGTTAGCACTATAGACTAGAAATTATCAATTAACAAGTTAGCTTATGGTCAAACATAGCCTCTGACTGCATGCTATGTTCACATCAGCTATTTAGCCGATTGCCCTCGCTTTCACGATTGTAATATGCTTTCATGATTCTGCTGAGTGTGAATAGACTCGTATTCTTTGAAGTTTAATTTGTTATCTTTATTATGGCTGCCGTCGATCCTGTTGAACCCCACTATTAGAGATAATAGATTAGATCTGATAGATTTATGGATATGTCCGCATCCAACAGTTGAGTGCTCGCATGTTATGAGCCTACTTTCACTAGAATCGGCTATTTTAGCCGATAGTCTGCTTATTGAGAATACACTGGTTGTTCATATGTTTGTACTTGTTCTTATCTTGGTCAAAAGCCAGTATGTTTCTTCATTAATATAGATGCTTTCATGTTTATCCATCACACATTTACATGCTGTCATGATCATCAGCTGATTAAGATCTATATACTTAAATATCATATAGCTGCCGACACGTTTATTTTTATTCACTTTCACTACTACATTCAGACTTATCACAAGCAGTTCGTAAAGCCCATCACAAACGCTTTTCGGTCTCGGCAGTAGTTGTTGGTGATGATATTCTCATAATATGCGGTTTGCAACCGATAGTGATACTAGCTTATCACAGTCTGTTCGTATTACCAGCCAGCGGTGATTTAAAGTTTCAAAAATCCCAAAATAAGACCAAAAAAATAGAAAAAATTTTCTTTCAATCCTAGGAAGCCCCTCCCACCAGCTCCAGCTTCATGGTACGAGGAAGCTACTCCAGCTCCAACTCCACGCTATTTTTCATGGTACGCGATGGTGATGGGATTCAAACCTGAGACCTTTGACTTTAACTCCTCTAACAACTCTCTAACCACTCCACCCATAAGTCACTTGTGTCTATATAGCATATCCATTCCCATAGTATTCACTTTTTAGGATTTAAAATAAATATTTAGGACCCCAAATGATTTCAAATAAAAAAGTCATAAACTACAAATTTGTTGTTCTAATCAAGATCTATAACTTTGATTTTGGTTGTTTTGCCATCCGACGTCATTTGACAAATTTGAATTTTAAAACATCAAAACTTCAGCTAGACTTTTGGGACCTCAAATGATTTCAAATGAAAAACTCAACAACTACAAAGTTGTTCTCATCAAGATCTACAACTTTGCTTTTGGTCAATTTTTCATCCGAGGTTGTTTGAAAAAATTGGGTTTTTTTTAAATTTTAAATCTTTAGATATAACTTTGAGACTATAAATGATTTATAATAAAATAGTTATCAACTATAAACTTGTAGATCTCATCAAGATCTATAACTTTGGTTTTGGTCATTTTTCCATCTAAAGTCATTTGTATAATTCGAAAAAATTGAATTTCCAAATTTGAGCTCTTCAAAAAGAATTCTTAGACTGCAAATGGTTTTAAATGAAAAAGTCATCAACTACAAAGTTACAGATCTCATCGAGATCTACAACTTTGATATAAAATTTGTTTTCATCTAACTTTATTTGAAAAAGTTATGAATTTTATTGTACTACAACATGATTATCACCGCCGTATCTTACAAGCTAGCGGTGAAAAAAGTCTTCACCGCTGGTTCATATGGCGAGGTGGTAGTGATGAGGAGCACATCATCACCACGGTTAGTGGTGCAAATCGGCTATGACGATGGACTATCACCACCGGTTGGTAAGACGAAGTGGCGGTGATATTTATCAACCACGACGTTCTTATGAACCGGCGGTGATGCTCCCATATGAACCATTGGTGATAAGCATCACTAATGTTTTAATAATACTAGTGGTGATAGAGGCATTGGTGATAGGTCAATTTGTAGTAGTGTTTGCATGATGAACATGCCAGATATTGACTCTTTAGTTGATAGCCTTATATCATTGGCTACTTAGCCGCACATTTGAAACTATCTAGAGCAATACCGGTATGTTTCACCTTTAATTACTGATCAACCTTTCCTCCTTGTCAATTGCAGGGTCAAATTAATTGGCACGCCCTAGGTCATGACCATCTGGTCTGGTGTTTCCTTGAGCCCAAGGAGCTCTCAGGATTTGCTACACACTATTTCTCCTAGATTGCTACGTGTGACGACACGACTAACACGCTGCACGGTTTTCACGTCAATACGAACTCAAGGAAATGTGTGTCAATTTAACTAAGTCCAACTTAACCTAAAGTAGAAACAAGGCTTAAGATAAATAGGAGTGTAGAGAGGATCACTAGGGTTTTCTAGTTCTTAATTTTGGTAAGTTATGTCTTCAACTGTTCAACTAGGGATATTACTAAGGAGAAACACATGCAGAGTATGTTTTCCTAGTAACCAGGTCCTACTCAACCTACAAATGGGAGGTGATCTACAAAGGACTCAACAAGGCTATATAGTCACCCTTGCGATCTACCATCGATTCGGAGTGTAGGGTACATCCATGAGTAATCAAGTCTAAGCACCATGCTTACACTATGAATACTACTCTATCCCAAGAGCAACAAGGATTAAAGTACTTAAAAAGAGTCACAAACCTTATGAACAATATAAACAAGATACTTACTTGAAATAGAAGTTGATTACTAGAGAAATCTAAGAAGTAAGCTCAAATAGAACTTGATTCCGCCAGGGTACAAGCCATAGAGAGAGCACCGACAGGCCGGCACCTCCTCCAAACTCTTCCCTCACTCTCTATCTCACTATTTCTAATTACAAAGACTAGATCCTAACTTGGAGGACTAATCTTCTCTTGATTATTGGCTCTGATCTTGATAAGGAGGATATGATTTGTGGCTTAGGGTTTCTGAATTTCAAGATGCTCTACTGGAGGAGGTACAGGGGTGTATATATAGGGGGTACGTCAAATATGGACCCTTAGATCAAACTGACCTTGAGCAACAGCATAGATTTGATCTTTAAGGCAATGGAGAACTAACATTCGAAGGAGGGACTAACATATAGGGCCCACAGGTTGGCCGGCCTACAGGTGGGGCTAGCTGGCCCCACATGTTAGTGGCTCGGTCTCTGTTGCGGTGGTTTGGCTTCTAGAGTGTTCTGGAGTCTTCTAAGTCGATTTCATCACCGATAAGTGTGATTTCCTTTGACTAATAGGTCCTCGATGACTTTCTGATTTAATCCTCCTATAGACATGAAATCACCAAAACTCGTGGAACTCATTAGTTTTAAACACTACCTATGTTGGTGATCCATTTTAATTATTTATGCAGGGTATATTGATGGTTTATGGTTGACATTAACTACCATCAACAAGGAGGCAGCAAGCCCCCGAGCACTAAATGATGGGCTCAGGAACTATACGAGTGGCTCGGTCGGGAAGCCAAGGATCTCCCCTTTGGGGGACATGACTAGGGCACGGAATGATCATAAACCTGGGGTTCTCACAGACATACCCGCTAGTGGCACGAGCGCGGCAATCTTGGCCACCGAGGCCATTGTCATAACAGCCCATCCCAATGAGGGACCTTAGTCTCTAAGCATGACTCATGAGCAATGAGACTACAAACGAAAGTAATTTCATTCATTAACTGGGAACAACCCAATTACAATAAATGGTGGCAAAAACCACTAGAAGATGCAAAGTGTCGGCACCTCCACGAAGGGCCCTAGTCCCGTGACCACCTCAACTCTGAGTCATGGCTAGGGCCTCACTAGAATGCTTCCACTCTTGTGGGAGCAATCGCCCAACGGAGGAGGCCAGGCTCACTGAGAGGGAGATGTCACACTTCATTATCGCCATGGCCACTAGGAGTTGGATCTAAGAGGAAGAAGAGAAGAAGCCAAAGATGGGATAGAGGCGCCGTGCCCCTGGGGGCTCCCCTTCATAGCCCCAATCGAAGTGCTGTGAGTGGCTTCAGGACCTTCGATCAGCCATCGATGGCTAATGGGGCCACAGGGGCCGACCAGGCGCCCCTTCAATCTCCGCAATGCGCCCCGGGGTGGTTGTGTGATAGCAGTCATGCAGTAAAGGTGGAGTTAGGGAGGGCATTGACAATGAGTCAAGTCCCCGCTCCACTTTCCACCAAGTGCGCCGTCCACTCCGTACATGACTTCTCATGGGATGTGAGGGGATTCTATTCCCCTCGAGCCCACCAGCCACCATCAATGACTCAGATCCATGCGCACCAAGTGTCGCAGCCCCTCCTCTACCAGATCTACTCCATGTGGCCAGACATCCCATCTCCTAGATGAAGTAGGACAGTGCGGGAGTGCATGCCATAACTCCTCCAGTAGGCACGGTAGGCTGGGCACCATCAACTGCCTGCATGGGACATCAGATCTAGGGGCGCATTTCAAAACTGCCTCACCCACTAGCAAGAAGGCCCCACGATGGCCTCAGGGGCTATGCTAACTCCCTAGATGGAGAACCTACCCTCCGATCAATGGGTGCCCGGGCGGCACGCCGTTAAAACCAACTCCCTAGAGTTTGGTTAGGAACTGCTGAGCTGTGGGCCTAATGCAGGCTTCGTCCAAGCTCGAAGCGCTCCCTGCACCCCGACCTACAATTGCTAAGGTCGGCCCAAGAGGATCGAGGCCTGCTACCGAAGCCCCCAAAAGGGTATGGCATGCAGGGTGATCAGGTGGCCCTGAGCCAGAGCCTAGATGCTCTTGATCACCTAACCCATGGTAGGCCTAGATTGGAAAGAAGGGTGCCCCAGGGCCCAAGGCCGACAACTCCTAGACGAGCCTGCTGGACCCTCATTCGAGCCATAGACCTATGCAACATATGCAAAAAAGGGGTCAGCATCACCATCGCTCAGCCCCGATAGATGAGCGCCCCCATCACACTTGGGAAAAGCCCCGAGAAGGGCATCGCACTCTCATCAGCGTAAGTTATCCCTGCCATGGGTAGCTTGGTCACTAGATGATCGAATTCAGCCCTTCATCACTATCATGAATCTGGCTAAGTGAGGCCACGAAGGGCTCAGGGGCTCCTGATAAGATCCTAACATAGGGGTATGATAAGCTTTGGGATCAAAGGTTCCCGATCGACAGACCCCCTGACTGACCCCTCTAGGATCGCCCGGGGGCTCAGAGGCTATACTCATTGGTTACGCTTAAGCGTACCCTTAGGACAAGGAATTTGGCCGAGCCTAAGCACGCCCGCCGCCACTACTCAGGGCTCGGGGGCTCGACCGAACCTCAGGCTCCCGATCGATAGAAACCTGGGCCCAATCCTTGGCTCGCTCTCAGCCTTCGGTGCCAGCCAAAGATTTTGAATACCATAGTATTGCTGAAAATGTAATCTTTTTTGGAGTTTTAAAACTTCACTCTAGACCACTTTTTTCTTGACCACAGTTTTGCACATCAATGGTTCTAAAACTATAGTTCCTTGATACTATGGTTTGTTAATACTACAACATCCAAACAAGGCCTGAGGAGTTGAAACCATGAGTTCTACTTGGAACGGCTACTAGTCATTAGTCGCTATGATTAAGCAGGAATGACTCGGTGTTTGAAAATTAAAGTTTTTGCTCTTCTTTATTGGGTATGATTACTTATTGAATAATCTACTTAGCATTCAAAAAGGCGCTACTAGGCACACTTACGAGCTAGGCAGAGGGGTGTCGTCTTGCCAAAGGGGGTAGGTAGAGGAATAGGTGATGTCGCCCAGATCCAGAGCCACATTGCATGAGGGGATGAAGCCACACCGCTAGATCCATTACTACACGGTCTGCTTGTCCTCCCTCTACCTTCGGTACTACTAGCTCTTGCATCATCCGTGTGCATGAAGCAAAAGGGAAAGGACTTTAGGTCATGGTGGCTCACGGAGCGTGCTGGTAGCATTGCAACATCATGGTGGTGTACTGGTGTGGGGAGTGCATGGGGCGGTGGCATGATTGGCCTGCAACCACCCAACATCATAGAGAGAGGAGCTATTGATACAGGACCCATAGGGTTCCTCATTGGAACAATTACTGGAAGTAGACCCTAGCCTAACCCACTACCAGACAGAAGAGGCGTGATGAAAAACGATGCCAATTCTGAGTAGAATAGGCCAAACTAGCCGAACTCCTAATAGAAAGTACCTTCTGTAATTAGATTAGGACACCTTTTTTGGATCTGACTAGGACTGCAACTACACCATAGCTGTCTCTACCTATATAAAGAGAGGCTATGGGCACCCCTGTACAAGATTATCATAATAATTAATCCAACGCAAAGGCTAACGCCGACAGACGTAAAGGCTATTACTCAATCACGAGGGCCCAAACCAGTATAAATCGACTATCTCTTGCATTAACCATCGAGTTCTGCATATGCCGAAGCCTGAACAACTATCCTGGGTACCCTCGTAGCAGGCGATCTATGGTATAACATCGACAGTTGGTGCGCCAGGTAGGGGCTTTTGGCGGATTTGCATCTGAGAGCTTGACAGACCTCAACAACTTGATCTTCCTAGCGGAAACAAACTTCATCTTCGGATCTTGGATTTAAAAGGCAGATGGTGAAAGCAAGCTCCATAGCTGCCTCCTCATAGATTTAGGACTTCACAGAGGCCTCACTGACTCAACAATAGTGGTGGACCAACTCATCAAGGAATTCTCATAGCTTGCGATGTCTGAACCGACCTATATTTTATGGGTAATTGACTCCAACTTGGACTCTGCCTTGGCATCCGACTCAAAGTCCAACTAGAGTTCTTTCCATGACAAACTGAGTTATTTTCCGATGGGGCTCTGGAACGCAGCATCAACCTATCAAGAATTCAACTTGGGATTCCTTTAGAGTTCCTTCAAGAAGCCGGATCATTTCCCACTTGGATTCAACAACATGGCTGCATCTTACCAAGCATTACTTTATGGATCAACTAGTCCAATACAAGGGGTACCACTCACAGGAGCTCAAGAATACCTCATACTAATTATAACATCTCAATACTACATCGTCCACTAGCTGGGTTCTGTTCCTAAAGATGACAAGTGGCACGATGGTGGTTCTACCTTACCAAGAAGGATGAAGACAATCAAGAAGATAAGGGATTTCAAAAATCCAAGGGAACGGTAACAGTAATCTTCATCGAAGTCCTAGGATCAGGAGCAAGCATCAAGACAAACTAGCTCTACGAACCATCATGGCAGCAGAACCGGCTACTCCTAGGTACCTCAATTGGTCATAGTATCCAATCCAATTTTCAAGAGAGGATCAATGGACTAGCGTAGGAAACGCCGGCCACTACCCACTGGTTTTGGATCCAACCATTGCTAGTATAACTATCACAAAGGTGCTGATCAGCGGAGGAGCTAGACTCAACATTATATTTTTAGATACGCTAAGGAAGATGGGACTCAAACTCACCAAGATGATTACTCAAACAAGTGTCCCTTTCTATGGGATAGTACCCAATAAGTCCGCTATGCCACTCAGATAAATCACCCTACCAGTCACATTTGGAACTCCAGCAAACTACCATACCAAGTTCATCAAATTTGAAGTTGCAGACTTTGAATCATCATATCACGCCAACCCTGGGTGACCGGCATTAGCCAAGTTCATGGCAATATTGCACTACCCGTACCTCTTGCTTAAGATGCTAGGACCCAATGATGTTCTTTCTCTCTGAGGTGATCTAAAGCGTGCTTTTGACTGCAATGTTCAAGCAATTCAAATTGTGGTCAAGGCACAAGCAGCCAACAAAAGAGAAGAGATAGCCTCTATTACAGCTAAAATAAACCTAGAAGAGCTAGAGATCCTAGCTAAGAGGCCCAGCATCCTTGCACCACCGAAAGAAGCCAACGTCAAGCAAATCGACTGTAACACCCAAAAATTTTAAAAGGTTGAATTAGATGAAATTTGGAGTTAAAAGAGATTTAGTTATGAGTTTAAATAATTTAGATAATATTTAATGGGGATAAAAATTTAAAATAATAGGTGGAATATTTGATGATGCATTCATGCTATTGCATTTGATTTATTTTGAGGTGTGGTTTTAGTTTTATTTGATTTGAATTCAAAATTCATTTTAAAATGGCTTTGGAAAACAAATTTATAAAAGAAAAGAAAAAAAATAAACTTACCTCCTTACCTGTGGCCCGGTGGCCTGGAGGCCCGCCCGAGCCGAGCCGAGCCGACGTGCTTCTTCTCTTCCTCGCGGTTGGGCCGTCGGAGCCGAGCCCATTTCTCCGCTCTCTCTCTTGTGCCCACGTGGGCCAGCCCAAGGAGCAGCCGTGGCCGCGTGTTTCCCTTCCTGGTCTCACTGACGAATAGGTCCCACTTGTCGGTTGTGTCCTTCTTCTTTGTGTCATGGCCAAGCCAGAGACGAGTTCGATCTCAACCGAATCGAAACCGATTTTCTCGGGATTTCAACACAAATTGAGGTGTCCTAGCTCTATATAAGCTAGAGCCGAGCTGCCGCCTTTCGTTTCTGGATCAAACTACAAGCGGCCACCTCCGTTTGAGCTCTTGCCGCCGCCGCAACCCTAGGGAGCCGCTGTTCGTTGAAATTTGGCGAAATTGGTGTTCCTCTTCCTCCGTAAGTTTCCTGCCGAGCTTCTTATCGTTTCCGTGGAGCCAAAGAATCATATTCCTCATGAGTTTTTGCTTTTGGTTGCTCACCAAGCCTTGCCGATGTCCGCAGGGTCTTCATTATCGCCAAATCGAGCCGTGCTTTTTCCTCGAACCAAATTGGTCATCATCTTCTACCTTGGTGAGTCTGCGGGGAGCTTCTGTTCCGTTTGGGATCAACCGCGTGTCTTGTAGTGCCTTGTAGCCCTAGAATTGTATCTCCAGTGAGTTTCCAGCCATGGTGCCACCGTGTGCCGAGTTTTTCCGGTGACAGCGTCGCCGGACCGTCGCTAGAGATGCTGTGAGCCATCCGTTTGCTGATCAACGTTCGAGATTAGAAGATACCTCTTCACGGGGTAAAATTTGTAAAGAGCCCCTATGTTTTCATGGAATAGAACCCGCCATCCTTAGCGTCATTCAGGAGATACGCTTGTTAGTTCTGAAAACGTATTTCTTTTCGGTAAATCAAAAATACGTTTTCTGGTATTTACAGTTTTGCCACTCAAATTGTTTTGGTCATAAAATCTTTGTTTTAACTCCGATTTGACCCGTTCAAGTTGCGTTAGGTTTGTATTTGTGAGCTCTACATGTTAGTGTAGCTGTACAGTAGGTTTGAGAAATTTAATTTTTGAGTTTATATTAAAGTAATTATTTATCTATAGGAAATCTTAGAAAATTCATAACTTTCATGTTTTAAATCCGAATTTTGTGATCTTTACGTTTGTGTGATCGTAGGGATGTGTAGAAGAGTTTTACTAACTTTTCATACTGTTTTGCTACTGTTGTTGTACTGTTCTAATTATGTTTCTTTGTTTGCTTCGTGTATGATTGCTCGGATGATTGTGTGACGATGTTTGGTGATCGAGTATAGACGATGAGCAGTTTCTTGACGATCCAGAGTATTATTTTGAGCCAGATCAGCAGGGTCAACAGGAAAGATTTGATCAAGGCAAGTATAACATGGGACCATCCTTGTTACCTATTCACTGAAATTATCATACATATGCATGTGTCTTCCTTGACAACCTTAGAGATTATAACTTAGTGATTGTTACCTTGTTTCCTTATCACCTATGGGTTGTGCATTTGGGTAGCTATTGCTAGTGCTTAATTATGAACAATGATCTTGTAATTTGATTAATGAATTAAGCAATCAATCATTAAGATGATTTTATTACTGTTCAAAAGGGGGCTAGAGCAAGGGGATATATTGTTGCTCTAGTTTCTCTCCATAAGGACTTATCTGTACGTGATCATCCGGGACATACAGTACAGCTGTGGGGGCTATAAGGCACTAGCTTTAGTTGTTTAAAGGACCTTTTCTAGGTTGTTAGTGGTTACCTTAAATGGTGTAAGAACGGCTTGCCACGTTGGGTGTAGGACAACCTCTAGTCTTATGAGTATAGCCATTTGAAAAGGGGGGTTCCTACATCTAACTGCCGAGTGAATCTAATGGCCCTAACTTGTTAGACGAACCTTTAAGTGGCTTTATATGAATTCCGGTGCTTTGGGCCTAGCTATCCCATGCATTTGGAAATCATGACTCACAATGAAAGTGTACACCTCTGCGCAAAGTTAAAAACCGGTATACTAGCCGTGCCCATGGATACGGGTGGCCTTGGAACATCTACAGATAGATGATCACCATTATTATATCATGCTTAATTGTTGTTGTTATTATTATGCTCATGTTAATACTATTCATTATCATTATTACAATTGATTCATTAATGGGAAGTGGAATATCTTTATGCTACTCAATTGCTAAATATATGATGATTAAAAGCTAAACGCAGTTAAACAGTGTCTAGCCTTTTGTGCCACATGAACCCTAAGTTGTATTTGCGGAGTTCGACATGGACTCACTCTTGCTATTTCCACCATAACAGATGAAGAATATGATGATGATTATCGAAATGAGTACTAGTCTTGGTGTCAACCAGTCAACCGTGTCCCTGTGTTTGGAGTTCCGCTGAAGATCTACTGCTAGTTACTACAAATTAATGTATAAGACTATGTGTTAAATATTTATTCGCTATGTAATAAGCACTGTGATGATACTATGTAATTTGTCTACTTATGTGTGTGAGGACGCAAGCCTAGTTAGAATGGTCATCATTAGTGTCTATGCTTCACCTATTTCATGCTTAATTCTTTCACCTTGATAATTGTTAAATTATTATGCTTCTTCTATCTTATTCTATTGTGAAAATATATTGATTCTATCTAATCTATGTCAAAATTCTCGTAGATGCCTCCTCATCCTCGTATATCTGTTGCTCAGTACGTTGGTCGCTTCAAACCCCAGGAAACCCATATTGATGGTGACCAAAAGATATCGGATGTCGAATCAAGAGTGGGAGATACCTCAAAGGAGAATTCAGTCATGGGATGGACCACGAAGCATCACATCATGGTTCCTAAAGCTGATGTTTTCTTCCATGACATGCTGACAAGAACTTTGGATAATTATTACTATGACTGGGAAGCTATGTTGGAGTATCACTGCAAGGAGTATAGTCATCCATTGATGGGCTCTTACTGGGAGACTGAGCTATGGGTCAAGACAATGGATCCTACCACTAAGGAGCCTAAGGTGGAGTCAAAGTTCATCACCCGAGTAAGCCGGGCAACTGTAGAAACAAGTATGGAAGATGTTGCCTACAATGCGTTTGTCTACTACCATGGTCTTCGCTCGGACAAGACGTTGCAGGGTGCACTCCGGTATTTTCCCTGTCTCTTACATGACAAGGGTGTTTGGACTGTGCCACTCGCTGATGATTCATCCTTGACATTACAAGCCACAGTGGGACTAGTTCGTGAGTTGGCCCTTCATGAGGCGGATTTGAAAGATGAGTTGCTAAGGGAAAAGGAACATAAAGAGCAAGCTTATAAGGAGATCGATGAACTAAGAACTATGCTAGGGCTTCCCAAGAATTATGAGAAGCTCAATTAAAATTAGAAAATCCCTATGTAATAGAAACGATATTAGTTTGCGAGTCAATTTGAGTTTGGTAATGTCGAGTATTAGTATGTGGTGTGAACAATTGTGTGCTTGATGGATTGTTATTATGATAATGTGTGATTTGGATCTTTGCAATGAGTGTTGGAGCTTCGTGGACATGTCTACAAGTTCCATAGTTAAGAATATTAAGTTTGATCATGAATATTTAGTTGGGATCGGGGTAAATTTGGTTCTGTCTTTTGCTGATTTCTGGATCAGTCTGGGATGTTTCGGGAATAACTAAAAATCTGTTCATGAGAAATTTATGAAATTTTACTGGGAATAATTAGACTTCTGTATATTTTTAACCCTGTAAGAATCATCTTTTTATCTATTATGAGTTAAGAGATATACCTGTTCCAAGTTGGGATCACTGTGCAGTCTGAAATTCTGAAACAGTTTCGGTTAAGCTCAGTTTTTGATTAATCTATCGACAGAATCTGGAAAAGTGATGTTAATGAAAGTTGTAGATAATTTCATAAGCTTTCCAACCATGTAAATATCACCTTAATTGGATTTCTGTAACTCGAGATATGGCAGATTTACTGAGTTGCTGAAATTGAAATTTGCCCAGAGAATTCAGATTTACTTATCTATGGTATACATCATCTAGGATAATACTGAGCTTCATCTTTGGTGCTTTGAAAATAGATGGCAGCCAGAGGTCGTGGCAGAGGTCGTGGAGGTGCTAACCCACCCATTACTATGGATGAACTTATGAATACACAGAATCAAATGATGCAGATGTTCATGCAGCACCTGCAGAACAATCCCCCTGCAGGAGGACCGCCACCTGTTTATGTGAGAGACAAGCGTGGTGAATTTTTGAAAGGACGTCCTCTAGTGTTCTCTCATGCTGCTGATCCATTGGAGGTGGATGATTGGGTGCGAGCGATAGAGAAACAGTTGAACATCGCTCAATGTAATGATCTGGAAAAAGTGTTATATGCATCTGGCCAATTACAGGGAACAGCTCAGACTTGGTGGGAGTCGTATCAAGTTGCACGTCCTGACAATGCTCCTCCTGTCACTTGGAATGAATTTGTTAGAGATTTTAGAGCTCACCATATTCCAGAAGGTGTAATTGAGCTGAAGCAGAAAGAATTCAGAAATCTCAGGATGGGACAGATGAGTGTCAGTGAGTATCATGACAAGTTCACGTAGTTGGCTCGCTATGCTCCCAATGAAGTGAGGGAAGATGCAGATAAGCAGCGTCTCTTTCTCAAGGGGATTTATTATGATCTTCGTTTGCAGCTAAAGGGTAATAATTATGCCAGTTTCTAGGAACTTGTGAATAAGGCTATTGTGCTGGATAATGAACGTCGAGAGATGGATAGAAAAAGGAAGATGAAAGGACAAAGTGTTGGGAACAATAATTGCCAATGTACAAATTCTCAGCATGGGTTTCATTCAAAATTCCAAGGACCAGTCAGTCAGTGGAACCACAATTCAAATCAACAGTGGTCCCAGAATCGGCAGAATAATCAGTTTGAGCAACGACCCCAGTATCAGCAGAACAAACAGTTCCAACAGTACAGTGGTCAGCAAACTCCATGCCAGGGTAATTCCAACTCTACTCCAATGAAGACCAGTGTTCCTAGTACTCCTAATCTGTGTTATCGCTGTGGAGAACCTGGACACTATGCTAATCATTGTCCCAAGAAGCAGAATCAACAGACACCGTAGGGACAGAGGTCATCCAATACTAGAAAGGTGAATCATGTGTCTAGTGAAACAGCACAGATGGAGCCTGAAGTAATGCTTGGTACGTTCAATGTTCATTCTACCCCTGCAACCATTCTTTTTGATTTTGGAGCTTCGCATACCTTTATTTCAAACATTTTTGTTAAGATGCATAGTGTACCCATGCTTGCCATGAAAGAACCTCTCTTAGTAAATTCACCTGGGGGTACCATGCAAACCACTAATAGATGTCTTCCAGTTAGTATGGTTTTAAGGGGGGTAGAGTTTAAGATAACTCCCATAGTATTGAGGACATCTGGTATTGATGTGATTTTGGGAATGGATTGGATGAAACAAAATCAGACAGTGATTCAGTGTCAGCAGAAGGTAGTAGTTGTGAATGCACCTAATGGAGAGAAAATCAGTGTGGATGTAGCAGTGCAGAAGCAACCAACAGCTGTAGTGAATCAGCTTGCTGATGATGCTAGTAAAGAGAATCCAGTTATCAGTTATTTTCTAGATGTTTTTCCCGATGATTTGCCAGGTATGCCACCTGACCGAGACATTGAATTTCTTATTGAATTATTACCTGGAACTGCACCCATAGCTAAACGACCATATAGGATGGGAGTAGATGAATTAGAAGAACTTAAGAAACAAATTAAGGAATTACAAGATAAAGGTTTTATTCGTCCTAGTTCGTCACCTTGGGGTGCGCCTGTTATATTTGTTGATAAGAAAGATGGTAGTCAGAGAATGTGTGTGGATTATCGGTCGCTTAATAAAGTAACCATCAAGAACAAGTATCCTTTGCCCAGAATTGATGACTTGTTTGACCAGTTGAGAGGGGCTTGTGTGTTCTCTAAGATTGATTTGTGTTTTGGTTATCATCAGTTGAAGATTCGTGCCTCCAATATCCCAAAGACAACTTTTACTACGAGATATGGTTTGTATGAGTATACGGTTATGTCATTTGGTTTGACCAATGCACCTGCCTACTTTATTGCTTAATTGTTGTTGTTATTATTATGCTCATGTTAATACTATTCATTATCATTATTGCAATTGATCATTGATTCATTAATGGGAAGTGGAATATCTTGATGCTACTCAATTGCTAAATATATGATGATTAAAAGCTAAACGCAGTTAAACAGTGTCTAGCCTTTTGTGCCACATGAACCCTAAGTTGTATTTGCGGAGTTTGACATGGACTCACTCTTGCTATTTCCACCATAACAGATGAAGAATATGATGATGATTATCGAAATGAGTACTAGTCTTGGTGTCAACCAGTCAACCGTGTCCCTGTGTTTGGAGTTCCGCTGAAGATCTACTACTAGTTACTACAAATTATTGTATAAGACTATGTGTTAAATATTTATTCACTATGTAATAAGCACTGTGATGATACTATGTAATTTGTCTACTTATGTGTGCGATCGATTCCTGGGGCACACATAAGTCTTTTATGCATCCTATTTTTGTCCTTAAAAATGGGTGTGACATCGACCAAGGCACCGGTGATCCATCCAAGACGGCGACCATCAGTGCCCACCTCTCTGCAAAATAAGAACTCACTCTCACCAACTTTCTTCGGGATAACAAAGATATCTTTGCTTAGAAGCCGGTCAACATGCCAGGTGTCCTGAAAGAGTTGGCTGAGCATAGAATCGATGTTAATAAGGGAGCTAAGCCTGTGAAGCAATGGTTATGATGTTTCTCCCCCGACAAGAAAGCAGCAATTAAGAAAGAAATCACAAAACTAATGGCAACCGGGTTCATAAGGGAAATTCTCCACCCCAACTAGTTGGCCAATCCAGTCCTAGAACAGAAGAAGAACACGGCTAAATGGCGCATGTGTCGACTACACAGATCTCAACAGGCATTGCCCGATGGACCCATTTGGGCTACCGCGCATTAGCCAGATTGTTGATTCAATAGCAGGATCTGCTCTATTATCCTTTCTTAACTGCTACTCAGGATATCAGCAGAATGCATTAAGAGAAGAAGATCAAAGCAAAACCTCTTTTATCACACCGTTTGACGCCTACTGGTACAAAACCATGTCTTTTAGACTCAAGAACGCTGGCACTACCTATCAAAGGGCCATCCAAACAAGCCTAGGCAAGCAGATTGGTGAAAACATAGAAGCCTATATTGATGATGTAGTAGTTAAAATAAAGGACATGGCGATGCTAATTGAAGACTTGAAGCAAACCTTCGAGAACTTAAAGAAGTGAAAGAGGAAACTCAACCCAAACAAGTGTGTTTTCAGTGTACCTTCAGGACAACTACTTGGTTTCTTGGTTAGTCATCGTGGGATCAAGTCTAGCACTAAGCAAATCCAAGCTATAACAGAGATGGGTCCTCCACTATGGCAGAACCTCCTAAATTATATGGTCCACATGCACCTATCATTTTCCCAAAGACCTCTGACAACTATGCATGAGTTCTAGATAACTTAAAAAGTCTGTTGGGTGTCCTCGGGAAACCCGAATCATCCACAATCTTTCAAGCAGGATCACATTACAGAGGCATTGCAGTATCACAATAGTTTATATAATAAATTACATCAGAGTAAAAGTATAGAAGTCTTACATAACATAAGTTTACAAACCATTTGTTCCAAACCTTACAAACCTTAAGTTTAGTTATTATAACCATAGTAGTGGAGTAACATTAGTAACTTTATTACAGATCACCAAAATAGAGTGTCTTGCCCAAGAGCCAAACACACTACTTGTCGTTGTAAGAAACGTTGGTTCTAGGCACCAACGAGCAATATGTGTCTACGCGTTCGGGATCCATATGGTGTGCAAGAAGAACATAAGCTATTTATACTGGTTCGGGCCAAAGAATGCCCTACGTCCAGTGAGGAAGAGGAGACTTGTATTATCTTGCACCGAAGTGCTTGTGGCAGGGGTTACAAGCGGGTGAGAGAGGGAGGTGTTCCCAGATCTCAAGATGAAAGTGGAGTGTGTGTGTGTGTGTGTGACTCTACCGGAGCCCTCACAAGCTCCAGGAGAGTTGTGTGTTCATGTATCGCCCTTGTTGATATTTCTAATATGATTACAAATAGGAGGGTGTTGACACCTCTAACGCCACCTAAGCTAGGTTGTCATCCCTAGCATGGAGCTAGAGGTGTTGGTATTAATAAATGCAAATGCTCCTCTAGAATGAATATGAAATCCGCAAATGCACAGATAATACCGATGTAGCATTTTAACCGGGAGTAATCCAGGTATCATTATTTATATTTTTACCACTAGGAAGGGAGTGCTAAGGATAATGAGCAGTGAGCATCACTATATGTGGTAATGGAGAGCATAACCGTGTCTTTATCTATCTTCTCATACAGGGTAAGTGTCACACGATAAATAGTATATATAAATGATAAAGAATAACTTATAAGCACATAACCACATAATAAAAGATAAACATCTCAATAGATTACTCTAAGCTTATAGCACTAGCATGCATTAGGATGAACTACAAAGATAACTCCTAAGTTATTCTAACTATAAGGTCAAAGCATACGATGATTAGTGCAATTACACTTGGCAATCATAGCAAGAGAAGGTTATCCTTACGTATAGTGATATTACGAAGGAAGATGAAGAACATAGCAATCACTTCCCTGTAATAGTTGTGTTCTGCCTGCCCTATACTTGGGAGGTGGACTACGAATGACTCAACAGGACTGTCACTCCCGCGATCTACCACACGGTCCGGAATATAGGGTGCAATCGTAGGAAAATACGGTATAGGCACCACGCCTACAAAATATTTACCACTCACCCATCGATCTAATGAGCAAGCGCTATACAATCCAATACTTGAATATAATTCTAATCTAACTATGCCAAGCATAGAATCAAAGTAGACTAAGAACAATATAATTGAGAACATAATCAAATAGAGCAAAGTCATATCCAATATGATAGAATAGACTAAAGTCATATTCATAAAAATGATGAACTAGATGAATAATACAAGATCCGAAATCCAAGCAATGCTTGCTCCTTCTAGTTCTAATCCTATGTAGCTATGCTACTAAACTATAGAGATCTAATTGAGATGGTGGCTCTGAGGCTTCTCAAAGGAATGCTCTGTATCTTGGAATGAATTATGGTTTCTCTTAGGGCCAAGGGCCTTGCTTTATATAGCCCTCTAGGAAGCACCAGAGCCCTTGGATCAAACCGACCTTGATGGATGATTATTATTGATCCTCAAAGGCGGTGGAGGCATGATCCGCGAGGTGGCAGCCACCTAGGTAGGATGGCCGCCCAAGGGGGTGGGGTTCCCGCCCCTGTCACAGTGACAAGTGGGTCCCACCACCTAGGGTTTTGCTTCTCGTGTCTTCTAGATTATTCTTTTTATATGTGTGGCCCTTTTCTCTCTACGTAAATATGACATGTGGGCCTCCTTTGGTTGTTTCCTGATAACCCCCTGCAAAAATAGACATTCACCAAAACTCATGAAATTCTGCTAGTGTAACCCCTATATCTAGCTAGTAATTATATTTTAGGTCCTTTCTCATGCTATGTTGATGGTTAAAAATGACACTTATCTACCATCAACAGAGGGTCAAACCCTTCCTTAGCAAAGGATTAGAAATGTTCGGGACATCTCTTAGCATTGCTTAAGCCAGGTTGTCATCCCCAACACAATACCAAAAGATGTGGTTGTACTTATGATCATAGCACTTATAAAATATGAATAAAGGTTATCCGCAAGCGCACAGATAAAATACACCCATTGTAGCATTCCACCCAGAAAAGTTCTAGGTATCATTATTTATAATTCTACCACTGGGAAGGCACTCGGAGGTATAAAGAATAAAACCTATAACTTACACTTGTCATAAGAGTTCCACTAGATCAAACTCAAAGCAGGGATCAATCATATCATAATAAAGGATAATTAATAACAGATCAACATAATCCTAAAGGGGTTCCACCGAGCATTTTCCTACTTGTGCGTGATTCTAGAAAGAACTAGAAAATAGAGACATACTCCTAGGGTTATTCTAACTATAGGCCATTGGACTACATTGATCAATTATATCTAGCAATCATGGTCAGGGTTAACTCGTATTTATACATAAGAGACGTTGCTAAGGTGGATAAGGAACAGAGCAAGATATCACCCTGCAACTCAGCCTAACTTGTCTTACATTCGGAGAGTGGACTACAAACGACTCAACGAAGCTATAATAGTCACCTTCGTGATCTACCACATGGCCCAAAATATAGGGTGCATTTGCAGATAGATAATGTCTAAGGACCACACTTACACAACTTCTACCACCCACCCCTGAATTCATAGGGTAAGCGCTATATGAACAAGGGTATAAACATAAAGCTAATCCAACTATGTTAGACGTATAATCAAAGTAGGCAATGCACATTATAATTATGAATATATAGTTATACCAAGTCATATCAAGTATTCGACTCACCCATGAACTAGAACAACAACTAGAGGAACGGCACGAACTAAAACAAGAACACAATGAACTAGATAAACTAGACGACGAACTAGACAAACTAGAACAAGAACATGATGAACTAAACGATGAACTAGAAGAACACAAAGATGAACTAGAAGATGAACACATTGAACTAGAAGAGAAATAGATTAATACTGTTGAATACAAGAGAGAAGTACAAGGTTGTACCTCGCCACCTCATGACTAGATTCAGAATCCAAGCGTTGCTTGCCTTCTCTAATTCCTATTCTTATGTTCTAGCTATGCCCTAGCTGGTGGAGCTCTAGGTTATCCTTTCAAGGGACACCTCTGAACTGAACGATGATGGAATGAATTGATGGATTGATTGAATGCCTCAGGGGGGTCTGCCTCTGCTTATATACCCTGGTGGGGTGAACCGCAGCCCTCGGATCAAACTGACATGAAATAATTATCAAGATGCATCATAGAGGTCAGTTGGAAGCCGCCACGCGAAGGAGGGCCCACTTGGTAGTGGAGCCAGGCCAGCCGACCTGACATGTGGGGCTGGCTGGCCCCACCTGGTAGCCGCCAGGCCTCCGCTTCGTTGTTGTGCCTTCTGGTGTCTTCCATGTCCTTCTAGTACCACTTTTTGATCCGTTCGCGCAGTGAGTCGTGTCTTGGGTGGATTCCTTCCTTTCCTAGCTTCTGGATAAATCCCAAGAAAATATTATTTCACAGAGCTATGGAATCTTGTCGGTTTAGTCCCTGGTCTTGTGACGATGATGGTTCTAGAGTCTTCTAGAGTCTTTTGAGTCATACCCATCAAGGACTTTCTCTCTGGTGCTCCAAATATTGCAAATGATATGTCTGTCTCAATCGTCTCAATAGGCTCTTCGCAATGATGTGCTCATATTCTTCACTAGAGATACTTTTATATAATGAAATACTGCATATCCTGCAAAATAAGTGAGAACAACACAACTCGTGAAAACTCGTTAGAATAAACCCCTATAACCCTACTTTACAAATCATTTTAAACCTTTCCATGGGTTAGTTGATGGCTTAAAATTGGAGTTAATTACCATCAACAACCCTCCCTAGAATGGTCCATGCATGCTCCTTTTATAGTCTCAAGGAGGTGCAGGGTTACAAGATGTTGGTACGTGGTGTGATCCTCGTTGGAGAAAGAGCCTCAGGGCCTTAGGAGGCCCTTATCTGGTGGGGATGCAATTTGCACTATAGAGGCATGGCATTGGTACTTTTGGCATAGTGGCTACATGGCCAGGCATGCACGCCACTATTGAAGGAGTGGTCTCTGTCCTTGGGCGCTGTAGCGACGTGCCTTGATGAACGTAGCCTCGTAGCTACGAAGCATAGGATCATGATCATCACTGTGGCGACGTGCCTGTCCTTGCAGCTTTGACTGACGTAGAGAGCCGAGGCCTCGGTGGCATGAATCATGGCGTGATTTCACCCCCACTCAAAGGAATAGTGGCCTAGAGGGGCACCGCGTAGGCCTAGATCATGTGGTTAGTGTTAGTATGGGAGGTATAGTGATTAGCAGCTGTTGTTATAGGCCACAATGTCATGATTTGACCCCTGTCCATCCCGGCCCATCAGACTGGTCGGCTCAGGAACATGGGTGACGTCATAGGGGGTCTTGAGCGCACCAATGGGGAAGCGGCGTCAGAAGCTAGGGTTAGGCGAGGCAGAGAGTTTCCCATGTCCGAGACCTTGCTTCGAGGCCTTGGGTGAGACGGGGAATTTATCTGTTGAGGATTGCGTACCGAGCCAGTCTCAGGCGAGGCAAAGATAGGTAAAGTCATTTCTAGGGATCGGACGAGATGGCGATGTTCTGAGACTCCTCGTGTGAGGCCTCAGATGTAGTAGGAGAATGGGCTGTTATACTGACGTGGTCCGCTAGAAGCCCATGAAGGAGAGATTTAGCCCATGGGTCTCTTTGACGTTTTCCTCGGATAGGGTAGATTAGTGTTTGATTTAGGGTGGACTTTTATCCTAATTTGGGTATCCCTAATTATGGTACCCGATGGTAGCCCCTGAGCCTGTGGAGGAGTAGGTATACTCCTTCAGAGGCTGCACATTGGTTATGCTATTTCTCAGGCTTTGGCCAAGTTGTTGCCAGGGCCTTGGCTTGTTATTGGGTTGCTTTTTTGGGGGGTGCGTGCGAGTGCATCTGCCAGGTGTAGCAACTGAAGCCTTGGAAGGATAGGATATGCTTCCAAGGTCTTTGTTTTTATGTGGGGTGTGAATTTGAAGCGTTGTTCATGGTGCAAAGGCAGCCCTCGAGCCTCTGCTCATGGCAAGAGGGTGGTCAAGGGCGTCCCTCATGCCTCTCTTTCGTAGATAAGAGGGGGTGGAATATGCCACGCACTTTCAGTGAGCTGTTAACGGGTAAGTTCTGGTGAAGGCCCGAGCCCCATTTGCTCGGGGTCAGCTGGTGGTCCTGAGGTGTCTTCCGAGTTACCTGAGGGTCGTCTAGTGGGTCTTGGATCTGTTTGATGGGATCTGAGGGCTCAATGCCTCCCTTCGATGGGATTACACTTATCAACACCTATTGGGTCCCAGACGCGGTTCAGGGTACCCCAAGCTTCATCGCTTAGGTTTGGTCATAGAGGGGGTTCGCTCTTAGCCATCCCTAATTCCTTTGTCCTGTGGCTTCGCCCTTTGGGTCTTTCAGGACTTGTCCAGAGATTGAGGGTCATGCTAGTCACCATCATGCAGTTATTTGACACGGGTCACAGTTGAAGGAAGCCCTTCTGGGCCAAACCTAATTTTGGAAAACACTTTTCTCTCATGTGGCCCATGGTTAGCCCGTGAGCCCACAGTTTTGGTTGTGAGTGAGTGGGAACATTTGAGGTTTTCACCGAGGGAAGAGGTGGTTTCATTACCCGGCTTTAGTGGGAAGTGGGAACGTCGGCTCAAGCCCTGAGATCGCATTGATTGTCTTGTGTGGTTGGGCAACCAAATGGTCATTCGGGCCTTACTTATACCCGGCTTGGCCTCGTTCTTCCCACCTCTCTCGCCATCTTCTTCTTTCCTTATCTCCTAGCACGACTTAATGGAGTGCGGCAACTCCCTGTAGAGGTCCAAGGAGGTGGATGACCCCCCTACGGCGTAGCATCATCGGGCGGGCGACTAGGCCTTCACTAGGAGGGGCCGTCAGCTGCATACCGGTGGCATCTCCATGGGGAGCCTCCGGTACCATTACCCCTCCCCTCAGGCTCTTGTCGTAGCCCAAGCCGACCCGTCAAGGCCGTCGGCGGGACGGGCGGAGAATCAGTCGCTCGTCCATGTCACGGTGGCAGACATAGAGGGGAGGGCAAACATCCTCCTCCATCAACTAGAGGACGTCGACCATCGTGGTGTCGTTAAGCATCTTCCTTGTTGCTTCATTTCTTCTTTGTGCATCTCATTTCTAATTGTGGGTGGAATTTCATGTGTTAGGGGTGGCCGCAGAGCTAGAGGGTCTCCGCGCTACAGTGGATGCCTTCCTAGACTACCTAGGGGTTTCCCCATGTCCTAGGGAGGATCGGCTCTGGGCAGCGTGCCGCCAGGTTACCGCCACCATCGAGAGCGGCGTCCGTCGTAGCACCGGGGTCTCTGTGGCTATGGCAGAACTGTCGGTGGGGGCGGACCTCACCGGCATTGAGGACTTCCCCATGGAGGAGCCATTGCGCCTTCACGAGGATCTGGTGGCATGCTATGGCCCTGCCAAGGAAGCAGTGGCCGCCCTCATCCCTGCCCAGCAGATCCTAGCAGAGCTCCCTCGCAACGTCGCCCCATAGGGCTTTTTTATTTTGTCTAGTTTATTAGTTGTGATGCATGGCATCACTTATTTTGTTTTCTGTAATGAACTATAATAAAGTTCTAGTTTAAATTCCTTTGTTGAGCAGTCTTGGTTATCGTTTACTTGTAATATCCATATGGTTAGTAAGGAAAGCCGCCGAAGCATCGCCGGCGACAGGCGTGGCGGGGTCCTCTAGGGGGAGGCACCTATTCTGAGGCTCAGGTAGGGATTTAGTGCCGATGCGACCCCTGCAACCCGTGGCCCGAGGTGGGGTCGGTAACCCTTTGAGGACATCATGCGGATGGAACATCCGTTGGCCAGACTTTTTTACCCTCGGGCGCTATTTTTTGAATCATCCTTACCTCTCAGGTTTTGACAATCTGTGGTGGGCTTCAGTAGACCTCTAGGGGCCTTCAGTAGTAGCCAGCCGCATGGATTTGGGCCTGAGACCTCCCTAGGATTTGTTCATGTGACACAGGTAGGTTCTTTGGTGTTGATGTGACCTCTACCGCCCTGCATCCTAAGGCGTCCCTTGAGTCCGGCGTGCGGTAAAGACATTCGTTGATCGGACTTTTTTGCCCTCGGGCGTCTTCTAGGCTCCGAACGATTTGTCCCAACTCTTTTGAGCCTAAGCAGGCCTCAGTAGTCAGTGCACATGAATTTGGGCCTCCAAAAATCGAGGCTTGTGTCCCTGATCTGGTCAGGAGGCCCAATGCATTCCGCTCTTGCATCTTTTTCACAAAGAAGGAGGGGTTGGACAGCGACATGTCATCCCTCTCAAATAGGGCCATTTTTCGTGGTGTCCATTTGATTTGCTACCGGGTATTTCATTTCGAGTGAGGCCCCGGATCCCATTTGCTAGGGACCTGTTGTAGGTATCTAGTGAACGACCTCATACCCTCGACGACCAATTCAAGGTAACCAGGGTCGTTTCAGCACAACCCCAGCGGTTCGTTGCCTTTCTCCGGTGAAAACCCTTAAATCGGTGTTCGTCCAGGCTTGGACATGGTTTGGGGAGTCCCATAAGGCGCTCGGGGCACCCAGGTATTGGCCTCTATTGTGCCACTCCCTACACACCATCCCTCACTCTTGTTGGGCTAGAGCGGCTGTCGAAACCCTTTTGTAGGGCTAGCCTATGAACTCCGGGCTCGGGTTTGGACCGCGTGTAGATGATGCAACCTAATGTATGTATGATGCACATATGATGCACGTACAACATATATACATGATGCATATACGTGATGCGTGTATGCGTCATGCATGATGCATGTACGTAATGCATGTATGAAATATGCATGAGTCATGCATGTGTGCATGGTACAGCATGACGTATGTACGATGTACGTATGATGCACGCATGACATACTTATATATGATGCATGTCATGCATGATGCATGTACGTGATGCACGTATGAAATATGCATGAGTCATGCATGTGTGCATGGCACAGCACGATGTATGTACGATGTACGTATGACGCACGCATGATGTACTTTATATATGATGCATATACGTGATGCATGTACGTGATGCACATATGAAGTATGCATGAGGCATGCACGTGTGCATGGTACAACATGACATTTGTATCATGTACGTATGATGCATGCATGACGTACTTATATATGATGCATATACATGATGCGTGTATGCGACGTGCATGATGCATGTATGTGATGCACGTATGAAATATACATGAGTCATGCACGTGTGCATGGTACAGCATGACATATGTAAGATGTACGTATGATGCACACATGACGTACTTGTATATGTATATGGTATTGTACAGGAGTTAAAACAACTCATAGAGAATTTTAAGAGTGATTCAGAAGTCGTTGTTGCATGGCTTGTCATTGAGGAGGTAGTCGCTGATGCGCGAAAAGCGTTGCATCTCTTGAAGCTTGGCAAAGCCGGTGATATCTTGGTAATTGTCGCTGTTGTCATCATCACAGTTGAAGTCAAGGAATTCAGAGTTGGAGCTCGTCTCTGTTGATGCCAAGGTGTTGGTGATGGCGTGCCTGAGTTGTTGTGGCAGGTCCTCTGGCACCTCACCTGCCTGGGGGCTGAGATGGTAAATGTTAGTTGATGGGCTGTGAACCTTCTTATCGTGGTGGGGCTGAGCAACTTATGGTAGGCCAGGTAGGCTAAATTCGTTGGGCCATGTGTTCTTCAACTCGTCGGAACATCGTCGTAGGTCGACCGCTGGCTCGGGGAAGCTGGCAGGCTTGTTTGCCGATCGGACGAGGTTGAGATCGTGGCCTTCCCCGGTGACGATGAACTCGAGACTCCCAAACTAGATATGGGAGCCCGGAGTGAAGTTGACGCTTCCTCCAACCACCGATGAGATGACCATCGGGTGAAGGCAGGGTAGTGCAGCCATCTTGGACCTTGCAGGATTAGTTAATTGTGACGCGCAAACTCCCACTACCTGGTGCGCCAACTATCGGTGTAAGAAACGGCGGTTCCAGGCACCAACGAGCAATATGTGTCTACGCGTCGGGGATCCGGATGGTGTGTAAGAAGAACACAAACGATTTATACTGGTTCAGGATGTAGAATGCCCTACGTCTTGTGAGAAAGAGGAGACTTTTATTATCTTGCACCGAAGTGCTTGTGGCAAGGGTTACAAGCGAGTGAGAGAGGGAGGTGTTCCCAGATCTCAAGATGAGAGCAGAGTGTGTGTGTGACTCTACTGGAGCCCTCGCAAGGTCCTAGAGAGTTGTGTGTTCATGTATCGCCCTCCTTGGAACGGTCCCTGTATGCTCCTTATATAGTCTCAAGGAGGTGCCGAGTTACAAGATGTTGGTACGTGGTGTGATCCTCGTTGGAGAAAGAGCCCCGGGGCCTCGGGAGGGCCTTATCTGGTGGGGACATGTTTTGCACTATAGAGTCATGGCGCTGGTACTTTTGGCACCATGGCTACATGGCTAGGCATGCACGCCACTGTTGAAGGAGTGGTCTCTGTCCTTGGGTGCTGTAGCGACATGCCTTGACGGACGTAGCCACGTAGCTACAAAGCATAGGATCATGATCATCATTGTGGCGACGTGCTTGTCCTTGCGGCTTTGACCGACGTAGAGAGGCAAGGCCTTGGTGGTGTCAATCATGGCGCGATTTCACCCCACTCGAGGGAATAGTGGCCTAGAGCGGTGCCACATAGGCCTAGATCGTGTGGATAGTGTCAGTATGGGAGGTATAGTGATTAGCAGCTGCTGTTATGGGCCGCGACGTCGTGATTTGACACCTGTCCATCCTGGCCCGTTTGGCTGGTCAGCTCAGGAACATGGGTGACATCATAGGGGGTCTCGAGCGCACCAATGGGGAAGCGGCATCAGAGGTCGAGGTCGGGTGAGACAGAGAGTTTCCTATGTCTGAGACCTTGCTCGAGGCCTCAGGTGAGATGGGGAATTTATCTGTTGAGGACTGCGTATCGAGCCGGTCTCGGGCGAGGCAGAGATAGGTAAAGTCATTTCTGGGGCGCGGACAAGACGGTGATGTTCTGAGACTCCTCGTGTGATGATGAGGACATCCTCCGCTATTACCCGCTGGCAAAGACGCAACAAAAAAAAGCCAAGTGGCCTAGTTGTAGTCAGGCGGCGACCGTGTGAGCCTCTGAATAATCCCACCTTGCTTAGCTTGGGAGGAGGAAGCCACCTTAAAAGAGAGAACCACCCTTCCCCTATCGGACTAGTCTTTTAGGGATATTGGGCCTTTCCCCGAGTGGGTGTGCATAAGAACTGTTGGGGTCCGGGCAACCTTAATTTATTGGGCCTCGGCCAACCCTACCTGGGCCGGATGTATCATTTGGTATCAGAGCTGGGCCCTTGTTTAAGGGGGTGGGAATGATGAGGACATCCTCCGCTATTACCCGCTGGCAAAGACGCAACAAAAAAAGGCCAAGTGGCCTAGTTGTAGTCGGGCGGCGACCGTGTGAGCCTCTGAATAATCCCACCTTGCTTAGCTTGGGAGGAGGAAGCCACCTTAAAAGAGAGAGCCACCCTTCCCCTATCGGACTAGTCTTTTAGGGATATTGGGCCTTTCCCCAAGTGGGTGTGCATAAGAACTGTTGGGGTCCGGGCAACCTTAATTTATTGGGCCTCAGCCAACCCTACCTGGGCCGGATGTATCATGTGAGGCCTCGGATGCAGTAGGAGAATGGGCCGTTATACTGATGCGGTCCGCTAGAAGCCCATGAAGGGGACATTTAGCCCAGTGTTTGATTTAGGGTGGACTTTTACCCTAATTTGGGTATCCCTAATTATGGTACCTGACTCTACTCATCGTTTCTTACCGCAAAGGCTGTCATGAAGCAGGGTCTGAAACACACCTGCTCATGAGATGCACCTACAACAAGTGTTTAACAAACCCTGAGTACAAAAGTACTCAACAAGACTGACCCGATGAAAAGAGGGAGAAACTCAGGATTGCAGGCTCAGGGGAATCAAGGTGAGGTTTCAGCAAGAATCAAAGTTCTTTTGCATAAAACCTACTAATAGTGAGTCCTTAAGATCAATGTTTTAACTCATCATTAATCATTAGTAGAATCTAAGTGATCTTATTCTAGATCAAGTAAATCATACTTCTTTCTTAATCCTCGACCAAAGTTCCACTTGTTAGCTACGATGTTGAACAGAGAATCGAGTCTCCATATCCGAGGAGCAATGACGATTCGAACTGATTATACCCAGCTAGGGATTCCTAACCACATGACATATGCTGGACTCTAACCTGCATATATCAACTCTACCTTCGGATCTTCTAAGACCAGACAGGTTCTACGCCACCCGAGAGCACAGTACTTCTCCAATCTAGAAATTGCCATGAGGGTACACGCTACTCCCGCCATCTCTCCACTCCTAGTGTGCAGGTAGTCGTTCTCGTGATAAAATATCCCAAGTATGGCTTATCAGAGTATGTGGCTAGTTGCAAAGTCTCGATGCACACAGTTCAACAACGGTACGGTCCTCAACCAACACAGACAGAAACACTACATTAAGACTCCTTTTCTAATGCAAGTTACCCGTCTAGTCTCAATTTCATTCTCATACCTCATTATCCAACAAGTTATGCCAACTTCAACCATTTTAAAATATTTCATTTAAAGAGCCTATCTCATAAGCGTGGTTAAGCATACTAAGCATTTTCAAATCAAAACAGGTATCAAGGATGATATTGAGTAATCAAGGTTGATAATGCATCAATTAGGTTATCACTCAACTCCTAGTCACCTAATGCAACAGTTCATAAGCATAAGTGATATAAAGCTTTGAAAACTCAAGGAAAGGTTTAAATGCATCCGAGGCTTGCCTTGGTCGACGGGGATCTCAGGTTTGGGGTTAGTCCCACAGATATCGAACCTAACCTCAAACGACGGAACTCCTTCAGGGTTTGGTTCGATGTTCAACTCTTCGCTTTCGGTCACTACACAAGATAACCAATGCATGCTTATGATATGCTCGACATGATATGAAACGATGTTTTGATGATGATGAAACAATGTTAAGTAGACTTGAGTACAACTTTCATTCACGATAAAGTTGCAAGCCAATGAGTCACTAAGCACTAACCTAACCCTAATCTAACCCTAACTAGGGTTTCATTACTCAACATACACTAATGACCTTCATTAACTACATTAAGCATTATTAACTATTTCTTAACTAATAATTAGGTATGATAATAATTATTAATGACATATTAATGATGAACCCAATCAACTACTGAAGTGCCAAGGATCATTAAGTACTAATGACCCAAGGTCAACACTCAATCCAAAAAGTCACACAAAAACCCCTAATGATTTATCTCTAATTAATAGATTTATTAATTTATTAAATAAGCATAAAATAAGAAGAAAATAAAGAGTGTCCAAATGAGCTCAACATTTTTTGGAGGTAGCTTATGACCTAACTAAGTGGAAAAACAAATTTCATAATTTTTAGATAAATAATTTGGCCTAGAAAAAATCATGGAATATCCATTTATTACTTAATTGGCCTAATTTTCTCGTATACAAAAATTTTGTCAAAATTCAAGTTTTATATTTTTCCTACATAGTTTACACTAGGAAAAGGCTACAAAAAAATTTTCACAATTTTTGGACCAATACATAATTTTCTACAAATTTCCAAAAAAATTACACATTTAAACAATTTCTGAAATTCAAAAATAAAAAGGAAAAATTGTTCCCGCGTTGACCTGACACCCCGCCGGAGTTGACCAGCCATATCTCGCCGGCGGTGACCTCTCCGTCGATGCAGTCAAGCCCTATACGCTCACCAAGACATTGCGGACACGATGGTGGTACCGAACGAGGCAGCGCTATGCCGGAGACACCTCGTCGACGACCACGGCAGTGTGACGGCACGGTGGCGACGCGAAAAAGCTCATTGGATCTCTCCCCGACGGCAGCGGTTGCACGAGCAAGTTCGGTGCAACTAGGCAAACCTAACAGAGCACTCAATCGAACAAAATAATGGTCCCAACGCGATTAAGCTCGCACGCGGTGGCACAGGCACGACGGTGGTGGCGGCGACGCACGGACAGGCGCCAACACGCGGTGGCAGTAAAAATTAACGGCACAGCAAGACCTAGGGGCTCGCCACGAGTACAGTGCTTGTGCTAGTTCAGCTAGAGATATTGCAGAGCGAGGTTGTTCACGTCGGCAGCGATGGCTAGGCGAGCTCTGGCGACGGCGAAGGCGTTCAGACGCGTCTAGCGGTGCGCTGTAAAAACTGACAAGCCGATCACATACACGGCAGCACAAGGAAGCTAGAATATCTACCAATTTGACAGTAGTGGTATAGTGGTGAGCTGTCAACGGCGAGGTGCTTTGCGGCGGTGCTATTGCCGGCCGGGAAGAAGACGGTGATGCCCATATGACTCGAGCGAAATTGGATGGCATGGACTAGCTCAAGCGATGCGCAAGCTCAAGGCGACTCTATTGATGAGATGGATAGGGGGATGATGCAATGATGATGGTGAATTACGCTGGCGGCAGTGGAGGTGTCGACGTCGAGCAGGAGGAGAAGAAGATGGAGTTGCCGACGCGCTGGGCTATAAGGCCGTTGCCAACTAACGAGGAGAGGACACGCAGGAGTTTGCGGTGCCACGGCGATGCGGATGAGGCGGTAAGGCACACTCGGAAGGCCATGGAAGACTGCCGGTGGCGAGCAGCTTGCTTGCTTGCCTCCCTATGCACTGTAGCAAACCCTTCCCTATTTCTGAATTTTGCAAATTAATTCCAAATTCATATTGAAACATGAAAATCTCCAAATACAAAAGTTGTTTAATTTTTCAAGCTCTACACTTTTCATGTTTTGACCTTTTTCAAATTATACATAGTTTTTGAAATTTGAATTTAAAATTAAAAGGGGACAATTTCTAGATTTTTGTATTTTCAAAATTACTTCAAATTTTATATTGAAACTTTGAAAACTCAAAGAACCAAAATTGTAGAGCTTAACAAGACCTACAACGCTTTTTGGTCCACCCTAAAATTTTGCGTAGATTTTGAATTACACAAAAGGGGTACAAGGAAAGATTTGGAAATTTAGGGTTTTTGGGATCCAATTCAACTTTGATTTGGTTTCTACATTATTTGGTGATTAATTAATGATCACAACTATCATCCAAAGGTATCATTGAGTCAAACACTCAATGTCACTTTTTGGTTGAATCAAAACTCAATTATGAAATTCATTTTAATAACCTCCACATTTGAATCCAACTTTGAATTGGGAAGCTTGAATCAAGCTTTGGAACTCAAACTCAAATCCAAAATAGTGGCTCACTTTTAAATGTTTCACTTGAGTTTATCCCCCACACTTGATACTAGTGTAAAACATAGTCTTACACCTCAACTTATATAGGGCATAAACCAAGTATTTGAGATGACATTAAAAATTAGGGTTTTGAGGTTCAAACACACATCATCTCAGAAGCTCAATCAATCTAAGAATGTAAACTTGTTTTAGTGAATGCACATCAAGATTGGCTAAACATGAATGCTTTGCAATGCATATGATGACATAGCCAGTTTTAGTGTTTATAACAAGATTGACTAAACATGAATGCTTTGCAATGCATATGATGACATGGCCAGTTTTAGTGTTTATAACACCAGTGGTGTTACATCCACGCTGCGTCAAGGATGTGTAAAAGCTGACATGCTGCATGGCAGCTCTCAATCGCTTTATCTCATGACACGGCGAAAAGGGACTACCTTTCTTCAAATGGATAAAAAAACAGGCAAGTTTGAGTGGACTGAGGAAGTCAAGGATGTTTTCGAGAAGCTTAAGGCGTACCTCACTTCCTCGCCCATTCTAACACCCCTAAAGAAGCATGAAGCTATGATGTTATACATCACAGCAACCAACATGGTGGTTAGTGTAGCAATTGTCATAGAAAAGGAAGAAGAAGGGCACGAATACAAGGTACAACGACCCATCTACTACATCAGCAAGGTACTTTTAGATTCAAATATTAGGTACTTGCATGTACAAAAACTACTCTACACTCTCCTGATCACCTCTCGCAAGCTCTGGCACTATTTCAATAGTCACAAGATCACGGTGGTAACTAACTTTCCACTCGGAGACATCCTACACAATCGAGATGCAACTAGGTGCATTTCTAAGTGGGCAGTTGAACTTGGGGCACTAAGCATAGATTTCACTCCTCGCAAGGCCATCAAGTCTCAAGCACTCGCAGATTTCATAGCAGAATGGATAGAAATTCAACAACCAACACCAGAAACCATCCTCGACCACTAGAAGATGTACTTTGATGGATCACTAAAACAAGATGGGGCTGGCGCAGGTGTCCTCTTCATATCTCTAGACGGAAAACAACTCAAATATGTTCTTCAAATCCTCTAGCAAGCTACAAACAATGAAGTAGAATATGAGGCCCTTATCCACGTGCTCTGGGTAGCTATCACTCTTGGGATCAAGCGACTACTCGTCTATGGAGATTCAGCAGTGGTCATCAACCAAGTCAATAAAGATTGGGATTGCACCAAAGACAACATGGGTGCCTACTATGCTAAAGTATGAAAGCTCGAGAAACATTTTCAAGGGCTAGAAATACTACATGTCTTGCGTGATTGAAATATTACAGCAGACGTCCTCACCAAGCTCGGATCGAACAGAGCGAAGGTCCCACCAGGTGTGTTCGTAGAGGAGTTGTTAGCTCCCTCTATCAAGCAACCCGGTAAGATAACCCCTGAACTCCTAGCACCCAATTCTTGGTAATCACTCCATCATGGACTCAAGCTTTCATTGATTACATCAAAAAAATAAACTACCAGCAAACAAAGAGGAAGCTGCCTGAGTTGTTCGAAGGAGTAAGAACTATGTCCTGGTAGGGGACAAACTCTACAGATGAGCCGCCTCATCAGGAGTACTTCTTAAATGCATCTCATCAGAAAAAGGCAAAGAAATCTTAGGAGAAATACACTCAGGATGCTATGGTAATCATGTTGCATCTAGAATGTTAGTTGGCAAAGCTTTCCGTTCTAGATTCTATTGGCTGACTGCTTTAAAAGACGTGAAAGAACTCGTCAGAAAGTGCAAGGGCTGTCAAATGTTTGTAAGATAGGCTCACGTCCTAGCACACAACATTATATGCATCTCGCCTGCTTGGCCATTCTCCTACTTGGGGCTAGATTAGGTAGGGCCCCTCAAGAAAGCCAAGAGTGGTTTTGAGTATATTTTTGTGGCCATTGACAAGTTCACCAAATGGATTGAGTATAAACCACTCGTCAAGTACAGCGTAGCCAAGGCACTCGACTTCATCTGAGACATCATGCATCATTTTGGAATGCTTAACTGAATCATCATGGATTTGGGCTCTCCTTTCACAGCCATTGAATTTAGAAGTTGGGCACAAGACTGCGGTATCAGCATTGATTATGCATCAGTAGCCCACCCCAAAGCTAACGGATAGGTGGAAAGAGCAAATGGCCTCATACTAGCCAGATTAAAGCCCAGATTGTACGAAGAATTAGAGGACTATGGTTTCAAGTGGATCGAAGAGTTGCCTAAAGTAGTATGGGGGCTTTGAACTCAAGTAAGCAGAGCCACCGGGTACTCATCTTTCTTCCTAGTTTACAGATCAGAAGCAGTGTTACCAGCAGACTTGATATGGACATCACCAAGGATAGAGCAATATGTTGAAGGAGAGGTTGAATACACCCAAAGGCTAGAGCTAGACAGCACAGAAGAGGTCAGAGTCAATGCTACTCTACAATTTGCTTGCTATCTCCAAGGCTTGAGGCGCCACTATGACAAAAACACCCAACCTCGTACCCTTTAAGTCAGAGATTTGGTACTTCACCACATTTAGAAAATAGATGGATGACATAAACTACTCATCCTATGGGAAGGTCCTTTTATCACTGCCAAAGTCACTAGGCTAGGATCATACGAGTTGATGACTGAAGATGGCATACCAGTCAGAAACTCATGGCACATCATCTAGTTGTGAAGATTCTATGCCTAAGGACACGAGACAGAATTTTTTCCAAGATATTATGTAATCAAGGTTCATGATCAACATAATAAAGATGATTTTCATCACTAACACTTATCTTACAAAACCAAGCTATCCTGGGTTATTTCCAACACCGGATGAGAGCAAACAGGCTGACCAAGCCTACGCTCGCCCTATCCTAGGTTATTCAACCTTGATGAGAGTACATATATACTCGCCCCATCCCAAGTTAGTCAACTTGGATGAGAGCAAAAAGGCTACAAAAGCCAACGCTCACCCTATCCCGAGTTACACAGATGAGAGTAAAGATACACTTGTCGTATCCTAGGTTATTCAACCCGGATGAGAGTAAATATACACTCACTCTATCCTAGGTTATTCAGTCCAGATGAGAGTAGACTAACACTCGTCCTATCTCGGGTTATTCAACACAGATGAGAGTATATATACACTCGACCTATCCTAGGTTATTCAACCTGGATAAGAGTAAAAAGGCTACTAAGCCTACTCTCATCCAATCCTTAATCAATCAACTCATATGAGAGTAAAAAGGCTACCGAGCCTACACTTTGCCCCATCACGCTCAAAGCGCTCTATGTCGTGAACCCCAGACAACACTCAGCTAAACATGCTACAATACATTTCAAGCCCAAGATTGACTACTTGGATAACTCATTTGAAGAATAAACAAGGCAAAGACACTCATATAGAAAGAAAGTTGCACTAAAAGACATAAAGTTTCATATTTACAAGCAACAAAAGACATAATCTACAAGCAAGGAGCTCGAACACAAAGTTTGTTTACAACGAGGTTAGGGGCTGTCATTAGGAGAAGGAATATTGATGTTCAGATTTTCAGCAATCTTCCTAGCCAATTCATCAACTTTGGGCTCCGCCTGCTCAATAGCATCCAAGTACTCTTGGCTCTCACCATCCTCTGCAAGCTTCACCAAAGGAACAGCTGGTGCAAGAACCCGGACCTGGGCCAAGACATTCCTGGTACAAACTTGGGCGCACTTCTTGATAAACTGCTGAAAGCGAGTAGGGATCAGCGAGACAAACTGACCCCATGACTACCCATCATCTGCTAGAGTTCGAAGAAGGTCAGCGATCGAGCGAAAAGATTGCCACAAGGCATTCCAATTCTTCGTAGCTACCGCCAGCTTGCCAGTTAGGTCTTCTATGGTTTTCTTAGCCTACATAAGATCACGGTCAGCCCCACGCCTAATCAACCTGCCAAGGGCAATTTCTTCCTCAGCATGTTCAGTTACATCTTCAGCCTAGTTGTACTCGGACTGGACTATCGCCTTCATGGCCTCAAGATCGTCCGAGAGTTTCTTGTTGCTCCTCTAAAGAGCTAGCGATAGCAAAAACAAAAATAAGAAAACCAATAGACAAAGAAAGAAATTACAGAAGAACTCGGATACCCTCAAAATCCCTCTTAAGGTCGTCGGACTTATCAGATGCTTCCTTTAAAGCAGCCAGGGCATCCTCTTTGCGCTTCTCTGACTCGACAACTTGAGCGCAGAGGACTTTCTCCGAATTCTGACGTCCCTAATGCTCGGCTTCAAGATCAACTTGTTTGATGGCTAATTTTGCCTTCAGGCAATTCACCTCAAAGACCAGTTTCTTCTCAACTTCACCAGAGCCAAAAAAGCTAGACTAGTCCTAAGAAAAGGCCTTGGATAAATAAAAAAATAAGGATAAAAAAGACAAAAGAAAAGAAGCAAGCTCAAAATCAAGAAGAAAGGGAAGAAAGCATCTACCTGAAGCAACTCTCCAAATGAAGCCACTCCCGCTGACAAGTTTGCCCAAGCAGCGAACAACTTGGATTGGCAATGGGTGGCATCAAACTCCTACACCACCTCATCCGCTAGATGCTGGTCATCTACAAATCGACCGTCTAGGGAAGGAGATGGTGAAGAAGTCGACGCCAAGACCAAAGCCGTATCCAGGGCAGCAGACGCTCCAACCATAGTCACAGCTGGGTACGCTGCCACGGTCACGCTCTCATCAACCCAAACAGACTCAACTTGGTCAATAGAAGTCTGCTCAGCCAAGGTCCTCGCCTCCTCCGCTGCTGTCATACTAATGGTCTTTTTTGAATCTTGAGACCCAGCGGGCAGAGAAGGGCTGACTACAGAAGCAGACTCAACATGGCTAGAAGAGGAACATGGCCGAGAGCTAGGGGTAGGCATCGACTATGACCTACAAAGTATAAAAGAACTCCTCAGTAAGAAAACAGACCCAAAGTAGAAAGATAGGCGAACAAGTCAGCATAGATAGAGTTATTGTTTTCTTGAGTCAGAGCATCACTGATAAATTCATTGAAGGTAGTGCACTTGCTAGTGCCCATAGTCTTCATCAGCTTTGGGCCGAGGCCTCTTTTAAAGCTAGCAATTTTCTTGGCATCGGTATCCACAAACTCTGTGGCATACCTTGCCAGGTTGTTGAAGGATTGCAGATATTCAGTCAGGCTTTTATTGCCCTACGACAGCCTCATAAATTCTGTGTGCTTGATAGCCATAAGACCTGGAGGAATATAGTTCCCACGGAATGCAGCCTTGAACTGGTCCCAAGCAATTGGGACATTTGCAGGCAGTGTGGAACGATAGTGGCTCCACCAAATACCCGCTGGACCATGTAGTTGGTGAGAAGCATATTTAGTTTTCAGCTCATCGGTCAAGCGAAGCAGACGAAAATTTTGTTCAATAGTGTTCAACCACTCATCGGCTTGCAGTGGTTCCTCCGCCTCCTTAAAGAGCGGGGGCTTAGTATCAAGAAAATCCTTGAAATCACTATACTGATTGGGTTCTGGGCCCTGGTGGCCATGACGAGCCTCCTGGTTGGCAAGCTGGCGCATAGCATCTGCCAGCATGCGCTGCCCTTTGACCACGGTCTGCATCAGATCAGCCGGGGTAGGTGGTGGCGGAGGGGGTGGCTGTTCCTCCTCCTCATTGCCACGACCCCGACGGAGATTGTACGACATCTGCAAAATGCATAGCCAATGAGCACTGACGATGTGGGAAATTTGTAGATGAATTATTGCAAATATGTCAAACTGACTTCATGAAATAGACTTCTCAAAATACTCATGGCACAATAATTCATCACATCCGCACAATCCATTCAAGCGCATCAATTGACGCAATCATGCGAGGGGAAACCAACAAGATGTACTTTGATAAAGGCTCACTCACAAGGAGCACAGTAGTTACTGAACCATTTACGTTAAAATCTACGTGATTTTTGACCTTTCGCCCGGTACTTGGATTCGATCTCAACATTTTTAGTTGCCTGAGAAATGCTACTTCAAGCCGACCACAAAGAGACTTCTCAACGGTAGAGTTCCATGGTGGATCATGACTAGCCACCTCGATACCAGCGCGTGCCAAGCAGCACAACCTTATGTCGCGCGCCATAGGAGGCCCTCGGTTTCGTCGTGGCACCGAAGAGTGCTAATCGTGACACCATCATCGAACGCAACACAATAAGACATCCAATTGCGATCGAAATTAATAGGTTCCAACTAAACATCCAGGAAACATAGAGTTCGACCTTACATCCCAAAAGCCAAGTTATTACAAAGCCTCTCTCTAACATAGGGAGGGCACAAAAGATGATCCTAACATTGTAGCTACGCGATGACTACTCTAAGCATCGCCCTCAGAGTCAGTGTCAAGGATCTCCCCGCCGTCCTCATCACTAACAGGCTCTAACTCCTTATCTTCTTCTTCTTCTTCTGGTGCTTCTTCTGGTGCTTCTTCTGATGCGGCATCTTGGGGGCCATTGACCTCTACTTCTTCATCATCTTCAGCCATGGCGATTCCCAAACCCATGTCCTCATCTGCGTTGTTGTTTCGAGGCAGCAGAGGATTTAGCTGGTTGTTCAGGCGATGCACTTCTTCATGAAGATTGTCATTGTATTCTTCAGCATTCTCCAACTGTTGCTCGAGCTCAAACTAACGAGCTCTCAGAACGTTCTCCTCGTGCCAGGCTTCATCCCTCTAATTCATGACACGGACTAGCATGCGTTGACAGTTGCGGTTTGCTACTATCAATCTCTGGACTGCAAGGGTTTCCTGATCACGATCACGGATCACTTGCTCCAGTTGCTGACGCGCTGCATTCCGGGCAGCAGTCACTTCGGCCAACTCAGCCCTCAGCCTTTCCACCTCAGTGGGTTCAGGGCAGGGCTCACGTGGAGCGAGCTGGTGACGAGGTGCCCTGCCTCCAGTGGACTTGCGAGCGGTCCTCTTGGTACGTGCCATCTGTAGCAACAAGATACGACTAAAAGTGAGGATCATTTAGGGGATACGAAATTTAATTTAGTCGGGACTATTGAAATTTTTAAGGAGGGAGTAAATGATATGTATGATATAATTAAACATGATGCATGCACGTTCCATACGCCCTCTCATCTTATTAGAATCATAAATTTCTAACGCTAGGCGGTGGCATACATATGTTCTCTCATATAGACGAAACTATCGGTCTACTCGTTTGCGCTGTTAGTGTACCTGCAGAAAAATCTCATTTCAGCCCAACAGTTTCCCAATATAAGCACACAAGAAAGCAGTAATTTAAATACTTTCCATATACACATCCCCTGATGTATATACTTCAGTATCAAAGCTACCCGATATATATATTCCCACAATTAAGTGCTTACGTAATTACATGGTTTAAACATGTAAGTATGCAAGTCACCAAAACTACTCTCCCCTAGATCGCCGGTGGGACGATCATGCTCTCACAACTCACACTTACCAGCGCGTCGAGGCAATTGATCCATACATTACCATCCAAGTGGATGGCATCCATACAATATCACGCCGTATGGACGACGAAATGAAAACAAACAAGGCCCCCAAGTTAGTCTTTATAATAAGCCACCTAAGAGTCCTTATTTGGGCTAAGGGATGTGATCACTGGCATACCTATAAAATAATTTTTAATGTTTTAACCCCTTTTCATAATCAAATACTTTTGTTTTTAAATACTCATACGATGTGTTTAATGTTGAATTATGCTTCGGTACCAGCTGTAACAGAACCGACCAAATTATAAGAGCACAAGTACAAAAACAAGCACCGAAGCGCTCAAATTTTTGAACTTGAGCCCATATAATCTCGGTAGTCAATCGAAACCACGAAGGATTTCAAACCAACATGCTTACAACCAAGATCGCATCATTCAACATACAACATCATACGTTACATTTCGCAAGTAGTTCCGAAATAGTTTACACACACGGAGTCGCAATTATTACAAACCAAGTTTATAAAAGTAGCGGAAGCAAACACACGCCAGTTATTTAACTACTGCCAGTCTTGTTGATCAACAACCCGCAAAAGCATCAGGAAAGTACATAAAAGATGATCACGCCCTAGTGATCTAGTCTTCATCACCCGCAGGGTGGAGACAATTTTTGCAGAAGCCTTGGTAGAGCATATCATCTGCAACAGGAGGGAATAAACCCTGAGTACTGGAATGTACTCAGCTAGACTTACCCGTCGAAAACCAAAAATAAGATGACACCAAGGATTATGCAAGGCTTACCCAAGAGGCTAGCTGACATCACATTTTTGCATAAAGGCATAAGTAATTGTGACTCTTATAACCTGTACTAGCAGTTATTTTTAGCATTTACCTGTCATCTATCTTAGCACCTGTACTAAACATGCACTTGATTATAATCAAACAATTATCATCATTATATCCAGAGCAGGTATGAATTGTGGCAACATTGTATCATTCCCTTAACCACCAGTTCATTTAACGAGATCTACGTTGCCGCTGCTCAAGTCAAGTGCTCACTAACCGGGAGCGACGGCGATTCGAATCGAATTCCTATCCAGCTGGAGGGGTATTTCTAACACTCACCGAGTCACGCCTGGCGAGGGCTGCTCAGGTCATCTTTTGTACAGTTCAGGAATCGCGGGCCCGAATAATGTCGCGTCCCCAAGGGCGACACTCTGCCAGGTGCTAGGGACTCTAACCCCCCCTTGGTCTCACGCCAATGTCCCCAAGCACATCCTTTCTCTCCTCTAAGATGCAACCTACCATTCGATTCCCGGCCTGAACCATACTACTCGACTTCGCGGTCGGAATGACTTATCCGGCCAACTAAGTGTTAGACTGCGTTCAACATGACTCAAGGACGTACAGCGAATCAGTCCTTAAACGACTCGGACGGGCATAGCTCCACACCCAAGACATGTAGTGTCTTGCGGCTGTACTATCGAACTCCCGCCCGGTCTCAATTTTATTTTTAAAGCATGGTTCCATCCACGATAGCCATAAAGCCACTCGTGACTCCTTCCTACATCTCGCGAATGACTGGAAATCACCCGACTTCTACCGTACTAAGCAGGGCTAAGCATTGACACGTGCCTAAACCTAATATAGGAGTAAGTACGATATCTGGACAAGGACAGGTATAATGCAACAATTGTTTTCATACAACTCCTACACTTAATGCAGTAAACAATTAAAAGTACTCAAGATTAATTTATAAAACAGTAGGTTCAGCATGCACCGGGGCTTGCCTTTTAGAAAGGTCGAAGGCTGGTGGTCAGGACACTCAGGCAAATCTTCAGCGGCGTCTCCTCCGCCGACTGGTTCCGCTGGCTGGTCCTGGACTTCCTCCGGAATCACTGGCTCGAACTCGAGGAGCGTTATCCCCTTCGGAACACCTATTGCATGAGTGCACATTAAATATCATGGGTGCATAATGGTGCAACATGCTCGGGATGAAATGCATTTCAGAAATAAAAACAATAATCTAATCAAGTCACTTCATTAGTACGTGCAAATCTCTTCTCCGGTGGAGAAGTACTTACCTAAGCTACTCAACCTAAGATAAAGCTGTTCTTCTTCGGTTAAGGCCCTAACACCTAACAACACAAGAGTAACATTACTTAGGTTACCACAGTAAGACATTCTAGACAGCAGCTCAAAGATTCTAACATAACTGAAGATTCCTAACTCCAAAAGATATGATCTAAGACAATATGAAAAGCTTAAGAAATGCACTACAAATCATTTTCAGACCTCAACCTTAAATTCCTAAGTTTTCCATGTCGAATTTCCCAAGTTCCAGAATCTGTCCTCTCTAAACAGAGAGTAGCCAATTCTGGACTGTCACTTTAAACAGCAATAAATCCCAAACTACTAAGCCAATTGCTCCCAAATTTTGACACAAGCTAGTTTATCAAGTTTACTATAACTTTGGTATTTACAAGTTTTCCAGCAAACACTTTTATCAAAGGCCAAACCCAAAGATACTACCAGCTGTCCAAAAACCTAGAATTGCAAAGATTAAATATTTATTTATATGGCAAACATCTCATAAGACTAAACTAATGTTACCACAAGTTCACATAGGTCACAAAAACACCAGAAAGTTAGGTTTGCCTACCTAAATTATTTATTTATACTCATTTCTTAATTTACTTAATTAATTAAGTGGGATTTTTAAACATATATGTAAACTGCACCTAAAATTCTACAAAAATTACAGGAGACTCTATGAACCAAAAATAGACCACTGTAAAAATTTGAACTAAAATTATTTACAGAAACTCCCTAAACAAAATTCACAAACCCAAAAGGCTGATTTTTGTATAATTAACCAATCATATTAAAAAGTGTAAAACAACAGATTTCCTATTTTTCTTAGACACTTTAAGGTACCAAGACATTCTCCAAAAATTTATAAGGACATTTCACATGTAGAAAAATTACAAAAATTCATTTAAGTATTTCCTAAAATGACAAGATAGCATTATAACTTGAAAAGTACTTAAGCACTACTGCCCAAATTTTTACCAAAGCTAGAGCAAGTAGAAATTAGCCTACCCACCAAATTTCATAATTTTTCGAACAATAAAACTCAAGATATGATTTAAACAAGTTTGCATGCAATCTAAAACACATTTCAAAACTCTAATTAATTATTCCAGAAATTAAACATCACATAAGCATTTGATATTTTTCCTAGAAACTACACTTTATTTGGAGCCCAACAAAATTTGGATCACCATTTTTGGATCTACCAAACCCTAGATATGAAAATCACAAACATTATTCAAATCTGTAAAATAATATAGAAACTGAAATTTCAAATAAAACAAAAAGGAACCACTGGGCCGGCCGACCCAACAGCGCGGCCCAGCTCGAGTGGCGCGGCCCGCTTCCGCGCGCGGCCTGCGCTCGGCCTCCCGCCCGCACGCGCGCTCTGACGAGCGGGCCCCCCTTGTCAGCGAGACGAAGGCAGGGGAGGAAAACGGTCGACGACAAACTCGCCGCCGGCGGTAGCTCCGGCGAGACCAAGGGCACAGGCACGTTCGCCTCTTCCATGTGAACCTAGGGGTGCTACTAATTGGAGCAATGGCTGCGGCTTTGGGGGATGGTGGCGGGCATGGCGGACCGACGGGACGGTGGTGGTGCTCCTCGCCGGCGGTGACCTCGGGATCCTCTCCTAGACCCATGGTGAGCATCCCCGTACTACCCCGGTCCTAATGCACCTACTAGCGCTCGCAGTGGAAGCACCGAAGACCCCAGCCACGGTGAGCCGCCGCGTGGGAGAATGCCGACGAGGTCTGGCGGTGGCGGAACTGACGATTCGTCCTTACCAAGGTGCGTCTGAGGGCAGGGACGGGATGAGTGGGTAGAGGGGCTCAAGGTGTAGCTGTTGGCCGGACTTGAGGCACGGTGGTGCGGTGGAAAACGCGCGCGAGCTCGTCGGAGCAAGAGCGGCAATGGCGGCTCGGTTCCTCCACTCTGCCGACGAGAGAGGAAAGAAGGAGGGAATGGAGGGGTGCGGAGGGCAACAGCAGCAGGCTGGCAGCTTAAGCCCGCCAGCACGCTCGCGAGTGGGGGCAGAGCTGGAGCATGGCGGCCACGCGGCGCCCCGGCCCTGCGCTCGGTCGACCATGCGGCTCACCGCTGCTGACTGAACTTGGCGTTTCAGAGCCCACAAGCGTCGACTGACAGCGTGATTTCAACCGAGCAAAACTCCCAATCTAGCCCGAGTTAGCGATAGGTGTTAACAACAAAAATGTAGAGCTATGTGTGGACAACAACTTTGTCAATTGGCTCAAGAACAGATTCGGTTTGGATTGGAAACTATAAAGCTCCAAAGTGGTGTACTTGGAAACTGAAACGTGTTTTCAGTCAGTGAAACCGACTGAAACCCTATTTTCAAGACACCACAACTCCTAAACCATTTAGAACTAGGTGATGGTCATGTTGACAATGTTGTAGAGCTACATAAGGACTACAAGTTTGCCAATATGAGTTGGGGCTGGTTTGGTCTGGTTTACAAACTACAAGCTTCCAAAGTATGCCACAGTAAAACTGGAGGGACACTTTTGAGACTTAGAAAAATTCTAAGTGTTGAGACAGCCCCTCTAGCTGACTTGTGGGCCACTTTTGAGCATGTTCTGGCCAGTTTCATGAGATGGTCATATTGAGACTTTTGTTCCCCATAAAATTCCCTACAACTTTGCTTAAGGGTGCTCCTCCATGCAAGGTCTCTAAGCTAGACTTTTTAATTGGTCAAACTAGAGCATCCTAGGGCTAAATGCTGGTCAACTACACCTTGGAGGGCATTTTGGTGATTTTGGTCAACATGAACCTTGCTCCATTAGTGACCCTAAGTATAACTAAGGTGCTGTGAGATGTAATTAGCTACTCTACCCCTTAGTTACACCAACTCCATAGTGTCACATGATGTGAGTCAAACGAAACTTTAAAAACAAATCACATTTGTTGCAACCACATGAATTAACATGAAATGATGCATGCTTATGCTCATGCAATGCAATGCAATTAAGGAGCTAAACACCTGAGGTGTTACAGCCCTCCCCCTTATAAAAATCTCATCCCGAGATTTGGAAAGCGTACCATTTTTCATAGAATTCCTTATAACCATCCCGCAAATAGTCTTCCCGTTCCCATGTAGCGTCACTTTCACTACCCTGATTACTCCACATTACTTTATACCACTTAACCACTTTGCTTCTAGTCACTCGTTCCTGAGTATCGATCACCCAGACTGGCTTTTCTTCGTAAGTTAAATTAGACTCAAGCCTGATATCTCCTAACGGGACCCTTTCTTCAGGAACTCGAAGACACTTTTTGAGCTGAGATACATGGAAGACGTTGAATATGGCACTCATTTCAGGAGGTAACTGGATTTTGTATGCAACAGCTCCACTCTTGCCTATGATTTGGAAAGGACCCACATATCTTGGCGCAAGTTTTCGCTTAACACCAAAACGTTGGACACTCTTCATTGGAGAAACTTTCAGATAAACGAAGTCTCCAACTTCAAACTCGAGTGGTTTTCTACGATGATCAGCATAACTTTTCTGTCTAGCTTGGGCTGCAGCTATATGTTTTTGGATGGTTTGGACTTGTTCCTCAGCTTCCCGAACAAAATCAATACCATAATACCTCCTTTCACCAGCCTCTACCCAGTTTAGTGGAGTTCTACACTTGCGACCGTACAGAGCTTCGAATGGGGCCATCTTAATACTCTCTTGGTAACTATTATTGTACGAGAATTCGGCTAGAGGTAACCATTTTTCCCAAGAACCCTTGGATGATATTACACATGCCCACAACAGATCTTCCAAGATTTGGTTAACCCGTTCCATCTGTCCTGACGTCTGGGGGTGATAAGCAGAGCTTCTCACTAACTTGGTTCCCAGAAGGTGATGCAAGTGCTCCCAAAAGCGAGCAGTGAACTGGGGACCACGGTCAGAAACGATAGTACGAGGTACCCCATGGAGCCAGACTATCTGATTGAAGTACAACTCAGCATAGTCAGTGGGACGATAGTCCACTCTAACTGGAATGAAGTGAGCTGATTTGGTCAAACGATCCACAATTACCCAGATGGAGTTATGATTTTTGATAGTAGGAGGAAGTCCGACAATGAAATCCATACTTATTTCTTCCCATTTCCAACCTGGGATAGAGAGTGGTTGAAGCAACCCAGCTTTCATATGCACAGCTTTAACTCTACAGCAGGTGTCACACCTAGCCACATATGCAGCTATTTCTTTCCGCATCTTGGTCCACCAATAGTATGGCTTCAAATCATAATACATCTTATTGCTACCAGGATGGATGGACAACTTAGAGGAGTGTGCTTCAGACATAATATCATTTCTAAGCTCTCGGTCCTTAGGCACAACTAACCTATCCTTGAACCATAGTACACCCTCTTCATCTACCCTGAACTGTGTAGTTTCTTGCTCTTTCATCTTGCGTTTTATGTGGGATACACCAGGATCAGTCTTTTGAAGCTCAATAATTCTGCTTTTGAGAGTACAACTGACGGTGATGTTGTACAAGACTACTGGATGTAGAAGGCGAGATCGATGAAAATCAGTTTCAACTAGGGAATGGCAATGAGACTTACGGCTTAAAGCATCCGCAACCACATTTGCCTTGCCAGGATGATAGTGCACTTGAAGGTTATAATCCTTAATCAACTCGAGCCATCTTCTTTGACGCATATTTAACTCGGGTTGGGTGAAGATGTATTTGAGGCTTTTGTGGTCTATGTAGATATTGCAGACATTGCCCAGCAGATAGTGCCACCAGGCTTTCAAAGCATGAACAACTGCGGCGAGTTCTAAGTCATGCGTTGGATAATTCACCTCATGTTTCCAAAGTTGTCGAGAGGTATATGCAATCACTCGGCCTTCTTGCATCAACACACCTCCCAAACCTATGCCTGAGGCATCACAATAAACATCAAATGGTTTCTCGATATCCGGTTGTGCCAAAACTGGAGCTGAGGTTAGGAGGGTTCGCAGTTGATGAAAAGCCACATCACACTCAGGAGTCCAAACAAACCTAGTGTCTTTTTATAGCAACCGAGTCATTGGCTTGGCTATTTTGGAGAAATCCGGGATGAAGCGACGATAATAGCCAGCCAAACCAAGAAAACTCCGGACCTCGTGAACCGAGATAGGAGCCTTCCAGTTCAGTACTTCTTGTACCTTGGCGGGGTCCACCATAATTCCTCCATTGGACAACACATGCCCAAGGAAAGGTACTTCTCGAAGCCAGAATTCGCACTTACTGAACTTTGCATATAGTTGATGTTCACGCAGTCTTGTGAGGACTATACGCAGATGTTCAGTGTGATCTTCCTCATTTACAGAATATATCAGGATGTCATCAAAAAATACCACCACAAACTTGTCCAATTCGGGCATAAACACCGAATTCATCAAGTACATGAAGTGTGCGGGGGCGTTGGTCAAGCCGAAAGACATAACAAGATACTCATAAAGACCGTATCTGGTAGAGAAGGCGGTTTTTTGAACATCTTCAGGACGGATTTTAATTTGATGATAGTCAGATCTTAGATCAATCTTGGAGAAGACTTTAGCTTTAGACAACTGATCGAACAAGATGTCGATGCGCGGTAGAGGGTACTTATTTTTGACAGTGACTGCATTGAGAGGTCTATAATCAACGCACATTCGTAATGACTGATCCTTCTTCTTTACAAAGATAGCAGGACATCCCCACGGTGACGAACTAGGACGAATCAACCCTTTCTTCAAAAGTTCATTCAATTGCACCTTAAGTTCAGCTAGTTCATTCGGAGGCATCCTATAGGGTCTCCTAGAGATGGGCGCCGTGCCAGGCAACAACTCAATTTTAAATTCCACATCCCGATCCGGAGGGAGTCCCAGCAAATCATCGGGAAAAACGTCCGGAAACTCATTCACTACAGGAATTTCAGCCAACGACTTTGCTTGCACAGCATGAACTTCCCCAGACAAATCAACTTTTCTGGGAAGTTGTACCAGAAAACCCTTTTGATCTGTAGGATCTCGGAGCATAACTACCCGAGTGGATGTATCAATGAGTACCCCATTCTGACTCATCCAATTCATGCCCAGAATAACATCTATGCCTAAGCCCGGCAAAACCACTAAGGCAAGCGAGTACTTTCGCCCTTCTATCTCAAGCTCAAGATTCCTCACTACTTTATTTGTGGAAATATTCCCACTTGCTGTGCTAATACAATAACCCCCACCTTCAACAGTATGTAATTTGTGTGCAAACTCTGATGCAAACTTAGGACTGATAAAGGAATGCGAAGCACCTGAATCAAAAAGTACCACTACAGGATGTTGGTCAACTAGAAACTTACCAGCAGTGATGACCTCACCAGATGGGATTTCCTCAATACTGTTATAATGGGCGTGCCCTTGACGGCCACCTTGGTTGACATTCTTCTTAGGGTAAGGACAGTTCCTGGACCAATGGCCTGGCTTGTTGCAGTTCCAGCAAGGCATGTTGCTAGGAGGAACACTAGAGCTGCCTTGGCCCGAATTACCCTTTGGCAGGGCCACTGTATATGCCTTGCGAAACCCAGTCTTCACTGGCGCCTTCTTTTGCGAAGGACGAAACTTAGCACTTGTGGTAGGAGGGCGAGGAGGAGCCCTCGGGGCAGCTGGAGCTCGAGACTGTGAAGCACCTTCCTCAAGTGCCCTTTTGTGGCTCTTAGAAGCAGCATAGATAGAGTTATTGTTTTCTTGAGTCAGAGCATCACTGATAAATTCATTGAAGGTAGTACACTTGCTAGTGCCCATAGTCTTCATCAGCTTTGGGCCGAGGCCTCTTTTAAAGCTAGCAATTTTCTTGGCATCGGTATCCACAAACTCCGTGGCATACCTTGCCAGGTTGTTGAAGGATTGCAGATATTCAGTCAGGCTTTTATTGCCCTACGACAGCCTCATAAATTCTGCGTGCTTGATAGCCATAAGACCTGGAGGAATATAGTTCCCACGGAATGCGGCCTTGAACTGGTCCCAAGCAATCGGGACATTTGCAGGCAGTGTGGAACGATAGTGGCTCCACCAAATACCCGCTGGACCATGTAGTTGGTGAGAATCATATTCAGTTTTCAGCTCATCGGTCAAGCGAAGCAGACGAAACTTTTGTTCAATAGTGTTCAACCACTCATCGGCTTGCAGTGGTTCCTCCGCCTCCTTAAAGAGCGGGGGCTTAGTATCAAAAAAATCCTTGAAATCACTGTACTGATTGGGTTCTGGGCCCTGGCGGCCATGACGAGCCTCCCGGTTGGCAAGCTGGCGCATAGCATCTGCCAGCATGCGCTGCCCTTCGACCACGGTCTGCATCAGATCAGCCGGGGTAGGTGGTGGCGGAGGGGGTGGCTGTTCCTCCTCCTCATTGCCACGACCCCGACGAAGATTGTACGACATCTGCAAAATGCATAGCCAATGAGCACTGACGATGTGGGAAATTTGTAGATGAATTATTGCAAATATGTCAAACTGACTTCATGAAATAGACTTCTCAAAATACTCATGGCACAATAATTCATCACATCCACACAATCCATTCAAGCGCATCAATTGATGCAATCATGCGAGGGGAAACCAACAAGATGTACTTTGATAAAGGCTCACTCACAAGGAGCACAGTAGTTACTAAACCGTTTACGTTAAAATCTACGTGATTTTTGACCTTTCGCTCGGTACTTGGATTCGATCTCAACATTTTTAGTTGCCTGAGAAATGCTACTTCAAGCCAACCACAAAGAGACTTCTCAACGGTAGAGTTCCATGGTGGATCATGACTAGCCACCTCGATACCAGCGCGTGCCAAGCAGCATAACCTTATGTCGCGCGCCATAGGAGGCCCTCGGTTTCGTCGCGACACCGAAGAGTGCTAATCGTGACACCATCATCGAACGTAACACAATAAGACATCCAATTGCGATCGAAATTAACAGGTTACAACTAAACATCCAGGAAACATAGAGTTCGACCTTACATCCCAAAAGCCAAGTTATTACAAAGCCTCTCTCTAACACAGGGAGGGTACAAAAGATGATCCTAACATTGTAGCTACGTGATGACTACTCTAAGCATCGCCCTCAGAGTCAGTGTCAAGGATCTCACCGCCGTCCTCATCACTAACAGCCTCTAACTCCTCATCTTCTTCTTCTTCTGGTGCTTCTTCTGGTGCTTCTTCTGATGCGGCATCTTGGGGCCCATTGACCTCCACTTCTTCATCATCTTCAGCCATGGCGATTCCTGAACCCATGTCCTCATCTACGTTGTTGTTTCGAGGCAGCAGAGGATTTAGCTGGTTGTTCAGGCGATGCACTTCTTCATGAAGATTGTCATTGTATTCTTCAGCATTCTCCAACTATTGCTCGAGCTCAAACTGACGAGCTCTCAGAACGTTCTCCTCGTGCCAGGCTTCATCCCTCAGATTCATGACATGGACCAGCATGCGTTGACAGTTGCGGTTTGCTACTGTCAATCTCTGGACTGCAAGGGTTTCCTGATCACGATCACGGATCACTTGCTCCAGTTGCTGACGCGCTGCATTCCGGGCAGGAGTCACTTCGGCCAACTCAGCCCTCAGCCTTTCCACCTCAGTGGGTTCAGGGCGGGGCTCACGTGGAGCGAGCTGGTGACGAGGTGCCCTGCCTCTAGTGGACTTGCGAGCGGACCTCTTGGTACGTGCCATCTGTAGCAACAAGATACGACTGAAAGTGAGGATCATTTAGGGGATACGAAATTTAATTTAGTCGGGACTATTGAAATTTTTAAGAAGGGAGTAAATGATATGTATGATATAATTAAACATGATGCATGCACGTTCCGTACGCCCTCTCATCTTATTAGAATCATAAATTTCTAACGCTAGGCGGTGGCATACATACGTTCTCTCATATAGACGAAACTATCGGTCTACTCGTTTGTGCTGTTAGTGTACCTGCAGAAAAATCTCATTTCAGCCCAATAGTTTCCCAATATAAGCACACAAGAAAGCAGTAATTTAAATACTTTCCATATACACATCCCCTGATGTATATACTTCAGTATCAAAGCTACCCGATATATATATTCCCACAATTAAGTGCTTACGTAATTACATGGTTTAAACATGTAAGTATGCAAGTCACCAAAACTACTCTTCCCTAGATCACCGGTGGGACGATCATGCTCTCACAACTCACACTTACCAGCGCGTCGAGGCAATTGATCCATACATTACCACCCAAGTGGATGGCATCCATACAATATCACGTCGTATGGACGACGAAACGAAAACAAACAAGGCCCCCAAGTTAGTCTTTATAATAAGTCACCTAAGAGTCCTTATTTGGGCTAAGGGATGTGATCACTGGCATACCTATAAAATAATTTTTAATGTTTTAACCCCTTTTCATAATCAAATACTTTTGTTTTTAAATACTCGTATGATGTGTTTAATGTTGAATTATGCTTCGGTACCAGCTGTAACAGAACCGACCAAATTATAAGAGCACAAGTACAAAAACAAGCACCGAAGCGCTCAAATTTTCGAACTTGAGCCCATATAATCCCGGTAGTCAATCGAAACCACGAAGGATTTCAAACCAACATGCTTACAACCAAGATCGCATCATTCAACATACAACATCATACGTTACATTTCGCAAGTAGTTCCGAAATAGTTTACACACACGGAGTCGCAATTATTACAAACCAAGTTTATAAAAGTAGCGGAAGCAAACACACGCCAGTTATTTAACTACTGCCAGTCTTGTTGATCAACAACCCGCAAAAGCATCAGGAAAGTACATAAAAGATGATCACGCCCTAGTGATCTAGTCTTCATCACCCGCAGGGTGGAGACAATTTTTGCAGAAGCCTTGGTAGAGCATATCATCTGCAACAGGAGGGAATAAACCCTGAGTACTGGAATGTACTCAGCTAGACTTACCCGTCGAAAACCAAAAATAAGATGACACCAAGGATTATGCAAGGCTTACCCAAGAGGCTAGCTGACATCACATTTTTGCATAAAGGCATAAGTAATTGTGACTCTTATAACCTGTACTAGCAGTTATTTTTAGCATTTACCTGTCATCTATCTTAGCACCTGTACTAAACATGCACTTGATTATAATCAAACAATTATCATCATTATATCCAGAGCAGGTATGAATTGTGGCAACATTGTATCATTCCCTTAACCACCAGTTCATTTAACGAGATCTACGTTGCCGCTGCTCAAGTCAAGTGCTCACTAACCGGGAGCGACGGCGATTCGAATCGAATTCCTATCCAGCTGGAGGGGTATTTCTAACACTCACCGAGTCACGCCTGGCGAGGGCTGCTCAGGTCATCTTTTGTACAGTTCAGGAATCGCGGGCCCGAATAATGTCGCGTCCCCAAGGGCGACACTCTGCCAGGTGCTAGGGACTCTAACCCCCCCTTGGTCTCACGCCAATGTCCCCAAGCACATCCTTTCTCTCCTCTAAGATGCAACCTACCATTCGATTCCCGGCCTGAACCATACTACTCGACTTCGCGGTCGGAATGACTTATCCGGCCAACTAAGTGTTAGACTGCGTTCAACATGACTCAAGGACGTACAGCGAATCAGTCCTTAAACGACTCGGACGGGCATAGCTCCACACCCAAGACATGTAGTGTCTTGCGGCTGTACTATCGAACTCCCGCCCGGTCTCAATTTTATTTTTAAAGCATGGTTCCATCCACGATAGCCATAAAGCCACTCGTGACTCCTTCCTACATCTCGCGAATGACTGGAAATCACCCGACTTCTACCGTACTAAGCAGGGCTAAGCATTGACACGTGCCTAAACCTAATATAGGAGTAAGTACGATATCTGGACAAGGACAGGTATAATGCAACAATTGTTTTCATACAACTCCTACACTTAATGCAGTAAACAATTAAAAGTACTCAAGATTAATTTATAAAACAGTAGGTTCAGCATGCACCGGGGCTTGCCTTTTAGAAAGGTCGAAGGCTGGTGGTCAGGACACTCAGGCAAATCTTCAGCGGCGTCTCCTCCGCCGACTGGTTCCGCTGGCTGGTCCTGGACTTCCTCCGGAATCACTGGCTCGAACTCGAGGAGCGTTATCCCCTTCGGAACACCTATTGCATGAGTGCACATTAAATATCATGGGTGCATAATGGTGCAACATGCTCGGGATGAAATGCATTTCAGAAATAAAAACAATAATCTAATCAAGTCACTTCATTAGTACGTGCAAATCTCTTCTCCGGTGGAGAAGTACTTACCTAAGCTACTCAACCTAAGATAAAGCTGTTCTTCTTCGGTTAAGGCCCTAACACCTAACAACACAAGAGTAACATTACTTAGGTTACCACAGTAAGACATTCTGGACAGCAGCTCAAAGATTCTAACATAACTGAAGATTCCTAACTCCAAAAGATATGATCTAAGACAATATGAAAAGCTTAAGAAATGCACTACAAATCATTTTCAGACCTCAACCTTAAATTCCTAAGTTTTCCATGTCGAATTTCCCAAGTTCCAGAATCTATCCTCTCTAAACAGAGAGTAGCCAATTCTGGACTGTCACTTTAAACAGCAATAAATCCCAAACTACTAAGCCAATTGCTCCCAAATTTTGACACAAGCTAGTTTATCAAGTTTACTATAACTTTGGTATTTACAAGTTTTCCAGCAAACACTTTTATCAAAGGCCAAACCCAAAGATACTACCAGCTGTCCAAAAACCTAGAATTGCAAAGATTAAATATTTATTTATATGGCAAACATCTCATAAGACTAAACTAATGTTACCACAAGTTCACATAGGTCACAAAAACACCAGAAAGTTAGGTTTGCCTACCTAAATTATTTATTTATACTCATTTCTTAATTTACTTAATTAATTAAGTGGGATTTTAAACATATATGTAAACTGCACCTAAAATTCTACAAAAATTACAGGAGACTCTATGAACCAAAACGAGACCACTGTAAAAATTTGAACTAAAATTATTTACAGAAACTCCCTAAACAAAATTCACAAACCCAAAAGGCTGATTTTTGTATAATTAACCAATCATATTAAAAAGTGTAAAACAACAGATTTCCTATTTTTCTTAGACACTTTAAGGTACCAAGACATTCTCCAAAAATTTATAAGGACATTTCACATGTAGAAAAATTACAAAAATTCATTTAAGTATTTCCTAAAATGACAAGATAGCATTATAACTTGAAAAGTACTTAAGCACTACTGCCCAAATTTTTACCAAAGCTAGAGCAAGTAGAAATTAGCCTACCCACCAAATTTCATAATTTTTGGAACACTAAAACTCAAGATATGATTTAAACAAGTTTGCATGCAATCTAAAACACATTTCAAAACTCTAATTAATTATTCCAGAAATTAAACATCACATAAGCATTTGATATTTTTCCTAGAAACTACACTTTATTTGGAGCCCAACAAAATTTGGATCACCATTTTTGGATCTACCAAACCCTAGATATGAAAATCACAAACATTATTCAAATCTGTAAAATAATATAGAAACTGAAATTTCAAATAAAACAAAAAGGAACCACTGGGCCGGCCGACCCAACAGCGCGGCCTAGCTCGAGTGGCGCGGCCCGCTTCCGCGCGCGGCCTGCGCTCGGCCTCCCGCCCGCACGCGCGCTCTGACGAGCGGGCCCCCCTTGTCAGCGAGACGAAGGCAGGGGAGGAAAACGGTCGACGACAAACTCGCCGCCGGCGGCAGCTCCGGCGAGACCAAGGGCACAGGCACGTTCGCCTCTTCCATGTGAACCTAGGGGTGCTACTAATTGGAGCAATGGCTGCGGCTATGGGGGATGGTGGCGGGCATGGCGGACCGACGGGGCGGTGGTGGTGCTCCTCGCCGGCGGTGACCTCGAGATCCTCTCCTAGACCCATGGTGAGCATCCCCGTACTACCCCGGTCCTAATGCACCTACTAGCGCTCGCAGTGGAAGCACCGAAGACCCCAGCCACGGTGAGCCGCCGCGCGGGAGAATGCCGACGAGGTCTGGCGGTGGCGGAACTGACGATTCGTCCTTACCAAGGTGCGTCTGAGGGCAGGGACGGGACGAGTGGGTAGAGGGGCTCAAGGTGTAGCTGTTGGCCGGACTTGAGGCACGGTGGTGCGGTGGAAAACGCGCGCGAGCTCGTCGGAGCAAGAGCGGCAATGGCGGCTCGGTTCCTCCGCTCTGCCGACGAGAGAGGAAAGGAGGAGGGAATGGAGGGGTGCGGAGGGCAACAGCAGCAGGCTGGCAGCTTAAGCCCGCCAGCACGCTCGCGAGTGGGGGCAGAGCTGGAGCATGGCGGCCACGCGGCGCCCCGGCCCTGCGCTCGGTCGACCACGCGGCTCACCGCTGCTGACTGAACTTGGCGTTTCAGAGCCCACAAGCGTCGACTGACAGCGTGATTTCAACCGAGCAAAACTCCCAATCTAGCCCGAGTTAGCGATAGGTGTTAACAACAAAAATGTAGAGCTATGTGTGGACAACAACTTTGTCAATTGGCTCAAGAACAGATTCGGTTTGGATTGGAAACTACAAAGCTCCAAAGTGGTGTACTTGGAAACTGAAACGTGTTTTCAGTGAGTGAAACCGACTGAAACCCTATTTTCAAGACACCACAACTCCTAAACCATTTAGAACTAGGTGATGGTCATGTTGACAATGTTGTAGAGCTACATAAGGACTACAAGTTTGCCAATATGAGTTGGGGCTGGTTTGGTCTGGTTTACAAACTACAAGCTTCCAAAGTATGCCACAGTAAAACTGGAGGGACACTTTTGAGACTTAGAAAAATTCTAAGTGTTGAGACAGCCCCTCTAGCTGACTTGTGGGCCACTTTTGAGCATGTTCTGGCCAGTTTCATGAGATGGTCATATTGAGACTTTTGTTCCCCATAAAATTCCCTACAACTTTGCTTAAGAGTGCTCCTCCATGCAAGGTCTCTAAGCTAGACTTTTTAATTGGTCAAACTAGAGCATCCTAGGGCTAAATGCTGGTCAACTACACCTTGGAGGGCATTTTGGTGATTTTGGTCAACATGAACCTTGCTCCATTAGTGACCCTAAGTATAACTAAGGTGCTGTGAGATGTAATTAGCTACTCTACCCCTTAGTTACACCAACTCCATAGTGTCACATGATGTGAGTCAAACGAAACTTTAAAAACAAATCACATTTGTTGCAACCACATGAATTAACATGAAATGATGCATGCTTATGCTCATGCAATGCAATGCAATTAAGGAGCTAAACACCTGAGGTGCTACAGACATCACCAAGGATAGAGCAATATGTTGAAGGAGAGGTTGAATACACCCAAAGGCTAGAGCTAGACAGCACAGAAGAGGTCAGAGTCAATGCTACTCTACAATTTGCTTGCTATCTCCAAGGCTTGAGGCGCCACTATGACAAAAACACCCAACCTCGTACCCTTTAAGTCAGAGATTTGGTACTTCACCACATTTAGAAAATAGATGGATGACATAAACTACTCATCCTATGGGAAGGTCCTTTTATCACTGCCAAAGTCACCAGGCTAGGATCATACGAGTTGATGACTGAAGACGGCATACCAGTCAGAAACTCATGGCACATCATCTAGTTGTGAAGATTCTATGCCTAAGGACACGAGACAGAATTTTTTCCAAGATATTATGTAATCAAGGTTCATGATCAACATAATAAAGATGATTTTCATCACTAACACTTATCTTACAAAACCAAGCTATCCTGGGTTATTTCCAACACCGGATGAGAGCAAACAGGCTGACCAAGCCTACGCTCGCCCTATCCTAGGTTATTCAACCTTGATGAGAGTACATATATACTCGCCCCATCCCAAGTTAGTCAACTTGGATGAGAGCAAAAAGGCTACAAAAGCCAACGCTCACCCTATCCCGAGTTACACAGATGAGAGTAAAGATACACTTGTCGTATCCTGGGTTATTCAACCCGGATGAGAGTAAATATACACTCACTCTATCCTAGGTTATTCAGTCCAGATGAGAGTAGACTAACACTCGTCCTATCTCGGGTTATTCAACACAGATGAGAGTATATATACACTCGACCTATCCTAGGTTATTCAACCTGGAAAAGAGTAAAAAGGCTACTAAGCCTACTCTCATCCAATCCTGAGTCAATCAACTCATATGAGAGTAAAAAGGCTACCGAGCCTACACTTTGCCCCATCACGCTCAAAGCGCTCTATGTCGTGAACCCCATACAACACTTAGCTAAACATGCTACAATACATTTCAAGCCCAAGATCGACTACTTGGATAACTCATTTGAAGAATAAACAAGGCAAAGACACTCATATAGAAAGAAAGTTGCATTAAAAGACATAAAGTTTCATATTTACAAGCAATAAAAGACATAATCTACAAGCAAGGAGCTCGAACACAAAGTTTGTTTACAACGAGGTTAGGCGCTGTCATCAGGAGAAGGAATATTGATGTTCAGATTTTCAGCAATCTTCCTAGCCAGTTCATCAACTTTGGGCTCCGCCTGCTCAATAGCATCCAAGTACTCTTGGCTCTCACCATCCTCTGCAAGCTTCACCAAAGGAACAGCTGGTGCAAGAACCTAGACCTGGGCCAAGACATTCCTGGTACAAACTTGGGCGCACTTCTTGATAAACTGCTGAAAGCGAGTAGGGATCAGCGAGACAAACTGACCCCATGACTACCCATCATCCGCCGGAGTTCGAAGAAGGTCAGCGATCGAGCGAAAAGATTGCCACAAGGCATTCCAATTCTTCGTAGCTATCGCCAGCTTGCCAGTTAGGTCTTCTATGGTTTTCTTAGCCTACATAAGATCACGGTCAGCCCCACGCCTAATCAACCTACCAAGGGCAATTTCTTCCTCAGCATGTTCAGTTACATCTTCAGCCTGGTTGTACTCGGACTGGACTATCGCCTTCATGGCCTCAAGATCGTCCGAGAGTTTCTTGTTGCTCCTCGGAAGAGCTAGCGATACCAAAAACAAAAATAAGAAAACCAATAGACAAAGAAAGAAAGTACAGAAGAACTCGGATACCCTCAAAATCCCTCTTAAGGCCGTCGGACTGATCAGATGCTTCCTTTAAAGCAGCCAGGGCATCCTCTTTCCGCTTCTCTGACTCGACAACTTGAGCGCAGAGGACTTTCTCCGAATTCTAACGTCCCTAATGCTCGGCTTCAAGATCAACTTGTTTGATGGCTAATTTTGCCTTCAGGCGATTCACCTCAAAGACCAGTTTCTTCTCAACTTCACCAGAGCCAAAAAAGCTAGACTAGTCCTAAGAAAAGGCCTTGGATAAATAAAAAAATAAGGATAAAAAAGACAAAAGAAAAGAAGCAAGCTCAAAATCAAGAAGAAAGGGAAGAAAGCATCTACCTGAAGCAACTCTCCAAATGAAGCCACTCCCGCTGACAAGTTTGCCCAAGCAGTGAACAACTTGGATAGGCAATGGGTGGCATCAAACTCCTACACCACCTCATTCGCTAGATGCTGGTCATCTACAAATCGACCGGCTAGGGAAGGAGATGGTGAAGAAGTCGACGCCAAGACCAAAGCCGTATCCAGGGCAGCAGACGCTCCAACCGTAGTCGCAGCTGGGTACGCTGCCACGGTCACGCTCTCATCAACCCAAACAGACTCAACTTGGTCAATAGAAGTCTGCTCAGCCAAGGTCCTCGCCTCCTCCATTGCTGCCATACTAATGGTCTTTTTTGAATCTTGAGACCCAGCGGGCAGAGAAGGGCTGACTACAGAAGCGGACTCAACATGGCTAGAAGAGGAACATGGCCGAGAGCTAGGGGTAGGCATCGACTATGACCTACAAAGTATAAAAGAACTCCTCAGTAAGAAAATAGACCCAAAGTAGAAAGATAGGCGAACAAGTCAGAATAACTTACTTGGCAGCTTTCTTCTTTAAGCCAATACATGCGAGCCAACCAGATGGCTTGGGCGGAGGCATGGCAGAAGACAAGATATCAACACCTGCCTGCACTAAGGCTGGCAAGACAGGCACCATGGCTCTACTAGAACCCTAGCTCGTTCCTTGACTACAAACAAAAGAAATCGAATCATCATGACAAAAGAAGACGGATCATCAAGGCTATAGAAGTCGGATCATTACAGACAACATGGATAGATATTTTTGACTACTTACTGACGGATGATAAGGGCCGCGCTATTGTCTTCCTCCTCATCCTCATGTAACTCCACTAAGGTACCATCTGAACAAATGAGAGAACTCAGATAAAGAAAGAAACCAGGGAGGAAAGGCAAAACAGAAGCAATGATTTGCTCACCTAAGAGCATGCTACCTGTAATATGGGTACTCGGTGGACGAGGCTTCTTTGAAGCCAATGTACTGACGAAAGAGCTGTCCACCCATACCCTCTTCTCGGTGGATCGGGTACCTCGGGCCACCGGAAGAGGGCATAATCCACAACACAGCAATCCAGGTTCACCCGCAGAAACCCCCGGAAGGATGACTGCAGCTCCGGACTCACTCGTCCTAGTAACGGCCCCCTAGTTCCCGTCTTCTCCAACCTCGCCAGGGTTGTTCTCCGAAGGCAGCGGAGGCATGTCATCAAAGTTCCGTCCCCACTCCTGCACACAACCAAGATCAAAATCAACAAGCTTAAGCAAAGAAAGCAGAGAGAAAGACTTGTTTTGAGAACAAAAACAAACTTACAGTCGGAGGCGGTTTCTCAGTAGTGAACTTGTCGACCCTAAGCGAGACGACGCTTACTCCCTTCAGGATCTTATAGAGGCGCTCCAAGACCTCCTCCTCTGTCAACTCTTGAGTAGGGACCATCCGGGAGAGATCCTCGGCACCAACATACTTGAAGCCATAGGGTTCCCTTGCCTTCAAGGGTTGAACTCGGCGACGAAGGTAGCTGGTGACGATACCAAACCCGGTCAAGCCTTGTTGCTTAAAGACCTTGATTCTATCAAGAAATGGCTTAATCTTCCTAAGCTCCTTAGCTGTCAGTGGCGTCTTCTCCCACCAGTCATTGGGAACCGGCCCAGCATCTGAATGCACAGCGAGGGAGGGCTCCATATTTCCGACGTAAAACCACTCGGTCCTCCAGTCCTTCACCGAGTCGACTAGAGTGTATTCGAAGAACTCTTTTTGTTTGCTCTGGCAGAACTAAATCCCACACCCACCTAGAATAGAAGTATTGTTACTCTTGGGGTGCGGTTTTAGATGAAAAAAATAACGAAAAAGAGTGAAGAAAAGAAGGAGGAGGCCTTTATACATTTACAACGGCAAAAACACAGCCCACGCGGCCCATTGGACGCAGCAACCAACACAACGGTTCGATTTCCACACCAACCAGTAACTAACTAACACGGCTGAAGTGACAACGGGACGCCTTTTCACATGAAACAGTGCAACGGGCAGATTTCAGACTTATCCACCCACAAAAATCGCTGTCGAGTTGTAACAACCCGGAGAGCATTTAGAAGTACTCGGGTAGACGCAAAAGATAATATTCCAAGAAAAAAGATTCTTTCCATTACAAATATCTTTAAGAGATACAAGATTATAGATCTTACAAGATCCATCGAACTCGGTATTATGACGAACAAGGTAGCAACAAGGAACCTAGTGGAATACGGCTCTAGAAAATACTACGTGCTTCTAGTTGCTACTTGGCAGAACACGCTCTACTCGGCTACACTGTTTTCTTTAAAAGGAAGAGCGCAGTGCATCCAAGATTGGTGTTAGCGGCACAGCGAGACAACATGGGCCAGGTGAGGCTTACAGGCATCTGTCTACCCAAGCCTGATGTGATGCTGGATCATGTGTTGATCTGTATCAGACAGTCGCGAGGCAGAGTAGAAGAAACAATCTGGAGCTGCTGGATGGGGGAACGTATCCCACATCACGAGACTTCTTCTATCTGCCAGAATAAACTACCCAGCGCAATACCGCTGAGAGATTAGTCTACCTCTAATCTCTATCACAAGACTTCTTCCATCTACTACAAGCAATACAAGATTCCAACTTACGCCTGGGGGCTGCTCTACCTCACAAACCATCGTATTCATGACTACAAGCTTCAAGCTCTACACCAAGACTTCACTGGTTCACAGCAGCTCGCTAGGAGGGTATTTATAGACCAAGGAGTAGTGTACATAGACCAAGTCTACCAACAGATTCAACCTGACAGCCACCAGAAAAAGGGTTCAGAGCAGTGACAGAATGTCAAAAAGGTAAAGTGACCACATGTGAAACTACAGTGCACTAGGACGACATATCCAAAGGAATATTTAGATACTGTGCGACCCGTGACTATGTTGCCTCTACTACGCAATGGTCAACCAGCAACTACATATGACAGAAAGACATTAAAAGACTTCATCTACCTAAGTAAACTACAAAAGGACCATTCGTCCTAGTTTTTTTCATAAAAGAAACCCAAACACAGGCTCGGGAGGCTGCAAGGTACATATTCTCAAGAGAGATTTTTAGTTTTTCCAGCTTGGAAGATTCAAGACCCTCCAACTTTTTGTTCCAAATTGCAAGAGGCTCGGGGGCTACACTTAGTGAGTGCACTTTTTCTCCAAAAAAGCGCACATCACTCAAAGGTTTTTTCAGGAAAAACCACTTCAAAGTTTCTCTTCGAAAGAACCCGGACCAGACTTGCTTCTCCTAGCAAGACTTGAGGAAGCCAGGAGACTTTCGAGTTCAACCATGAAATGCTCGAGGGTTTATCGATATAGGACCCACAGGGTTCCTCATCGGAACAATTACTGGCAGTAGACCCTGGACCGGCCCACCGCCAGATAGAAGAGGCATGATGACAAACGACGTCAATTCCAAATAGAATAAGCCAAACTAACCAGACTCCTAATAGAAAGTACCTTCTGTAATTAGATCAGGACGCCTTTTTTGATCTGACTAGGACTGTAACTGTACCATAGCCATCTCTACCTATATAAAGAGAGGCTATAGACACCCCTTGTACAAGACGATCATAATAATCAATCCAACGCAAAGGCTAACGCCGACTGAACGTAAAGGCTATTACTCGATCACGAGGGCTCGAATCAGTATAAATCGACTGTCTCTTGTGTTAACCGTCGAGTTCTGCATATACCGAAGTTCGAACAACTGTCCTGGGTACCCATGTGGCAGGCTATCAGTGGTAAACACATCGATAGGAGCCCACAAGAGAGATGTGCTTAGGACGGCGTACAAGATGAGAATGATAGCGCGATTTTATGATTTAGTCCATTACTTTTATAAGAACTCCCAGAAATTTCCTTACACTGATTCTCTTAACTGATTTCTTACATTCTGCACCCATAGAAGTTCTATTTTCTCACAAGACACTATTAGATATACTTTTATTTATCATTTCTCCTCTAATAACCTCCTTGCGGGTACTGTAGCAGCAATAATTACACACACATGTTAGTGTTTAATTCATAGTTAGTCACTTGCATATACATAGTATAGATTTGTAGATAGTTAGTCTCTTATTTCTTCTTTTACATAGGGTAATTTAAGGTAATATATATGTATGTGTATAAAAATGAAAACGTCTAAAAAAACATCTTAAAACGCCTAGGCTCGCTTAGGCTCTAAACGGTAGATCTAGCGCCTTTTTGAACCTTGAGTCTAGTAGTTCCGTGCATGGCTATTCTATAAAAGGCCGTGTTTACAAGATTCAACTTTTGGTATAAGTAGCAAGGTTTATTTTTTCCTAACACAGGTGATGACTAGTCTATGAATTGATAGTCCATAGTGTTCATTGCTCCTTTTTTTTCTCATTAGATTGTGTATTTCTTTCTAGGCAGAGACCAGGAATGTTTTCAAGACTTCGTATAATCTTGATATTGCTCTTAGAAATCAATAAATTTTCCCTTTACCAAAAAAATATATCATCCGAACCGGACAATGAAATTATGCAGGACAATATAACCGCCAGCAATGCCATATTGGGCATGCAAGTCAACAATTGTAGCTCTTACATGATCCGCGGAACCAACTGTCAACTGAATCATTGATGCATATTTTCTCCCTTGGTCATCATAACGTTGGGTTCTAAGCTGACTCTTTATTCTTGCAACTCTTCTATTGCAAGTACAAGAACATTACATAGCATGACAACGTAATCCTACATTGTGCAGGTGACAAGTCGGCTAAATCTAACAATACACCAGCAAACCTCGGTAACTGCAAAACAGGGCAGGTATCCAAAAACTTTTATTCACTCAGCCCCGACAAAATCTTTGGGCAAATATTCATCAAACACGGGTTTTCGCCATTAGCCTGAAAACAAAACAAAGAACTGTCATATCCAACTTTAGTCGCCCTGGTTTAGTTCTCACATAACCAATACAGAATTTAAGACACAAGAAATATTGTCAGAAGCTACCACTAATCTTGCTCATGCTATTTTCATGGGGGCAAACTAGATATGGATACAGAAATTTACAAAGTGATCACAGTTTGTAATGAAGTGCCATGTCAACACATATAATATAGCACATTCGACGAAAGGCAAAGAAAAAGACTAAGTAGGAGAACATTGTGACATGAAATGTGAGCTTTACTACAAGGAGAACAATGAGCTAACAGAATGTAATTAAACAGACCCTGTTCCTAGTAAAATCACATATTGACATCTTCCCAAATCTTTTGCAATTTGGCCTTTTTTGTAAAAAAAAACACGTTTACCTCCTGAGCGACGTAAAACCGACTTTGGACCTTTTTCTCAGCGCCATAACCTACGGCGACAAGGTAACACGTCTCGGCGCCATAGTTCATGGCACCGAGGTCGGGGGGCGGGGCGCTGATGTGGCCAAAGCTCGGCGCCATGATCTACGGCGCCAAGCTCTGGTTTTCTCTTAGCTCTAAATTAACATGACTTAATTTCACCATGAGATGGGCAATCTAGAAATTGGCTAAGTATGATTTTTTACTGACTCAGATATGTATGTTAGGATTTGGTCATATAGGACATGTTGAAATTATATATCCTGACTGTAAAATTTAAGGGTGTCCAACTCATGATAATATGTGGTTAAGGTTAAAACCAGACCTCAGGGCCATGAACCATGGCGCCGAGCTCTGGCCACGTCACTACCCATGCAATCCCTGGCCTCCGGCCTCGGCGCTGAGACGTGTTACCTCGACACCGTAGGTCATGGCGCCGAGAAAAGGGTCCAAAGTTGGGTTTACGATGCCCAAGGGTGTAAACGCGAATTTTTTACAATAAAAGGGCCAAATTGCGAAAAAATCAGGACATCTTCTGTGTTAAGTTTTAAACCCACAATAATTGAAAGATTTAAATGAAATGGTAACAGATAAACGAACCTCCTAGGTGTATTTTGCTGCTATCTCGCGCATCAGGCATTCAGGAGCTGCAGGAAAAAAAAAGATAATCAGAAATATTAACTTACAGTATGAATGACCAAGGATATGTACAGAAAGATTTGGCATGTAAAGGATTAACAATATCTTGGAAGAACATGACACCTTCTATACCACCAGTGAAACGCTCAAATTGACCCATGGCTTGTCTAATAAACATTTCCACACCACTAACAACTTTAACTCCACATTCTTCTGCTTCTCGAAGAAGCCTCGTAACTTTTGGGGCATATACGGCATCAAATACCACATTATAGAAACCCAGAGCTTTCTGCAAATACAGGAAAAGTGATCAAACACACTTTGGCATCGAGTGTACCAATGTTTATGTCAATTTTGGAGTAAGAGAAGAATAAACAAGGTCCTAACTTACGTGAAAACAATATAATCATAGGCTCCATGTTACACAAACTCAGACCTTCAGATAAAACAATCTGTTGTTCAGATCTGTTACTAGGTTACTGCACCTGCTTCATTAGATGCATTTGCAATGTTTTTCCTCATGGGTTCTCTCTGAAAAATTCGTCCAGCAAAATTTAAATGATCTTGAGTTCTTGATAAGATTAGTAAGGAGCATTTTATGTTTGCAGTTACCATTCACAACTTATGCATTCAGAGCATATCAGGTTTCTTTACTTGGCATAACCTTGCTAATGGAGGAAAGCAAATTTGACTTGCAAAATTGTTATTCATGCAATTAGAGTTACAACTCCAAAAAGAAATTGTGACTCTATAATGGAAGGCTATTACTATTTATTCTTGTAAGACACACAGACAATAAACACGTCAGATCTCAAAGATCAATCATTTTGAGATTCAAAAGAAAGCAGTCTCCAATTATGTATGTGTCAGAGAGGAAAATGTGTGTGGACACCTTCGGAATAGGAGTACCATCAACATTTGGGTACATCCCCAATGATGTTGCATTAGCAAGGATCATCCCTTCTTCAGGTCTGAAAGTTTCCAGGTCTTCTAATCTCAGGGCCTGACCACCAATTGCGTTGGCAAGACTTACAGCCTTCTCTGGCAATATGAAATATTTTTTTGCATTAATTAAGGACCTAAGATATAACCATTATTAATAACACACATGCAAATGCAGCATGAATCAACAACAGAAGAAAAAAAACCTACAGTAGTATAGAAGCAGTGTAGGTTGCAACTGCAGAAAGCATTTTGGTAAAAGAAAAAAACTTCACATAGAAAAAAAATGTCATAACACTAGGCCAACAAACGCGGGCAAATTGGTTATTTATGAGCACACGGTTGGAGTCACAAGCATAGTCGTAGTATCATGAACCATATGTGCAACAGAAATGCAAACCAACATGGGATTCCAATAGTAATATGCATTAATGCATAATCAGAAAGGTGAACCTGAAGTGAGTTCACAAAAATATCAACTTGAACTTAGGGCCTGCTTGGCAGCAGGGTTCCAAGTTCTTTGTGAAACATTTCAGATTTGATTTCTCATATAAATAGTTTCTCGGGTGAAACAGAATCACTCTATTAGGATCTGATTCTCCACAGAGAAGATAGTAGTGTAACTAATGTAACCCTGTGTGTGCATATAATCCTAAGTGAAAACAGAGATCTATTGCATCTGTATTGATTTGAAAGGAAGATTAGAGATCCTACCGGTGTTGCAACGAAGGTTGTAGGGATGGAAGAGAGGTGGGCGAGGTTTAGGCAGGCAGGGCCGGCGAGTGGGCGCCGTGGTGATCACGGCACCGAGGGACAGAGAGGGAGTCCAGGGCTTCAGGGAAGCCGAGCAGCCAAGATTGTTGCTTTGCATAATTCCTTCAATCAATGTTTACAGAATATTTATCCTCCCTAAACAACCATCTATGAGATCCTATTTTTAAGGAATAAATAATCTATTTGAGGAAATAACAAATGATGAGATAACCGGGCTATTAGCCAGCCCTCTAATACTAGACGCCACCTCAGCCACTAGTACATCGGCGCCTGGTGTACTGCATACCGGTCATAACATCTCTCCCCACCTGGACAGAGGTATTGGAACTCCCAAAGCGGCTCCCACGTGGCTTCTTCAGCAGCCATGCCGTGCCACTGGACAAGGACGTGCCAGACATCACGGTAAGCTGGGCGCGCAGGACGCGTTCTGGAGCAGGCAGGAGATGACCATCTTGTGTAGGAGGCACGGGCCCTCGAACAGCCGGAGGATCGCTGTGGTGAGGCTTCAGCAACCCCACGTGGAAGATGTTGTGTAGATGGGCACCCTCAGGAAGCTAGAGCCGATAGGCCACCTCGCCGACGCGTTCCAAGACCTGGAACGGACCAGCGTAGCGAGGGCCAAGCTTGCCCTTGGCGCAAGGATCCAGCGTGCGTGTCGGGCGGTGGAGAAGATGCAGCCAGACCCAGTCGCCCACGGCAAACTCCAAGTCGCGATGGTTGGCGTCGTAGTAGCGCTTGGAGACCTGTTGTGCGGAGGAGATGGTCGACAGCATCCGTGCGGGCGGTGCCCACTGTGTAGGGCAACAGGGGCGGTACCTAGAATGGCGTCATGCGCAAAGCGGTGTGGAAGGAGGTGTTGTAGCAGTATTCCGCCCACGGCAGCCAATCCACCCATGCACGCAGTCGATCGCCGATGACGCAGCGCAGGCACATGGCAAGTACCTTGTTCACCACCTTGGACTGGCCGTCCATCTACGGATGGAAGGCCGTGCTCATGCGAAGAGTGACGCCCGCCATCTTGAACAAGTCACGCCACACATGATCGGTGAAGACCGGGTCACAGTCGCTAACGATGGAGGTTGGGAACCCGTGGAGGCGAACGATGCCCTCAAAGAAGGCCCGATCGACGGTCGTGGCGGTGTACGGATGGCCGAGGGCAATGAAGTGCGCATACTTGGAGAAGCGGTCGACGATGGTGAGGATGACTGACTACCCATGGACCTTGGGCAGGCCCTCGATGAAATCCATCGAGAGAGGGCACTAGCCGCACTGTCCTCCGTGTCCCGGTGAGAGAGAGCATCAGCCACCGTGTTCAAGCGGCCAGGGCGGTACTCCACAACAAAATCGAAGCCAAATAGCTTGCTAATCCACTGATGTTGAGGCACGGTGGAGAGGCACTGGTCCAGCAAAAACTTGATGCTATAGTGATCCATCCGAACGAGAAAGTGGTGCCCCCACAGGTACAACTGCTAGTGGCGCACGGCCTGCACGAGGCCGATCAGCTCGCGTTCATAGGCCGCGAGTTTCAGGTGGCGCATGGCGAACAGCCGACTGAAGAAGGCGAGGGGCCCCGTGTCCTAGTGGAGGATAGCGCCGAACCCAGCGCCGGAGGCGTCGCAATCAACGATGAACACCTTGTCGAAATCAGGCATCTGAAGCACCGGCCCTGTTGACAAGGCGCGTTTGAGCGCCTGAAACGCCGCGTCCGCCTCGTTGGTCCATGCGAAATGCCTTGCGCAGCAGCCGCGTCAAGGGGGCTGGATGGTGCCGAAGTTGCGGATGAACTTCTGATAGTAGCCGGCGAGGCCCAAGAAGCCGCGCAAGCCACGGGTGGAGCGCGGGGCCAGCCACGACGCGACCGCGGCCACGATGTCGCTGCGGAGATCACATGCCTGAGATAGGCGACCCAAGACACCATGAACGAGCACTTCGAGTGCTAGAGGTGGAGGTGGTGTGCTCGTAGCGCGTCGAGGACGATGTTGACGTGCTGCAAGTGCTCAACACTGGTGGGAGGGAGGCAGCGGGAGATGGTGGTGGTAGCGGGTGGGACTCAATGTTGGCGAGGCAAGCGGAGATGTCGGCAACGATGCGAGCTAGGTCCGCGACCGCCTTGACCAAGGGGTCAGGTGTGGATGCCGAGGCTGCGCCGGTGGTGCCGAGGTGGAGGGCAACGCGGAGTTGGTGGTGGGTGGCACGATGGTGGTGGGAGGGGACCCGACATAGCTGATACCAGATTGATAGGATTAGAGATCCTACCGGAGTTGCTACGAAGGTTGTACGGATGGGCGAGGTTTAGGCAGGCGGCGGTGGCGAGTGGGCGCCATGGTGATCACAGCGCCAAGAGAGAGGGAGTCGAGGGCTACAGGGAAGCCGAGCAACCAAGATTGTTGCTTTGCTTAATTCCTTCAATCAATGTTTACAGGATATTTATCCTCCCTAAAAAACAAATCTATGAGATCCTATTTTAAGGAATAAATAATCTATTTGAGGAAATAACAAATGATGAGATAACCGGGCTATTAGCCCCCTAATACTAGGCACCACCTCAGCCACTAGTACGTTGGCGCCTAGTGTACTGCACACCGGTCATAACAACAGCTTATAGAAGAGGACGAGAACTAGGACTAGGAAGTAAAGGGGGCAGCACGCTGGGCAGGTTCCCAGGCGTCAGGCCAGCTAATAGTAAAGCAACAGGAGAGGTCTAAAGGAAACATTTCAGATTTGAGGTGTAAAGGAAACGTCCCGAGGAAGTGGAAGCAATCATCAAGAATTACAAGATAATATTTGTAGCCAGAAACACTCGCAACAGGAAGGGCAGCCGAATATGGCGGCCTAGTTGGCAAGCATGACATAGAGGTTCACTACTGGAGGTATGATGAGTACAAGTAATAGCTGAACTGCTAGAAAGCTGGGACAAAGCCTCATGTCAAGGATGTCCGAGACATCTATGCCATAGGGTGGCAGGGGCTGCAGCGACAAAAGCACAGGGGGATGATGAAGATGCCGGAGGATGCAAGGTGTAGAGCAGCCCGAAGCTATTGCACCTGATGATCACATTCCTGGAACGAAGATCCTTCACAAAGAGGCCAAAAGGGTCAAATTCAATAGAACAGTGGTTGTCAGTAGTGGATTAACGAGCGGAAATAAGATTCTTAATAATGTGAGGAGCAACAAGCGCATTATTAAGGTAAAAGGGACCAGGTAAACAGTGGAATAGAACCGTTGCCAACAACGATTGATGAAGGACAGGAGTGAGGGGGTTGAAAGGTAAACAGCGCAAACGTTTAAGGATAGGATGCTGGACGAGGGGCCTTGGGAAGAAGGAGAAGATGCCGACGACATGTGGCTAAAGATGGCAACATGTGTCCGGAAGGTGGCTTCGGAAGTGTTTGGCGTGAGTAGGGGAGGCAAACGGGAAACGAAAGACACATGGTGGTAGAATGACGAGGTGCAAAGGACTATTAAGGAGAAGGAGTGTTTCAAGCGTCTCCACCATGACAAGAGTGCAGCCAACATCGAGGGCTATAAAATAGCGACGAGGGTTGCAAAGCGAGCTGTGAGTGTAGCAAAAGGTCAGGCGTATGATGGTCTTTATCAGCGGCTAGGCACGAAGGAAGGGAAGAAGGACATTTATAGGATGGCTAGAATCCGTGAGAGGAAGACAAGGGACATCAACCAAATAAAATGCATCAAGGATGAGACAGATCGACTTCTGGTGAAGGATGAGGAAATCAAGGATAGATGAAGAGAGTACTTCGACAAGTTGTTTAATGGGGAGAATGAGGGTCCTATCCTTGAGTTGGACGACTCATTTGACGATACCAACAGACGCTTTGTGAGGAGAATTCACAAGGCAGAGATCGGAGAGGCTTTGAAGAGGATGAAGGGAGGTAAAGCGATGGGCCCTAATAGTATCCCCATTGAGGTGTGGAGATGCCTAGGCGCCAGAGCGATAGTATGGTTAACTAAACTTTTTAACCTTATTTTTCGGTCTAACAAGATGCCTAAAGAATGGAGAAGTATATTAGTACCTATCTTCAAGAACAAGGGAGATGTTCAAAGTTGTACTAACTACCGTGGGATTAAGTTAATGAGCCATACGATGAAGCTCTGGGAGAGGGTTATCGAGCATCGCCTAAGGAGAGTGACACATGTGACCCAAAATCAGTTTGGGTTCATGCCTGATAGGTCGACCATGGAGGCGATTTTCTTATTACGACAATTGATGAAGAGATATAGGGAGCAGAAGGACTTGCACATGGTCTTTATTGACCTCAAGAAGGCATATGACAAATTACCGAGAAATGTCATGTGGTGGGCCTTAGAAAAGAACAAAGTCCCAACTAAGTACGTTACCCTCATCAAGGATATGTACAAGGATGTGGTGACGTTTGTACGAACATGTGATGGCGACACCAGTGACTTTCCAATTAAAATAGAACTGCATCAGGGCTCAGCTTTGAGCCCTTATTTATTTGCTTTAGTGATGGATGAGGTCACAAGGGACATATAAGGTGATATCCCTTGGTGTATGCTCTTTGCTGATGATGTGGTGCTAGTTGACGACAGTAGGGCAGGGGTTAATATGAAGTTAGAACTATGGAGGCACACGTTAGAGTTGAAAGGATTCAGACTTAGTAGGACTAAGCCCGAGTACATGAGGTGCGATTTCAGCGCGACTAGGCATGAGGAGGGAGACGTTAGCCTCGATGGACAAGTGGTGGCCAAGAAGGATACTTTTCGGTATTTAGGGTCGATGCTACAAAAGGATGGAGACATTAATGGAGATGTTAGGCATAGAATTTCAGTCGGCTGGTTGAAATGGCGTCAAGCTTCTACCATTCTCTGTGACAAAAGGGTGCCTCAGAAGCTAAAAGGTAAGTTCTATAGGACGGCGATTCGTTCGGCGATGTTATACGGTGCTGAGTGTTGGCCTACAAAAAGGCGACATGTCCAGCAATTGAGTGTAGCAGAGATGTGTATGTTGCGTTGGTGTTGTGGGCACACAAGGAGGGATAGAGTCCGGAACGACGATATTCGGGATAGGGTTGGGGTGGCACCAATTGAGGAGAAATTGATTCAACATCGGTTGAGATGGTTGGTCATGTCCAACGGAGGCCTCCTGAGGCGCCGGTGCGTAGTGGGGTTCTAAAGCGGGCCGATAATGTAAAGAGCGGTAGAGGTCGACCTAAACTAACTTGGGACGAGTCCGTTAAGAGAGACCTGAAGGAGTGGAATATCTCCAAGAATTTAGCTATGGACAGGAGCGCTTGGAGACTGGCAATCAACGTGTCTGAACCGTGACCTATTTCTATCTTGTGCCTTTTATGTCCTTTTACGTGTCTCTCTATTTCTCGTCTCTTTTGGGTTTCATCTCTAGCCTACCCCAACTTGCTTGGGACAAAAGGCTATGTTGTTGTATTACTAGTGTCAGGTGTCATGTCGTTGGAGCCACAGGAATCCATGACCCAGTCAGTTACAGGACGATGGAGTGAGGGTCATGGTGCTAAAAGAGTTTGCCATGCTGATCCTAGGCGCTAGTCCATGGTGAAGGTGGAGACGCTTGGTGCAGAAGAAGGGCAGCCGCCGGGAATTGTTGCACCCGGTACTGCTGCTGCTGGGGCATAGGCGGCACAGGTGTTGTGGACTCTTTCGTCGGGCGCCAATATAGGAGCCGGCCTCGGCGTCCACATGGTCCCAACCGTGGCTAAGGGCCCGGTTGGTTAGAGAAGGCAGTAACAGGGAGGAATTTTAGGAGATTAGATTGGTTTCTGTTAGAGGTGCACCTATCCTATAAAGGGGCACTTAGATTGTAATCAAAGACCATCGAAAAAGGAAATAAACCTCCCATAGGCGGGTGGGGTTTAACCCTTCGACAGTGGCTCTGAGCGGTTCTGCCGTAGCTGCTGGTGACGAATCCCCACCGCCCTTGCCTTACTACCCTCTGTGTTCTAACTCTCAATCCCAGCTGCTCCTCCGATCTCCACGCTCTCCCTGCCGCCGACGCCGTATCAATAGGAGAGAATCCTGGAGGCATCAGAGGAACACCATAGGTATGTGGAGCTGCCATGAACGCCTGCAGCGGGCCAGGACGCCCACCCTGCAGCAACAGTGCAGGGCCACGGTTTTGCTGCTGGTGCTGGCCCATAGGCCACATGGTGATGGAGCCTGACCAGGGGTTGTAGGAGGGCCAGGGCGCACCCTCCTTTGCCACCAGTGCTCCGGTGGCGACAGCGATTGCCCCCCGTTGTTGGAGGGGGCAGGGCTGGTGCTAGCGGCGCGGTTGCTGCTGCTACCACCTGCAGAGGCAGACAAGCCAACAGCTGACGGAGTTGGAGTAGAAGCAGCAGGTTTCTTTTGTGTGACGAGGAGAGCAGTCGATGGTTGTGAAGACGGGCGATCCATGGTAAGTTCCTCTAATTGGAGGTCATTATGGACCTTGCTGAATGTCAGGAATGGTTTGGACCGCTTGAGAAGTGCCTTCAGGTGGTCATACTTCCCGTTGAGTCCGTGAAGAATGTTGAGCACAAGGGTGCGGTCTGGAATAACCTCCCCAAGATCACCAAGAGCGTCAGCCATCCCTTTCATCTTGCGGCAGTAATCACCAACGGAGAGATCACCCTGGACAAACATGCAAAACTCGGCATCAAGATGTAAAGCGCAAGCTTCGCGATTGCCCAGGAACAGCTCTTCAATGCAAAGCCAAGTATCACGTGCAGTGCGGCCGCAGATGTGAACAGACTGCTGAAGCTCGACGGTGCCAGTACCAGACAGCCAGGAGAGCACCGCACAGTCCATCCGGCACCAGGACGGGATGTCATGACAAGCCACATCAGAGAGCACGTGATCGTCGAGGGATAGCGCTCAACAGTGGCGGAGGGAGGGGGCACGGGGGGCCTGGCACCCCCTGACGTGCTGCTAGTCTTTAGTATATACTAGTTAATATCCATGCATGTATGTTGTTAATTAGGCTCCTCCCATTCATTCCAAACGTGTGTATACTGTGTATTTGCAACAAGCAGCAGCCCATTTACACGAACATGTAATTGCTGCTGCTCCCTCCATCGACTGAATATGAAGTGTCGGGCCTTCTTGGCTTCCTTCATTTCTCGCCTATGAAGCGTCGAGCCTTCCTGACGTCCTTCGTTTCTCATCTGTTCAATTGTTCGTCTTCTCTTCTGCTTGACTGCTTCGCCGGTTGGCGGACATCGCCACGCCGGTACTGTCGTAGTGGGAGGCCAAACGTGAGACAACGTGCCATGTCGCCACCGCTGTCCCAAATTGACGCCACCGGCTGCTGGCTGCCGACCTGCCGTCCAAATTGCCTTCTGTAGGTTTCCGTCAGGCTGTCAGGCCACCAGAAGCAGCAGGTAATCCGTAATCCATAATCAAGCAGTGTCACTCTTTTATCTAGTAATTAACGGTCACTAGTATTCTTTTATCGAATTGCTTATAGTCTTATTGGTAGTTGTAGAGCTAAATTTAAGATAATAGATGTGCAATTTTCTTTTGGTTAAGATTTGTGAAATACATAATACCATTATATATGTGACTAAAACTTGGTAGAGTTTACTAGTTCTAGTCTTATACATGGCACCCCCTATACTCAATTCCTGGCTCCGTCCCTGGCACTCAAGAGTGAGCAAGACAAGGTCGTGGCAACGATTGTAGTGGGAGGACATAGGATCGAGGACGAGTGGAACAAGGGAGCAGATGTTTTGAACAGCAGCAGCCTGTATGTGGAGGTTGGCGATGGAGGCAGTGGCATCAATATGTCGCTAGCAGCATCACTGTCAACAGAGCCATCACCATCAAGGGTTGGACTCGAGGGCTGTATCGGCAGTGCGCTCCTGATCGAGGATGGCGAGGGAAGCACGGACACGCTCCTGGGCATCGGCAGCGACGCGTGAGGCGATGTCAGCAGCGGCTTACAAGGCAGCCTGTGCTGCTCAGCCTCCTTTCCTGCGCTCAGCCTCCTTTCTCTGACAGCTTGCTCGCGCTCTGGGGCGGCAGCATCACCAGAGAAAGGAGGCTGAGCCATGGATGGCTGCGGGGAAGAAGCGGAAGGGAGAGGTCACGGGGTCGTGAAGCCTCTTGATAGCATGAAAACAGAGATGCATTGCATCTGTATTGATTTGAAAGGAAGATTACAGAGTTACAGATTATAGAAGAGGACTAGAACTAGGACTAGGAAGTAAAGGGGGCAGCACGCTGGGCAGGTTCCCAGGCGTCAGGCCACCTAACAGTAAAGCAGAGCATTAACCATGGCTGCTGCCCAGTAGCCAAGGCAGCACGCTGGGAAGGTTCCCAGGCGTCAGGCCAGCTAATAGTAAAGCAGGGCATTAAATATCTAACACTAAGTATGCCTGATAAGTCATATTTTCCTAGACTCTTTTTTGTCATCGAAAAAATCTACTGTAATATGCTTCTGTGTACCTCAAGGTGTGCACCTTTAGTAGTTGATGATGGAAGCACTATACCAGGCCCACCTGTAAGTTATACAACGTTTCTTCTCCCTTCCACACACACAGGGGAAAAGAATAAAAGCAGAGATAGCATTGCTGTCTGGTGGAGCTTGCCTCAGCTGAGGGGAGCAGCGCTAGCCCATGGGAAACAGCAAAATGGGTTGGACCAAGAGAGGCAGCGAGATACGGTGTCAGATCTGGTCTAGCGCCACAACACGGACAACAAGCAGAGGTTATAGGCACCACAGAGGCAACAAAACAGACACTGGCTGGCCTCAGACCCAATGGCAAAAGCAGGTAATTACTACCTCCGGTCAACAAAACATGATGTTTCAGACCAGTAAAACAGTTTTTTTTCCTATTGCTGCACCTTATCTGAACATCAAATTTTCTTGACTGGAGGCAGCAGTTGCAAAGAAAAGGGGAGGTGAGAGGGTGGAGATGATTCTCGTGCGAAACCATGTCCCACCCATTTCTCTTTCACTGTGTAGAAACAAGAAACGATTCTATTGTTTTGTTTTCAAACACCACTGCACCCAAGTGTCACAGATTCTCTCATTTCTTGCTAGAAACAGGAGCCAAATGCCACCTAAGACATTTGAGAAACAATTGATGACAAAACAATATTTCTCGGCTAGAACAAAGCTAACTGTTCTGTAAGACATGAGAGGAAACAAGATCTAGACATAAAAACAGAAAACATATAGACTGTGACACTGGTATTCGTTTTTATTATCTTTAGGATTGACAACCTCATGATAGATAAACAAAATAACATGGAAAAGAATATGTTCCTATAGTAGATGCATATTTTGTAGGTTAGGACAATGCATGTAGTTATGTTTCACCGATACAACTCACATCCTTCTGATTTTAGATCTTAGGATGGATCTACAGGTTAGTAAATTTGTACTAACTGTATAATCTTAAACATCATGCATTGTAGAAATAGAGATCTTACCATAGGTGCGATTTGCTATAACTACCCTCGCACCCTTTTCCTTTGCCCCATAAGCAATTGCCTTACCAGCACCCCCAGCACCTACAACAACAATAAGCCTACCAGCCAATGGTGAGCTGGCAGCATCCTTTGATCCTGGACCTGTGAAACATAAAGCATCTGATATCTTTTCCATGGCACACAAGTGTCGAAAGAGAATAGGTAATGTTAAACAAACCTCCAATGCCATCCTCAATAGCAGATATCGCTCCAATGTAGTCCGTATTGTACCCCACTAATTTGCCATCTGGTCTTCTAATTATCGTGTTTATCGCTCCTATTGACTGCATATTCAGTGAATAGCATTTCAATCAAATCGAGAATGATATGTAACTAATAATATAAGCATTTAAAGATTGTGTGCTGCACCCAATTACCTTAGCAACTGGATCATGTTCATCACAACACTGTACAGCATCTACTTTGAAAGGAAGTGAGCAACTGCAACATAAGATCATAAAGAGTGAACTAAGGAAAATTCTTTCAAAAAAATATCATTAAAACATGCATATGAAAATGACTTGTTAAAGATTGACACAGAAAAGTCAGTCAGTTTTGCTCATCCAGGGACAATCCATGTTAACTCAGGCCCTAAAGTAATGTCTATTTCGGCAAAATTATATTTTTGCCAAATTATACAACTGTATTATGTATGTCATGAAAGTCTGAACTTGAAATAGAAAAGGAAAAATATCAGCAAAAATTTACAGAAGAAACATAGCTTGGTGCTACCATGCAAACTGTTTTGATTGGGAAATTCTGATTCCAATCTAAGAGACATTAGGTTATGGATCCATCAAATATGCTTTCATGATCTATGAGAAGTTGCTAACAAAGTTCATCCATATGGTCCTCAACTCCACTTAAGGCCTTGTTTGGATGCATGTGTATCTAATTCAATCCACATGTATTGAAGTGGATTGGAATGGAACTTAGTTTAATTCCACTCCAATCCACTTCAACACATGTGGATTGAGATGGATACATGTGCATCCAAACAAGGCCTAAATCTAGTCCATCCAAATTACTGTTTCCACTCCCAAGTGATCTCCCAACTTGTAAACAAATGCAATATATATATCTTACAATTTTGCAGAACAAGATTTAGTACCTAAATCCTGAAAAGTCAGGAGATGAATATGTCTCAAGAAAACTAGCAAGATTGTCTCCAAGAAGTGGAAGATAAACAGCATTATATCCAATGGATTGAAGACATTTATTGTGCAAAATTGGGCTCTTGCTCTGCTTTACTGGGTTGGCTATAAGACCAAGAACCTTTGTATCAGGCCCAATACACTTTATGTTGTAAATGTCCAGTAAGTCCTCAACTGTTGGTTGTCCAGAAGCTGATGTCTTTGTAGCATTCAGTATCCCAAATGTAAGATATCCACCAAACTTGGGGACTAACACTCTTGACATTAAACCTCTTTCACTCATTACGAGTCCAATCATAGGCACCTGTCATTTTTACTGGTCAGTCAAATGGAAGTTTTAATCCAATATGGCATGAGAAAAAAATAACTCTCTAAAGCATAGAAGTACAATTAAGATGAAATGTTATATGGTAGAGATCCAATAGGATCCAGCTATTAGGGTAGGACAGGATTAGTTAGTGATAACAGGCCTAGTGCTTATATGGTTAGGATAGATAGATTGATAGATTGATTGATTGGTTGGTTGGTTGTTATCTAATAGGCAAGGATCCCCGCTGGTTCTGTTTTTATAAACCTGGGTCATCCTGGCCTACATATATGTAACCTCATATCCCTATAATCAATCAACTATCTTGTGCCTAATCACTTATGTCATTCGCCCGGATTTCTCCGAGGCCTTCTTCCGCTGCCTAGGCGTGCCTCCGAACTGCGCCGTCTCCTCCGGTCATCGCCATGCCGATCACCCCTACCCCCCACCCCCCTCCACTCCTCTCTCTGAGAGTGGACGCGCCGCCGCCACTAAACGCACAGCTGCAATCGAGCGCGAGCGCGCCTCACAGGCACGTGCCGCCGCCATTGAGCACGCTACCACCGCCGAACGAGAGGCCAAGCTCACCGCTGCGGAGTGGCCCGCGGCCAGGAACGCGAGCGTGCGGAAGCCGCGTGGCTGAGGCCACATGCGCGCCCCACCCTGCCCTAGAGCCCGCTCCGCACTCCCCCCACGACACGCTGCTTCTCCATGAAGCCGCGATCCTCGTCATACTCCACTCGCAGGCCGTCGGTGTCCAGAACATCCGCACTCTTGTGCCCATCCTCGAGCCCTCCTCCAGCCAGTACACCAGGTAGCGCGAACTGTTCCTCCTCACCTTGTGGAAGTTTGCCCTCGAGGACCATGTCCTTCAAGACGACCCCAACCTAGCCTTCCCGGACTGGGCGTGCATGGACAGCATGGTCAAGTCTTGGCTCTACGGCACCATCTCCCCCGAGTTGTCCGCCATGGTGCCATGTTCCCGCTCCACAGCCCGCTCGGTGTGGCTGGCCGTGTAGACACAGTTCCTAGGAACCTGGAGACATGCGCCCTCCACCTTGATGCTGAGTTTCGGACCTTCGTCCAGGGGGACCTCGCCGTCACCGACTACTGTCAGCGCCTCAAAGGCATGGTTGACGCCCTCGAGGACCTCGGCGAACACTTCCTGGCCGCACCCTCGTCCTCACCCTGATCCGCGGCCTCAACGAGAAGTTTGCCTCCATCGGCCTTCACCTTCAGCGCAGTTGTCCCTTCCCCAGGTTCCTGGAAGCCCGGAATGACCTACTGCTAGAGGAACTGAACCAGGCGCATCGGTCGACCACACCCTCCACTGCCCTAGTGGCTGCCGACACGCCGCATGATCCTCCGGCGCCTGCACCCCGTCAGGAGCAGCAACCTCCACCATCCTCGAGACCAGCCGATTCCGGGGGCGCTCCTCCCAATAATCGACGGAGCAAACGTGGCAGCAAACGGGGTGGGTAGCCCGCTACTGCGCCCACCAGCAGACAGGGAGGCGCCCCCAGGGCCGGCATGCCTTGGCCCTTCCTACCTCCACCCTTGGGCTGGTTCCATATATATGTATGTGTTGCAACCAAAGCACAGGTTTGGGGCAGATTTCTGATTTCATTAGCCACACAAACCATGGCAGGATTTGGGGATACATATAGAGTAGCATACTTGGTCCTTAAGAAAGGATTACAGCATATGCCAACTACTAAAATAGATACTACAGAAGATGCTGATTAGGATAAGACAGATGATAAGGGTGCTGACACATGCACCAACTATTCCTAACAGATAGGCACTAGACTTATAGCTATCAATCTCCCCCTAAGTCTTGTGTGGCATCTTCTGGGGAATTTGAGTCATCCCAATTATAGCGATCAGCTCTTGGAACTTGACTCTCCCAAGTGACTTGGTGAGGAAGTCAGCGAGCTGATCCTGGGTATTGATGTAGTTGGCCTGGACACTCCCCTCGTCCAAGCAGCTTTGAGGAAGTGGTACTTGACACGGATATGCTTGCTGCACTCATGGAAGACGGGGTTCTTTGCCAAGGCCAAGGCAGACTTGTTGTCCACCCTAAGCTCCACTGCATCTCTGCCAAGGAGATCACCCAGCAGCTGAGCCAGCCAGAGAGCTTGAGTCGATGCGTTTGTGGTAGCGATGTACTCCACCTCGCAACTGGACAAGCCACCACCTGCTGCTTGACCGACTGCCAGCTGATCAAACACTTGCCGAGGAAGAACGTCCCGCTTGTGTTCTTGATTGTGTTGATGTCGCCAGTGTGGTCGCTGTTGCTGTACCTGATGAAGTGCGCCGCGCCAGGGCACCTCAGGTAGTGCAAGCCGTATCAGAGGTGCTCGCGACGTACCGTAGGATCCTCTTGACAGCGTGCTAATGCTCCGTCATCGGTCGCTACATGAACCGACTGACGTAGCCAATAACGAACGCCACGTCCGGCCGCGTGTGGGCGAGGTAGCGAAGGTTGCCCATAACGCGCCAGTACTGCATGGTGTCAACCTCCACCATGTTGTCGCGGCTCAGCTTCAGCCGCCTCAATGGGAGTGTGGGCTGGGTTGCAGTCGGTGAGCCCGCCTAGCTCGACGATGCACTTGGCATAGGCAGTCTAGCAAAGGGAGATGCCGGAGCTATCCTGGTGGACCTCGATCCCCAAGTAGAAGGGGAGTAGCCCCAGGTCACTCGTCTGGAAGGCGGCCTTCATCTCATCCTTGAACACCTCCACCTCTTCTTCCTTGTTGCCGGTGATCACCAAGTCGTCGACGTAGACGCCCACCAGCAGGGCATTGCCTCTCCTTGCCCCGCCGGTAGACAGCAGCCTCGTGAGCGCTCTGCTGGAACCCCATTTGCTTGAGGATGGAGTCTAGCTTGGCGTTCCAAGCTCATGGCGCCTGCTGCAAGCCGTAGAGGGCCTTGCGCAGGCGGAGAACCTTGTTCTCCTTGCCGGGGATGACGAATCCCGACGACTGGCGGACGTAGACCTCCTCCTTCAGGTTGCCATTGAGGAAGGCAAACTTGACGTCCATGTGGTGGACACACCAACAATCCTAGGCTACCAGTGAGAGGACACAGATGGACTCCATCCGCACGACCGGTGCGAAGGCATCGTCGAAGTCAACTCCCTCCTGCTGGACGAACCCACGCGCCACCAGACGCGCCTTGTGCTTGATCACCGCCCCTGCCTCATGCTTCTTGACCTTGAGAAGACCCACTTAAGGGTGATGGTGTAGTGGCCGGCAGGAAGATCCGCCAGCTCCCACGTTCGATTCCACTCGACAGCATCCATCTCGTGTTGCATCACGGAATGCTAGGCCGTGTCTCCCTCCACCCCAGCGAAGGAGCAGGGCTCTCCGTCATAGTGCGCCAGGTGCAGCTCCGCCTCGAAGTCGTGCATCGCTAGTCCAAAGATGGGCTGCTCCGTGAGGATGTCCATGATGGGGTAACACAGAGGCTTGTCATCGTGGTAGGCATCGACACGGTCCTCGTCATTAGACAACAGAGTGGCGAACTCCACCATGCGCTACTCGTCACGAACCGAAGTTGCCGGTGCCAATCCTGGAGGTGTGGGCGCTGCTGGTGTAGGAGGTTGGGGCGTGGCTAGTGCTAGAGAGTGAGCAGCAGGGCGTAGCCAGTGGTGTAGGTGGTGGAGGACTCGCTGGAGCTGGTGGCGAGGTAGGCGAGCTCGGTGAAGACGAGCTGCTAGCTACCCCCGCTCCCTCAAAGTGGACGTAGTCGACGACAAAGTCACTGATCGTCGGAGTTGAGCCATCGTCCACCATCTTGCCCCAGGTCTAGCCTCGCCCTTCGTCAAACATGACATCACGTGAGATGCGGACGCGCTGTCACTGGGTCGAGGATGCAGTAGGCCTTGATGCCCTCTGCGTAGCCAATGAAGACCCCTGGCGTGCTCCAGTCATCGAGCTTGCCGACTTGGTTGAGCTCCTTGACGAACGCCAGGCAGCCAAAGACGCGGAGGTGCCTGACCGTCTGCTTGCGCCCGTGCAGGCCTCGTATGGCGTCTTGCCGTCAAGGGCCTTGGTGGGCAAGCGGTTAAGGATATGGATGGCGATCATCACTGCCTCCCCCAAGTAGATCACCGGCATCCCCCTCTGCTTGAGGAGGGCTCGCACAGTGGCCACCACCGCCTGGTTGCAGCGCTCGATGATGCCATTTTGCTCCGAGGTGTACGGCGCGAAGAAGTGGCGCTGGATCCTCTCGTCAGCACAGTACGCCATGAACTCAGTCGCCGTGAACTCGTCGTCGTTGTCCGTGTGCAACACCTGAAGCTTGCGATAGCACTCCTAAGTAACAGCTTGACAGCGCTTGATGCCGTCCGCAGCTGTAGACTTGGTGTTGAGCAGGACCGCCCAAATGTAGCGAGACACGTCGTGGACAAGGAGGAAGAAGCACCAGCCTCCAGGTGTAGCCGGTGTCATGGGGCCGCAGAGGTCGCCGTGCACAAGCTCCAGCTTCTCCTTGGCGCACAAGCTTGGTGAGGACACAGGTGTCGCAGAACTGCTCCACGTGCTCGACGCGCAGCATACCCTGCACCATCTCCTTGTTGCCGAGCTGCTTCAGAGCCTTGAAGTTGAGATGCCCAAAGCGCTCGTGCCACAGCCAAGCGTCATCGTCGCGGCGAGCTGGGTGGGCTGCAAGACAAAGGGGCTGCACCACCTGCACGTGAAGGACGTAGAGGAAGTTGCTCCCTCTGTTCACCTTGCCAAGAAGGCGGCAACGCCAATCCTAGATGTGTAGGACCCCATGCTCAATCTCCACGCGTGAGCCGTTCTCATCCAGTTGTCCCAAGCTAATGATGAGTTCCTCAACGCGGGGAGGCAGTAGACACCGGTGAGCAGCCGGTGCTCGCCAGTCTTGGCGGTGAACACGACGGAGCCACGCCCTTGATCTCCACGGCGGAGGCGTCCCCAAACTTGACGGAGTCTCGCATGCCGGAGTCCAAGTCAAAGAAGTACTCCCGCCACCCGGTCATGTGGTGGGTGGCGCCGGTGTCGAGGTACCAGCTATCAATTTTGTCGTCGCTCGTCCCATTGCCGAGGAAGACGTGGGCGCGCGGCTCGTCGAGGTGGAGAAGAGCGACGGCGGCTGGCGTGGGAGAGGAGTGCAACTCAATGCTCCTGTGTACGAGGAACAAAGCCGGCTCGTCACCCTCCTGTGCTTGCGCGACATGTGCCTAACCACTGTGCTTCGCCTGCTGGCAGCCCTTGGCCTAGTGACCGGTCTTGCCGTAGTTCTTGCAGATGTCGTCGCGGGTAGCCTTGCGCTCGCCGTCGGCACCGTCAGGAGCGCCACCACATGCTTGGGGAACCTTGTCCCGCTTGCACGGCCCACGCTTGCGGCTGCTCGATGAACCCGAAGCCAGCGCCGAAGTCCTTGAAGACGGTCTGGACGACGGGAGGGGAGTCGTGCCGACCATGCCGACCACAGCGCTGGTCCAGGGAAGGGGAGGCGCCGCCTATGAGGGCTCCGCGTGCCAGTGTCCTATCCACCCTGGTCGCATCCGTCGAGGCCACGTCTGCCGGGATTGCATGCGTCGAGGTCCCACAGGGCCTGCTCCAACGCCACACGCTCCCGCTCCAGCTACTCCTCCAGCTCCCGCTCAATCCGAGGGTCCCACAGGCCGATCGTCCTGACACACCCGCGTGCCTACATCCACCCGCACCCTCGCGCCCGCATCTACCTCCGCACGGAGGGCTGCAGCTGCCTCCGCCGCCACCTCGCTGGCCGTCGCGGTGGCCCGCTCGGCCGCGAGCCGCTCCACCTAGGCCACCGCGGCCTACAGCTGCACCGCCTCCCACTCCCTCCTCTCTACGTCCACCTGCTGAGCGTCCTGCACAGCGGCCTGCCAGCGCCGCCTAGCTGAGGTCGCCGACTCGAAGGAGTGGGAAGAGTGGGAGACGTTGGAGTGGTAGTGGCTGGCCATGTTGCCGAATTGGGATGGGGAAGAACACAAGAAAGATAACTAGGCTCTAGATACCATTTGTTGCAACCAAAGCACAGGTTTGGGGCAGATTTCTGATTTCATTAGCCACACCAACCATGGCAAGATTTGGGGATACATATAGAGTAGCATACTTGGTCCTTAAGAAAGGATTAAGGCATATTCCAACTACTAAAGTAGATCCTACAGAAGATGCTAATTAGGATAAGGTAGATGATAAGGGTGCTAACATATGCACCAACTACTCCTAATAAATAGGCACAAGACTTATAGCTGTCAGTGTGGACCCACCCGTCCTCCCCTTGCGCCCCTCCCCGCCGGTCCACATCAGTAACCCCCGACACATCTGCACACATGCTCTCACTGTTGGTACACAAAACGCGTGGGCGCCCTCTCCGCCTCTTAGTTCAACCCCTGGGTCGCCCCGGCTCGGACCAGTCGGCCCACGCCCACTCCTTCAACACCATGACCCTGCAACTGCCACCTCAGCAGGAATGGTACTTCGACTCCGGGGCTACTTCACACATGACCTCCGATGCTGGTACTCTCCCACAGCTCCCCTTCCCGGTAGCCTGTTCCCTCCTCAATTGTTGTCAGTAACGGCTCCCTTCTCCCTGTTACCTCAACTGGTGCTACCACCCTTCCTGGGTCCTTTCATCTTAATAATGTTCTTGTTTCCCCGAACCTTATTAAGAATCTTACTTCCATTCACAAGTTTATATCTGACAACAATTGCTCTGTGGAATTTGACCCATCTTGTTGCTTTGTCAAAGATCTTCAGTCTCGGAACAAGATCATCAGGTACAATATCTCTGGCCTCTCTACCTGTTGTGTCTACCTCTGGTGCCCTTCATACCACCACTTCAGCATCCATGTGGCACCGTCGTCTTGGTTTGCTTGTCAAGTTATAGGTAATAGAAGTCTAATAGAGTAATAGATTGATTGCTTGTCTTAAAAAAATCATTTTAATGTATGTTACTCATTTCACTACCATTGGTTAGCAAGACTTAGAGCAATGGTTAATCAACTGTTCAAGCTTGCTACCTCTTCCACAGGCCACCTAGCTACATTGGTTCTAGAGAAACTCAATAAAATAAGATGGGACCACAGTGATGGATGTATTTCGATCAACCTCGATGGTGGCAGCCACGTGATGATGTGAAGAAGCATAAGTAACCCTACAAATCAAGTGTGGGTGGTTGGGTGGGGAGGGGGAGGTTCAAGAATGAAATGCATTTGGCTCAGGAAAACACTTACTTGGCAGTGTACCATCACTTGGAACATCCGTGATACATCGACAATGTCCTTAGCGGTTGTTGCAACTTTCACTATGTCAGCTCCAACTGCTTGTATTCTAGCAACAAGATTTGTAATTTCCTCACAGGATGGAGTATATTCATAATTATGTGAAGAAACAATAAGTTTACATTTCTCTGGCTTATGGCCAGAAATAAAGCTCATAAATTTGTCTGCAACCTGCAAATAAATAAGTTTGTCACTACAGTAGCTATATGACTATCTACTGATACACAGTGACAAAAAAACGTCAGGCACGACATTCACAAATCAAGGCATCCAATGGGGGCTGAATGTTTTAGTGAAAATTGCTCCTATAGTCTTGAAGTTAAATGCATGTGCCATTCAATATGCTCGAGTTTTATTATATAATCCTGACCCACATAGAGCACCAGAAATAAATTGTCCACAGAACCCCAAGGTAGTGTAGAAATGAATGATCAGACAAGTGGTTAAAAAATTAACAGAACAAAATACTACTACCAATACCCTGGTATCGCCATTACAAGCATAAACAGTAGAAAACCTTTAATTTATATTTCTTAAAGTGAGAAACACATCATCACTATTTGGTACACAAGCCCATGCTCCCATCATTCTGACAAATAATAATCAGTATTGTTGCAAAACCTCAACATAATTTCTACAAATCAAGCATTTGTGCCAAAGAATTGCTAAGGATGCATTTGATTCTTTGCCTTTTCTTTTTGTCACAGATCTGCTCTTTATTCTACTTGTTTTCCTTCACTGAGACTGGCAAAACCATTGCCCCAACACCCGCCATGCTTACCACTGAATTAGCCAGCACATTACAGGCTTACAGCTGCCCATACTACTGCTTCAACTGCCACCACTTGTGGCCTGTGGCATCTTCACAACCTCATCACCTCCCCTGCCAACCCCAAACCTACCCAACTGAAATCACTAGTTATGCTCGTTTGCAGCATGCCCCACATCCATGCCCTAGTGGTTTGGAAACTTACATTCTAACCCTACGTCGCCATACCTGAGACAAAGAGCTGCTTATTGCACAGTATAGCATTTAACTTCTGGTGCTGGGTTAATATGTTAGCATGAGCATTGTTCACACCAATTTCCCTTTTTTTTCTCCAGTTTCAGTCACTAGATATATTATCTAAATTTACATTTTAATGATTGTTAATCTGACCAAGACCAAATGACTACTAGACAACTAAAGCATATCAAAATGATTGAAAATGGATTTAAAGTAAATGAAATAATTTTTCAGCTAGGGAAATGTATGCATAATGTATTGCAGGTGCATATTTGACGCTCCTATGGGGACATCCAACTTTTGATTTGTGGTAGTAGTAGTATATACTGTGCTTGTACCCAAATGCCAAGAACAGTACATGTAATTCTGTACCCCACTTGCATAGTTTCAAGTTCCAATTGTCCAGGCAGTTGAAAAAGCATAACAGATTTGATTGTTCAAACAAACGAACCTTCAATTCAATATCAACATAGTCTACACCTAATTCCATTGCTAAACGTAGTGTCTCAAATCTTGTGGTGTCATCACCTTCATATTGGCCTCCTTCCCAGACAGGTCTGCCAACAAACAAACAAACAAACAGATGCTTACATCATTTATGCAAGGTAAACTGGCATTTCTTGCTATAAAAATCATACCAAATACAACTAGCTACTACAAAGAACTGACATGTTTTGTCAGATTTCAACAAAGAGATATGTGCTTTGATAAACAGCGCAACAAATATTTTGGGAACATAAATTCAAAATATTAATATAATAAATGGAGAAACATAGAATTCAAAAATTTTCATGTTAGGACCACTTCTTTCTTTACACAAAAAAAAATGGAGAAACATAGAATTCAAAAATTTTCATGTTAGGACCACTTCTTTCTTTACACTATGATGACTGGATAATCAGATCTATTGGTCTAATTGTAGAAACATAAATGAGCTACCTCACTCTCATGGGTGTAATGTTATGGCTCATGATACTCGAACAGTGCAGTGTCAGGACAGCAATGATTAGAATATAAGAAGGCCTCACGCTGCCCCAACAAATATCTATCTCCAGAAATAAATGATTAGTTTTCAAGGACAGTTATCTTTTGTCATTATTTTTACTGATTTTAGAATAAGTATGGCCCACCTAGCAACTCAATGTAAATTGACAAGCAAGCCAGAAATGTTCTCCAAGTTAGCCTTGTTTATATTAAAGAAAAACAAGCAAACTGAATGAAATTAACTCTTGAATAATTATAGAAAACTGCTTATTCAGTGATTTCTTAATATGGAAAACAAAAGAAGAAAAATAACTTTAGAAAAAACTTGAATTGGGCACAGTGCCATAGTTAAATAAAAGGATTGAGCCAATAAGTGGGATTAGCTCTATCTGAAAGAATTTGACATTTAAAGGTTGTTATAAAATTAAGGAATGTACAGAAACTAGCAGAATAAGGCAAACTGCTGTGGACATGATGGAGAATCATGTTGCAGAAGATAATTGACAGCATGAGCATTCCTCTCCAGATGAAGCAAAGTAATTCGAGGTATGTTTTACTTTTACCCACACATGGCTGTGTTCGGTGACACGTCAGGTTATAGATTACTATTCCCTACGCTACTACGAGCAGAGTGGAGAGTGCAGACTAGTGTCTAGTGGGGTATTTCGCAGGAACATAAACCTATGGTCAGTCTGATCCTTGGTCATGACAATTTCCTTTAATATGAGGACTGAAAAGTTAGTTTTAACATGTGTGTATTAGTAGTGTGAGATCTTAAACACTATCATGTGGATGTTGCAACAATAATTAATGTGGAACACAGGGCAACTTATATTTATGGTGAGATACAGAAGCTTAGCAGGGATTTTGAAGCTTTATATTTTTATTACCAGCAGCTAATTTGTGCAGAAAACAAGATTCAACAAGCAGATAATGCATAAACTCCAGGCACAGCAGCCCTCCTTCTAAGTGATGAAATTTAAAAGCTCATGTCTAGCCAGAAAGGCAGCACAAACTGAAACAAGACCAAGTGTGCAAATCTAAACTCTACGAAGGTGAACCGCTCGCCGATCAGCCAGGCCATCCACGTTAGCAAAAAAGTTTTCCACCGTCTGATCTCCGTCTGTTGGCTCCGGTTACCCCCACCATCGATTTACTGTTTGCCAACCACGCGTCGTTGTGCCTCAGGCTCTCCAACAAAATATCTCCGCTCCCTGTCTCCACCTCCCCTGCCTCACTCCGATAAAAAAACGGCCTCTCCTCTTCCCATGCCTTCTCGTCCCCTCCGCCGCCTCTCTTCCCTCCCCGTCCGACCTCCACGCGGCGCCGCCAACAGCCGCGCCCGCCGCCGGCTCCCTGCTGTGTTGTGCTCTGCGCCGGCGGCGGCTCCGCTATATCGCGCGCCGCACGCGTCTCCCTCTCCCCCTCTCTCCCTCTCCCGATGTGCCGCAGCGTGGATGGGTCCCCACTATGGTGTGGCCGGCGCAGGGCACACGCATGGCCTCGAGGTTGGTCGTCCTCATCTCCCCCCCCCCTCTCTCCCACTGTGCCCGCGCATGGTCGCCGGACCCGGTGCGGGTGGGCCTGGACGGTGCCGGGATTCGTAAAGATCAGTCGCAGGTGCTCCCAGACCCGGTGCCCCCGTTTCCTCTTATTTTGTGATTTTGCTTTTCTCTATCTGATTTCTTCCTACGTTGACTGCCAATCATGTTCTATTGTCTGGCCTATAATGCCTGGATGCGTGGGTCTGCCATTTTTTTCCCTTCTTCAGCATTTGACGATTCCATACCCATTGCTGAAGAATATGATCTGATGTTCATTACCTTGTGAGGTACTAGGCATGACCTGCTACTTATATTATGCAATTTGTTGGAGTATGTGTTTAGGCCCATGAGGCTAAGGCCCATGTGGCCCATGTATATGACCTATATAGCTACCCTTCTAGGGTTAGCCCTAAGTGAATGAAAAATCATTCCTCTAGCATGGTAATCAGAGCATAGGGTTAGTTTTTTTTTCTCTTCCCCTGCCTCCCAGCCGCCGCCCCTCTCCTGGAGGTGCCGCCGCCGGTCCAGCCACCATGGCCGGCGGCCCTCCCCCTCCCCCTTCCCTCTATTCCTACTTCCCCTCTTCTTCCTCTCCATCCTGGGCCCAGATCTTGGCCGGCGCCCCTGCGGTCTCCTCTCCAGGCACGGCATCTCCCTCCCAGCCGCACCTTCTTCCCGCCGGCCACCTGCTTCCCGCCGGCCACCCTCTGGCCGCCGGCCACCTTCTTCCCGCCGGCCAGCCCCTGGCCGCCGGCCACCACCCACCCGCCGGCCAGCCCCTGGCCGCCGGCCACCATCCAGCCCTTCCAGGAGCCGCCCGCCCCCCTCTGCTCCCTGTTCCAGGCGCCACCCGCCCCCCTCTGGTTGCTGACCCAGCCCTCCAGCGCTGCCCCCTCCCTTCTTCACCTGAGGCTGCGGCTGCTGCTGCTAAGGGCACCGTGGCAGCCCATGCCTTGGCCACCTCCTCTGACCTGGGCACGGTGGGGGACGGCACCGAGGACGTCGCGCCTGCGGGGGTGGTCCAGCCCGAAGCTGTCCAGCCGCTCCTCCGTCCCACAGCTGACCCGGGGGACCCCGCTGGTGCCGGTGCCGGTGCCACTGCTCCTTCTGTTGATCTTCTTCTCGGTGGCCCTCATCTTCTACGCGCCCCGGGGACGGACTCCACTCTCGCTGCCGCCCTTGTGGCTGCCCGTGCTGCTGCTGCGGAAGGCCAGGCTCGTGTACGCGCGGCGGCTCTCGTGTGGGAGCGCGAGCGCAACGCGGCCGACGCTCTGGCTCGCCAGATCGCCGAGGCGGAGCAGCTTCTCGTTCCGCCCGCCTCCCGGGACATTGGTGCCACCTCCTCTGCCTCGCCCGGGCGTCCCATCTCACACACCACCGTCATCTGGCATGACCCGGCTGATCCACTCGTGGCCCAGCTCCACTACCAGGCCGGGGGGGTCCAGAACATTCGACTTCTTGTCCCGGTCGTCCTCGAGCCGGAGTCTCCTTCCTACGCCCGTTGGCGGGATCTGGTGGTTCTCACCCTTCGCCGCTACGCCCTCGACGACCACGTCCTCCTCGACGCCCCGGTCACTGCCCAGACGTCATCGTGGCTCCGACTCGACAGCATCGTCCTCTCCTGGATCCTGGGGACGATCTCCCTGGACCTCCACGACCTCGTCCGCACCTCCCCTGACGCGCGCCGGGCGTGGCTGGCCCTTGAGGGTCAGTTCCTGGGCAACGCTGAGGCCCGGGCTCTCCGCCTCGACGCGAGCTTCCGCACCTTCGTCCAGGGTGACCTCTCCGTCGGTGAGTTCTGCCGTCGGATGAAGGCCATGGCTGACTCGCTGGGGGACCTCGGGTGGCCCGTGGAGGATCGCATCTTGGTCCTCAACGTCCTCCGGGGGCTCAGCGACCGCTACGCCCACCTCCGGACGTGGATTACCCGCCAGAGGCCCTTCCCCACCTTCCTGGAGGTCCGTGACGATCTTGTCATGGAGGAGCTCACGCAGGGTCTCCAGCCGGGATCCACCACTTCCGCGGGGTCCTCGTCCTCCTCGACGGCCCTGGCTGCCTCTTCGCCGCGCCCGTCTGCTCCACCGCGGTCCACCGCTCCACCGCCACCGTCGTCTCTCCTGGGCCCTCCTCCCTCCGGGCCGAGCGGAGGTGGGGGGGGTCGTGGCTCTCGTCGTCGCCGTGGAGGGGGCCGCGGGGGTGGCCGGGGTGGTCACCCCCAGGCTCCGGCACCGGCCGGGATACACGGGGGGGCACCATGGCCTACGTTCCAGAACCCGTGGTCCGGTCGCATCTCCATGTGGCCCTACCACGCCCCCGGAGCCGACACTCGCCCACCAGTGGCCATGCTCACCGGAGCTCTTCCTGCCGGTCTTCCACCTGGCGCCTTCCCTGCTACGCCGTGGGTTCCACCCTCCGGGACTTCACCGGGGGTCACCGGCTGGGACCAGGCGGCTCTGGCTCGCTCGTTCAGCACCATGGGCCTGACACCTCCGGTCGGACCCGAGTGGATCGCTGATTCGGGGGCCACCTACCACACTACTCCGGACCCCGGTATACTTTCGTCGATTCACTCTCCCTCTTCCTCTATTCCTTCGTCCATTATGGTCGCAAATGGCTCTTGTATTCCGGTCTCGTCTGTGGGTACCGCCGGTGCTCATGGCTCCTTTCGTCTTCCTGATGTTCTTGTTGCTCCTTCTATGGTTCATAATCTTCTTTCTATTCGACGTTTTACAGCTGACAATTCGTGTTCTGTGGAATTTGACTCTTCTGGTCTTACTGTAAAGGATTTGGCTTCCCGGCGTCCTCTGCTCCGATGTGACAGCACCGGGCCCCTTTACACTCTTCGCTTCCCGGCGGCTCCTTCGTCTTCTTCGCCGCCCGTTTTGTCAGCTGCCTTCGTCGCTTCTACTTCCTCTACTACCTGGCACCGGCGCCTCGGCCATCCTGGACGTGATGCCCTGATACAGCTCAGTCGTAGCTCCGGTCTTCCATGTACTCGAGCTCATGATGAGCAACTGTGTCATGCGTGCCAATTGGGCCGACATGTTCGTCTTCCGTTTTCTAGTTCTACTTCCCATGCGGCCCGTATTTTTGATCTTGTACATTGCGACCTATGGACATCTCCTATTCTGAGTATTTCCGGTTATAAGTACTATCTTGTGGTTGTTGATGATTTTTCGCATTATTCATGGACTTTTCCTCTCCGTGCGAAGTCAGATACATTTACCACGCTCCTTCACTTCTTTTCGTGGGTGTCTACACAGTTCGGCCTCCCCATCAAGGCCGTCCAGTGTGACAATGGTCGCGAGTTTGATAACTCCACCTCCCGCGATTTCTTCCTCTCTCACGGCGTTCAACTCCGCATGTCTTGTCCATACACCTCTTCGCAAAATGGCAAGGCTGAGCGGATGATTCGCACCACCAATGACACCGTGCGTACCCTTCTGTTTCAGGCCTCTCTTCCCGCTCGCTTTTGGGCTGAGGGCCTGCACACCTCCACCTACCTTCTTAACCGTCTTCCTTCCGCGGCCTGCCCCGCTCCCACTCCTCACCACGCCCTCTTCGGTACCCCGCCTCGGTACGATCACCTCCGCGTGTTTGGGTGTGCGTGTTACCCCAACACCGCTGCCACTTCTTCTCACAAGCTGGACCCTCGCTCCACGCTCTGTGTCTTCCTCGGGTACTCTCCGGATCACAAGGGGTACCGGTGCTTTGACCTTACCTCCCGACGGGTTCTCATCTCTCGCCATGTGGTGTTCGATGAGTCCGTCTTTCCCTTTTCTAGCACCACCACCCCTCCGGTACCTGACCCACCCTCCCTGTTTCCCACTGACCCGGTGGTCCAGCCACCTTTTTCGTGGTCTCCTGCAGGTACCGCTTCGCAGCGTGCCGGGCCGGCCTCCTGTCCCGGATTCCCAGCAGGTCCGTGCCCGTCGTCCTCGGGCGCGGCCCCGTCCTCTCCGGTTGGTGCAGACCCGGGGCCTTCATCCCCCGCTGCTGCCCCGGGGGGGTCGTGTCGGTCGACGACGCCGGATCCCATCCCGGCACCTGCCCCGGCACCTCCGTCGAGATTCGCCGCGCCGGTACGAGTGTACCAGCGCAGGCCGCGGCCGCCGCCGCTCGCGCTCCCTTCTCCACCGGGGACACCGACACCACCGCCGCTGTCTCCGCCGGCTCGTGGTGCCCCGCCGGTCTACCACCCGCCGCTGCTGCACCGACACCCGCGGCATGTTCACCCGATGGTGACACGACACGCGGCTGGCACCCTGCCGCCTCGTGCCCTCGAGGCTTCGACCGGCGATGCGGTGGTCTCTCCGGTACCCTCCTCCGTCCGTGACGCCCTGTTGGACCCTCACTGGCGCCGCGCGATGGAAGAGGAGTACGCCGCGCTACTCGCCAACCAGACGTGGGAGTTGGTGCCCCGGCCGCCGGGCTCCAACGTCGTCACCGGCAAGTGGATTTGGACCCACAAGCGCCGGGCCGACGGCTCTCTCGAGCGCTACAAGGCTCGCTGGGTCCTCCGGGGTTTCACTCAGCGCCCTGGCGTCGACTACGATGAGACCTTCAGCCCGGTGGTCAAGCCGGCCACCGTCCGTACCGTGCTATCGCTGGCACTTGCCCGGTCTTGGCCCGTCCATCAGCTGGACGTCAAGAACGCCTTCCTCCACGGCCTTCTCACCGAGACGGTGTACTGCAGTCAGCCGGCGGGGTTCGTCGACAACACCCGTCCTGACATGGTCTGCCGGCTCAACAGGTCCCTCTACGGCCTCAAGCAGGCACCTCGGGCGTGGAACCACCGGTTCGCCGCTTTCTTGCTGACCCTGGGGTTCATGGAGGCCAAGTCCGATACGTCTCTGTTCGTCTACCACCATGGAGCCGACACTGCATACTTGCTGCTCTATGTTGATGACATTGTCCTCACCGCCTCCAGTGAGTCACTTCTCCGCCGGATCATCACCGCTCTCCAGCAGGAGTTCGCGATGAAGGATCTGGGTGAGCTCCACCACTTCCTCGGTGTCACTGTTGAGCACCGTCCTATCGGGCTCCTACTTCACCAGCGACAGTACACTCGAGACATCCTGGAGCGGGCTGGGATGACCGACTGCAACCCCTGCTCCACTCCGGTCGACACTCAGGGCAAGCTGTCTGAGGCTGAGGGACCACCGGTGGCCGATCCCACTGCGTACAGGAGTCTCGCCGGGGCCCTTCAGTACCTCACCTTCACCCGGCCGGACATCACCTATGCAGTTCAGCAGGTCTGCCTCCATATGCATGACCCCCGGGAGCCTCACCTCACGGCTCTCAAGCGCCTCCTCCGCTACCTCCGGGGCACGCTCGACTACGGCCTCCTCCTCCACCGAGCCTCCTCCACCGACCTCACCGTTTACACCGACGCTGACTGGGCCGGGTGCCCGGATACTCGCCGCTCCACCTCCGGCTACGCCGTCTTCCTGGGCGGCAACCTGGTGTCTTGGTCGTCCAAGCGCCAGCCGGTGGTCTCCCGGTCCAGCGCCGAGGCGGAGTACCGCGCCGTTGCTAACGGCGTGGCGGAGGCCGCCTGGCTCAGGCAGCTGCTTGCGGAGTTGCACACTCCGCCCTCCCGAAGCACACTGATCTACTGCGACAACGTCAGTGCGGTCTACCTCTCCACCAACCCCATCCAGCACCAGCGGACGAAGCATGTGGAGATCGACCTCCATTTTGTCCGTGATCGGGTGGCCATGGGCGAGGTGCGGGTTCTTCATGTTCCGACGACCTCCCAGTTCGCGGACATCTTCACCAAAGGCCTCCCGTCCTCGACCTTCGCCGAGTTTCGCTCCAGCCTCAACATCACTGGTGGCTAGTTGCGTCTGTGGGGGGGTTGTGTGTGTTCTTTCTTGTTCAGCCTCGAACTCCGCTGCGCCGGTAGTTCAGACTGCGGGGGGGTGTTGGAGTATGTGTTTAGGCCCATGAGGCTAAGGCCCATGTGGCCCATGTATATGACCTATATAGCTACCCTTCTAGGGTTAGCCCTAAGTGAATGAAAAATCATTCCTCTAGCACAATTCCTGAGGGTAACCCAACAGTCAGCATGCCTTGAGGCTCCACGTTGATGAACAAATGATGATTGGTATGTTTCTGAGGCCTTAAAAAATTCTGTCTTCATTCTACACATCTATTTGTATGTGCCCCTGCTTGAGTTGTTGCAAATGATGATATTCTCGGTGCATGTCATTGTGCCTACCTATGGTGCCATTTTTTTACATATATGAAGCTACTCTTATTTGCTATATTATTCCCCTTTTCTTATTGTGGTGGATTCTCTCCTTCAATTGAAAACTTGGGGCTGAGCAATCAGCGTAGACACGTTAGTAAATAATAAATTTACCGTCTGATTTCCATCACGTTAGCAAAAAAGTTTTCCACCGTCTGATCTCCGTCTGTTGGCTCCGGTTACCCCCACCATCGATTTACTGTTTGCCAACCACGCGTCGTTGTGCCTCAGGCTCTCCAACAAAATATCTCCGCTCCCTGTCTCCACCTCCCCTGCCTCACTCCGATAAAAAAAACGGCCTCTCCTCTTCCCATGCCTTCTCGTCCCCTCCGTCGCCTCTCTTCCCTCCCTGTCCGGCCTCCACCTCTCCTCCCCTCCCCGTCCGACCTCCACGCGGCGCCGCCAACAGCCGCGCCCGCCGCCGGCTCCCTGCTGTGTTGTGCTCTGCGCCGGCAGCGGCTCCGCTATATCGCGCGCCGCACGCGTCTCCCTCTCCCCCTCTCTCCCTCTCCCGATGTGCCGCGGCGTGGATGGGTCCCCACTATGGTGTGGCCGGCGCAGGGCACACGCATGGCCTCGAGGTTGGTCGTCCTCATCTCCCCCCCTCTCTCCCACTGTGCCCGCGCATGGTCGCCGGACCCGGTGCGGGTGGGCCTGGACGGTGCCGGGATTCGTAAAGATCAGTCGCAGGTGCTCCCAGACCCGGTGCCCCCGTTTCCTCTTATTTTGTGATTTTTCTTTTCTCTATCTGATTTCTTCCTACGTTGACTGCCAATCATGTTCTATTGTTTGGCCTATAATGCCTGGATGCGTGGGTCTGCCATTTTTTTCCCTTCTTTAGCATTTGATGATTCCATACCCATTGCTGAAGAATATGATCTGATGTTCATTACCTTGTGAGGTACTAGGCATGACCTGCTACTTATATTATGCAATTCCTGAGGGTAACCCAGCAGTCAGCATGCCTTGAGGCTCCACGTTGATGAACAAATGATGATTGGTATGTTTCTGAGGCCTTAAAAAATTCTGTCTTCATTCTACACGTCTATTTGTATGTGCCCCTGCTTGAGTTGTTGCAAATGATGATATTCTCGGTGCATGTCATTGTGCCTACCTATGGTGCCATTTTTTTACATATATGAAGCTACTCTTATTTGCTATATTATTCCCCTTTTCTTATTGTGGTGGATTCTCTCCTTCAATTGAAAACTTGGGGCTGAGCAATCAGCGTAGACACGTTAGTAAATAATAAATTTACCGTCTGATTTCCATCTATTGGCTCCGGTTTTCCCCACCATCGAATCACTGTTTACCGTCCACGCGTCATCGTGCCTCAGGCACCATTTGTTCATCTTGAGCCTGTGATGATTCCATACCCATTGTTGAAGAATATGATCTGATGTTCATTAGCTTGTGAGGTACTAGGCATGACCTGCTACTTATATTATGCAATTTCTGAAGAGTAACTCAGTTGTCACCATGCCTTGAAGCTCCATGTTGATGGACAAATGATGATTGGTATGTTTCTGAGGCCTTAAATAATTATGTCTTCATTCTACACATCCATTTGTATGTGCCCCCAACTTGAGTTGTTGCAAATGATGATATTCTCAGTGCATGTCATTTTGCCTAGCTACAGGAGATCAAATGGTGCCATTTTCCTTACATATATGATGCTACTCTTATTTGCTATATTATTCCCCTTTTCTTATTGTAGTGAATTATTATATAGCTTCGTGGTTCTTACATAGCTCAAGATAGGTTAGGCAGCATTAGCCAAGACATTCTTCTCTCGTATTTGGTTTCCTTGCCCTCTTGTGCTCCTCACAAATTAAAGTTTGTTTTATGTTCTCAACAGTTTCATTGCACCTTATCTTGTGCTAATTTCAAGGGCATCCATGTTTGTAGGTGAGTCATAATGTTTTCCTGACTTCTCTCTTTCTTTGCTTTCATGTATATTATCTGTCAGGCTGTTTTTCTGTTTCCAGATGTCATCTATTCTTAGATTCATGCAATCCAGTGTTTTTTCGATCTGGTATGTCGAGTGGGCTGCAGCCTGTAACGATTCATGATTTGGATAGTTGGTGATGCCTGGGGTCGAAAGAGGAGATGGTTGTGGTAATTTTGATTTGGACATATAGATTTGGTGTGTGGAGTAGGGCACGGTGAATTCTTTTTTTTTCATTTGGATTTGGTGATGACAGCTTTTGTATTAAAAAATATGGCGTTGATGACTGATGACGACAGTGCAGGATGTGTGCTTCTTAAGGTTTGTCAGCTGCTAGAATTTTGAAGCTCATTCCTCAACCTCAAATGCTATCCTTACATTTCTTCTACCAATACTCCAGTCATTTTTCCTTGTTTTCCATTGTATATGCATTATATAAGTTACTGAATATTTTTTTCCTTACCTGTAAATAGGTTGCACATGTGCTAAGTGATTGGAGCTTTGAAATATCAGGTTTCAGATAGGAGTTTGGGTATCCATGATTTCAGTGCTTCACTTATGCTATCTCATATCCAGATTAATGAGTACCGTGCTCAATGTGATTTTGGTGAGTTCCGACAAAATGCTTTGTGTTTAAGATACAACAACAACAACAACAAACAACAACAACAACAACATAGCCTTTTGTCCCAAGCAAGTTGGGGTAGGCTAGAGATGAAACCCAAAAGAGACGAGAAACAGGGAGACACATAAAGGGACATAAAGGGCACAAGACAAAAGATGTCACGGTTCAGGCACGTTGATTGCTAATCTCCAAGCGCTCCTGTCCATAGCTAAATCCTTGGGGATATTCCACTCCTTAAGATCTCTCTTAACGGACTCGTCCCAAGTTAGTTTAGGTCGACCTCTACCGCTCTTTACATTATCGGCCCGCTTTAGAACTCCACTACGCACCGGCGCCTCAGGAGGCCTCCGTTGGACATGTCCAAACCATCTCAACCGATGTTGAATCAATTTCTCCTCAATTGGTGCCACCCCAACCCTATCCCGAATATCGTCGTTCCGTACTCTATCCCTCCTTGTGTGCCCACAACACCAACGCAACATACGCATCTCCGCTACACTCAATTGCTGGACATGTCGCCTTTTTGTAGGCCAACACTCAGCACCATATAACATCGCCGGACGAATCGCCGTCCTATAGAACTTACCTTTCAGCTTCTGAGGCACCCTTTTGTCACAGAGAACGCCAGAAGCTTGACGCCATTTCAACCAGCCGGCTGAAATTCTATGCCTAACATCTTCATCAATGTCTCCATCCTTTTGTAGTATCGACCCTAAATACCGAAAAGTATCCTTCTTGGCCACCACTTGCCCATCGAGGCTAACTTTGTGTTTAAGATCACTTATGTAAAACATATGAATCCAGTCATAATTTATTTCTACCACATTTAGCCTAGGCTAACACAACGGCTTGCTCAGCCTGTTACAAAATGTATAAAAGTTCTGCATATGACTGCCGTAAAGCTATGGCCACTGAGCCAAATAAAGATATGTGCTATGACTTCTTATGCACCCGGGACTATATATAGACAGGCAGAATGTAATGTACAGCACAATTTCTCAGGCTTAAATCAATATTATGTCCCTATTATTGCACACTGTTAGTACGACAATAGTCTAGCCGCGCGAAATGTCTTCATAAAATGTTGGCAAAAAAATACATCTTCAGATTATGGTAGGAAACTTTGAAAACAAATTGCGTTCTTAAATACACTCTTTTTTCGAAAGATCCATTGCCGGCTTTCATTGATAAGAGAAGAGCACAATATTTACAAGATTTGGCACAAAGAACACCTATTTTGCATGGCTTTCAAATCCTACTGAGTGTCACGCCACCCCTACGTTGTGAGCTTTTATGTTACATATTATTTACAGCATGTACAAGTGGCTGCTCCAATTGGGGCAGCACTGCTTCTAATCCTCTATTTCCAGCCCGTAACCACTCAGTTCTATCTCTGATGCCTACTTTAATGATTGTTCTTTTCAGAGACTGAAATACCCATTTAACATTAACCTCATCTCAGTTCAATCTTGCTGTTCCTAACAACAGCTGATCAGTGCACTGGGTTTAAATTTGGCAGCTGAATCAATAGACTACATCTGCCAAGCTCACATCCTCTTGTTTCCTTGTGTTAAAGTACATCTTCCCATTCTAATTGTGCTAAAGATTACCAAATAAATTAATATAGTAATTTGCCTCAAGAATGTGTTCTGAATTCAGACTTACATGCTTTTTGAAATCTGGTTTCTTTATATAGAAAATAGATCTCCGCCATTGGTCTTCCTATAGCAAAGGCTCCATCACTGCACAACCTATCCACAACAGCAGCTACGTCTTTCCCTGTTCACTAACTAGCCATCTATAAATGCCGAGTTTATATAGCTTTCCCAGCAGCTAAAAAACACTTGAACATATCAGATATTACTATTATCTGCACCTCTAATACACACACCTGCTACTCCAATAGAATGCAATCTCTTCTTATTTAAAGTTAGTGGTACCATATGAACAATAGCTTTACGTGTACACTTATATTTGTCATCGCCTTTGTCCATGCCAGGTCTGTTCTGTGTTGCATACATATGTGCAGAGGCCTTCAGACAATTTATATTTGGGTTCAAGTTCATTGGATCTGCGTTGAAGTTCGACAAATACATTGATAAGGTGAGCCAACTAAATTAGGAACTGACATGAACCTATCTTTTCCCATTCAGCCCATCTCAGATTTTAGGCTCTAAGTTTACCTTATATTGTACTGAAGATGGTGTGCATTTCAAAACTTGGTTATCTGGGTTCTATCCTGCCACATGTAGGATGATTAATTCATAGAATATATTCGGTGTCAACACCTTTTTTAAAAAAAAAGAAGGCTTCTAAACTGTGTACTATGTTTTCCTTTCATTTTTTCAAGGTGACCAAGTGTCCAGTTGCAGGAATGGCCAGAGCCACAGGCCCTCAACTAGATTTCTCCTTATACGCCTTCTAATCCTAGGTGATTGATATTCCCCCTTGATCCACAGATACTTCGATTATTTCGTAACCTACCTATAATTCACCTGCCACTATGTCGCAGATGAAGATCCACACTTGGGACAGCTACATCCACAACCTGATTCAGACAGTTTCCACAACAATTTTGCTTCTTCTATTCAACGAGCCAACAGGTCAGCCAACCAAACACGCGTTCAGATTTTTTCAGGGTATGTGTTCGAAGATTTTACAAAGTTGGCAGCCCCACTGTCTAATCAAATCTGTGCAGCCTATATTTTTTTGTACCAATTAAACTATTAAGGATCAATTTGTAGCCTAAAAGCTCCCTCTTCTCACTTCGATGGTCTTGCCCCCGTACTCCCCTCTTTGTTGCAGCGGGGATAGCCCAAACCCTAAACTTCGTTTCCTCCTGCTCTTCTCTTATGTGCACAGCATATGCAAAACTGATATCCTCTATTGTGCAGTGATGATTAATTATTTGTATCTTCATTCATGTTATATACTGAGACAATGGAGGCAGTGCAATGATGCTCTTTTTTTAGACCGAGACAATGGAATCATGCAATTTCTCTCCTACAAATGTGAACCTGTCGCTGAGTAATCAGGCCATCCACGTTAGTAAAAAAAAATTTACCAGTTTGATCTCCGTCCGGTGACTCTGTTTGTCTCCACCGCTGATTTACTGTGTTTGCCTTTTTCTTAACTGAGACAATGGAATCGTGCAATGATGATTATAATTATTTCATTATTCCATCAGACTTGCTAATTGCATTGCTTCTGATTCCATTAGTTGGTATATTTTGTGCATTTCTCACTGACCATAAGCCCATTGTCAATGATGTCTTTACCTCACATAATTTATTTATTGTTCTACTGCTAAGCACACTATATTGCCGATGATGTATTTATTTCCTCCTTCCATCTGCTGATTCAGTGTTTTAAAAGTAACATGCTTCCCTGCATTGTTGTACATATATCATGAGGATGCATATAATTTGGTTCACATCACCACCAGCACCTTGTCTGCTTTGCATATGTAAAAAAAACGTGGCTGCCCAGGACCAGCCTCCACGTGACGAGTTCCTAATTTCTAACTTTCTTCAGTCAATTCAGAGTTGGAAGTACGTGCGACAATCAAGCTCTACCTTTTTTTTTGCGAAACAATCAAGCTCTACCATAATTACTACCTTTGTTATGTGTCAGGAAGGTGTACAAGGAAGGGTGTGACCACCTTAGATCTGTTATGTGCAGTAGCCTTTAATCTCCTTATTACACCTTATAATAATCAAACTTGAGTTCCTATGGTGTCCATTTCATTTTTATTAACTCTGTCTCCATCTTTTGCAGCAATGATGTGTTACAGTTGGAATCATGCTGCAGGTTGAGATGAAAATTTTCTTTTTAAGGAAGATACTATTGACTTCAGTTTTACACCAAAGAAAACTAATGTTACCTTTTTCCTTTGTTTTAATTTTGTAAGGTGGGTGCTAATAACTAGATGCATTTTCTTCCTCTATTGAACTGAAGGTATGGACCTAGGCTATAAGGTTAAATTTACACATTACTATTGACCTGGCCATAATCAGATTCCATTATCTTACTCTGCTGCCTTTTGGTTATGTAAAAAGTGGCTATACATTAGGAATTTGTGATTCAAGTGAGTCACTGGATACCTAACGCAATGATGGCTATATATGTCTATTGCGCAAAACAGATGATGTGGACTGACCATAGAGCCATCTGCTCTTGCCTCAATGTGTAGCGATTGGTTTTTCAAATCAACTTTCATCTCCTCATAATATTCACGTATGACGAACTGTTTACCTAAGCTGGTAACTTTTTACATTTCATTTACATTCGTTGGCAGGCCCTCAGGTACTTTCCGGTGTCATGTCAAATTGCTAATTACCAGCTCTAGCAACTACATCTTTCTCACTGATAGTTGGGCTGTTTTAGGTAGTGGCAACCATTTAATTGTTGTCAAACTTATGAAATAAGGATTAGTTGATGCATAATTGATGGTTCTATATCGAAATATTGTGGAGGCTCAAACAGTTTATTGAGCGCTACATACCCTGGAGGCAAATGAAAGTGAAACTTATGTGTAGGCTAAAATCCTCCTATTATATTTTCAAGGTACATAATATATATTTTGTCTTAATACAGACGTTTACTCGACTGTGCAACTTTGACTTCAATGCAAACTTTTCTGAACTTCATTCACCTCCATGGATTATCCTGGATGCTCCAAGATTCCCTATACCGATGACTCCTTATCAGTAAGTTAGTCTGAATTTTTGTCTATTTGGAGAGATAGGGCAAACCCCTTGCCAACCATAGGCAGCGGTTTAGGATTTAATCCAAATCTGGAGGTGGAACGAATTAGATATGGAGGGAAATGAATTATGGTCATGAAATTGATGGTTACAAGACAATGCTAAATTAATTATTTTCATGTAGAAACTTCATTAATTCTTAGTACTGCTCTTTCCTTTCCAGCAAAGTTCTCAAACATAATATCTTTCAATTAGTTCCGACTCAGTCATGTGATCTGTATAGTCTATCATGACACAAACCGTTCTCCATTGCCTAATGTTTGTTAAGTCAGAATAGTTTCCCCCTTCCTCAGGCCTCCTTTTCTTAAAATGGCGCACCACATTTTGGTGATCCGTTTGTATATACATGCTATATATAAGTTATCAGAGCATTCTTATTATTCCTCCTGTCGCATTTCATCTACAGATTATAAACCATGGAAAATCCTTGCTGTAAACTGATATTTCAAAATGCTTTATAAAATCCTCCACAAAGACAGGTTTCTGCATCACTAGCTATTTAGGATTGTACCTCTAAGGTATAGTGTCCCTTTGAATTATGAAGCTATTTAGGTTTCCTTTGAATTATGAAGCTTTTAGATTCTCATGTATGCTATATATTCATGTTATATTGCTATATTTGCTACCACATCATTCGATGCTCATGCTTAATGTCTCTGCCCTTAGAGGCATAGTAATTAATTTGGAATGAACTATTGCTAAAAATTATTATTATCTGCAACTCTATATTTGTATGATTTAATAGAATATGACCTATCAATGCTGCAACAACGTCCTAGTATTCTAATCATCCTTCGTTACTTTGGTCCATTTATTTATTTCCCATTACCTGTCTTCATCTCCTTTTTATTTGGTTTTGCAAGAGTGTACTGCCTCAGGTACTGTACCACACCAAATGTCTGTGATATTGCCTCGGCAAAGGTTAGACACCTCCCTGTTCACTTTAGCATCTCATCCTCTTTGTTTGGCCCCTTTGATATTTTGTTACCTTTTTTCTGATTCAGGTAGACCTACGAGACCTATGTTGTAAGGTCTATGGCCAATTCCCTGACACTTATGGGGCTTCTACTCTATACTCTTAGCCCCATTACGTGCTGCTGCTAGCATAGAATTATTACATTTATTATAATCTGACTTTCTCTCATGAAACATGTCACTTACAAGGCTACAATTTGTGTTGGATGCAACAACTTTTTTGTTATCAGATCCATGCTCTGTCTCCTTATTTTACTCTCTTTTGTGGACATGTTCACCTTACATTTGTCTTCCATTCGGTGCGATGGCTGTTAATGCTTCATTTTCGCTCGCCTTCTCTGTCTACTTGCTACCACTCCTTTGTGCCAACTGATATGGTGCTCTTTCATATTAGGATCTTCAGGCCAATGGTTGCAGATTTAGGACTAAGGAAATGGCTGCAGATCTCAAACTGACTGTCATCAGGCACCGGGAGGTAAACAAAAAATCAAACATTCTCTACATAGGAATATGTGCTCCGATCAATGTAATCTAGACTACTATATTGATGTATAGAAATCTAGATTGTTACCAAATTTTATATACCACCTTCTATTGACCGACTCACGTGATGTCGCTTGCCTTGTGCAGGGTCATCAGACTACATGAACAGGGTCATCTGACTATGAACCATTGACTCCCTAATTGCCTTCTAAAAGACAGGTACGTTCACCCTATCCCGTGAACTCAAATAATATTTGCCTACCTACACACAACTTACATCCTATACATTCCAAGACAGACCGTCACCTGACTCACCAGCCCACTGCATCACCACCTCAGCTGGTCCTCGACCACAGGCCTCCACAGACCATGTAATGAACATGTAGAATCAGACCCGGCATATGTAAATATATGGATCCTATACAAGTGTATCCACCATAATACCATACCTATGTACATCAGCGGCAGTTGTAGTGTCTAAATGCTGCTTGTGCGAACCCAGCAGCTTTTGCTTACACTCGCCATCTGTATCACAGAAGCAGCCGCCTGTAATACATGTCTTCCGTACCTGTGTCTCCATTCCTAATTATATATATCATCAGCCTATGTACCAAACGATGGTCACTGCTGCTTGCGCGTAGGGACGCGCCCAGCTGGTACGGTCTCGCGTAATATTTGTCATATTGTGCCTGTATGTTAAGTTACCTGAGATATAACTAAAACTCCCTGTGATATTATACTATGCATGCTTCTATTTGAAATACTGCCATATTTGCTTTACCATGCCTACATAGGTCCTTTCTCAAATGCCGTATTTGCTTCGGGCCACCTCAGAAGCTAAAAAAGCCTATTTTCATAAACCCGCGCGCAGAACCCAAAAACAGCATGGCTACAAAACATACGGGTGCATATCCAAAACCTAAATCATTTTCAGGTAAACTTCATCAAACCCTCAGCTATCGCGCGCAGGGGCGCGCGTTTCCACTAGTTAGATGCTAAAGGGGGCCAACTATGTTCAACATCCTCAAGGATACACATACCAGAAATTAGTACAGACTTCAGGGGCTTACATTCAAAATATCCAGACACATAGGGGCTATTCTTGCATTCATCCCACCACTCCATTTGATCCGCCAAAACAGCGTCGCAAGCCAAGTTAATACGTAGCGACAAACGAAACGCGACTAGGTAATGACTCAATACCGCGGAACGATACACACTAAAAGCGACAGAGCATGTGCCGTGCCGAGTTGAAAAGCTAAATCTCGCGAGCCCGGGCACGCCCAGATGGATCCCACACGGGAGTAGCCGCACACGCGCTCCGGATATCCTAAAGTGGCGGCGGAATCCATGAAATGAAACGAACCGAACCCGACCGCGGAAGCCGTAGCGGGATGCCCAGAGGGGGAGTGAGCGGGCGAGGGGTGGCGAACGAACCGGTAGGTGACGAGGGCCGGGAGCGGGCAGCCGCAGAGCAGGGGCGGTAGGTGCTCGCGCGGGCGGAACCCCTGGATGAAGTCAAGCCGGATCTCGACCATGTCGCCGCCGGTGGCGGCGGCCGCCGCCGCGTCGGCAATCATCTCCTCCACCGTCCGCCCCACCAGCGGCACGCACAACAGCGTCATCTCCGCCTCCGGAGTCTGCTACTCCTCCCTTTCAAATGGTTCGCCCTCGCAGTTGACCCGACTAAGGATACGGGATGCGGATGTGGGCAATCGGCAATGGCCGCGGCCGGGGACAGTCTGGAGGACGGGGGTTGTTGGCAAGGCTGTGAAGACTGGAAATGGGAGAGAGGCGGGGTAGGCTTGGGTTGGTAGCGTACTCGCTTTAGCGTGGCGGGCGCAACCAGTGGGAGGATGGGCCGAGGGGTTTGGTGGAAAGTTGAATTTTGCCACAAGGATGTACTCTCTCTCTCGTAGCTTGTCCCCAAGAGAAGACCTAGAACCCAAACCCAAAATAAATCTTTAACATAATACTATGGTCTTCAACAAAATACTATCTATGAAGACCCATTTTAGGTGTCATAAAAGATATAACTCTAACTATCCTATCTCTTAGAGACCCATTTAAAAAAAATATTTCTTTTAATCTTGTTATTAGAGAAGACCAAAAATAGTTATCGAACACTTTACCTGTAGCACTACCCAAAGGACGAATGGGTCTTGTATTTTAGGTCGTGGTTGTTAGAGACAGTCTTACAAGGACATTTACAACCTAGAAACAGCTGTTATATGTAGTTCTTGGAATTTACAATACAGACAGCTAAACAGATAGCTCGTACAACCCATAGACAGCTGTTGTCTATTTAGCTGTCTACAAATCATTTAATGCTTAGCATGTAGCTATGATCAATCATGGATATCATTTCTATGTATCATTGTGTTGCTAATTGATGCAAAACAAATCCTTGAAAGTAAATCATATATATATATATATATATATATATATATATATATATATATATATATATAATGTAATAAATATATTTCATAAATCAAACATAATATACGTTACAAGCAGAATTTTTAGTGAACTGAACAAGTGAATTCTTAGGCTGCCATCAGAACTAACAAAATTTTCTAGGATGAACCATCGGAACCATCAGAACTGAACAAGTGAATTCCTAGGCTGCCATCAGAACAAGTGGCCATCAGCTGATTATACTAACAGAACTATCAGAATTTCCTTACTGTCGAGCAAAACACAACTCACCATGGCTCCCCCATTTTCCATGCTAGTAGCGAAAGACATTCAATTAATGATCTTAGAACACATGGATCTTGCACAGTTTTTTCGCGAAGAACACATGGATCTTGCACAGTTTTTTCGCGATCGCGATCTCGCAAAGTTGCAAATGCTATCCAAAAATAGAATCACAATCAATGTTTTAAATAGCGGGCTAAGGTGTTTAGCGGTATATCTCTAAAACAGCTAATAGCGGAGTTATATCGGGCTATAGCGGGATATAGCGGTTAAATTGTACATGAACACAAATAGCGGCACCCTGCTTCAAAAGGCTATAGCGGGCTATAGCGGCAGCTATAGCGGGAGATTTAAAACTATGATCACAATGCATGCCTAATTTCAGGGTTGCCACAAACATGTGACGTTTACAGGGAGGTTACCTGGTTGCCGGATCCCAAACTTGACGATGAATCCATGCATGAGAGAACAGCCAAGTCAGTACAAAGCCACTGATGGATTTCTGGATGCAGGTCAAGTCGTGGTTCCTGTATGCTGTAGATAGAAGAAGAGATGCTAGGGAATGGCGCTGCTCGATGGATTTCTGGATTCAGTTTCCATGGATGCCTGCGTAGCTCACCTCCACCATGTTCACCCTGCTCGCCCTGCCCTGCCGCGTGGCCCAGCTCTTCCTCGCCGGCTTGGCTGCGGTCCGCCACGCCTTCGTCCTCGCTGTGCGGCTCTGCTCCGCCTCGCCCAACCCCGGTGCCGGCACCGACGCCCTGCTCGCCCCACCCTGCCCCGGTGTCGATGCCCTGCTCGCCCTGCCCTTGTCCCGCTGCGGGCGCCGCCTGCTCGCTGCTCGCCCTCCGTGCCCGCGCCGGGGAGGATGAAGGGACAGAGAAGACGCTTCGATTTTTGGCGCGATTCTTTCACCTCACGCACGCGCAGCAAGATTCGCGTGGCGTCGGCTCAAGACGACGGCTCCAAACAATGCTGTAACACCCCAGGTGTTTATCACCAATTAAGTAGTGGGTTTAAGCTCAAACATGATAGATTACTGGAGATGACGGTGTCAAAGTCAAACCTATGGAAATAAGCCCTAACCTAAACTTGGATATTGCACCCTCGCTTACATATAGGCTCAATTAAAAGATATATGCTTGGGTTTTGTTATCAAAGTATCTTCACATGTCTCACATCAATAACTATCTATATTGATCCCTGGAAAAGTTTTATAAAGTTTGGAATCAAAAAGTCACATGAAATGATAAGTTATATGCTTGTTTGGATTATAACTCAAACCTGCCTTACATTCCATGGGAACTAGTGTTTGTGCAACATACAAATGCAACATGTGCAACACATTTTGGACACATGTGGAACAACCTAGTGGAACAGGTGTAGCATGTATCTTGAAACAACTATAGCATTTCACTTGAGTTCTATGTTTCAAGGCATGTGAGGCCTACACTTTTGTGCAACCTATGCATGGTGGGTATGTTTGGCCTCTACAACACCTTAACTACACTTAGGACACTTAATGGAACAATGTTCATGTTGATCATTTTGTCTAAATGTGCTTCTAAGTGATGGTTGACCATGTATGGACCCTAGAATACATTTGTTTGACCGTTTCAAAAGTGTAACCTAGAAGCTTTGCATGACTGTACACCATTTTACAAAGTTGTAGAGAATTTTATAAGGAACAAACTTTGTTTAAGAGTCAAGTCATGAAAATATGTGGAACATGCTCAAAAAGGGCCCACAAGTCAGAATTTGGACTGTTTCCAACACTTAGCAATTTAAAAACCCCGATTTCAGTGTCTTCGACATTGGCATTCGCGTTCTCCAAAATTTGTTAAGTAACTTGAGTAGGTCCAAATGTAAAAGTTGGAGCTCACATGTTGAGGAAGATCATACAAGAAGATAACATCAATGAGACTTCATTTTTTATCATAAATTCTTGTATTGGTCAATCAACGCCATAACACTAACATTGCCAACTTTAGAGTCAATTATCTCCTAAACCAGAATACTTATGACCTAGCACGTTAAACAAAAATTGTAGGGGGTTACATGGACAACAACTTTGGTTCTTGGCCCAAGGTCTAATTCGGCGTGTAGGAGGCCCAAAAACACGCCCAACCAGAGTCACTCGGTCGCACGCCACCTGTTCGAGTAATGTCCTCACCGGGTGACGCGTGCAGGGAACATGGCCGCCATGCGCTTCTCCTCGCTGCCGCGTGCCGTGAGCCAGTGCCATTGGGGAGCCACCCGAGCCCCTGCCCTCGGTCTCGCTTCCTCTTACTCGGCCGTTCTTCCCATTCCCTTCGTCGCTCCCGAGCTCCTCGCAGGCTGGACGTGGCCGTGTCCGCCATGGGCGCCGGAGCGGGGCTCCGAGCTCGCCGCTGCCAAATCCACTACCGCGGCAGCGCCTCTATCTTCCTTCACCGTGACCATAGCTACATCATGGCCTCATCAATCTCGCTAACCTACCCGCGCCATAGTAAGCCGTCGAGGTAGGGGAAATCGTCACGGTGACCGGCCATGGCCGCCATTGCCGCTCATGCTCGAGCTCGATGTGGGTATGCCGCCTCGGTCCACCGTTGTCCGAGTTGCGCCCCTCTGCGCGTGCGCGCTCCTCCAGGCAAGCCACCACGCTCCTCCCCGGGCCAAGGCCGTCGTCGGGGCACGACCAGCCGCGGTGGCGCTGCTGCCGACCGCAGGCGCTCGTGGCCCCGCCTCCTCCGAGCCGGTCAGGCAAGGCAGTGTGTACCGGTGTACAAACGGGCCCGGCTAGACTATGGGCCCCAGATGTCGGTTTAAGTAGTGGCTAGCTTGGGTAGGTTATCGGGTACTTCTAGCAGATCCAGTTAGGGTGTGGGAGATTTAGTTTTTGAATTTCAGAAATTATGTAAATCTTCAAATATTCATATCTCATGCTAAGAGACTCCAAAATTAGTAAAAGTGGACTTTTTGGAAACCTTGAGAAGAGATCTATGCAGTAGAGTCATAAAATTCTATATGTTTATAGATGTTTTCTAATGTGTTTATTTAAGTTGAAAAAGAGCTCTATAAATGCCTTTAAACCTAACCAGAGCAAGATCTGGAGTTTTAGAACTCTAAAAATGATGATTATTATTTTGTTAATTTTGTGATGACATGTACTTGCTAGGAAAAATATTAAACACACTAATTGTTTACTGTTTTCTTAGGGTTTTGATTGGACCTTGATAAATAAGGAAATCTATATTATTTTGCTTGTCATTTTATATCTTGAGTCGTGATGCTCCAAATGATGTGAAATTTTGATGGTAGGTTTGTCATGATATGGATGTACTGTGGTATAAATTTCATGGTCATTGCTTACTGTATGCTCAAGTTATTGAGTTAACTTGTTTATGGCTTGATAAATAGCTTATAAATAAGATATCAATGATAAATTAGAAAATGTTGTTCCATTACCTTAGTATGAGGTTGTTCTATCATTTTGATCCATACTATGGCCATGTGTTCACAAAAAATATTGAGTTTTAGGTTTAACTTGCTCTCACATGATTTATTTCAATAGCCATTTGTCTTTTTCATAGAGGTTGATATACATGTCCAAATGGTTTTAAATTTGGACAGTAGACTTTTGGGAGCATTTGTAGCTTGGTAAAATTTATTGAGCATCTTTATGATGTGGTCATAATTCCACCTAATTATCTAAATAAATTAAGAAAATGTATTAAAAGAATTTATTTAGTAATTGACACTATGTTTTCTGGTGTTCATTAGTCATGTATGAAATGTCAGTAAAGTTGGTTTTGTCAAATTATATGTTTGCAACATAAGTTAATAATTATTCCTCGCAAACAAGGTTTCTGGATAGATCTGGAAACTTGGCAAAGTTCTTCATGATAATGTGCTTTGTTGTGAAACTTGTTTATACAAAAGTTGTAGATAATTTATATATCTAGCTGCTGTTAAAATTTGGTGGTATTTGGCCATGGGTTTAGGAGTTATAGCTGTTAAAAGTTGGGTTACAGAATTGCTTGCTCTCTGTCTTGTTAGACCAGTTTCTGTGTTTGTGTAAATTCGACATATTAAACTTTGGAATCATGCTGTGATGTTTATAAATGAAATGTGGAAAATTTCATAAGCTTTCTAGGATATCTTCTTGCAAGTCATTTGGATTTGTATATCTCTAGATATGATTGATTTGTGAAGCTACTGTTTGCTTGTCCAGAAATTGATAAATTCCAATTATAGTTGTTTGCTTTATATTGTTAAGTGTGACTTATGCCTTTGAGGGTAGTTAAGTTAATTAGCTCTAGCTGTTTATTAGAACTTGGGTATGCTTGCATGATTGCTATAGTTATTGCACTTATATACATTCACACATGTGCATGGTTGCATCTCATATAGGTACGCTAGCAGAAACGTGTGAAGGATGTGGCGTTGGAGCCAAACCCGAAGACAGTGTTTGGTAGATCCATCCCGAAGATAGAAGGATCGGGCAAGTGCTAGATGGGAGGATGCTCGCCAAGTGAATTCATCTGACATACTCTAACTTGAGTCGGATCCCAGGCAAGCCCCGGAGCATTATAAGCCTCCTATCTTTAAAGCAATTAATTCTATATATGTTATAAGTATTGTTGCATTAAGTGATAGGAGTTGGTTGGAAACCCTTGCTGCATTATATCATTCTTTGTCCAGATATATGAATCCTTGAATCCTACATAGATTAGGATCAAGTAGATGCTTAGCCCTGCTTTAAGCGGTAGAAGTCAGGTGATTTCCTGTCACCTGCGAGATATAGGGATATTCATATATGGCACGGTTGGCTATATTTGCTATCGTGGAAAGGAACCATGTGTTAATAAAATGAAATGATATAGGGCGGGATGATGATAGTGAAGCGACAAGGCATGGAGGTCTTGGGTGTGAATCTATCCCCGTCTGAGTCGTTTAAGGACCGATTCGCTGTACGTCCTTGAGTCATGTTGAACGCAGTCTAACACTTAGTTGGCCGGATAAGTCGTTCCGACCGCGAAGCCGAGTAATGTGATTCAGGCCGGGAATCGAATAGTAGGTTGCTTCTTGGAGGAGAGAAAGGATGTGCTTGGGGACATTGGCGTGAGACCAAGGGGGGTTAGAGTCCCTATCACCAGGCAGAGTGTCGACCTTGGGGTCGCGACATCATTCGGACCCGCGATTCCTGAATCATATGAAAAGGTGGCCTGTGTGACCCTGGCAGGGGTCTGCACGGTGAGTGTTAGAAATACCCCTCTAGCTGGATAGGAATTCGATTCGAATCGCCGTCGCTCCCGGTTAGTGAGCACTTGACTTGAGCTGCGGCAACGTAGATTCAATTAAATTGAACTGATGGTTAATTGGATCACGATGGAAAGGTTGCCTCAATTTATACCTGCTTTGGTTAATATTGTTTGCTCCTAATAAAGTGAGTGCTCTAGTACAGGTGCTAATATAGATGACAGGTTAATGATAATTAACTTGATGCTTAAGCATTAATGATTACTTATCCATAATAAGGTTTTATGCAAAATGTTGTCAAACTAGCCCACCTTATATCAGCCTTGCATGATCCTTGGTGTCACTTTATTTCTGGTTTCTGACGGGTAAGTCTAGCTGAGTACTTTGTCGTACTCAGGTTTTTTTCCCACTTGTTGCAGGTTGTGATGTATCATGACGGCTGCAAGAGTTGGTTGACTCCTGCCTTTGTGGCAGAGTGTGATCATGGGCATGATCCTTCTTATTTACCTTATCTCTAATGCTTTTGTTGGAAGTCGACCGTGGTACTGGCATGTATTTGAAATAAGATTTATGTTAGTTTTAAATTACTTTGCTTCCGCTACTTTTGAACTTAAGTTGTAATAACTATGTTAAACTCCGATGTATATTGAATTACTTGTGAAATGGTTGTAACATGTGACTTGTTATGTTGAATCACTACGATCTTGGCTTGTATGTTGGTTGGTTTGAAATCCCTCGTGATTTCATTGGACTACCGGAGTTATATGGGCTCAAGTGCGAGAATTTGATCATTTCGGTGATTGTTTTTGTACTTGTGCTCTTATAATTTGGACGGTTCTGTTACAGCTGGTATCAGAGCAAGATTCAACATTAAACTTGTCATATGTGTATTTAAAACAAAGTTTTTATTTTATAAAATCAGTTTTATCAACTTATAGCTATATATAGGTTTGTGAAAACTGAATTCTAAATCTAAGTATGCCAGTGGTCAATTTCCTTATGCCCATATAAGGATTATTAGGTGGCTTATATAAGTACTAACTTGGGGGTTTTTCATTTATGCATCTATGCCTAGGCCAAGGTATGTATGTGTGATAACTCTCTCACACTATGCTACCCAGTGTGTCAGATTAGGGGTAGCCTTCATATATGAAATAGCCATATATGTTGCTAGTTTACTTTTATGCAACGTCGTACCTACGCTCAGGTAAGTGTGAGTTGTGAGAGCATGACCGTATAACCTGCGGTCTAGGGGAGAGCTAGTTTTGGTTACTAGATTATTTACATGTTACACACATGTTTATATGAAGGTACTTAATTGTGGGTGATCGAATGATTCGGGTAGTTTTGGTGCTACATGTATATATACGGGGTATATGTACATGGGAGTACTTAGAATTTTACTTCTCTGCTTTCATTGTGTGCTATATTGGGAAATGTTGGGCTGTAATGAAACTTTTCTGCAGGTACACTAACCACGAATGCGTAAGTCGAATGTAGCTGACGACTAGCTATATATCGAGAGAGTGTGTGTTATGCCACCGACATAGAACGTGATCGCCACTTTAGGTTGGCAATCTTGTGAGGACGAATAGGACGAAACATGCATCTTCATGATTGTTGCCTTATGCATAGTTATGCTCCTCTCACCCTTGTTCTATAGTGTGTAACTTGTGATCAATGTGTTACACTATCTTTCTTAAATGAAGCTAAATAAGAATGCTTACTCCATGTTGTTTGAGAAAAGTGTGTGCTTAGCCTTGCTAGAAATAGTTGTGGTTACATGCTTGAACATATAGATGCCCTTTAGGTTAGCCAAGTGGCGGATATGTTGTCATACAAGTGTTTGCAAATGCTTTAGACCTCACCTAAGTAATTGTGATTCTTATTAATGAATTAACTTAGTTGGTCTAAGGTAACAATATTTAGAGCAAATAGAATAACATGTTGTGTGCTCTCTTGTTTAGTAGAACAAAGGCAAGCCTTGTGTTGCTTGTTGAACGTTGTCGGCTAGAACGTTTTCTGTGGTAGTGATGCTTTTGTGGTCACAATGGTATTTTCTGTAGTTATGGAGAATGCCAAAGTTGTAGCCAACTTATTTTTCTAGCTTGTACTAAAATTTCATGACCCTAGGCCTTATGGTTTGAGAGTTATAAATTTTAGAAGTTTGTTGTCAGAATCTGCTCATGTTCAGAACAGATCTGAATGTTTGGTTTGTTTGACCTATGTGCATAAGGAATCATGTCTTGGAGATAATAGAAGAAGTGTAGTACTTTTTCTAAGCTTTCCAAAATGTCCTATAGCACTAATTGTGGTGGTCTAAATCTCTACTTATGAGCTTGTAATGTGGGATGACAGAGTCTGTCCAAATCTGGGCAGAGATGTTTTCCTTGTCTTGTTTGGCCTTGTTAGATATAGAATCATCTTAATATGATAATAAGAAAGTTATAGACAACTTAATAAGCTTTATATAAAGTGAAGGCTTAGCATTGTTGTGTCCCTAGAACTCCAGTTACGCATTTTTGAAGTTCATGTTAGTTTTCTGTCCATATTAGTACAGATCTGAAACATTAGCATTTTTGGTCATGTTAAGCTATGAATTAGCTGTTGGTATGAGTAACTAAAGTGTAGTCATCTTCCTAAGCTTTCTAAAAAGTCTAGGATCACTTTTGTGGGATGTCTACAACCTCAGTTACCGTTGAAACAAGTAACTACTGTGTTGCTGTCCAGATTCTATGCACATGCTAAGTTGGCTCTCTTAGCTAGCATTTGTTTTGAGCTAAACTTGTAGTTAGTTCATGCTTGAGATAAACACTTATTTTGGGTGAGTCTTATGCTTTGTATTGGTTGCTTAAGCCCATTTGTTTGAATTTTCTCAAACGACTGCTTGATTGTGATGTGTATGTGTGCTTGTTATCTAGGTAGTGCCCTAGTTGTCACCTCGTTTGTCCTCGGTGAGCATACGAGTGTCGAATAGCTTTATCCTAGAACAAAGTTCACGTTATGTAATTGTATGGTTGTTGTCTTCAATTAGGTTTTGTCTCTTAGGAGTCTGAGCCTGTAGACTTGGTGGTTAGCCCTTGAATGTTTGTATCCATGCCTTTGCTTGACCGAAAGCCCAAAGTTTAGTTCTCCTATATATTTGCATAAGTCGTGGGTGCTTTGCAACTATTTTTGTGAAGACCCTTATCGACTGACCAACCAAGTTAACTTTTATCAACGCTAGCCTTTGACCATGGTTCGTACATTGCCAGTTGTGGAGACCGTACCCAAATCCATGTTGGACCTTCCGGTTACCTTTCCCAAAGGTTAGCTAGTGTGACGTAACGTCTCTCTGCTATGGCCTCAAAATCATTTGCTTGCAAATTCATGCATCTACCTTATCAACTCAATCTAGAACTACATATCGGTTTTCGCCTTGAAAATTTCTTAATCCGTCCCCAACCTTCTCAGTCTCGAGATGTTTATCAGTCTTGATCTCATGTTGTTGCCCAACATGAATGAATCTCCTATTAATCTTTTAACTGGAACTCATCTCGGTGGACGCGAGTCGTACATAGAAGTTAAGAAAGAGTCTCTTGCTCAGTTATCCTTAGCAAGTGTGCGATGTTCTCTTGTGCTATATTTTGATCTTCGGATCATTTTTGTGTTGATTATAAACCTTGTGACTACCTTTGCTTGCTATCCCTCCTTGTATGGCACTTGCTCTTACAGCCCTTTGGTGCCACTTAAAATTTCACTTTCGTTGTGCGTTTAGTAATGGTGTTATGAGTAGCCGCTGATGGTGCCGCGACGAAACCAAAGGCCTCCTGTGGCTGCAGACACATGGCTGGCTGCTTGGCACGCGCTGGTATCACGGTTTCTAGTCATGATCCATTATGAAACGACAGTCGATGTGTTATTTTCTCATGTCCCTTTTCTTGGTTATCTCTCTATATTGTATCATAAGATCCATATCTTAGATCGAGAGTAGTGGAGTTTGCTTCTGAAGTTGCTATGAGGATAACCTTTGAAGAACAGGTCACCGACATAAACATTAACAGACTGCAATAGGTGGTAGACAAGTGACTCACTTAGTTGTCCCCGTATTGATGAATGTTATCTAGTGAGCGAAGTATCTCATCTCTATTGGATAAAAAGGACACACAACACTTAATGTTGTACAAGTTATCGGTGGGATGAGAATCGATTGTCGCATTGTACATCTGACCGGAGCTATCCAAGTCGTAATCTTGGGGTGCATAATGACCATACAATCGAAATCAACCATCTCTAGAATAACTTCGTAATTGCTAACTTCGAGGACAACCATCTGTTCTGCATCAACCATAGTTGTTGTGGTCAAGAGTGAGATTTGGAACTTTTTAGTGTTGAGAGACAACTGATTAGTTACCAATAGGAAGGTTAAATCTCCAGCTAGGTAATGACTCTTTGGTAGCTACGAAGGCTATGTCTTACAAAGCAATAACCAACAAGAAGTTAATCAACTAGCCAACAACTTGAATGATATTCTATCTTCCACAGCCATTGTGACCAAGTCAATTCTATCTTGGACAATCACACAGATAGTGCAAAGTGTTCTATCAACTAAAGTGAAGAATTAGAGAAAATATGCCCTAGTTTCGATCAACATCCTTGTGCCCTTAGGTGCCACAAACGGTTTGTCCATAACTATTGGGCAAAGTGTTGAGGAATATTTGAAAGCAATCTGAGAAGTGTCAAACAACAGATTTCCTATCTTAGAGCTGTTGTTTGATCCCAAAGAGGAAGCCTCGGGTGAAAGTTGGCCTGACAAAGTTACTACGCTGCAAGTCAACTCAACTTACAGTGCAACTAAGTCACGAAGGAAAATTTTTACTCAATCGCTTGGTGGTAGACTACTCCCCGCGGTTAAGTGAATAATTATAACTTTTGTTGTCCTTAAGGCCTCACTACATTTTGTTTGGTAATGATTTTCCAAGTGATGACATACTTTGGTACCTTATAAATGTTTTTACCCAAGAGGTTGCATCTGATTCAACCCAGATAACTATTGGCTTTGGATAAGAGGATCTTCTTAGGTAACATTTGGTAGAAATACGGAACCAACTGAGTCAGTTATCATATTTACTAATCCCTCGATAGACTTAGATAATACAGTGTTGTCATCAGAGAAAGAGAACTGTACACATGGAACCACAAGTAGTTTTCCATTAGTTGGTGTCTAAATGAATGAACATTTACGACCAACATAGACCTTGTCTATTGGTTAGTCGGTATCCTATGGCCTCAGAGAATGTTTGTCGTCTATGATCTCACCCTTTTGGAAGGTTGTACTCAAGCTAGTTGGTAGAGAACTGCTTTTCAAAAACCGTGTGAACATAGAGCCATTTCAACGAGTATACTTCTGAATATTTTGGTCTAGTGTCAAGTTCAGATGGCCTATGTTGTGGTCATTGGAAAGTCAGATACTTGTGAGTGGTTCACTCATGGGCCAAACGATCTCCGTACATTGAGAATGCAGTACTGTGCTATCTTGGATTCCTCCCAAAGTGACAATGCTTCATGGATGTCAATGAAGGAAATTCTTCAGACAATTTTTTTTTTCATAAAGAATAAGTATCAGAAAGTGCCTTTGACCAAATTGTTCACCGATGTTGAAGCTTTGTAGCTAAATGCTATAGCAGATATTGGGAACTAGATAACGTGTCTCTCTTCCTTAAAAGATCTTCCATTTCGAATCTCGGGACGCGATTCTTTTAAGGGGGGGGCTGTAACACCCTAGGTGTTTATCACCAATTAAGTAGTGGGTTTAAGCTCAAACATGATAGATTAGTGGAGATGACGATGTCAAAGTCAAACCTATGGAAATAAGCCCTAACCTAAACTTGGATATTGCACCCTCGCTTACATATAGGCTCAATTAAAAGATATATGCTTGGGTTTTGTTATCAAAGTATCTTCACATGTCTCACATCAATAACTATCTATATTCATCCCTGGAAAAGTTTTATAAAGTTTGGAATCAAAAAGTCACATGAAATGATAAGTTATATGCTTGTTTGCATTATAACTAAAACGTGCCTTACATTCCATGGGAACTAGTGTTTGTGCATCATACAAATGCAACATGTGCAACACATTTTGGACACATGTGGAACAACCTAGTGGAACAGGTGTAGCATGTATCTTGAAACAACTATAGCATTTCACTTGAGTTCTATGTTTCAAGGCATGTGAGGCCTACACTTTTGTGCAACCTATGCATGGTGGGTATGTTTGGCCTCTACAACACCTTAACTACACTTAGGACACTTAATGGAACAATGTTCATGTTGATCATTTTGTCTAAATGTGCTTCTAAGTGATGGTTGACCATGTATGGATCCTAGAACACATTTGTTTGACCATTTCAAAAGTGTGACCTAGAAGCTTTGCATGACTGTGCACCATTTTACAAAGTTGTAGAGAATTTTATAAGGAACAAGCTTTGTTTAAGAGTCAAGTCATAAAAATATGTGGATCATGCTCAAAAAGGGCCCACAAGTCAGAATTTGGACTGTTTCCAACACTTAGCAATTTTAAAACCCCGATTTCAGTGTCTTCGACATTGGCATTCGCGTTCTCCAAAATTTGTTAAGTAACTTGAGTAGGTCCAAATGTAAAAGTTGGAGCTCACATGTTGAGGAAGATCATACAAGAAGATGACATCAATGAGACTTCATTTTTTATCATAAATTCTTGTATTGGTCAATCAACGCCATAACACTGACATTGCCAACTTTAGAGTCAATTATCTCCTAAACCAGAATACTTATGACCTAGCACGTTAAACAAAAATTGTAGGGGGTTACATGGACAACAACTTTGGTTCTTGGCCCAAGGTCTAATTCGGCGTGTAGGAGGCCCAAAAACACGCCCAAACGGAGTCACTCGGTCGCACGCCACCTGTTCGAGTAATGTCCTCACCGGGTGACGCGTGCAGGGAACGTGGCCACCATGCGATTCTCCTCGCTGCCGTGTGCCGTGAGCCAGTGCCATTGGGGAGCCACCCGAGCGCCTGCCCTCGGTCTCACTTCCTCTTACTCGGCCGTTCTTCCCAATCCCTTCGTCGCTCCCGAGCTCCTCGCAGGCTGGGCGTGGCCGTGTCCGCCATGGGCGCCGGAGCGGGGCTCCGAGCTCGCCGCTGCCAAATCCACTACCGCGGCAGCGCCTCTATCTTCCTTTGCCGTGACCATAGCTACATCATGGCCTCCTCAATCTCGCTAACCTACCCGCGCCATAGTAAGTCGTCGAGGTAGGGGAAATCGTCACGGTGACCGGCCATGGCCGCCATTGCCGCTCGTGCTCGAGCTCGATGTGGGTATGCCGCCTCGGTCCACCGTTGTCCGATCTGCGCCCCTCTGCGCGTGCGCGCTCCTCCAGGCAAGCCACCGCGCTCCTCCCCGGGCCAAGGCCGTCGCCGGGGCACGGCCTGCCGCGGTGGCGCTGCTGCCGACCGCAGGCGCTTGTGGCCCCGCCTCCTCCGAGCCGATCAGGCAAGGCAGTGTGTACCGGTGGGTGCGCATGGGCCCCCTGGTGCCGCACGAGCGCCCTCGCCACCGGCGACCGCCTCACCACCGGATGGCCGGTCGGCGCTCGTCCTCCTCTGCTCTGCCGGCGGCATGATGAAGATGAAGGTCGAATCCCCCTGGTGCCTCTCTCTTATATGACAAACGGGCCCGGCCAGACTGTGGGCCCCATATGTCGGTTTAAGTAGTGGCTAGCTTGGGTAGGTTATCCGGTACTTCTAGCAGATCCAGTTAGGGTGTGGGAGATTTAGTTTTTGAATTTCTGAAATTATGTAAATCTTCAAATATTCATATCTCATGCTAGGAGACTCCAAAATTAGTAAAAGTGGACTTTTTGGAAACCTTGAGAAGAGATCTATGCAGTAGAGTCATAAAATTCTATATGTTTATAGATGTTTTCTAATGTGTTTATTTAAGTTGGAAAAGAGCTCTAGAAATGCCTTTAAACCTAACCAGAGCAAGATCTAGAGTTTTAGAACTCCAAAAATGATGATTATTGTTTTGTTAATTTTGTGATGACATGTACCTGCTAGGAAAAATATTAAACACACTAATTGTTCACTGTTTTCTTAGGGTTTTGATTGGACCTTGATAAATAAGGAAATCTATATTATTTTGCTTGTCATTTTATATCTTGAGTCGTGATGCTCCAAATGATGTGAAATTTTGATGGTAGGTTTGTCATGATATGGATGTACTGTGGTATAAATTTCATGGTCATTGCTTACTGTATGCTCAAGTTATTGAGTTAACTTGTTTATGGCTTGATAAATAGCTTATAAATAAGATATCAATGATAAATTAGAAAATGTTGTTCCATTACCTTAGTATGAGGTTGTTCTATCATTTTGATAAATACTATGGCCATGTGTTCACAGAAAATATTGAGTTTTAGGTTTAACTTGCTCTCACATGATTTATTTCAATAACCATTTGTCTTTTTTCATAGAGGTTGATATACATGTCCAAATGGTTTCAAATTTGGACAGTAGACTTTTGGGAGCATTTGTAGCTTGGTAGAATTTATTGAGCATCTTTATGATGTGGTCATAATTCCACCTAATTATCTAAATAAATTAAGAAAATGTATTAAAAGAATTTATTTAGTAATTGACACTATGTTTTCTGGTGTTCATTAGTCATGTATGAAATGTTAGTAAAGTTGGTTTTGTCAAATTATATGTTTGCAACATAAGTTAATAATTATTCCTCGCAAACAAGGTTTCTGGATAGATCTGGAAACTTGGTAAAGTTCTTCATGATAATGTGCTTTTTTGTGAAACTTGTTTATACAAAAGTTGTAGATAATTTATATATCTAGCTGCTGTTAAAATTTGGTAGTATTTGGCCATGTGGTTTAGGAGTTATAGCTGTTGAAAGTTGGGTTACAGAATTGCTTGCTCTCTGTCTTGTTAGACCAGTTTCTGTGTTTGTGTAAATTCGACATATTAAACTTTGGAATCATGCTGTGATGTTTATAAATGAAATGTGGAAAATTTCATAAGCTTTCTAGGATATCTTCTTGCAAGTCATTTGGATTTGTATATCTCCAGATATGATTGATTTGTGAAGCTACTGTTTGCTTGTCCAGAAATTGATAAATTCCAATTATAGTTATTTGCTTGTATATTGTTAAGTGTGACTTATGCCTTTGAGGGTAGTTAAGTTAATTAGCTCTAGGTGTTTATTAGAACTTGGGTATGCTTGCATGATTGCTATAGTTATTGCACTTATATACATTCACACATGTGCATGGTTGCATCTTATATAGGTACGCTAGCAGAAACGTGTGAAGGATGTGGTGTTGGAGCCAAACCCGAAGACGGTGTTTGGTGGATCCATCCCGAAGATAGAAGGATCGGGCAAGTGCTAGATGGGAGGATGCTCGCCAAGTAAATTCATCTGACATACTCTAACTTGAGTCGGATCCTAGGCAAGCCCCGGAGCATTATAAGTCTCCTATCTTTAAAGCAATTAATTCTATATATGTTATAAGTATTGTTGCATTAAGTGATAGGAGTTGGTTGGAAACCCTTGCTGCATTATATCATTCCTTGTCCAGATATATGAATCCTTGAATCCTACATAGATTAGGATCGAGTAGATGCTTAGCCCTGCTTTAAGCGGTAGAAGTCAGGTGATTTCCTGTCACCTGCGAGATATAGGGATATTCATATACGACACGGTTGGCTATATTTGCTATCGTGGAAAGGAACCATGTGTTAATAAAATCAAATGAGACCGGGTGGGATGATGATAGTGAAGCGACAAGGCATGGAGGTCTTGGGTGTGAATCTATCCCGTCTGAGTCGTTTAAGGACCGATTCGTTGTACGTCCTTGAGTCATGTTGAATGCAGTCTAACACTTAGTTGGCCGGATAAGTCGTTCCGACCGCGAAGCCGAGTAATGTGATTCAGGCCGGGAATCGAATGGTAGGTTGCTTCTTGGAGGAGAGAAAGGATATGCTTGGGGACATTGGCGTGAGACCAAGGGGGGGTTAGAGTCCCTATCACCTGGCAGAGTGTCGCCCTTGGGGTCGCGACATCATTCGGACCCGCGATTCCTGAATCATATGAAAAGGTGGCCTGTGTGACCCTGGCAGGGGTCTGCACGGTGAGTGTTAGAAATACCCCTCCAGCTGGATAGGAATTCGATTCGAATCGCCGTCGCTCCCGGTTAGTGAGCACTTGACTTGAGCAGCGGCAACGTAGATTCAATTAAATTGAACTGATGGTTAATTGGATCACGATGGAAAGGTTGCCTCAATTTATACCTGCTTTGGTTAATATTGTTTGCTCCTAATAAAGTGGGTGCTCTAGTACAGGTGCTAATATAGATGATAGGTTAATGATAATTAACTTGATGCTTAAGTATTAATAATTACTTATCCATAATAAGCTTTTATGCAAAATATTGTCAAACTAGCCCACCTTATATCAGCCTTGCATGATCCTTGATGTCACTTTATTTCTGGTTTCTGATGGGTAAGTCTAGCTGAGTACTTTGTCGTACTCAGGTTTTTTTCCCACTTGTTGCTGGTTGTGAAGTATCATGACGGCTGCAAGAGTTGGTTGACTCCTGCCTTGTGGCAGAGTGTGATCATGGGCATGATCCTTCTTATTTACCTTATCTCTAATCCTTTTGTTGGAAGTCGACCGTGGTACTGGCATGTATTTGAAATAAGATTTATGTTAGTTTTAAATTACTTTGCTTCCGCTACTTTTGAACTTAAGTTGTAATAACTATGTTAAACTCCGATATATATTGAATTACTTGTGAAATGGTTGTAACATGTGACTTGTTATGTTGAATCACTACGATCTTGGCTTGTATGTTGGTTGGTTTGAAATCCCTCGTGATTTCATTGGACTACCGGAGTTATATGGGCTCAAGTGCGAGAATTTGATCATTTCGGTGATTGTTTTTGTACTTGTGCTCTTATAATTTGGACGGTTCTGTTACAAATGCGAAGCCAGCCGTCGAGTCCATCTAGGAGCACGAGCGCTCGCCGTCGTCTCACGATGCGATGGCTTTGCTCTCTCTCCTCCTTTACTTTAGCAAACGGAGGAGGATTTTGCAAAATTAGCACTCGAAGACGACGGCCAGTACGACCGTTGTACGTGCCCTATAAAGTCGAGGCTAGCGTCACCCGCCCGCACGACTAGGCTAGGCTTACTTCAAGTGGGAGCCTACACCGCTCCGTGTCCCGCACTCGCATCATGTCACAAGCCCGCTTCGTGTCCCGCATCATTCCGTCTCAATCTGTGTTCGCACGGTTCACGCGTCTGCCACTCACGCCCCCTTCACACCCATGCGCAATGTAGATAGGTCCAACAACTGCAGTAGGGTCTACTACAGATAGGTCTCACTGCATCTTAGGCAACATCAAATTTACTTTTGCAACATCTAGAGGAAGCATTTGCAAATTACTCCTGAAACAGTTGAAACACTTGCAACAACACATGTGTAGCCATTACAAAACATATGCAACATCTTGATGAAACACTTGCAATATATGTATAAAACATATATAACATCCAGATAAAACACTTACAACATAAGTGTGAAACATATGCAACACCTAAATAAAATACGCGCAACATACGTCTAAAGCAGCGAAAACATTTAGAATAGACGCTTATAACATACGTGTATAGCCATTGCAACATATGCAACATCCCGACCTACTTTTGCAACATCCACGTGAAACACTTGCAACATGCATATGAAACACTTGAAATATACGCTTGCAATATGCGCTTTTCAGCACAACATCTTGCTGCTTGGGTGAATCGAGGTTCGTTGACACGGTGCTCGACACCGCCACGAAACTCGATGCCACGCAGGTCGCAAGTGCGGAGCTCATCGGCGGCGCGGATCTTGGTGACAGCGCACGCAGAGCTCAGCGATGACGCGTAGATGCCAGCGACGCTGAGCTTGGCGACAGCGCATGCGGAGCTCAGCCAGGCAATTGAGGCTGGCAAAGAGGCGTGCGAGCTGCTGTTGGTATAAATTAATGCACCCAGAATAATCCGTAAGTGCATGGATATTAAACCGATGTAGCATTTTACCCGGAGTACCTAGTTTTATATCGAACTCGAGGAAACATGTGTGAGAATAACTAAATCTAACTTAGCTCAACTTCACAATCAATGCTAGATAATAGGAACTTAAGAGGAGATCGCAGAGGTCTTCTAGTTCTAACTTCGGTAAGATTTGTCTTCTATTGTTCAATTCTGGGGATATTACTAGAGAAAACACAGGCAGAGTATATTTCCTGTAGTATTAATGTTCTGCTAGGCCTACCAACAGGAAGTGGACTACAAAGAATTCAACGAGGCTATAAGAATCACCTCTTAAGCTAACACCGATCCAGAAAGTAGGGTCGGTGTAGGGCCCTAGGGGTACCTCGCAAGGAAGGGAGAAGATTTGGTCCGACTAGAAATTTCCCACATCTCTATACCTAATAATAAAGAGGCAAAATTTCACGCTCTTTTTTTTGTCCATCTTTTTTTTATCGGTCTTCCTCTAACTACCGAACAATGGAGAGTTTCTTTTGTCTAGACTTATATATATAACCCGTGCTTATACGAGTTAGAATAGCTCACGTGTAGACCAATATGGAGTAGGAATCCTGATCTGAATAAATTCCTCAGCTAAGTACTCTAAATAGAACTCTTAATAATAAATAGAAAAGGATAAGAATTATATTTTTTATTTTGCACTGCTTTCTTTATTTATGTACGAGTTAGAATAGCTCGCGTCTAGACGAATATGGAGTACGAATCTTAATCTAAATAGATTCCTTATATAATACTAAAGAGGAAAAATTTCTTGCCAACAAAATTTTTCTTCCAACGAAGACAACGACTCTGTTTCAATTTATGTTTTTCCGTTTTAATGTCTGAGTCCTAATCTCCGTTTCGAGTCGCTTGCCTGAGTCCAAATCAGATATGTCTCCTCGAGCTCCAAGGCAAAGGCAGGAGGCACATATTTATAGACAGCTCACGACAACTATGTTAGCCTACTATTTAAATAAATAATAATAATCATTTTTTAATGGTCATTCATTCTCTAAAATATCATATATAGGCTGGAGCAGCGTGTTCAGACAAGTACAAAGTTTGAATAGAATATAAAACATTTCTATGGTCCATTACTCTTTTCGGTACACATATAAATTAAAGCAGTTTGTCTACATATGTCATATGATCTATTAGGTGACTCTAAGAATCTATACATCCCATTACAACCACTATGTATTCCTATATACATTTTCTGAAATTTAAAACAAAAAACCAACCCTATACGCGTAAAACAAGTTATGAGAAAAATAAGTAGGCCTAAACTACTTGAATTCATCGCTTTACTTTAATTGAGTATTTTCTTATAGAATTAAAATCCATAACAATGCACACTTATACCATCTATTTTTTTTTCTAATATTAAAGTACGAATCATTTCCATGATCTTTTTTACCAATCCTGTATGAGTTCAAACAGTGTGACTTTTTCTTATAGAATTAAAATCTATAACAACGCGTACTTATGCCATTTATTTTTTTTATAATGTTAAAGTATGAATCATTTCCATGATCTTTTTTCCTAATCCTGTACGAGTCTAAGTAGTGTAACTGAAATAAAATCTTAAGATCAATTGAGAAACATAACATAATAATTAATCTCAAATCCTCTCGTGTCTAATGTATCGATAGATTTTTGAGCCACAAGCAATCTAGTTATAGATTCTAAATCCCGTTGCAACGCACGGACATTTTTGCTAGTGTAATTCTAATAACATTGCTATCATGTAATCCTATTAGGATCCTTACACTGTAACCGACTAGGAGACTTGTCTCCTGGGATATATAAAGGAGGGTAGGGCTCCCTAGATTGTAGGCCATGACACACAATCATACCAATCAACTCAACGCAAAAGGCTACACACCGACTGGACGTAAAGGCTATTACTCGATCATAAGGGCACGAACCAGTATAAATCGTTCGTTTCTCTGCATTTACCGTCGAGTTCTACGTACACCGAAGCCCTTCGAACATCGTCCCGGATAACTCTGTGACGAGTTACCAATCATCAAACACCGATAGCTGGTGCGTCAGGTAGAGGCTTTTGGCGATCGCGCTCGAGAGCTCGACGGACCTCAATTCCACCATGACTTTTGTGGACGATGTAATCAATCTGCTACGGCGGCAACTCGCCGACCTGCCTTGCAGTCGCAGATCGACGTGTACATCCTACCGTCATCTCGAGAAAGTCTCTGACGGTGGAATCCATCTACTACGGCGGAAAAAAGAAAACTCTGGAGGATCGACGTTCCTAGCAGGATCGAGTACACGGCAGGCTACGACTTACACACGGCATCGCTGTTCAGCCGTAAGGCTATCCGCATTCATGGACCTCTATTTTCATCCTCTATACGTCCTATTCAGCAAGATTCTCTCCTCTATATTTTATTCTTCCGCATCCATCCATCCTCTATATCATCCTCTATCCACTATATCTACTGTGGGACCCACTTGTCACTTTATCTAAATATATCCATGTGTGATCTAGTTTTGAAGGATTTATTGAGACGAATTTAATGGTGCAATCGAAATTTAATTTGTATTTTTGGTTTGTGAGTTATAACATTTTTTTCTTTGTTTAGCTAGTGGGGCCCGCCACTGCACATTATAGAGTAAGCACTGTACTACTCTAAATTTAGAGTGAGAGAAAGGATAGAGTATCGTTTTAGAGTACCCAGTGCAGCAGTTTTACTCTATATTTATACTCTAAAGCTTTATAGTATCCTTTAGAGTATCCCACTGCGGATAGTCTAATGCGTCCAAATAGTCCCGACACAACTCGACGCAAAAGTAGTTAAAAAAAAACTCGACGCAAAAGTCGGCATCTTTCGGGCGTGGAGTCAAAGCCTGACGCAGCACCCAGCACGGCGCCCGCACGGGACTCTACTCCGATCGGCAAGCTTGTCGTACGAAGTCAAGCAGCTCCAACGTTTCCAGTACAACTCCGCACCTCGCAATGAGCTCCGGCTCGCTCGATCTTTCATCAAGATCTATAGCTGCATGCAAATCCGGCACGGAGCGGCGGCAGATATCATCTGGTGACTTGCCACAACCAACGATCGCGAGGACAACCAGTCAATAAACAAAGAGATACTCAGATGCATAATTCTCAACACCATCTATGATGATGCAAGGAAGCAAGCTATTGGCGACGTACACACATACACATTGTCAAGACAAGCATACACGTGCATGCTTATGCGAAGACATCATGAGCAAGCAAACAAGAGACCCGACATCATCTACAGGACCATAATCATCGACGAGTTCTGTGATCGAGTTTGACTCCGCCTTCACGCCGAGTTCGACTACATCAGAGCCAACTCCGACTGCAATGCCCATGCATGTTGTGGGTCTCGAACGGCACTCGTCTCCCGTCGTCAGCCCATGATGGCACTCGGACAGTACCCGCCATGGCACTCGTCGTCCGTCGTCATCCCACGGTGGCACCTGGACAGCACGCCGCATTCGCGTCATCGACACGGCGATTCCTCTACTCGGGCATGAATCAAGCTTAGTCAAGCTTTAATATTTTTCTAAATATTCTTTGATCTTTATATATCTCTGGATATTATACATGCACCTTTGTGACCATACAATCATTGCATATCCGACTACTCAAATAGCTCCACGCTTGTAGTCGGGACCATACCCAACAGGTGTGTAACATGTGCTCTATGTGTATTCTCATTTTTTCGTGCAACGACGACTGCTCTAGTCTTCTCTTAACGGTTGTAAAAATATTCGAGTAGTACGAACTCACATTTGTGACACATTGTTACTCGCACAGCTCACATGGTCCTCACAACCATACACTGGAGATAGAAGTGCTTACAAATACGGGGTCAACTACTCGGGGAATTTACATTGCCTAGCAAGAGCAAGACGCGAAAAACTTTTACATGCATTTCATAATAATGGGATCCGCTCCCGACTTATTATCTTACGAGCATCTTGTATTATTACTGGGACCCACTTCAAATTTGATATCCTGAATATCAATAACTATAAATGTTTGTGTATTTATCTTGGGTGAGGCACGCGCACCTCCGCACTCGGACCAGGATCATGCAAGCCAAATCAAGGAGCAAGCACGTATATGCAAAGAAGCCATGCAAGCTAGCAATTTGCTTTCACTCATGCACGTACAAGGCACGCACAGATTTGCTACACGATCTTCATTTTCAAGGACGACAAGCAAACAAAGGCCATGTATACGTACGACCGCTCCTACAAGCAAACCGATACCACTCTGCGTCGGCAACAACGGGCACCAGCAGTCAGCCAGCCAAGATCAATTTGAACGAGCGCTTCAAAGAGCAGCCGATGATGCACAGGAACTAGCACGGCTGTGTTCACCCGGTGTACGTTTTCCAGCTTGGGTTTCTCCGGCAGGATGAACCAGTCCGTATTCCATACGCGTCGTCTCCAAAACGATCTTGGCCCCGGCACCCTGGACTCACCTCAGACTACTGATCGGACTCCGCTTTAGCAATGGAGCACGGATTGGACTCAAAGTCTGTGCCGGGTACTGTGCACAACCGACAAAGTGATCAATTCGAGCATCATAATGCAGTCTTGTTAATGGCTCCAGCCCTGGTCGACAATGGCTCTAACCATTCCTTCCTACTACAAGGTACACAACTGAGTGTTGTTTATTACGCCTTGGACGGGTAGACATGATGTTACCCTACATCCGCTACAGAGATAGGCCGCCTACCACGCTAACACACATCTCTATGACTAATAATCGGGCACACGACCAAGAGTTGTTCCCGCCTTCAACAAGAAGCCATGCTGCTACTTTCTAAATACGAGATACGCCGACCAGTGGCAAAGTGTGGGAAGTAATTAGGGGGGGGGGGGGGGGGGGGGGGGCTAATTCCAGTATGCATTTGTATACTTGTGATTTATGAGCTTGTAAACAGTTGAGTGAGTGCACATGTCAGTTGCTGCAATTAAGAGAGCGAGGAGGCTTCGAGCAGCCTGCAGCACATGAAAGAAAGTTCCATGTCTGCATGACAATATAAGCTCCAACTAGCTACGTACATCATGTGCACGCAGGGCAGCAGCTGCTTACATGCATCCATGCAGAATTATTAGTCCAAGGCAAGGGGGGGGGGGGGGGGGGGGGGCAACAACCCTGTTTTGCCTTAACTAGCTCCGCCAGTGACGCCGCTGACATCTTTGCGACTAATGTCACATCTATTTTATAAGATACACAGCCTAAAGGTTGTTCACACCTTACCCGGGTAGTCATGCTACCCTTCCACGAGATACGCCGGCTACCTGCGTTGGTATACATCTCCGACTTAAATGTCACCCCTTCCACAAGATACGCCAGCTACCCATATACATTTCTGACTTATAAAGTCACCTAACAGGGATACGCCAACTATTTAGTTGGCTCACATCTACGACTAAGTATTCTATCGCACCCACAACATGTAGCCCTGGGCTAACACATGTCATCCCAGAATGGATTCCTCCGGAAGCGAGGCGACTGACTTGTTCTTCTGGCGCGTGAGCCACAAAGAAGACAGTCATCAAGGTCCCTTGAACACAAGTGTCTGAGCACTTTACGCTGACTAAAAGTCACACACGATTTTTTACAATTGTCCCAACTACGTTGACTAAACCTACTCGGATAAAATCGTCTTACGTCCCTATGTGGACTATCAAGATGACACAGTGTTGACGCTGAAGTTTGCTCCAAGCCAACACACCAGCGAGGCCTTGGACGCCCAAAGATAATCGGCCAAACCGATCTAGAGACCAATAGAGCCGATGTGGGGCTCGATCTCGACTGAAAGACTCCCGAACCACTCCCGGAAGGATCCGTCAGGTAGAAGCACGTAGAGGATCTCTTAGGACCAGCATGGCCACCTAGGATACCGATGAATCTCATGGAGAGACGTCGCCGAACAGCAGGAGGGGTTGAGAGAGGAGAATTAAGGCAAAGGGTAGTTGATATGTTGTGTTTTTGACGATTGGATAGATGGAAACTTAATTGACCGTGATCCTCTCATATATATATAGAGGGGGTGGTCTTATCCCAGAAGAAAACATCTCCAAAATGTGTTCTCCAAGTTTTCCACGTCGAAGATATACCAAAAACTGATCTGAAAACCAAATTGACTCGGAATCTAGGATGAGTCAACTTAGCCGACAGGGGTAGTCAGCTAAGCCGACTTTCGCGGCCTCAGGCACCCTAGCTAGGCAGCTGGAATAGGGAGTCGGCTTAGCCGACTCTGAGTGTCGGCTAAGCCGACTAGGGGGCAAACCGGCCAAGCCGACTAGCTTGGCTCACCGATGGCTCGCCGTCTTTCTCCGTGCGTCTCACTCGCTGTTTAGTCGCACCATTTGACCTCCACCATACCCAAGATGCTTATAACTTGTTCATGATACTTGAAACCTCCTTGGGACATTTTTGAGTGTCAACATATGCCCCCTATTTTCATGTGAATGATGCATGAACTTGAAAACACTTAATTGAGCCAAACACAATAAAGCTGAACAACGACGATACCCATCTCATTGGCTGCTCAGCGACTAAGGGCGATGTATACATCGGTTATTTTTGTTCTAAGGGCGATACATGTATCGGTCATTGCTTGGAGAACACTTAGGCTTCTTGCCAAACACTTGGAAAATACCTTTTCAAGTATCTCTCATTGAATGCTCTGTTGAGACGTTCACCTTGCAATGTCTCTAGCAGATAGGAATTACCGTATATGACTTTGATCACTTTATAAGGACCCTCCCAGTTAGGTGACCATTTGCCAAATTGATTGCTCTTTGATCCAATAGGTAGTATGGTTTTCCACACCAATTCTCCTACTTGGAAGGATTTGCTCTTGACCTTCTTGTTATATGCCCTGGCAACTCGAACTTTATCTTTCTCTATCTCCTTGAGAGCTTGTAATCTTACATCAGTTACCTCATCGATGTTATCCATCATCAAATCATAATATACAACGGCTGATAGATCATTTTGTTTAGCAAGCCTATATGCATCCAAATTCACCTCGATAAGCAACACGGCCTCTTGACCATATACCAACTCAAAAGGAGTAACTTTTGTGGCACCATGCCTTGAAATGCGATGTGCCCATAGAGCTTTAGACAAAACTTCATGCCACCTCCTTAGATTCTGCTCAATCTTTTTCTTGATGAGCTTGATCAAAGTCTTATTGCTAGACTCAACTTGGCCATTAGATTGGGCATAGTATGGAGATAAATTTGAGCAACTTGATCTTATATAATTAAAATAATTCCCTCACCTCTTTAGACCTAAATGATGTCTCTTGATCTGTAGTTAATGTCTGAGGGATGCCAAATCTATGTATGATATGCTCAGTAATGAACTCAATAACCTCCTTATGTGTCATATTCTTCAAAGGAACTGCCTCGGTCCACTTAGTGAAGTAATCTGTAGCAACCAACACAAAGCGGTGTCCCTTGGAAGATGGGGATGAATTTGGCCAAATATTCATGCATCGGCTTTTCTTAAATACGAAAATTACGCCCACCGACGTCATAGCCAGATGCTTATTGAGCTAACATGTTGGCCTTTTGATTTTCATGCCTCAGAACATGCCGAATTTGAAATTCGGCAAAAGAACCGATGATGTCAAGACAAGCATCTAGACAAGCTCTTAGTGATCCTTCTAAACATTAAAATTCACCAGCAACTTGTTGTACCATCAGCAAGGAATCACCATAGGTCTCAACATGTTTTACTCCCATGGAATGCAACATAATCAATCTGAATATCAAAGCTTCATATTCGGTCTGATTATTAGTGCAATGAAAACTCAATCAGCTTGACATTTCAAATTCAGCTCCACGAGAGAAAATAAGCACAATACCAACACCTTGGCCATCTTTGCAAATCGATCCATCAAAGTATAATTTCCAGGAAGTAAAAGTAAGATAATTGATCTCATCATCTAAATCAATACCATGCTCAACGATAAAATCAGCAAGAACTTGACCTTTCAAAGTTTTTAATGATTCATAAGTCAAGTCATATTCAATTAATGTGTATGCCCATTTGCCTATCCTTCCACGAAGAATTGGCCGATATAACATGTATTTTATTACATCGGCCTAGCAAGCAACAACACATGTACTAGACAAAAGATAATGTCTCATCTTGGAACAAGCACAATATAGTGATAAGCATAATTTTTCTATATGGACATACCTTGTCCTGGGATCAAGAAGACGACGACCAAGATAAGCAATTAAATATTCTTTACCTTTGTCTTCTTGATTCAAAACAGCCCTGATTATCTTCTCTTCGGCAGTAATATATAATTTAAAAGAAACTCCTCTCCTTGGTGCACGAAGAACCAGTGGTGTTGACAGATATTCCTTTATCTTCTCAAATGCTTCTTGTTGCTCTATCCCCTAAGTGAATTTAGATTCATCCTTCAGTTTCAATATGGGGGTAAAAGAAATAATCTTCCCAGATAAGTTGGCAATGAATCTTCTCAAATAGTTCACTTTTCCTAAGAACTTTTGCAAGTCTGTTGGTATAAATTAAGTACAACTAAAATATGAAGGATTCCACAAGCGCACAGAACATACCATTGTAGCATTTTACCGGGAGTAAACTAGGTAACGTTATTTATATTTTACCATAGGGAAGCAAGGGTTAAAGAATCTGATAATTCACCATCATGTATCTACTAACCTAGGAAACCAACTAGACTATAGCAGGGGTAAATGATATATGAAATGATAGGATTTATATAATATGACACACATGGGATAAGTCCCTAAAGATATGCAACTAGTTAACTTGGGAGGTCAACGGGTGAGGTAGATTCCTATGATATTCTTATCACATGGTAAAGGTATACCCAACTATGCTAAGACTTACCACACTCTTTTGCACTTTGGGACGCCACTAGACAGGAGAGAGCACCACAAAGGATACCTCTACTGACGTGACTATGGTCCTATAATTTAAGAACCTTCTCGATAGATATGGATGGGGTTGTCACCTCCCGTAACTACCATACAACTAGGGAGCAGGGTGTACTCATAGGCAGAACATTGTGTAAGCAAAAATGTTTGTTGGTATAAATTAAGTACGACTAAAATATGAAGGATTCCGTAAGCGCACAGAACATACTATTGTAGCATTTTACCGGGAGTAAACCTGGTATCGTTATTTATATTTTACCACAGGAAAGCAAGGGTTAAAGAATCTGATAATTCACCATCATGTATCTACTAACCTAGTAAACCAACTAGACTATAGCAGGGGTAAATGATATATGAAATGATAGGATTTATGTAATATGACACACATGGGATAGGTCACTAAAGATATGCAACTAGTTAACTTGGGAGGTCAACGGGTGAGGTAGATTCCTATGATATTCTTATCACATGGTAAAGGTGTACCCAACTATGCTAAAGACTTACCACACTCTTGTGCACTTTGGGATGCCACTAGACAGGAGAGAGCACCACAAAGGATACCTCTACTGATGTGACTACGGTCCTACAATTTAAGAACCTGCTCAATAGATATGGAAGAGGCTGTCACCTCCCGTAACTACCATACAACTAGGGAGCAGGGTGTACTCATAGGCAGAGCATCGTGTAAGCACCACTCTTACACGAGGCTCGGCTACCTAGCCTAGTCGACAAACTAGAAGGCTAAGCGCTCTATGAACTAGCACACAAAAAGAATGATAAACTCAACTAGCAAGATATATTCAAAGTAAGCATAGCCATGTAAATAAGAGAATAAGTATAAGTCTTACAGAATGTTGAAGTGAAGATACAAGGCTTTACCAGGCCTCTATGACTAGATCCGAAACCTTGAGCAAGATCCCAACTCAACCCTCTCTCCCAAGATACTAATCTACTATATTGAAGAAGCTAGACCTAATCCCCTAGAGAGGTCATCCTTTCATGGGACACCTCTGACCTGATCCCAGCTGGGAGATAATGAATTAGGGTTTAGGGGGATGCCTCCTCCAGGGGACAGGGCCTTGCTTATATAGCCCTCTAGGAAGCACCACAACCATCGGATTAAACCGACCTCAATCAATGACTTTTTATTAATCCTCAAAGGCGGTAGAGGTAGGATCCACAAGATCGCTCCTGATTGGCTCTGTAGCCCGGGCGCCTGCCCCTACCCCTTGGGCGGCCACTCAGCTTCTAGGCCTATTTCGCCTCCGATTTGTTTCTAGAGTCTTCTCTTACCTTTCAGATTCCAAAAAAGTTGTTCGTACCCCTTTTGTCTCTATATAAACCTGACATGTGGGCCTTCCTTGGTTCTTTTTAGCTGACACCCTGCAGAAATAGACATTCACCAAAACTCATGGAATTCTGTTAGTAAACCCCCTATATCTAAGTGGTAATTATGTTTAGGCCCTTTTTCATGTTTTGTTAACGGTTAAAAATAAGAGTTATCTACCGTCAACAAACTCCCCAAGCTTATCCTTTGCTCGTCCCTGAGTAAAGATAAACTCAGTGATGGATCAGGAGTTGCTACAATGCTTTCATGCCTCAAAAGTACATATGCATTCAAACAAGAACTCTCCTCCGGATTGGAACGAACTATCCTGATTTCAAATCCACTCATATTACCTTTTACCATGGGGCTTGTAGCTGTCACTTGGGTCTTGAGTAGTTGAAAGACAGAACGGTCGAGTCAAGCACCATGTCTCAAGCTCTTTGATCAACTGTTATTCTGAAGTTTTTGCAAGATTTTCAAATAAAACTCAGAGATTCCTATGTATGACCCTCTCATGTCTCTCCTCTATGGTATTTTTGGATCCTTACCAAGGCATTTATGGTGTGTGCCTTCCCTCTTCTCTCAAGATATGTTGTATTTTTGGCATTAGGCATAGTAACATTATGCCTTCTCTCTCTCACCCTACTTCTAATAGGCATATATGGAGCTCATAGGTGGGGAGACAAGGAATTCATACTTGCGAACATTTATTGCATATTCAGACCATGGATCTAGAGGGACAAGTCCAGCCATACAGTCAAATCAAGATGTGCATGTGTGTGGTCCTACGTATATGGTTTGAGTGGATATATGGTGATAGTGGCAAATGGTGATGATGATAGATGTATGTAGAAATGAAGGGGTAAAGGGATGATAATGGTGAATACCTAATTTTACTTTTGCTCCTTTGAAGAAATACACACCTCTCTTTATCTTTGAAGAATTTTGGAAAGAACTTGGGCTGCTCAAAATCTCTCTATGTTGGGAAATTTGTCCTCTTTCTTTTATTTTTCTTTCTCTTTTTTTTTCAGAGAACCCAAGCCTCTTTTTGGATATATGGATAGAGGTAGTAGTAAAATGGATACTTGGAACTTTATTGCGTAACAAAAGAGGCTAGCAATGGATGAAAGGTTTTGTTCACTCCCAGTGTAGGAGCAGAACAACTTGTTAGGTTGTGTCTAATAAAATATATTTAGATGCGTACTTCTAGGGTAGAAACAGCATAAGTAGGTGGAGTGCACGTGAATCTTGATTTTAACCGCATGACTAATCCCCTAGGGTCAACACAGACTGACCAAACTCAACACTTACAAGCAGCTAAGCTAACAAGTGAAAGTCTTTCCTAATCTAGTAAGCATGTATATATGGTCGTGGTAGGAATTAAACTCTCATCATACAAGAACTCATCATGTAGATATTTTAGTTTTCAAAAGATAAATTCTCTAGAACTCTAGTATCTCTAGGAATAAGATAAACAATAGCTCAAACCTTCCCATATCATATCCGCCAACTACCTAGACTTAGATCAAGCATTCGCTACCCACAAGTTTTAGGTTCAGAGCAAATCTTAGATCAAAACAATTGTGTCCCAAAACTTGGGAGAGTTCAGGATTGAAAACTAGGTACTTGAAAGGAATAACGACAGAGCAACTATTCATCATTTCCATGTAAGAGATCATTCTAGGTGTTCACTTTAGCAAGGTAAAACTTTGCGCACTCTCCTATATTTATTTAGCAAACTTAAAGATCATACATAAATATATAGAAAGGGAAACATTTATTTGGCTTTCTAAAGGTTATGCATCTTTTTATTTGTTTTATATATCAAAGAAGAAATATATAAGTAAATAGATAGGTAAGAAAATACTTAGCTGGATACATGGGGGATGCTCTCCCCCAAGCTGGATGTTGACGTAGTCTTGCTTGATGTGGCTAATAGGCAGTGAAGGTGTACTCCCCTTATCGGAGTGCTTATGATGATGACTGCTGAGACAGTACTCCGACAGGGGACAAATCTTCTTTCTATCTATTAGCTTTCTTCGATCTTTCAAATTATGTGAAGCTCAAATAGACAACAAAGCTGGTGGAACTTGATTAAGTGTTATTGATAAACCTCTAAGCCTTGGGCATCTAGAACCTCTTAAAAAATGTATCTTTCTAGCAAAATCTCTTTGGCAATATTTTTGTACTTTTACACTATACAAGAAATTATAAAGAATGATGAATGCATATTTATTTTATTTTTATGCCACCATAGCAAATGGACTTATGGGTTTTATGCCACAAATTTATTCACATGGGGCGTAGCAATTTTGAGATGCAATGCAAGACATATTTATTTTCTTTTCTAATGCAGATGTAACAAAGTAAAATAGTAACAAGAATTGATTATGCTAATGTGGATAAGTAAATATGCTAAAGAAAATACTTATGCAATGCTTAAAAAGAAATATGGATAACTACCAAGTTTACCTCCATGGTGAGGGTTTGGTGATTCAAATCCTCCAAACAGGACTTCTTGTCATGTTCACTCCTTAGGTGCATCATCTTATCCTGAAGGTACAAACCTTGCACCTCTTGAGATGGTAACTCTGAGGAAGGTGTCACCCATGTTCTTTGCTTGTCCAGCAATTTGATGTGAAACTTTAATTGTGGAAGCTTTATTACTGGAGGACCCTGTGATGAAGAGTAGATGCTTCTAGTGGTCCTTTTCTTCTTCTAGGAGTTTGTCTTGCTCGATTCACCTCTCTCCTTGACTTGTTCATGAGCATCTTGTCTTCTAGAATTGCACTCCTTTCTCAACACATACCCGAAGGAATATACAAACAATGAAAAGGGTAACGTTGTTCATAGAGCTAAAAGGTCATTTTCTATGCTATAGAAAAGTTGGCTTGAATATTTTAATTAGCATAGAATATTTACTCACCATTACTTCTTCTCTTAAGGATTGATTTTACTCTGTCTTAAGTTTAATTTGTGTATATGATATTTATAGAAACATTCAAACTTGTAGAGAGAAAGTAATTATGAGTGGAGGGATTGCAAACCAGCGTGCCAGAGCGATAGGGACTTGAGAAGAGGAAGAGCATTGTTGTCACTCGTCACTTGAAGCCAAGTGTGAGTGTTGAATCATCCCTCAAAGTGTGTTGTAACTCCATGTCCTTAGACACTATTCGTCATCTATTCTTAAATCTGTCGAAGAGGGCTCTTGATTTTAAGTCCGATGAGCAAAGACCTCTCCCTAACTGTCTGTTCTTCTGTCCAATCCAGAGGATGAGGTTGCAGGTGGCTGCATGATCTTCTCTCATCAATCATTCTTGATTTTTGTTGGGTCTTGGTTGACGAATTGATGTTCATTGGAGATGTAGACTCGAGTTCTTCCTTGATGGTCTTTGTCTTCTAGAGGCGCGGTGAAGAGTTGCTCAGTTAATGATACACCATCTGTCTTTATGATAAAGGAAGGAGCTTCATCAATATTTGCATGCAGGCTTCCTCTCTAATGGCTTAGGAACATCATCTTGCAACCATAGTCATGGTCTTTCAAGGCTTGGTCTATAGTCAACCCTTGATTGGTGATTGGTTGACACAGGGGTGTATGCTATCATGTCATCCTTGTCCTTGCTGCCGACGTGCAAGCTGGTGTCTTCAAGGATAATGAGAGCATATCTCTGATTGGCTAATATAAGGTGAGTTGCACCTTGCTTCTCATTGGCATCCTGGCTTGAGTTTTAGGAAGGCTCAATGATAGGTTGTCTTCAATACTGCTTATGGCATGCTGCTTTGTTCATCCACTTCCATTAAGTGAGTGCTTTTGTTGTAGATTCTTCGTGTGGCACTCGTCTCTTCCTTCTTTGTTCATCACTGAAGTGGTGGCTTGTCAAACCAAACCATAAACAGGCACATCACAAATCCTCTTTTTTTTCCTACAAAATGTTAGTGGACACATACATGAAGGATTGCAACTATTTCAAACTATGGGCTATTGTCCACTATTTATTTGAATTTCATCCATGCTAACTAAGAGATGGTTTTTGAGTTACTTTAGCATTGACTTTATTTATCATGTTTTCTAACAATCTCTTTTTTATGGCACTTTAACATGGTTCAAGGCAAAGATAACTTGTAGCAAAAGACAATGTGAATGATATTAGATACTTACAATTCTTCCTTGGACGATGAATGAGCTATGTCTTTTATGCGAAGTCGTTGGAGTTCATCATATGCCTTGCTTCATCTTCGAAGTGAGTTCATCTCTTGACTTACCCAAATTGGATTTGAGAGTTTTCTACAAGGGTTAGTCTGGCAAAAGAACCATTGTCTACACTAGCAATTCCAGTTCAATAACCAAACTAGACTCCATGTCTAATTGGATTAAGGAAGGCTATTTAACCTAAGCACTATGCTTAATTTAAAAGCCTTTAGAAGCACCCATATGGCCATATGTAGCACTTCTAAACCAAAGCATATTATAGCAGACAAAGGTAACATGAAAGCGTTATAGAGATTTACTCAAATAGAGATGACAGAGCATGATCATGGTGAGGAATATTTTTATTTTTAGATGCAGGCGATATGAGTGCATGCAAGGAACTAAACATGCAATGGATGAGAGAACATAATAAACTAAATAGAGAGGATGCATGAATGATATAAAGTAAACATGCAGTGAGATGCACAATTAAAAAGATAACTACCTATTAATTTTAAAGTCTATGAGCAAGACTATCTCACCTTTATTGATCAAACTTACCATGACTCACAATTTGAGATTTGTGAGTAGTGCAACATCCAAGTTCGTCACTTGAGATTGATTTGAATTCTTATGATGACGACCTTTTTCTTCAATCTGCACATGGTTAGAATAATATATATGTATACACAAACCTGTGAGATGGCATGGTTCCAATGTTGATGAATCATGAATGTTTAGGCACCCTAGGTTCTTCAATGTATCTCTTTTTTTCTTTTCTTGTGGAAACTTGCCAAAAGGTCGAAACGACATCTGATGTCCTGTCTATTCCACAACTCAACAGAACAAGGGTAATCCTACTAAAGCTAGTGATGCACTAAATTATCAGACATCAAGATCATTATCAAAATCTTTACGCCAATTGCTTCCCCGGTAATGGCGCTAAAAATGCTTGTTGGTATAAATTAAGTGCAACTAAAATATGAGGGATTCCGCAAGTGCACAGAACATACCATTGTAGCATTTTACCGGGAGTAAATCAGGTATCATTATTTATATTTTACCACAGGGAAGCAAGGGTTAAAGAATCTGATAATTCACCATCATGTATCTACTAACCTAGTAAACCAACTAGACTATAGCAAGGGTAAATGATATATGAAATGATAGGATTTATGTAATATGACACACATGGGATAGGTCACTAAAGATATGCAACTAGTTAACTCGGGAGGTCAACGGGTGAGGTAGATTCCTATGATATTCTTATCACATGGTAAAGGTATACCCAACTATGCTAAGACTTACCACACTCTTGTGCACTTCGGGATGCCACTAGACAGGAGAGAGCACCACAATGGACACCTCTACTGACGTGACTACGGTACTACAATTTAAGAACCTGCTCGATAGATATGGACGGGGCTGTCACCTCCTGTAACTACCATACAGCTAGGGAGCAAGGTGTACTCATAGGCAGAGCATCGTATAAGCACCACTCTTACACGAGGCTTGGCTACCTAGCCTAGTCAACAAACTAGAAGGCTAAGCGCTCTATGAACTAGCACACAAAAAGAATGATAAACTCAACTAGCAAGATATATTCAAACTAAGCATAGCCATGTAAAAAGAGAATAAGTATAAGTCTTACAGAATGTTGAAGTGAAGATACAAGGCTTTACCTGGCCTCCATGACTAGATCCAGAACCTTGAGTAAGATTCCAACTCAACCCTCTCTCCTAAGATACTAATCTACTACATTGAAGAAGCTAGACCTAATCCCCTAGAAAGGTCATCCTTTCATGGGACACCTTTGACCTGATCTTGGCTAGGAGATAATGAATTATGGTTTAGGGGGATGCCTCCTCCAGGGGCTAGGGGCCTTGTAGGAAGCACCACAGCCATCAAATCAAACCGACCTCAATCAACGAATTTTCATTAATCCTCAAAGGCGGTGGAGGCAGGATTCACGAGATTGCTCCTGATTGGCTCTGCAGCCCGGGTGCCCGCCCCTACCCGTTGGGCGGTCGCCCGGCTTTCGGGCCCATTTCACCTCTAGTTTGTTTCCAGAGTCTTCTCGTACCTTCCAGATTCCAGAAAAGTTGTTCGTACCCCTTTTGTCTCTATGTAAACCTGACATGTGGGCCTTTCTTGGTTCTTTTTAGCTAATACCTTGCAGAAATAGACATTCACCAAAACTTGTGGCATTCTATCAGTAAACCCCCTATATCTAAGTGGTAATTTTGTTTAGGCCCTTTTTCATGTTTCGTTGACGGTTAAAAATAAGAGTTATCTACCGTCAACAAAGTCTTTCTTGCATGTAGGTGCCTGAACTCCCTTGATCTTATCTATCTATTTGGGATCAATCTCTATGCCTTTATCATGAATAATAAAGCCCAAGAACTTTCCTACCAATACTCCAAAAGCACATTTGAGTGGGTTCATCTTCAATCCATAGCGACGCATCCTCTCAAAAGCAAGACACAAATCGGCCAAATGAGATTTATGGGCAGCCAATTTAATCACAATATCATCAATATAAACCTCCATAATCACCCCGATTAGATCATGAAAAATCAAATTCATAGCTCTTTGATAAGTAGCACCTGCATTCTTTAGCCCAAATGTCATCACAACCCACTCAAAGAGACCAACAAACCCAGGACATATGAAGGCTATCTTTGACATATCTTCTTCGACCATGAAAATCTAATTATAATCGACATTACCATCAAGAAAGCTAATAACCTGGTGTTCTGAAGCATCATTGATAAGCATATCGGCTATAGGCATAGGATATTCATCTTTCAGAGTAGCTCTATTCAGATCTCTAAAATCAATGTAAACTCTGATCTTCCTAGAATCTTTCTTCTCAACTGGCACAATATTAGAGACCCACTCCGCATGCCTGCATAGCTAAATGACCCCCGCTTGCAAGAGCCAATTAATCTCTTCTTTAACCTGATCATAAATTATAGAATCAAATTAGTGGGGGTGTTGCTTATATGGCTTGAATCCATCCTTGATGGGGAGCCGATGCTCAACAAGCTCTCGGCTTAACCCAAGCATCTCTGTATAATTCCACACAAAATAATCAACATATTCCTTAAGAAGCGCGATTAGCTCAAGTTTGTAATCGGCTTCCAAGTTTTGATTTATAAACATCGGCCGGGGCATAAAGCCATCCCTAATATCAACCTGCTCCAAAGGGTCAGTCGACATAATTCCTTGGCCCAACTTATCAAGCTCATCAAAATCATCAATCGCTTCATAGGCATTGGTCTTATTAGCCTGATACTAATCAACACGATGTTTCAACCATTCAATATTTGTATCCATTAATAAACAATTACATGATGATATTGAGCTGATTGTCAATCGGCTTCAAAGACGCAGGAATAAGCCACCTTGTCTGGTAATGCTAATAAATTCATAGCTAGAAAGATCTCTACCAGACAAGCAACCAATAGCATCATGCCCCTAAGCATAGGAGCATCGGCTGTAGCTACTTCAGCCGATGAATCTGAATACACAATCTCCACGCATCATCCACCCATTGAATAAGAAACTGGTGCATGCTAGATGGTATGCAACAGTTGGCATGGATCCAATCACGCCCAAGTATTAAACTGTAGCTACCTTGTACATCTGCAACGAAGAATGTCGTGGCTAGGGTCTTGCTTCCAATAGTGAGTTTCATGTTAGCAATCCCTCTAGCTAGGATAGGAGCACCTCCTCCAACTCTAGTGATTGTCATGTTGGTCTTGACCAGCTCCTCATCGGTGCCACCAAGCTTCTTGTAAAGCGCATATAGCATCACATTCACGATTGCCCCATTATCCACCAACATGTTATGGACCAAAGTACCATTAATTTGTCCCTTCACATGCAAAGGGTTAAGGTGATTGACAGGCTATTCTGGTTTCTTAAATGTGGCATCTTGTATCAGGAAGTTGAACATCGCTGCGGCTAAATCGTCCTCAATGATGTAGTAATCGGTGGACAAAACAACCACATTAACCTCCCCTCTTTCTGGAGTAGCTTCATAGTCAGCCATCTCCTCATTGAAAACCTCAGGCACCTCCATGCCAACCATAGCAGCAACGATGGAAGCAAAATCATTGATGGACACCTCGGAAGCCATCAGGACAGTAGGAGTTGGCTCAATCGACTCTGGAGTTGGCCTAGCCGATTCTAAGACTTTTGGAGCAGTATCAGCAGTGGGAGTCAGCTTAGCTGACTTATAAGTTGGCTTAGCTGACTTTAGCACACCTAGGCTGACAGGACCAGGTGCAATCAACTTAGCCAACTGGCTCAGCACAGGAGTCAGCTTAACCGACTCTGGAGTTGGCTTAGCCAACTAGCCAGTAGCAGTAGCATCGACATTTTGATCTTTCAGAGGGCTTTCGATGTGCTCAGGGTTTAAGACATCACTCTCCATCTTGGCAAGCATCTCCCGCTTTTGTTTCTTATGCCGAGCGCACTGCAACTTACACCATTGGGTTTGATTCAACCCACAAGGACACCACATGGGTTGGTGATACTTAGAATCTCCTTCGATGCGCTCCTTCTTCTCATCTCCAGCAACTTCTTTAGGAGCCTCACCTTGCTTTTGCACTAGAGTTTTTTCAATTATAATCAGCCCATCATGATTAGTGATAGGAGCTTCCATGGAGCAAATTGTGATAACCGATTGAGGTCTAGCTCTTGGTGGAGGAATAACGGGAGCCTCAACCTTCTTGGGCACATAGATTTGCTGCATTGGTGCCTTTCTTGAACATTGCAAAGTTGGAGCCTAGGAAGGAATCACCCAGCCTTGATTTACACTGCTAGAGCTCGATTGACCATTGTCCAATCGGCTAAAGACAGAAGGCCTTAGGATTGGACTAGCAAGCTCACCCAATCTTTATTGGCCTTGCATAGGCGCCGCCAAAGGATATGGCACCCAAACTCCATAGGGACCCCATTGCGGCGTGATTGGAGGTGGAATCAGGGGTCCCCAACGAGATACACGAGGAGTAACTCTTTGAACTAGAGCTGCTAGTTGCATCACTGCCAATTGCTTAACCTTGTCATCTTCTCGCTTGGGCAGAGTAGATTCTCTTTTTTTAATGACTGATTCTTGGAATTGGTCTTTTCTTGCTTATACATGGCCATGAGCCTATCAAAAGTGCATGGTGGCCTCACCACAAGGTCCCCTTGGTTCTTCTTCTCATTTGTCTTCCAAGCACCAATCTCCGGCATGTGTGGAACAAATATGCGCAAAACCTGAACATTAGAGTGACCGAGACTGTTGGAAACAGGGGTGTCGGCTAAGCCAATTAGGGCAGTCGGCTCAGCCGACTTGGCTGAGGGAAAGGCTGAGTCGGCTAAGCCGACACCCTGAGTCAGCTCAGCTGACTGGCTCTACTGCTAGGTGGAGTCGGCCTGGCCGGCCTTCGCTATGCCACCACCATTTTGTACCAACGTTGCCTTCTCAAATACTGCGTTGATCCAGCAGTGATCTTCAATTTGTTCTTGCCTTCATTGTCCTTCTCCAACACCACCTTGTGCCCTGAATTCGTTTTAACATTCAGTGCTTCATGTGGTTCGCTGATAAGCACATTCTTGCCTTGAGTTGTATTGGCTTGGTCAGGACAAATCAAAATAATGGGTGGTCCTGCTTCAATTGTATGCATTAGAAAAGAGACCTTATCAACTTGCATATCGGAAAGACTCAATCGTCCCTCATTGAGGGCCGATTGGACCTACCGATGGAAAACATTGCAATCATTAGTGGCATGAGAAAAAAATTAAGATATTTATAATAAGCTCTTCTTTTTAACTCATCAGCTGAAGGCAATGCATAATTAATTCTAATATAACCAAATTTCAACAATTCATCAAAGATTTAGTCACATTTAGAGAAATCAAAAGTAAACTTCATCCCTCACCCTGATTCTTATGGATCGGTTTGAGAGATGGGCAAGTAACCATCTTATTTTCTGCTGGCCATTTAATTTTAGTAGGACAAACCTCCCTATTATCATCATCAAAACAATCAGAATGATCATCAACAACAACACATTATGACAATTAAACTTATAGGTATCACGAGATTCTTTAAGGCGTGATTCAGCTGAAACGACCCTTTGCAATAGTTGATTAACATTCACAAACTCATGATATTCAAGTTTATCCCTAATACTAGAACGTAAACTAGCAAAGCATAAGTCAGTTAAATCTCTTTCTGAAATCATTAAATGAAAGCATTGGTTCTTAATTTCTCTAAATTGTTTAATAAAATCAAGGATAGACTCATCATGACCTTAACGAACCAATGCAAGATGAGACAATCTAGTTTCATGGATGCCGGTATAAAAATGACTATGAAACTTTTCTTCTAATTCAGCCCATGAACCGATAGAACAAGCTGGTAATGAAGTAAACCATGCAAAAGTTGTGCTAGTAAGAGACAATGGAAAATTGTGAACTTTTATAAATTCATAAGCACTAGCCTCACCCAATTACATAAGAAACATGCTAATATACTCCATGGTAGATTTACTATCATCACCACTAAATTTATTAAAATCAGGCACCTTCCACCCATCAGGTGCTTTCATAAAATCAAAGTGTGAAGGGTACGACTTATGGTAAGTAGTCCTACTGGGCTTGATTGGTACACCTAAACTTTCCTCAAGCAATTTAGACAATTCTTCCCTAAACCAATTCAAAGTATCATTGAAATCGGTAGAGGGAGCAACAGGTGCAGCAGGTGTATCATCAAGTATGGGGACTTGGCTTGATGACTTCGGCGGGTTGGGGAGAATGTTTTGCCCCGCCGAAGCTTGACTTGTTGTTGGTATTTGATCAGTTCGAGTGTTTCAAGGCAAATTTTGACCATAGACAACCACTTGGTTAGTTGAAGCACTATCGGCTAAACTAGTCTTATCGACTTCAATCGCCGAAAAGACCGGTTTGCCTTTATTTGCTGCTGCATATAAACCTTGATTGTCATAAAAATTCAAAGGCATGCCAAATTCAGGTTGTTTAGAAGGAGAATCAACACCTAATGCATTGCCATCGGTTGTTTTCCCTTCTAGCTTATCAAATCGAGCCATGACCATGTTTACAACAGTCAAAAGATTATTATCTATTACTTTTTTATGATCATCCATCATAGTAGCATAATTGGCATGCGTAGGATAAGGATCAACAATATCATCGTACTTAGGTTCATAAATCCTTACCTCAGGTGCAGCGGGTTCAGATGATGTAGAAGTGATCAACTCGCTGAAATCTGGCTCCCTGAATTGAGTGACATTTTCCCACTGATCTTTATTGCAACTCTGAAGAAAAGCCTTCAGAATGGTGTTGAACTTGGCCTCCACTTGTTACTTCAATTCCTCAGGGAGCTCATCGATATTCATGGGATGATTGATGTTGCCCTCATGAGGGACCTGGGTCCTATCCCTGGTATCTTCACCATTGCTTCCCATGTTGCTAGAGGAAAACTTAATCTTTCGCCTAGCGTTCCCTGGCAGAGTCACCAAAAAGTATATAGACGCTAAAGTTTGCTCCAAGCTAACACACCAGCGAGGGCCTTGGATGCCCAAAGAGGTCGCAAACAACCTGCAACGCAGCAAGAACATAGCGGAATCGGCCAAACTAAAGGACAACTATAGTTTCAAGCATGTAACCACACTTATTTCTAGCAAGGCTAAGCACACACTATCTTCAAGCACTCCCAATTCAAGCAACATGGAACAAGGCATTCATGTCTAACTCCACACAAGGAAGATAGTACATAACATCAATCACAAGTTACTTGATATCGAACAAGGGTGAGAGGAGCATCGCAATGCATAAAGCAACAATCATGATAATGCATGCTTCGTCCTATTCGTCCTCACAAGACTGCCAACCTAAGGTGGCGATCACGTTCTATGTCGGTGGCATAACACGTACTCTCTCGATATATAGCTAGTCGTCAGCTACATTCAACTAACGCATTCGTGGTTAGCGTACCTGCAGAAAAGTTTCATTGCAGCCTAACAATTCCCCAATATAGCACACAATGAAAGCAGACAGTAAAATTCTAAGTCCTTCCGTATACATATACCCCCGTATACGTACATATAGCACCAAAACTACCCAAATCATCAATCTCCCACAATTAAGTACCTTCATATATACATGTGTGTAACATGTAAATAATCTAGTAACCAAAACTAGCTCTCCCCTAGACCGAGGGTTGGACGGTCATGCTCTCACAACTCACACTTACCTGAGCGTAGGTGCGATGTTGCATAAAAGTAAACTAACGACATATATGGCTATTTCATATATGAAGGCTACCTCTAATCTAACACACCGGGTAGCATAGTGTGGGAGAGTCATCACACATACATACCTTGCCTGGGCATAGATGCATAAATGAAAAACCCCCAAGTTAATACTTATATAAGCCACCTAATAATCCTTATATGGGCATAAGGAAATTGACCACTGGCATACTTAGATTTAGAATTCAGTTTTCACAAACCTATATATAGCTATAAGTTGATAAAATTGATTTTATAAAACAAATCCTTTGTTTTAAACACACATACGACAAGTTTAATGTTGAATCTTGCTCCGATACCAGCTGTAACGGAACCGTCCAAATTATAAGAGCACAAGTACAAAAATAATCACCGAAGTGATTAAATTCTCGTACTTGTGCCCATATAACTCTGGTAGTCCAATGAAATTACGAGGGATTTCAAACCAACCAACATACAAGCCAAGATCGTAATGATTCAACATAACAAGTCACATGTTACACCTGTTTCACAAGTAGTTCAATATACATCGGAGTTCAACATAGGTACTACAACTTAAATTGAAAAGTAGCGGAAGCAAAGTAATTGGAAACTAACATTTCTCTGATTTCAAATACATGCTAGTACCAAGGTTGACTTCCAACAAAAGCATTAGAGATAAGGTAAATAAGAAGGATCATGCCTGTGATCACACTCTGCCACTAAGGTAGGAGCCAACCAACTCTTGCAGTCATCATGATACATTACAACCTGCAACAAGAGGGGATAAAACCCTGAGTACAAGAAGGTACTCAGCTAGACTTACCCGTCCAAAACCAAAAATGAAGTGACACCAAGGATCATGCAAGGCTGATATAAAGTGTGGTAGCTTGACAACATTTTGCGTAAAAGCTTAATACAGATAAATAATCATTAATGCTTAAGCATCAAGTTAATCATCATTAACCTGTCATCTATATTAGCACTTGTACTAGAGCACTCACTTGATTAGGATCAAACAATATTAACCATAGCAGGTATAAATTGGGGCAACCTTTTCATCGTCATCCAATTAACCATCTGTTTAATTTAATGGAATCTACGTTGCCGCTGCTCAAGTCAAGTGCTCACTAACCGGGAGCGACGGCGATTTGAATCGAATTCCTATCCAACTGGAGGGGTATTTCTAACACTCACCGCGCAGGCACCTGCAAGGGTCGCACAAGCCACCTTTCGTACAATTCAGGAGTTGCGGGTTCGACTGATGCCGCATCCCCAAGGGCAACACTCTGCTAGGTGATAGGGACTCTAACCCCCCCCCTTGGTCTCACGCCAATGTCCCCAAACACATCCTTACTACCTCCAAGATGCGACTTACCATTCGATTCCTGACCTGAACTGTATTACTTGGCTTCGTGGTCGGAATGACTTATCCGGCCAACAAGTATTAGACTGCGTTCAACATGACTCAAGGACGTACAACGAATCGGTCCTTAAATGACTCAGACGGGGATAGATCCACACCCAAGACCTCCATGCCTTGTTGCTTCACTATCGTCATCCCGCCCGGTCTCATTTCATTTTATTAACACATGGTTCCTTTCCACAATAGCAAATAGAGCCAACCGTGCCATATATGAATATCCCTACATCTCGCAGGTGACAGGAAATCATCTGACTTCTACCGCTTAAAGCAGGGCTAAGCATCTACTCGATCCTAGTCTATGTAGGATTCAAGGATTCATATATCTGGACAAGGAATGATATAATACAGCAATGGTTTCCAACCAACTCCTACCACTTAATGCAACAACACTTATAACATGTACAAAATTATTTGCTTTGAAGGTATGAGGCTTATAATGCTCCGGGGCTTGCCTGGGATCCGACTCAAGTTAGAGTATGTCAGATGAATTCGCTTAGCGAGCATCCTCCAATCTATCACTTGTCCGGTCCTTCTATCTTCGGGATGGATCCACCAACACCATCTTCTGGTTAGCTCCACGTCACATCCTTCACGTGGTGCATCTAGCGTACCTAAATGAGATGCAAGATGCAAATGTATGAATATATATAGGAATGCAATAGATGATGCATCACACACTAAACAAGGCAAGTACAATGTTACGCTAAATACACATATGCACTTCACATCGCTCAAATAAACATCACATCACCTATTATGCTAAGATAGCAAGGGAAGCAATACCAAATATAACTCAAGATTTACAAAGCCTCAGGTGTACTGACTTCATCACCAAGGACATGAATCACACTTAACAATAAGCAAGCAAAGTAACCAAACATCCATGTATTTTCAACAATTCTGGACATACATGTAGTAGCTGAGTAAATCAATCATATCTGGAGTTCTACAAATCCAAATGACTTGCAAGAAGACATTATGGAAAGATTATGAAATTGTCTACAATTCATTTAATATCACCTAAGCCTGATTCCCAAGTTTGCTAGGTCTAAAAGATGAAACTACAGAATCTGATCTGCTGCAAACAGAGAGCAACCAAATCTGGGACCTGACTTTAAACATCTATAACTCAAAAACTACTTGACCAAATGAAACCAAATTTTAACAGCAGCTAGATACATGAATTATCTACAACTTTTGTATAAACAAGTTTCACAACGAAGCAAATTATCCTGAAGAACTTTGTTAAATTCCCAGATCTGTCTAGAAATCTCATTTGCAAGAAATAATTATTAACTTATGTTGCAAACATATAATTGGAAAAAACTAACTTTACCAACATTTCACACATGACTAATGAACACCAGAAAACATAGTGTCCATTCCTAAATAAATTCTTTTAATATATTTTCTTACTTTATTTAGATAATTAGGTGGAATTATGAACACCTATCAAAATGCATAATAAATTATACCAAAATTACAGTGGCCTACAGATGCTCCCAATAGACTACTGTCCAAATTTCAAACCATTTGGACATATATATCAACCTCTATGAAAAAGACAAATGGATATTGCAATAAATCATGTGAGAGCAAGATACACTAATAACTCACTCATATAGCAACTAAAATTTATAAACTTATTACCACACATCAAACATGACATGAATAGCATGCCACGAAAATTTCACTTTAGTTGGAGGCCTAAATTTGTAGATATGAAAATGACAAATACAACTAGCAATGAAAACCTAGATGCGAAGATCTATTTTTAAAACTAAAACTTTAAACTAAAACATTACATATTATAGATCCACTGCATAGATAATTTCACAAGGATTCCAAAAAGTCCTCATTTACTATTTTTGGAGCTTCCTAGCATGAGATACTAATTTCTAAAATTTTAGCCAAAAATCTGCATAAAAGAAAAAGGAAAAAGGAAAAAGGAAAACACTTTCGTCTCGAGGCCCCTGGATTTTCACTGAATCAACCCGAGCTCTGCTTGTACTGTTCATATGAGTCACAGACTTCGTAGTGAGCCCCCCTGCAAGAACTTTATTTAAACCGAGCAAATAGGTCCTAACCGCACTATTCATTTGAGTTGAGGATTTCACAGAAAACCCCCTGCAGTTTCCTCAATTCATGGCACAAGGACCTTCTTCTTCCTTCCCCTAGACACTGAACCAGAGCAGGGCAAAGGATCGCCGGTGATGCTGGGATCTGGTCGGAGACAGCCCGGTGGCGGAATTGAAGGGCACAACGAGCACCCTGGTGCTCGCCCGCACCTATGGGATTCTGAGGACGACCGGAAGGTGGTTCGTGGCATCCTGGCCACGAGCTCGAATGCTACAGTAGAAGCGGCTCCGGTGGCCACTCCGATGGAGAGTGGCGGCATCGAATGGAGAGGAGCTGCAGCTTCACAGGACTCGCATGCTCCCGTGGAAGGCCGTGGCTTGGTCAGAGACGGTCGGAGGAAGCGGGGCCACAAGCGCCGCGCGGCATGGGACGACAGCGGCAGGCGATGGTGGTGCTCCGGTGACGAGCGGCTCAAGGCGAGGAGTGCGGGAGGTGCAACGTGAGGTGAGGAAGGTGGTGCAGTGGTTCATTCGGGCGGAGGGAAGCCGGAGGCCAAGAATCGCGATGGCGGCTCGGAGCTTGGCCATGGCGGCCATGGCGTGCTCTGGTGACGAAAGGTGGTGGGGAAAGAGGTGCTCTAAGCTCGCGGGACGGTGGAGGAACCTCAGGTAGTGGTGGTTTGGCATGCAGTGGCTGCTAGCAATCGGAACAGTAGCGGCCGAGCTTGAGCTCGCGGCGGCTATCCATGGCGGCAGTGGCCACGGAGGAGCGCTCAAGCGCGGGAGAGAGCGGAGGAGGGCAAGCGGTGGGGAGCACGGAGCATCCAGGCGCGGCTCGGTGTCCATGACGCGTGAGGAGGAGGCAGGGCACATGGCAAGGAGGTGGGGCGCGGAGCCGGGCATGGTCGCCACGTAGGGGAGGACGTGTCGGCCGTTCGCGCAATTTCTTGAGCACGTGGTGTGCGTGAAGCTACCTAACTTGGAGGTCATGTTTGGGTCATCTCCGGGCCAAATTTGGACATAGGCCCAAAGGCAAAGTCGAAGCCCACGCAAGGATCTACAATTGTCATTAAGGCACCTAGATCATTAGGACCATATATTAGGAGATAATTAAGCCCAAAGTTGACAGTGTCAAAGACTTGATAAGGCTTAAGTTAGAGCTCGGTCTTTGATGATTTTGGGATGCCCACCTTGCTCAAACAAAGTCCAACTTTTTGCATACTCTTCTCGATCACATTATCTTCAACTTCTACATTTGGCTCAACTCTAGTTGTTTAACAAAAACTCGAGAACGCGGGATGCCACTCCAGTTGTCACTAACTTAGACTTAAATATTGCCAAGTCTGAAAACATTTAGAAGATTCAAAATGGTGATCCCTGTTTGGTAGGCTTAGAGATGGATTTAGCCTTTGGCCTTTTAACCAAGTTTGTTGCAAACAACTCAAGCTACAACTTTGATTAAAGGCTCATGGACTGGCTCAACATGGTTAGGGAGATAAAGATCACCAAACATGTCAACTTATTGCTGCCACTCAAGGACTTGGAAAAATTTCTGATCTTCCAAAAACAGCAGCTTATTCAATCTTGTGAGCTCTATTTGACCAAGCTAGAAGCCAAACTGGCTCTTGGCCATTAAACAAAGTTTGTTCTACACAAGAGGAACTACAACTTTTGTTTAATGTGAAACCTCATAACTGGTACAAATGTCAAACTTTCACTTTGGTCAAAGTAACAACTCGATAAAGCCGAAACTAGGGTTTTAGGCCAATCGGGGCATTTTCTTGACATTTGCTCAACATGAACCCTTCATGACTTTTGTTGTAGATTTCATATAGAGTCATTTGGACAAGTTTGCAAGGTTTGGTTGATGATCTATAATTCCATTAACTTAATGGTGCAATTCAAGCACTTAGTAAAATCATTCCAACAAGGATATAACTTATCATTTCATGTGACTTTTTGATTCCAAACTTCATGAAACTTTTCTAGGGATCAATATAGATAGGTACTAAGGTGAGACATATGAAGATATTTCAATAACACCACCCAAGCATATATCTTGAAAAGGGGCCTATATGTAAAGCAATGGTGCAACATCCAAGTTTAGGTTAGGCTCATCTCCATAGGTTGACCTTGCCATCGTCATCTCCACTTAATCTATCATGTTTGAGCTCAAACCCACTGCTTAGTGAGTTACAAATACCTGGGGTGTTATAGCCCTCCCCCCTTAAAGGAATCACGTCCCGAGATTCAGAACGGAAGATCTTTAAGGAAGAGAGACATGTTATCTAGTTTCCAACATTTGCGATAGCATTAGGCTCCTAGGCTTCAAACATTAGAAGTGTTAATTTGGTTAAGATGCTTTCCGATACTTTCTCTTCATGGTAAACTTTAAAGAATTTCCTTCATTGACTTCCATGAAGCATTGTTACTTTGGGAGGAATCCAAGACAACGCAGTACTTCGTTCTTAGTATACAGAGATCATTTGGTCCATAAGCTAACAACACACAAGTATCTCTTTCTCTAATGACAACACTGTATTATCTGGGTCTATCGAGGAGTTAGTGAATGTGATAGCTGACTCTGTCGGCTCCATATTTCTGCTAAATGTTACCTAAGAAGATTCTCTTATCCAAGGCAATAGTTATCTGGGTTGAATCAGATGCAACCTCTTGGGTAAGAACACTTTAAGATACCAAAGATCAGTGAGTATTAACAATTATTGCCAAAGAAGGATATAGCGAGGTCTGGTAGATAGCAAAAATTGCAAGTATTTATCAACTTCAGTAATTAGCTTAGTACCGAGTAAGTTGAGTACAATCCCCTTCGCGAGGCAGTTGCACAGTAAGTTGAGTTTGACTTGCAACATAGAAACTTTGCCAAGCCAACCTTTCACCTTGAGGCTTCCTCTTTAGGATCAAATAGCAGCTCTAAGATGGGAAATCTGTTGTTTGACACTTTTCAAATTGCTTTTGATTTGCGATGGTATAAATTGATTTGCAGAAACCAAGGCTGCTCGTACATTGTTTATATGAGAAAGCAAAAGCAAACGAAAGAGTGTAAACTAGTACCTTTGGAACCTCAAAAGGGCCATCCAACAGCAGATTTCGACCATTAATTTCCATACCAATCCGATGATGCACACGCTTTGAACTTGCGGGTTACTTTTGCAAGGCAAAACACATACTCCGCCTGGAGGACATTCCTACAAGAATAAGGAACCGTTTCTGAATATTCCTCACACTTCGTCCAATAGAGTTCTAAACAAAACCGTTTGTGGCACCTAAGGGCACAAAGATGCTAATTGAAACTAGGGTATGCTTTTTCTAGTTCTTCACTTTAGTTGATTGAACACCTTGCACTATCTGTGTGATCGTCCAAGATGGAATTGACTTGATCACAATGGCTCTGGAAGATAGAGTATCACTCAAGTTGTTGGAACTTCTTGTTGGTTATTGCTCCATAATACATAACCTTCGTAGCTACCAAGGAGTCGTTACCTAGTTGGAGATTAACGTTCTTATTGGTAACTAATAAGTTGTCTCTCAACACTAAAAATTCCAATTCTTCACTCTTGACCACAATAATCATGGTTGATGCAGAACGAATGGTTGCCATTGAGGTCAGCAGATAAGGAGTCACACCAGAGATGGTTGATTTCGACGGTATGGCCATTATGCATAAAAAGGTTAAAACTTGCATAATGTGACGATCGAGTCTTATCCAACGGGTGACTTGTCCAGTAGTAAGTGTTGTGTGTCCTTTTTATCCAACAAAGATGAGATACTTTGCTCACTAGATGACGTTTGTCAATACTGGGACAACTAAGTAGAGTCACTTGTCTACCACCTATTGCAGCCTGTTAATGTTTATGTCGGTGACATGTTCTTCAAAGGTTATCCTCTTAGCAACTTCAGGAGGAAGCTCTACTACTTTTGGTCCAATATAAGGGTCTTTTGATAAGATATGGGAAGACAACCAAGGAAGAAGGTCACGTGAAAATCACATCAGTGTTGTTCTGCAATGGATTATGATTAGAAACCATGATACCAGCGTGTGTCGAGCAGCACAACCTTGTGTGTGCACCCACAGGAGGCTCTCGGTTTCGTCGCGGCACCATTAGTTGCTACTCATAACACCATTACTGAACATACACCCGATGAGGAATTTCAAATGGCACAGATTAGGTTGTCCGAACAAGCACCATACCAAGGAGGGATATCAAGTAAAGGTAGTCACAAGGTTTAGAATCAACGAGGAGATGATTCGAAGATCAAAACATAGCACAAGAGAACATAGCTCAATTGCCGAATGCGACTAAGCATGAGATTTTTGCTTAATTCCACGCACGCCTAGCATTCACCAAAGTGATAGAAAAATGAAAGATTACCACGAGATTTGGTAATGTTGGACAACAACATGAGATCAAAACTGGTAAACATCCCGAGACTTGGGAAGGTTGGGGATGGATTAAGCAAACTTCAAGGGCAAAAACCGATATGTCAATCAGAGATTGAGTCGATGAGGTAGATACATGAATTTGTAAGCAAATGATTTTGAGGCCACAACAAAGATACGTTGCGTTACACTAGCGAACCTTTGGAAGAGGCAACCGGGAGATCCAACCTGGATTTGGTTATGGGCCTTACAACTTAGCAGCGAACCACTATGGCCAAAAAGAGGTGGTTGCGAGAATCTATCTTGGTTGTTAGACCAAATAAAGGTATTCATGTGCGGGTGTAGGACAGCCATGGTATACGCGAGTATTTAAGGGTCTAGGCTCAAGCTTAGATATCAAGCAAAGGCATGGTGCACAAACATTCAAAGCAAGCAACCATGGCTACAAGCTTAGGCCCATAAGGGAAAGAACCTAATTGGAGATGACACCAAGAGATCGTTTCACATAACTCGAGTATTGCTCCAAGATAAAGCTATTCGATACTCGTATGCTCACCGAGGACAAACGAGGTGACAACTATGGCACTAATTAACTAACAAGCATACATACAAACATCACAGTCAAGCATTTGAGAGATTCTACCAAATCAGCTTAAGCAACCATTACTAAGCATCAGGCTCACCCAAAATAAGCATTTATCTCAAGCACGAACTAACTACAAGTTTAGCTCTAAACAAACGCTAGCTAAGGTGGCTAACTTAGCATGGGCACAAAACATGGACAACAACATAGTAGTTACTTGTTTCGACCATAGCTGAGGTTGTAGACATCCCATAAAGGTGATCCTAGACTTTCTATAAAGTTTAGGAAGATGGCTATACTTTAGTTATTCATACCAAAAGCCAATTCATAGATTAATATGACCAAAAATGCTAATGTTTCAGATCTGTACCAATATGGACAGAAAACTAACAAGAACTTCAAAGATTCATAACTGGAGTTCTAGGGACACAAAAAAATGATCCTTAACTTTATATAAAACTTATTAAGTTGTCTATAACTTTATTATTATCATCTTAAGTTGATTCTACAGCTAACAAGGCCAAACAAGATAAAGAAGACATCTCTGCCCAGATTTGAACAGATTCTGTCATTCCACTTGGCAAGCACATAACTAGAAATTTCGACCACCAAAATTAGTGCTATAGGACACTTTGAAAATCTTAGAAAAAGTACTACACTTCTTATATTATATCCAAGACATGATTCCATATGCATATAGGTCAAACAAACCAAACATTCAGATCTATTCAGATCATAAGCAAAACCTGACAGTAAACTTATAAAATTAATAACTCCCAAACCATAAGGCCTAGTGTTATGAGATTTTAGGACAAGCTAGATGAGTAAGTTAGCTACAACTTTGGTATTCTCCATAACTACAGAAAACACCATTATGACTACGAAAGTATCACTACAACAGAAAATGTTCTAGCAGCCAACATTCGACAAGCAAAACAAAGCTTGCCTTTGTTCTATTTAACAAGAGAGCACACAAACATGTTATTATAGTAGCTCTAAATTTTGTTACCTTAGACCAACCAATTTAATTCATTAATAAGAATCACAATTACTTAGATGAGGTCTAAATCATTTGCAAACGCTTGTATAAACAACATATCCACCGCTTGGCCAAACTAGAGGACAACTATAGTTTCAAGCATGTAACCACACTTATTTCTAGCAAGGCTAAGCACACACTATCTTCAAGCACTCCCTATTCAAGCAACATGGAACAAGGCATTCACGTCTAACTCCACACAAGGAAGATAGTACATAACATCAATCACAAGTTACTTGATATCGAACAAGGGTGAGAGGAGCATCGCTATGCATAAAGCAACAATCATGATAATGCATGCTTCGTCCTATTCGTCCTCACAAGACTGCCAACCTAAGGTGGCGATCATGTTCTATGTCGGTAGCATAACACGTACTCTCTCGATATATAGCTAGTCGTCAGGTACATTTGACTTACGCATTCGTGGTTAGCGTACCTGCAGAAAAGTTTCATTGCAGCCCAACAATTCCCCAATATAGCACACAATGAAAGCATACAGTAAAATTCTAAGTCCTTCCATATACATATACCCTTGTATATGTACATATAGCACCAAAACTACCCGAATCATCAATCTCCCACAATTAAGTACCTTCATATATACATGTGTGTAACATGTAAATAATCTAGTAACCAAAACTAGCTCTCACCTAGACCGAGGGTTGGACGGTCATGCTCTCACAACTCACACTTACCCGAGCATAGGTACGATGTTGCATAAAAGTAAACTAACAACATATATGGCTATTTCATATATGAAGGCTACCTCTAATCTAACACACCGGGTAGCATAGTGTGGGAGAGTCATCACACATACATACCTTGGCCTGGGCATAGATGCATAAATGAAAAACCCCCAAGTTAATACTTATATAAGCCACCTAATAATCCTTATATGGGCATAAGGAAATTGACCACTGGCATACTTAGATTTAGAATTCAGTTTTCACAAACCTATATATAGCTATAAGTTGATAAAATTGATTTTATAAAACAAATCCTTTGTTTTAAACACACATATGACAAGTTTAATGTTGAATCTTGCTTCGATACCAGCTGTAACGGAACCGTCCAAATTATAAGAGCACCAGTACAAAAACAATCACCGAAGTGATCAAATTCTCGCACTTGTGCCCATATAACTCCGGTAGTCCAATGAAATCACGAGGGATTTCAAAGCAACCAACATACAAGCCAAGATCGTAATGATTCAACATAACAAGTCACATGTTACACCCATTTCATAAGTAGTTCAATATACATCGAAGTTCAACATAGTTATTACAACTTAAATTGAAAAGTAGCGGAAGCAAAGTAATTGGAAACTAACATTTCTTTGATTTTAAATACATGCCAGTACCAAGGTTGACTTCCAACAAAAGCATTAGAGATAAGGTAAATAAGAAGGATCATGCCCGTGATCACACTCCGCCACTAAGACAGGAGCCAACCAACTCTTGCAGTCGTCATGATACATCACAACCTGCAACAAGTGGGGATAAAACCCTGAGTACAAGAAGGTACTCAGCTAGACTTACCCGTCCAAAACCAAAAATGAAGTGACACAAAGGATCATGCAAGGCTGATATAAAGTGGGCTAGCTTGACAACATTTTTCGTAAAAGCTTAATACAGATAAATAATCATTAATGCTTAAGCATCAAGTTAATCATCATTAACCTATCATCTATATTAGCACCTGTACTAGAGCACTCACTTGATTTGGAGCAAACAATATTAACCATAATAGGTATAAATTGGGGCAACCTTTTCATCATCATCCAATTAACCATCCGTTTAATTTAATGGAATCTACGTTGCCGCTGCTTAAGTCAAGTGCTCACTAACCGGGAGCAACGGCGATTCGAATCGAATTCCTATCCAGCTAGAGGGGTATTTCTAACACTCACTGCGCAGGCCCCTGCTAGGGTTGCACAAGCCACCTTTTGTACAATTCAGGAGTCGCGGCTTCGACTGATGCCGCATCCCCAAGGGCAACACTCTACCAGGTGATAGGGACTCTAACCCCCCTTGGTCTCACGCTAATGTCCCCAAGCACATCCTTACTACCTCTAAGATGCAACCTACCATTCGATTCTCGACCTGAACTGTATTACTCGGCTTCGCGGTCGGAACGACTTATCCGTTCAACTAAGTGTTGGACTACGTTCAACATGACTCAAGGACGTACAGCGAATCGGTCCTTAAACGACTCAGACGGGGATAGATCCACACCCAAGACCTCCATGCCTTGTCGCTTCACTATCGTCATCCCGCCCGATCTTATTTTATTTTAAAAACACATGGTTCCTTTCCACGATAGCAAATATAGCCAACCGTGCCATATATGAATATCCCTACATCTCGCAGGTGACAGGAAATCACCTGACTTCTACCGCTTAAAGGAGGGCTAAGCATCTAGTCGATCCTTGTCTATGTAGGATTCAAGGATTCATATATTTGAACAAGAAATGATATAATGCAGTAATGGTTTCCAAACAACTCCTACCACTTAATGCAACAATACTTATAACATGTATAGAATTATTTGCTTTGAAGGTGGGAGGCTCATAATGCTCCGGGGCTTGCCTAGGATCTATCTCAAGTAAGAGTATGTCGGATAAATTCGCTTGGCGAGCATCCTCCAATCTATCACTTATCTAGTCCTTCTATCTTCGGGATGGATCCACCAACACCATCTTCTGGTTAGCTCCACATCACGTCCTTCACGTGGTGCATCTAGCGTACCTAAATGAGATGCAAGATGTAAGTGTATGAATATATATAGGAATTGTAACACCATAAATTTTGGGATATTAAAAAGTAGGTAAATATGATTTTTATACAATTTTGTGACCATACAAATTTAGAGTAATAATAATTTTTATTAACTTAAAATCAAATATAAGGGTAGAAACATGTTTGTGCACTCATGCTGTTGCATTTGAATTTTTGGTTCGAGTGGTTTGATTTAAATTCAAAATAGGATTCAAAATCATTTGAAAATGCTTTGAAATATTTGAAAAGGAAAAAAAGGGATTTCATTCTTCTCAGCTTTCGGCCCAGCAGCCCACCAGCTCGCCCGCTCGCTTTTCTCCCGCACGTGGCCTGTTCTCCCGCTGCCCGTGGCCCGCTCGTCTCCCGCTTTCGCGTGGGCCATCTCCGAGCGCGCGTACCGCTTCGTCGCTTGGGCCGAGCCGAGCCGATGGCCCAGCAAGCCGCGCGAGCACGCTGCCGCGTTTCCTTCGCTGCCGTCGCTGACACCATGGTCCCACCTGTCAGGCGTCTTCTTCCTTCCCAAGCCGGAGTCGGATTTCCTTCCTTGTTTCACCAAATCGAATCCGTTTCTCAAATCTCCCCTTTCCTTTCTTGGAACCGCCTTCAGGCTATAAAACCGAGCTCGTGCATCCCTCCGCTCCATCCTAACTCGCAGCGAAGTACCGAAGTCGTCTTGAGGGGGCTTCGCTCGAATCACCGACGGGACCGTCTGCCATCTCGAGCACCGCATCGTCTTCGGGTCAGCTCCGTCTTCGTGTTCTACCTTGGTGAGTTCGCCTTGATCTATACTTCATCCCAGTGTTCTTGTTTCGCGAGGTAACGCGGTAAATCGCAAGTTCGCATTCTCCAGCGATGGCGCCGCCGTGGACATTGCCGTCGGGGCTGTTTTCCGGCCGGAGCGCCGCCCAGCTCTCCCCGGATCAATCTGGACCGTCCATTTTGAATCTAACGGCCCAGACTTGAAGATACTGTTTCGCCTGTACATTTTGCTAAAGAGACCCTGTGTTTTTCAATTATGTAACCCGCAGTCCAAAGCGTATTCCAGTATTGCGTATTATCCTTTTGAAAGCGTAGTTTGATCTCAGTTAAGTCAAAAATACGTTTTCAGCTATTTACAGTTATGCCACTGAGTTTGTTTTAGTCATAATTTATCCGTTTTAACTCCGATTTGACCCGTTCAAATTGTGTTAGGTTCGTATTTGCGAGCTCTACATGATAGTAGCACTGTTCAGTAGGTTTGTGACACTTTATTTTCGAGTTTGAATTAAAGTAATTACTTTTCTATAGGAAATCTTCGTAAATTCATAACTTTATCGTTTTAGCTCCGTTTTTCGTGATCTTCGCGTCTGTGTGATCTTAACGAGTTGTAGATTTGTTTTAAAAACTTTTTAATCTTATTTTATTATTGTTGGTGTACTGTTCTAATTATAGTCTTGTTTATTTATGCATGATTACTCTAGATGAATGTTGTTGCTATTATTGATCGAGTATAGATGGTGAGCAATTCGTTGGGGACCAAGAGTTTTTCTACAAGCAAGATCACCAGGACCAGTTTGAGCAAGGCAAGTATAGCATGGGATTATCCTTGTTGTCCTATTCACATTAAACAAATAATATCATTATGCATATATTCCTTGTTAAGGATGACTTAGTGTTGACCTTATTCCTTGATACCTATTATATTGCATGGATTAGTATTGCTAGTGCTTAACATGAACTATGATCATGTAATTTGACTAATGGAATATGCAATAAACATTAAAAAATGATTTTTATTACTGTTAAAGGGTACTAGAGCATGGGGTTATTTTGGTGCTCTCGTTACTCTCCATAAGGACTTATCTGTAAGCGATAAAAATCCTGGATGGGTAACATATGGTGCAAGTAGTGACTACTTCTACTTCCTTGAAGATTACTAGACTTGCAGTCAACCAGTCAATGTGCCTGTGAATGGAGCTACCACGAGAGTTTTATATTTTACTTCTGCTACATTATTGTAAAGACTTTATATTATTAATCGTGATGTAATAACATTTGTGATGATACATCCTTTATAATTTGTTAACTTATGTGTGATTGATCTCTGGGCACACATAAGAGTATGCACTCAATTTGGTCGTTAAATGGGTGTGACAAATTGGTATCAAAGCCATTGTTGACTGTAGGACGCAAGCCTAGCTAGAAATGGTCAATTTAGTATCTTCTTTTTCACTATTTTTATGCTTACTATCTTGCTTTTGTTATTTGATAAATTTTTATGCTTCTTATGTCTCATTCTATTACAAAATTTTGCCTCTATTCTAACTACATCTAAAAACTCTGTAGATGGTTCGTGGCCGCAAGACTGCCCGCATCACCACTGGAGGACACTACCCACCTCGTGCTTTGCTTGCACCTGAAGAGCCACAAGAGGAAGTACCCCCAGAGAATGAGCAGGCCCCTGAAGCACCAAACCAAGTGCCAGCACCTCCTTAGGAAGAACTCGAGCCTGAAGAAGACCCTGAGATCATAGAGATTGAAGATGATGAAGAGGAGGAAGCCAATGGAGGAGAGCAACCCCCGTCTCCACCACATGATGCAGCTGCTGAGGATGTGCCACCACCTCCAATGGGATGGACTGTGAAGATTTACCATAAGGCTGGAGGAGATGCTGTCTCTCACCATCGACTTGTGGGAATGCTCTCTGCCTACTTCGCTGATCGGCATCCAGCTGTGGAGTACGTTTGTTGGGAGTATACCCATCCACTGGAGGACACTTACTGGAAGGCAAGAGCGAGCATTTTTCCTAAGGATGAGGAAAAATGGGCATACCAGCTGGACAGGATGTATGCTCACATGGGTCGTCGAGCTACCATGGAGGCTAGCATTGAGGACGCCGCTTTTGAATCATGCATGGGTGTTCGCTACCTTCGTTTTGATAGCATGAAGCATGATATTCACCGCTACTTCCCTCATGCACACCCTGACCTTGGATGGGCCATGATGGATCTAGTGTAGTTGGAACCACTTCCTCGGGTGATGGTGAACTTTGTTTATGATATGATGGAGAGGAAGCTGCAGTTAGAGGAGATGGTGAAGGCACAGGGGAAGACCATCAAGAGGTGTCAAGCAGTGATTGATGAACTCCGAGAAAATCAAGGCATGGCTAAGATTTATGAGACATTAGAGCATGAGCCACGTCAGTAGAAAATAGGAGTCCTTTATGTAATAAGAACGTTCTTAGTAACGTCAGTTGAGTCTTCGAGTCTGTCGTGTGGTTTGAACTTTGGTGTGATAGTTGATTTATCATTATGCTTATGTGTGAGTTGGATTTTTGTTATGAGTGCTGGGGCTTGTAGGCATGTCTACAAGTTCTATTTTTAAGATGAAAAAGTTTATTAGTCAAGGGAATAATAGTTGGGTTTGGTATTGTCACGTTTCTGTCCTTGCTGTTTTCTGAAACAATCTGCAATGTTTCTGATATGGTTCAAAAACGGTTCATGCAACATTTATGAAATTTTTATGAGAGAAACTAGGCTTAAGCACCTTTCAAATGCCACTAGAATCACCTTTTTATCTGATCTGGTTCGAGAGATGTAACTATCACAAGTTAAAGTTTCTGCAGTCTGGAATCTAGAACAGTTTCTGTTACGCCTTATTTTTCATTAACTTAACGACAGAATCTGGTCTTATGATCCAAATAGAAGTTGTGGGGAATTTCATAAGCTTTCCAACCATATAAAGCACGCCTCTATTGGACTTCTGTAGCTCGAGATATGATTGATTTACTGAACTGTTAACATTGATATTCGCCCAGAAAACTTTCAGATCTCATTCTTTATCTTATAAGTGGTTGATAACATGGAAATCTCAAGTTTGCATTCTTATGGATGGTAGATGGCTGGAAGAGGAAGAGGCAAGGGTCGTGGAGGTGTTCCCCCAAATCCACTACCACCACCGCCACCAACTATTGAGCAACTTCTGGCAGTGCAGACACAACTTATGCAACAATTGCTGCAGAACCAACATAATCATCCAGTTGCTGGGGCACAACCACGTGATAAGCATGGTGAGTTTTTGAAGGGTCATCCCCCGGTGTTCATGCATGCCACTGATCCATTGGAAGCAGATAACTGGCTTTGTGCCGTGGAAAAGCAACTTAACATTGCACAATGTGATGACCGGCAGAAGGTGTTGTTTGCTTCTGGACAACTCTAGGGAGAAGCTCAGGACTGGTGGGAATTGTATGAGTATGGTCGTCCCACCAATGCTCCCGCGGTCACTTGGCAGGAGTTTAGAGAGAACTTCAGGGCTTACCATATACCAGAAGGGATAATAGAACTAAAGGCAGAGGAATTCCGGAACTTGACCCAAGGGTCATTATCTGTAGCTGAGTATCGTGACAGGTTTGCCCAGTTGTCACGATATGCTCCACATGAGGTGGCTAATGACAATGATAAGCAGCGCCGCTTCTTGAAGGGATTGTATGATGGACTACAATTGCATCTGATATCCAATACTTATCCCAATTTTCAGACGCTTGTGAACCACGCTATCGTGGTGGATAACAAGCGCAAGGAGATGGATGCCAAGAGGAAAAGGCTTCAGGGATAGACTTCTGGCAGTAACACTCGTCCACGTACTGGTTTCCAGCAGGGTAATCAACAGAGGCCTCCTTCTAGTCAGTGGAATCATGGTCAGGTCCCTTTCCACAATTAGTTTCTGCAACGTCCCCCATTCCAGCCGTAGAATGGTAACCAACGCCCTCCGCAACAGAGTGGGAATCAACCTCAGCGTCAGGGTGCTTCCAATAATACTCCAATGAAGACCAGTGCTCCCAATACCCCCAACAAGTGTTTTCGATGTGGGAAAGAGGGTCACTTGTCTTACAATTGCCCTGAGAAGCCCAACCAGTAGACCCTCCAGAGGCAGGGTAGTCACCAGAAGCCTGCATCTAACATTGGAAGGGTGAATCACTTGTCCCAGGAAACGACAGTGGAGGAACTAGAAGTTATGCTTGGTACGTTCGATGTCCATTCCACTCCCGCCACTGTTCTTTTTGATTTTGGAGCATCACATTCTTTCATATCACAATCATTTGTTAGAATACATAGAATTCATTTATGTGCCATGAAGAACCCTATATTAGTAAACTCACCTGGTGGAAGCATGCCAGCATCTTATCGTTGTCTCCCGATTAGTCTCATTCTAAGGGAGGTAGAGTTTAAGGTGAGTCCTATAGTATTGAGAACAGCTGGGATTGATCTCATATTGGGAATGGATTGGATGATGCAACAACAAGCAGAGATTTAGTGCAAGGGGAAATCAGTAGTGCTGACAACACCAAAGGGAGAGAGGATCAGGGTTGATGTGAAAGTGCAAAAACAGGAGACCGCTACAGTGAACCAGCTTAATGATGGTGCCAACAAGGAGGACCAGGTTGTGGAGGAGTTCTCCGATGTGTTTCCTGAGGAATTGCCAGGTATGCCACCAGATCGTGACATTGAATTTATTATTGAATTATTACCTAGAACTGCACCCATAGCTAAGCGTCCATATAGAATGGGAGTAGATGAATTAGAAGAACTTAAGAAACAAATTAAGGAATTGCAGGATAAGGGTTTCATTCGTCCTAGTTCTTCACCTTGGGGAGCACCAGTGATTTTTGTGGATAAGAAAGATGGTACTCAGAGGATGTGTGTAGATTATCAGTCTCAATGAGGTTACCATCAAGAATAAGTACCCATTGCCTAGGATTGATGACTTGTTTGATCAGTTAAGAGGTGCTTGTGTATTCTCCAAGATTGATCTTCGTTCTGGATATCATCAGTTGAAGATTCGTGCTAGTGATATACTAAAGACAGCTTTTACCACATGGTATGGGTTATATGAGTATACAGTGATGTCTTTTGGTCTAACTAATGCCCCAACATACTTTATGTATTTGATGAATAAGGTGTTCATAGAATATCTAGACAAGTTTGTAGTGGTATTCATTGACAATATTCTAGTATTCTCCAAGACTAAGGAGAAACATGCCAAACATTTGAGGTTGGTTTTGCAAAAGCTTAGAGAACACCAGCAATATGCCAAGCGGAGTAAATGTGAGTTTTGGTTGAAGGAAGTTTCCTTTCTTGGCCATGTGGTCTCAAATGGAGGAATATCAGTAGACCCTAGCAAAGTGAAAGATGTATTGGACTAGAAGCCACCAACCAATGCAAGTGAGATCCGTAGTTTCTTGGGATTAGAAGGCTATTACAGAAGATTTATAGAGGGATTTTCTAAGCCTGCGAAGCCTATGACTGGACTATTGGAGAAGAATGCCAAGTTTGTGTGGTCTAAGAAGTGTCAGGCTAATTTTGAGGAATTGAAGAAAAGATTGACCACTGCACCAGTATTAGTTTTGCCAGATCTGAGTAAACATTTCTCTATCTACTGTGATGCATCTCATTTGGGTTTGGGATGTGTTCTTATGCAAGAAGGTAGAGTTGTGGCATATGCATCGAGACAGTTGTGAAAGCATGAATTAAATTATCCTACTCATGACTTGGAATTAGCTGCAGTGGTTCATGCACTAAAGATATGGAGACACTACTTGATTGGACATAAGAGTGATATATACACTGATCACAAGAGTTTGAAGTATATCTTCACTCAATTAGATCTGAACTTGAGACAGCGTAGATGGTTGGAGTTGATAAAGAATTATGATTTGGAGGTGCATTACCACCCAGGAAAGGCTAACGTAGTAGCTGATGCTCTTAGTAGAAAAAGCTATGCTAATGAAGTGCAAGTAATGCCTATACCAAGAGAGTTGTGTGCTGAATGTGAGCATCTGAACTTAGGATTTACCACCAATGCAGTAGAATTGGTACTAGAACCTACTCTGGAACAAGAGATATGCAAGAGTCAGATGAAAGATGCAAAATTGAGAGAGATAGCGGAGAATATAGTGAAGGGCAAATCACCAAGATTCCATAAGGATGATAAGGGTACGCTATGGTTTGGAAAAAGACTGTGTGCCAGAGGATAAGACTATCAGAGAGGCAATTCTGAGTGAAGCTCATGAGTCAGCTTATTCCATACATCCCGGGAGTACTAAGATGTATTTGGATCTAAGAGAGAAATATTGGTGGTATGGTTTAAAAAGAGATGTTGCTGAGTATGTTGCTTTGTGTGACACATGTCAAAGGGTGAAAGCTGAACACCAGAGACCTGCAGGATTGTTACAACCTATGTAGATACCCGAATGGATATGGGAAGAAGTTGGTATGGATTTTATAGTTGGATTGCCACGTACTCAGAGAGGGTATGATTCAATTTGGGTAATAGTAGATCGCCTAACAAAGGTTGCTCATTTTCTGCCAGTTAGGACTACATATAGCAGTGCAAGGTTGGCAGAATTGTATATGGAGAGAATTGTGAGTCTACATGGAGTTCCTAAGAAAATTGTGTCTGATCGGGGTACCCAGTTTACATCTCATTATTGGCAAAAGATACATGAATCACTAGGAACCAAGCTGAACTTTAGTATAGCCTATCATCCACAGACAGATGGATAGACAAAGAGAATTAATCAGATATTGGAAGATATGTTGAGAGCTTGTGCTTTACAATATGGTACTAGTTGGGATAAGAGTTTACCTTATGCAGAGTTCTCTTATAACAATAGTTATCAGAAGAGTCTTCAGATGACACCATTTGAGGCTCTGTATGGACAAAAGTGTAGAACCCTGTTATTCTGGAATTAGATAGGGAAAAGTCAAGTGTTTGAGCCTGATGTACTCAAGGATGCTGAAAAGAAAGTAAGAATGATTAGAGATAATCTGAAAATAGCTCAGTCAAGGCAGAAGAGTTATGCTGATACTCGGAGGAGAGAGTTGACTTTTGAAGTAGGGGATTATGTCTACTTGAAAGTATCGCCAATGAGAAGTGTGAAAAGGTTCAACATGAAGGGGAAATTGGCACCAAGGTATATTGGACCTTTCAAGATCATAGAAAGACGTGGTGAGGTGGCATATCAGTTGGAATTACCTGAGAGTTTGGCAGGTGTACACGATGTGTTTCATGTGTCTCAACTTAAGAAATGTTTGCGAGTACCAGAGGAGTAGATTCTGTTAGAAGAGCTCACTGTTAAAGAGGACCTCACATATGAAGAGTTTCCAGTTAAAATTCTAGAGACTGCTGAAAAAGTCACGAGTCAAACTATTAAGATGTGTAAGGTTCAGTGGAATCGGTACACTGAGGGTGAGCCACCGGGGAAAGAGAAGAGGATCTGAGGAAAACCTACCCACAACTGTTCGAGTAAGCATCAACCGAATCTCGGGACGAGATTCATTTTAAGGGGGTAGAATTGTAACACCCTAAAATTTTGGGATATTAAAAAGTAGGTAAATATGATTTTTATACAATTTTCTGACCATACAAATTTAGAGTAATAATAATTTTTATTAACTTAAAATCACATATAAGGGTAGAAACATGTTTGCGCACTCATGCTGTTGCATTTGAATTTTTGGTTAGAGTGGTTTGATTCAAATTCAAAATAGGATTCAAAATCATTTGAAAATGCTTTGAAATATTTGAAAAGGAAAAAAGGGATTTCATTCTTCTCAGCTTTCGGCCCAGCAGCCCACCAGCTCGCCCGCTCACTTTTCTCCCACGCGCGGCCTGTTCTCCCGCTGCCCGTGGCCCGCTAGTCTCCCGCTTCCGCGTGGGCCGTCTCCGAGCGCGCGTACCGCTTCGTCGCTTGGGCCGAGCCGAGCCGATGGCCCAGCAAGCAGCGTGAGCGCGCTGCCGCATTTCCTTCGCTGCCGTCGCTGACACCGTGGTCCCACCTGTCAGGCGTCTTCTTCCTTCCCAAGCCGGAGTCGGGTTTCCTTCCTTGTTTCACCGAATCGAATTCGTTTCTCAAATCTCCCCTTTCCTTTCTTGGAACTGCCTTCGGGCTATAAAACCGAGCTCGTGCATCCCTCCGCTCCATCCTAACTCGCAGCGAAGTACCAAAGTCGTCTTGAGGGGGCTCTACTCGAATCACTGACGGGACCGTCTGCCATCTCGAGCACCGCATCGTCTTCGGGTCAGCTCCACCTTCGTGTTCTACCTTGGTGAGTTCGCCTTGATCTATACTTCATCCCGGTGTTCTTGTTTCGCGAGGTAACACGGTAAATCATGAGTTCGCATTCTCCAGCGATGGCGCCGCTGCGGACATCGCCGTCGGGGCTATTTTCCGGCCGGAGCGCCGCCCAGCTCTCCTCGGATCAATCTAGACCGTCCATTTTGAATCTAACGGCCCAGACTTATCGTTTCGCCTGTACATTTTGCTAAAGAGACCCTGTGTTTTTCAATTATGTAACCTGCAGTCCAAAGCGTATTCCAGTATCGCGTATTATCCTTTTGAAAGCGTAGTTTGATCTCAGTTAAGTCAAAAATACATTTTCAGCTATTTACAGTTATGCCACTAAGTTTGTTTTAGTCATAATTTATCCGTTTTAACTCCGATTTGACCCGTTCAAATTGTGTTAGGTTCGTATTTGCGAGCTCTACATGATAGTAGCACTGTTCAATAGGTTTGTGACACTTTATTTTCGAGTTTGAATTAAAGTAATTACTTTTCTTTAGGAAATCTTCGTAAATTCATAACTTTGTCGTTTTAGCTCCGTTTTTCATGATCTTCGCGTCTGTGTGATCTTAACAAGTTGTAGATTCATTTTAAAAACTTTTTATCTTATTTTATTATTGTTGGTGTACTGTTCTAATTATAGTCTTATTTGTTTATGCATGATTGTTCTAGATGAATGTTGTTGCTATTGTTGATCGAGTATAGACGGTGAGTAATTCGTTGGGGACCAAGAGTTTTTCTACGAGCAAGATCACCAGGACTAGTTTGAGCAAGGCAAGTATAGCATAGGATTTTCCTTGTTGTCCTATTCACATTAAACAAATAATATCATTATGCATATATTCCTTGTTAAGGATGACTTAGTGTTGACCTTATTCCTTGATACCTATTATATTGCATGGATTAGTATTGCTAGTGCTTAACATGAACTATGATCATGTAATTTGACTAATGGAATATACAATAAACATTAAAAGATGATTTTTATTACTGTTAAAGGGTACTAGAGCATGGGGTTATTTTGGTGCTCTCGTTACTCTCCATAAGGACTTATCTGTAAGCGAACATCCAGGATTTATAGTACAACTGTGAGGGCTAAAATGGCTCTGGCTTTAGTCATATAGAAGGACCTTTTCTAGCTTGTTAGTGGTATTCCTTTATGGCGTAAGAATGGCTTGATGAATCAGATATAGTGCGGCCTCTGTCCTCATGTGTATAGGCTGCGTGTTATTGTACCATTTGGAAGGGGGGCTCTACATCTGTTTGCCGAGTGAAATCTAATGGCCCAAACTTGTTAGACGAACCTTCGAAAGACTTCATAGTGTTCCTCTGCCTGCTCACCTTGGAAGTGTTTTGGGAGTAATTAACCCGGGCATATGGGCAACACGACTCACAGTGAAAGTGTACAACCTCTGCAGAGTGTAAAACTGTTATAACAGCCATGCTCACGATCATGAGTGGCCTTGGACCCTTATGGAATAGTTGATCATTAATGATGAATATGTTTTTGCTATTCGTTAATAATTTCACATGGATCATATGTTTATTGTTTACATTGAGATATTTTGATATTATTGATACACTGAAATAATGCTAATTAAAAGCTACATGCTGATAAACCTATGTTATGCCTTTGAGCCTCATGAACCCCATGTTAGACTTGTTGAGTACGAGATGTACTTACGCTTGTTTATTTTTCTTACTTGGATAAAAATCTCGGATGGGTAACAGATGGTGCAAGTAGTGACTACTTCTACTTCCCTGAGGATTACTAGACTTGCAGTCAACCAGTCAATGTGCCTATAAATGGAGCTACCACGAGAGTTTTATATTTTACTTCCGCTACATTATTGTAAAGACTTTATATTATTAATCATGATGTAATAACATTTGTGATGATACATCCTTTATAATTTGTTAACTTATGTGTGATTAATCTCTGGGCACACATAAGAGTATGCACTCCATTTGGTCATTAAATGGGTGTGACATGAATGCAATAGATGATGCATCACACACTAAACAAGGCAAGTACAAGGTTACGCTAAATACACATATGCACTTCACATCGCTCAAATAAACATCACATCACTTATTATGCTAAGATAGCAAGGGAAGCAATACCAAACATAACTCAAGATTTACAAAGCCTCAGGTGTACTAACTTCATCACTAAGGACATGAATCACACTTAACAACAAGCAAGCAAAGTAACCAAACATCCATGTATTTTGAACAATTCTTGACATACATGTAGTAGCTGAGTAAATCAATCATATCTGGAGTTATACAAATCCAAATGACTTGCAAGAAGACATTATGTAAAGCTTATGAAATTGTCTACAATTTATTTAATATCACCTAAGCCTGATTCCCAAGATTAATAGGTCTAAAAGATGAAGCTACAGAATCTGGTCTGCTCCAAACAGAGAGCAACCAAATCTGGGACCTGACTTTAAACATCTATAACTCAAAAACTACTTGACCAAATGATACCAAATTTTAACAAAAGCTAGATACATGAATTTTCTACAACTTTTGTATAAACAAGTTTCACAACGAAGCACATTATCATGAAGAACTTTGTTAAGTTCCCAGATCTGTCCAGAAATCTCATTTGCAAGAAATAATTATTAACTTATGTTGCAAACATATAATTGGACAAAACTAACTTTACCAACATTTCACACATGACTAATGAACACCAGAAAACATAGTGCCCATTCCTAAATAAATTCTTTTAATATATTTTCTTACTTTATTTAGATAATTTGGTGGAATTATGAACACCTATCAACATTGCATAATAAATTATACCAAAATTACAGTGGCCTACAGATGCTCCCAATAGACTACTGTCCAAATTTCAAACTATTTGGACACATATATCAACTTCTATGAAAAAGAAAAATGGATATTACAATAAATCATGTGAGAGCAAGATACACTAATAACTCACTCATATAGCAACTAAAATTTATAAAATTATTACCACACATCAAACATGACATGAATAGCATGCCACAAAAATTTCAATTCAATTGGAGCCCTAAATTTGTAGATATGAAAATGACAAATACAACTAGCAATGAAAACCTAGATGCAAAGATCTATTTTTAGAACTAAAACTTTAAACTAAAACATTACATATTATAGATCCATTGCATAGATAATTTCACAAGGATTCCAAAAAGTCCTCATTTACTATTTTTGGAGCTTCCTAGCATGAGATACTAATTTCCAAAGTTTTAGCCAAAAATCTGCATAAAAGAAAAAGGAAAAAGGAAAAAGGAAAACATTTTCGCCTCGAGGCCCCTGGATTTTCGCTGAATCAACCCGAGCTCTGCTTGTACTGTTCATATGAGTGACAGACTTTGCAGTGAGCCCCAAGGCAAGAACTTTATTTAAACGGAGCAAATAGGTCCTAACTGCACTATTCATTTGAGTCTAGGATTTCACAGAAAACCCCCTGCAGTTTCCTCAATTCATGGCGCGAGGACCTTCTTCTTCCTTCCCCTGGACACCGAACCAGAGCAGGGCAGAGGATCGCCGGTGACACCGGGATCCGGCCGGAGACAGCCCGGTGGTGGAATTGATGGGCAGAGCGAGCACCCTGGTGCTCGCCCGCACCTATGGGATTTCGAGGACGGCCGGAAGGTGGTTCGTGGCATCCTAGCCACGAGCTCGGATGCTGCAGTAGAAGCGGCTCCGGTGGCCACTCCAATGGAGAGCGGCGGCGTCGAATGGAGAGGAGCTGCAGCTTCGCAGGACCAGCATGCTCCCGTGGAAGGCCATGGCTTGGTCAGAGACGGTCGGAGGAAGCGGGGCCATGAGCGCCGGTGGCATGGGACGATGGCGGCAGGTGGTGGTGGTGCTCCGGTGACGAGCGGCTCAAGGCGAGGAGCACGGGAGGTGCAGCGTGAGGTGAGGAAGGTGGTGCGGTGGTTCATTCGGGCGGAGGAAAGTCAGAGGCCAAGAATCGTGGTGGCAGCTCAGAGCTTGGCCATGGCGTGCTCTGGTGACGAAAGGAGGTAGGGAAAGAGGTGCTCTAAGCTCGCGGGATGGTGGAGGAACCTCAGGTAGTGGTGGTTTGGCGTGCGGTGGCTGCTAGCAATCGAAACAGCAGCGGCCGAGCTTGAGCTCGCGGCAGCCATCCATGGCGGCTGTGGCCACGAAGGAGTGCTCAAGCGCGGGAGAGAGCGGAGGAGGGCAAGCGGTGGGGAGCACGGAGCATCCAGGTGAGGCTCGGTGTCCATGACGCGTGAGGAGGAGGCAGGGCACGCGACAAGGAGGTGGGGCGCGGAGCCGGGCATGGTCGCCACGCAGGGGAGGACGTGTCGGCCGTTCGCGCAATTTCTCGAGCACGTGGTGTGCGTGAAGCTGCCTGACTTGGAGGTCATGTTTGGGTCATCTCCGGGCCAAATTTGGACATGGGCCCAAAGGCAAAGTCGAAGCCCATGCAAGGATCTACAATTGTCATTAAGGCACCTGGATCATTAGGACCATAGATTAGGAGATAATTAAGCCCAAAGTTGACAGTGTCAAAGACTTGATAAGGCTTAAGTTAGAGCTCGGTCTTTGATGATTTTGGGATGCCCACCTTGCTCAAACGAAGTCCAACTTTTTGCATGCTCTTCTCCATCACATTATCTTCAACTTCTACATTTGGCTCAACTCTAGTTGTTTAACAAAAACTCGAGAACGCGGGATGCCACTCCAGTTGTCACTAACTTAGACTTAAATATTGCTAAGTCTGAAAACATTTAGAAGATTCAAAACTTTCACTTTGGTGAAAGTAACAACTTGATAAACTTGTCAAACCTCATAACTAGTACAGAAGTCAAACTTTCACTTTGGTCAAAGTAACAACTCGATAAAGTCGAAACTAGGGTTTTAGGCCAATCGGGGCATTTTCTTGACATTTGCTCAACATGAACCCTTCATGACTTTTGTTGTAGAGTTCATCTAGAGTCATTTGGACAAGTTTGCAAGGTTTGGTTGATGATCTATAATTCCATTAACTTAATGGTGCAATTCAAGCACTTAGTAAAATCATTCCAACAAGGATATTACTTATCATTTCATGTGACTTTTTGATTCCAAACTTCATGAAACTTTTCCAGGGATCAATATAGTTCGGTACTAAGGTGAGACACATGAAGATATTGCAATAACACCACCCAATCATATATCTTGAAAAGGGGCCTATATTTAAAGCAATGGTGCAACATCCAAGTTTAGGTTAGGCTCATCTCCATAGGTTTACCTTGCCATCGTCATCTCCACTTAATCTATCATGTTTGAGCTCAAACCCACTGCTTAGTGAGTTACAAACACCTAGGGTGTTACAGATAGGGCCGATGTGGAGCTTGTCATGGAACCATCCAAATTATAAGAGCACGAGTACAAAAACAATCACCGGAGTGATCAAATTTTCGCACTTGAGCCCATATAACTCCGGTAGTCCAACGAAATCATGAGGGATTTCAAACCAACCAACATACAAGCCAAGATCATAGTGATTCAATATAACAAGTCACATGTTACATCCATTTTACAAGTAATTCAATATACATCGGAGTTCAACATAGTTATTACAACTTAAGTTGAAAAGTAGCGGAAGTCAAGTAATTTGAAACTAACATTACTCTTATTTCAAATACATGCCAATACCAAGGTCAACTTCCAACAAAAGCATTAGAGATAAGATAACTCAAAAGGATCATGCCCATGATCACACTTCGCCACTACGGTAGGAGCCATCCAATTTTTACAGTATCCATGATACATCACAACCTGCAACAAGTGGTAATAAACCCTAAGTACGAGAAGGTACCCAGCTAGACTTACCCGTCAAAAAGCAGAAATAAAGTGACACCAAGGATCATGCAAGGCTAATAAAATTAGGGCTAGCTTGACAACATTTTGCATAAAAGCTTAGTATATATAAGTAATTATTAATGCTTAAGCATCAAGTTAATAATCATTAACTTGTCATCTATATTAGCACCTGTACTAGAGCACTCACTTGATTAGGAGCAAACAATATTAACCATAGCAGGTATAATAAGGCTATCATTATCATCATCATCATTCCTAAACCATTATATTATTTAGTGTATCTACTTTGGAGATACTCCCATCAAGTTCTCACTAACTAGTGAGAGACGGCAACTCGAATCGAATTACAACTCAGCTGAGGGGGTATTCCTAACTCTCACCCATGACTTCCCCCATCAGAGAGCATTAGGTCACCTTTAGGATAACTTAGGAACCAACTTCGTGGGTTCGGTTAGCGCCAGCACTCTCAGGGATTTCCCTTTTGCCAAGACGATCAGGACTTTTAAATCACCTACCCTTGGACTCATGCCTACGGCTCCCTTCTGAGGCGTACTTTATACTTGTCGACTCCTAGCCTGAGTTGAGCTACTCAGATTTGCGGTCAGAGACATTTGAGTCTGGCCAGCTAAGAGAGAGGTATGCGTTCAACATGACAAAGAAAGGCTCCAAGAATCGGTCCTTAAGCGACACAGACGGAGTCACTGTAGGCCTACAACCTTACAAGCCCCCGCCCAGTCTTCATTCAATTTAAACTAGGTTCTTTTTCATGATAGCAAATATAGCCAACCGTACCATATGTATATCCCTAAAGCTCGCAGGTGACAGTAAATCACCCGACTTCTACCGCTTAAAGCAGGGCTAAGCATCTACTCGAGCCTAAGCTACATAGGATTCATGGTGTATTCTCTGGACAAGGATTGGATATCAATGCAGCAAGTGTTTTCATCCAACTCCTATAACTTAGTGCAACAATATATAACATAGTACTTGATTGCATTTCAGAAATCAGGAGGCTTATAATGCTTCATGGCTTTCCTACGATCCGACACGAGTTAGTCAAGTTAGCTTGCACCATCTTGACGATGTCTCCTTTCCAGGCATGCACTCCAGGGTCCTTCCATCCTCGGGATGGATCCACCAACTCCATCTTCGGGTTTAGCTCCACATCATGTCCTTCACATGGTGCATCTAGCGTACCTAGATGAGATGCAAGATGCAAGTGTATGAATACTTGAAAATGCAATGGATGATGCATCACACACTAATCAAGGCAAGTACAAGGTTATACTAAAGACACTTAATCACATCACTTTGCTTAATTAACATCACACAAACCAACATGCTAAGATAGCAAAGAAAGCAATACTAAACATGACACAAGATTTACAAAGTCTTAGGTGTACTAACTTAATTACTAAGGACGTGAACCACACTTAGCAACATGCAAAGCAAGTCAGGGTGAAGCAACAACTATAACTAGAATATGTCAATTTCTGGACTTGTAAACAGTAGCTTCATAAATCAATCATATATGGAGTTCCATAAATCCAAATGATATGAAACAAGACATTCTAGAAATCTTAGGAAATTATCTACATTTCATCTATAACCATCACAGCATGATTCACAAGTTAAGTAGGTCTAAATTATACATTTATAGAAACTGGTCTAAACAAGACAGAGAGCAACAGATTCTGTGACCCAACTTTAAACATCTATAACTCCTAAACCACTTGGCCAAATGCCACCAAATTTTAACAGCAGCTAGATACATAAATAATCTACAACTTTTGTATAAACAAGTTTCACAACAAAGCACATTATCATGAAGAACTTTGCTAAGTTTCTAGATCTGCCTAGAAACCTCATTTGCAAGAAATAAATATTAACTTATGTTGCAGACATATAAGTGGACAAAACCAACTTTACCAACATATCACACATGACTAATGAACACCAAAAACATAGTGTTCATTCCTAAATAAATTCTTTTAATGTATTTTCTTAATTTATTTAGATAATTAGGTGGAATTATGAACACATATCAAAATTGTGTAATAAATTCTACCAAAATTACAGTAGCCTACATATGCTCCGAGTAGTCTACTGTACAAATTTCATGTCATTTGAGTAAGCATAGCAACCTCTATGAAAAAGACAAATTGCTATTGCAAGAAATCATGTGAGAGCAAGATACACTAATAACTCACTCATACAGCAACCGAAATTCATGAAATTTTTGCCACACATCAAACATCACATGAGTAGCATGTCACAAAAATTTCACTTCATTTGGAGCCCTACAACTACAGTTATGAAAAAGACAAATGCAACTAGCATTGAAAACCTAAATGCATAAATCTATTTTTATAGCTAAAACTTTAAACTAAAACATGATATATTATAGATCTACTGCATAGACAATTTCATAAGGATTCCAAAAAAGTCCTCATTTGCTATTTTACAAATTTCCTATGATTTACTATTAATTTCCAAAATTTCACACAGATTCCTGCAAACATGTCCTTTGAGGCACTATTCACTTGAGTCTATAGTTGTGCATTTAAGCCCTTCCCTTAACTCGAATTCAAAGACGAAGGCCCTGGTCATGAATTTTAGCAGGGGGCGCGATGCAGCTCGTGGATTTCGGTGAAAGGAGGCCATGGCATTGTCGGGGAAGTGGTAGGGAAGCAAGAGGAGGCCGGCGCGCACCTGTGGGTGGCCACGACTCGTCTCGAGGTGGCTCGACGAGGCAGGGCCACATGGAGCAGCGACTCATCGCGCGGTGGCTTGCCTGGCCATGGGGCTCCGGCGGCTTTCGGCTTGGGTGAGAATGCACAAGGGATGGAGGGAGACAAGATGTATGCCATGGCACTCACAGCTGGGTTCGCGGCGGCTCATGAGGGTGGGACAGCGGCGGCGACGCGAGCTCTGCTCGCTTGTCCATGGCGGATGTGACCACGAGCAGTAGTAACGTGAGTGGGAGAGTGAGAGGAAGTGGAGATGGATGGGGAGGAGCTTGGGCGTCCATGCTGGAAGAGGACAGAGCGCCGGGACGCGCGGCAGCAAGGCCAGGCGCTAGCTCACGCATGGTGGCAATGTCGATAGCATGTGTCGCCGATGGGGCAATTCTCTGAACACTTGGTGTGTAGCAAGGTAGCCAAGGTGGACGTCAATTTGGGCTGGCTATGGGCCGATTTGGACCCTAGGCCAAAAACAAAGTTTGCAGCTCACATGATGCTCTACATTTTCTATTAAGTGACTATGGTCATTAGAGCAACTGGTTAAGAGATAATTAATGCCAAAGTTGACACTATCAATGACTTAAATCCAATTAAGGTTGCCCGGCTTTGATCTCAAATTCCCAATCAAAACTTGGTCAAATGGGCTCCAACTTTTTGTATGCTCTTCTCTAAGATGTAACCTCCAACTTTTATATTTGGCTCAACTCCAGTTGTTTAACAAAAAATCAAGAACGCGGGATGCCAATCAAGTTGACTAAACTCGGCCTTAATTTATTTCTAAGTCCAAAAACAGCTACAGATTCAATCTTTGAGCCTCAGTTTCACTTATTTCTGTGCTGAACTAGGATATGCTCCTTAAATAATGTTTGTTGTACTAAAAACAAAGAACACGTTTTATTAAAGGATCAAGGTCAGGATCAGTTTGGTTTGTAAGATATAAAGCTCCAAACTAGGGTACCCGAAGTTAAACCTCAGTTAGGACTTAGCCAAATTCCTGGGTTCCAAAACAACACTGCATTGAATATTGGGAGCTCTATTTGACTAGGTTAGAGACCAAGCTAGCTCTTGACCATTTAACAAAGTTTGTTCTACATAAGAAGAACTACAACTTTTATTTAAGGTCAAACCTCATAACTAGTACATAAGTCAAACTTTCACTTTGGTCAAAGTAGCAACTTGATAAAGCCTAAACTAGGGTTTTAGGCCAATTAAGACATTTTCTTGGCATTTGCTCAATAGGAAACCTTCATGACTTTTGTTGTAGAGTTCATCTAGAGTAATTTGGGCAAGGTTGCAAGATTTAGTTGATGATCTATAATTCCATTAACTTAATGGTGCAATTCCAACACTTGGTAAAGTCATTGAAACAAAGACATGACTTATCATTTTATGTGACTTTTTTATTCCAAGCTTCATGAAACTTTTCTAGGGGTCACTATAGATAGAGAGTGATGTGAGACACATGAAAGAAGTGACTTCAACACTCACTTGCATTACCAAGCATGAGCATGAAAATATACACACATTGAACACAAAATGACAAGGTATTTTGCATGTTTCAAGGAGATGTTTCAAGTACATTCCATGTATACATGTTTCACATGTTGCACTAGCATGTTTTATATGTTTCACTAGTGTGTTACATGTGTTTCATGCTCACAAATGAATGAATGATGCCTAAACTCATGCAATGCAAGTGCCAAAATGCAAGCCTAACACCTGGGGTGTTATAGAGCTCGCTCTCGGCTGAAAGACTCCCAAACCACTCCTAGAAGGATCCGTTAGGGAGGAGCACGTAGAGGATCTTCTAGGACTAACAAGGCCACCTAGGATGCTGATGAATCTCGTGGAGAGATGTCACCGAATAGCATGAGGGGTTGAGAGAGGAGAATTAGGGCAAATGGTAGTTGATATGTTGTGTTTTTAATGATTGGATAGATGGAAACTCAATCGGCTATGATCCTCTCATATGTATAGAGGGGTGGTCTTATCCCAATATAAAACATCTCCAAAATGCGTTCTCCAAGTTTCCCATGTTGAAAATATACCAAAAACCGATCTGGAAACCAAATTGACTCGGAATCCAGGACGAGTCGGCTTAGCCGATAGGGGTAGTCGGCTAAGCCGACTTTTGCGGCCTTAGGCACCCTGGCTAGGCAGCTAGAATAGGGAGTCAGCTTAGCCGACTCTGAGTGTCGGCTAAGCCAACTAGGGGCAAACTGGCCAAGCCGACTGGCTTGGCTCGCCGTCTTCTCCATGCGTCTCGCTTGCTATTTAGTCGCGCCATTTGACCTCCACCATGCCAAAGACGTTTATAACTTGTTCATGATACTTAAAACCTCCTTGGGACATTTTTTAGTGTCAACACATAGTTAACGTCCGACATATACAGACTAGGTCCTAACCGACTAACGGTCTTCATATTATAGCAACACCTCCTATCTAGGATCATTACTCTTCTCGGCCAGTCTTCTGAGACACCTGGCTCATTACAGACTAAGACGGATCCATGAGATTTAAACTAGTCTTTTCAACATTTCAACTATTTTTAGGCACATGTCGACTATGTCAAAGCAGCATATCAACAAAACTCACTAGAGAGCGAGAGCCTCTACATGCAAGCTATTATTTAAAGACATGACTACGTACTCGGGCATGAGGTGCACATACACAAACCTGCTGCCACTCGTCCACTTTTTTCAAGTGACCGGTCAAGCTACAGCACCATGCAGAATCGATGCCGCGAACAGCTAGCTATCGGGATCAAATCTTGTGTTCGACTTCGTGGACATCTATCTATTTGGGTACATGACATGCTCATATCGACCCGTCTGAGTCATCGAACTATCGTCGAATCGCAAGCGAGGCATCAGGTTGCCGTCAAGCCGCTGTCAAGCAATGAACAAGCCATTGAGTTGCCGCAATCATGCACAGCACGTTCATCCACTCATATTCCATGGCATGCTGATTCTTCTACTTGGCCATTACTTTGATTTAATCGGCGTCACTTCGACTACGCTCGGGGGCTCGAATTCAAGGATGGAAGATCAAATTTACTAGCACTCAACCACTTTTGGTGACATTAATTGTTCAATCTACTTTCTAACAAGTAGTCAAACAATTACTCCTGCATCCCTGAGTATATTCTTTACATATCCTAGCACCGATTATAAGTACTTAGACATAGGCTCGGGGGTTACGGGATACATATGCCTTGGTGAGGATCATACACATTGAGCGATTGAGTGAATCTTTTGAGGAACTTACATTTCATTTCATGCAAAACTCATAAAACCTCTAGATAGAAGGTTGATCAAGGGATGAATGATTGGTAATTCTATTAAAACCGTTCTATCTTGAAACTGCCTAAGACTTGGAAAAGCAATAAGCCCCATAGGAATTAAGTTAAAAGAGTGGATAGAATGTAATTATTTAAATTGAGGAAGAATAATTTGTTATAGGCATGACACTTGTGAATTATATTTGGCATTGTAGCAACTACTGATCAACAACCAATAACTTAGCTATTTGCTCAGGATGAGCAAAGGTTAAGCTTGGGAGAGCTTGTTGGCGGCCTTTAACAGTCAAATCCGATTGCCAATTAAGTGATAAAAGGGGAGAAATTAGCAAACTTAGTCACATGTGCATTTACTATTAACCAAAGTCCACATGTATTTGGAGATTATTATTTTGCAAGTCACAAACACAAATACATGGAGGATTTCACCAAAAGGCGCTTTTCAAACACCGATTTGTGCAAAAGAATAAGGGAGATGCCCACCAAAACATTTCAAACAGGGAAAAACACCTTGGGGCACTGGTCCATGTCTAGCCCAGAGCCCACCATGCGAAGGCAATGGAGAAGTGGCTTAGTCAGGGGCCGACCGCTCCCCTGCTGGCGCCTCTCAGCCACTCCTTCCTCTGGCAGTGGCATGGACACATGCTAAGACGGTGCATCACGTGTCTCCATGCCAAAGATAGACAGAAGCACTACCATAGATCATGTATAAATAGAGGGGCCCACCCCCCTCTCAACACACACTCATCTTGAGCATTGCCTCACACACCTCACACTCTAGTTGTAGCTTTTACTTACCTAGTTGTTTAGAGCAAGGCAAAGCTACTTTGGAGAGTGTAACACCCTAGGTGTTAAGCAACAAACTAAAACTGGTCATGTCATCATCATGCACAATGCACCATGTTTAGTAGATCACCTTGTGATGCATTCAATACAATAATATTTAATTACTTTGTTATAATGCATTGTTATGATGTAATGAGCTCAAATAAAAAATCCTTTCAAGGTACTTTGTGACCTTTTATTTTTGAATTCCATTAAAATACTTGTGTTTATGCCTTAATAAACTTGGGAGTGTAATTAGTGTAATTACACTAGGAACAAGTGTGGGGAATGATCCCAAGTCCAACTAATTAAAAATGGAGTCCCAACTTTGAAAGTATAATGAAATTTCAGTACTTAAGCTCTTTTGATTAAGTGTGGAATGGATTAATAAGTTCAATTTTGGGAGCTCAATTAAAAAGAATTTTGTTAAATAACTTGATCAACTTTTGGCACCATGTGTTGATACAAAGTTTATACTTTGGAATGGTGAAATTAGTGGAGTGGTTCATTAAGTAATCATCAATTAAATCCCTAAGAAACTAAGTTGTTATTTTTGAAATTCTAAAAGTGAAACATGGATGTTTCAGCTTTGAAACATGAGTGTTTCACATGTAACCCTAGTCTGCCCTTTCCTTTTTCCTCTTGATCTGTTGAGTTTCTGGGTTTGGTCTCTTAAGCAAAGTTCTGGTTTAGAGCATGAGCAACAATTTTCATAATTAGGGCATCCCCTTATTCCTCCTCTATCTTGCTCTAATCCATCAATTAGGGGCTGTCTTCTTCTGAAACATGAATGTTTTAGTTCTCTGTTTTAGGGAGACAACCAGCAGAAGCAGCAGCTCGCCACCTCCTCCTTGCCGCCCACCGCTTGGCTGACGCCGCTCGTGTGTGAGGCCACGCAGCAACTCGCCACCGCCTTAGGAAGCAGCTGCTAGCCATCTCAAAGCCACCCGCCACCTCTTCTTCTCCTACTTGAGCCACAGAGCACCCCCTCCATTCTTCTGCTTCTGCCCGACGCCATCGCCGCTATGAGGAGCTCGAGCTCAATTCATCCTCCTCGCTCAACCTCTGTCCAATTCACCTTGCCGTCATGCTCGCCACAACCCTACGTCCTGATTGAACCCACTAGAGCCACCTCTCCACTATCGGTTTAGCTGTGCACCACCATCTTCCTCATCGAAGGTCACCGCACCGCCGTGAGCCCCCTCTGTGCGGCTAGAGCACCACAGACCCTTTCTCATCCATTTTGTTCATGTTTTATGCTCCTCAAGGTCCCTTGTTGCTCATCGGCTCACCTTTTTCTTCAGCGCATGAGCAGACGCGATAGAGCATGTCCTCGCCACCGGAGAGCACTGCCGAAGCCACCATCTCTGATGACCCTGTTCTTCACCACCGTTTGGAGCCAATCAACTGTTGTTTCCTAACCTAGGTGAGCTCTTGAGTGCGTTGGTGCAGTTAGCAGCACTAGAGGAGTGGCTGTGCATCTCACTGACCTCACCGGACTTGCCCAAGCCGCCAGGGCAGTGGTCGTGCTCGCCATGGGCCAAGAGGGGAAAGAAAAAGGGTACCAGGGAGTGCGAAAGGAAGAGGCGATGACTGTGACGTCCTTGGCTTTGTCAAAAAGTTCACCGGCTATGAACTTTAGCCAGCCATGGGTGCCATCGCCGTCAGAGGCAAGAGTAGAGAAGGGGGAAGAGAGAGAGGCTAGGCTATTTTTGGCTCTTGGGCCTTGGCCTCGGTCTAGGATGGCTCGGGCCAGGAGGAGAGAATGAGAGGGAGAGAGGGAGAGCTGTTGGGCCGCTAGCGCAGCAGGGCCTATTCGGATCGGGCCGAACAAGAGAAGAAAGGGAGGAAGCAACAGAGCAGCTAGGTCGAGGCCATAGCTGGGCCACCAGCGTCGACTGGATTGGGCTGAGAGAGAGAGAAGTAAAGGAAGTTTTCTCCTTTTCTATTTTCTAAAAAGTAATTAAGTAATGAACTTTGTAATTCCATAACTAAATAAATAATGGTGATAAAATTATGCAACTTTGTGAGTAAGCTATTCTTGGTATGTTTAACATAGGAAAAATATAAATCTAAGAAAAACAGTAAGTTTTGGATGACTAAAAATTCCATGTTTTAATTAAGAAATGTAACTTCCAAGATTTTTATCGTTTAAAATATAACTCTAAAATTCATGAAAATTTATGAGTAATCTTAATCTACTATTGTGAAGCCACACAAAAAGTTTGGTATTGTTTTGGGTTAAGATAATTGTTTCACTTAAGAAGGCTTGATTTGTGAATTAATAAAATTATGAAAATGATTTCAAAGATATCATTAAGATTATGATGTGTATTTTTGGATTGATTGTGGACCTTGGAATATTTTACCCTACTGTTCCAAGGCAATGGAAATTGATTGATTAAATGTATGCTTCTTCATGATAGTCTCTACTTGCTTAAGATAATCAATACCTTTCAATTATGAGGTGTTAATAGTTGCTATAAGAGACGTATTTAACTTGCTTTTAGTAAATGATAGATAGATGTTAATGAACCTATTCAACTCTTAGATGCAACCTCTTGGGTAAAAAGTGAAATGTTTTATGATAACTGCTTGTAACTATACCGCAAAGGAAAGTTGTACTCAAGTAGTTAACTAATGTTTATCCTTTCTAAATGTCCCTTTTATGTTATGTCATGTTAGCATCATCCTTAAGCATGCATCCTTTTAACATATAGTGAACAAAAGCGGAGACCCGTTAGTCAAGTAGACCTTTGAGGTGGGTGTTCACTCAGAGGGTGTTGAGTTGGAGAGTGGGGTTAACCTTGAAACAACTGACAACCCTGACACTATAGGCAAGCCCCAGAGCATAAACCGTTCCTTGTGTTTTATAAAATGTTTATCACATAAGTCTTATGAATGTTGCATTTAAGTATCAGGAGTTGTATGATAAACTTTGCTGCATGACTACCTTGTTTATCCTTACTTACCCATGGTACCTATGTTTAAGTAATATTTGTTAAAATGCTTAGCCTTGCTTAGATGTAAATGCTAGAGGTAGGTTTTGCTAAAGTTAAAGATGAACCTGAAGTATGAGGATGATCATGTTTTATAAATATAGACTGGGCAGAATCTTGGCTTGCGCCCAGTATGGATCTGGACGTAGTGACCCCGCCTATGTCGATCAAGGACCGATCGTTGTAGAGTTGTCTGTGATCGTGACTTGCAGTACTGGCCACATACTTTGGTAAGCCCAACATCTAGGCTATTCTTGTATGGGAAACAATAACCGTGCACTAGGAGTGGAGAGATGGTGGGAGTATTGTGTACCCATGCTTGTGAATGCATCAGGCTTGAACGATTCCAAGAGGTGGGATACTGGCTCTCGGGTAGCGCTGGACCGGTTCCTGTATAGGAGGATCTGAGTGAGGGTTGATATATGCAGGTTGTCTAGGCCCAAACCTACATATATCATGTGGTAAGGAAACCCCAGCTGGGCTAAATCGATTTGAATCGTCATTGCTTCTCGGTGAAGAAGACTCAATCAACTGTGCTACATCATAGTTAATCAACTGGAACTTAGATATGAGATCATATTGTGATGGTTTCTAAGAAGTGCTTGGAATTAGAATACCTGCCAATGATAGTCTTAATATTAATTGGAAGTATAAAATTTGGAAAGTAAGGATCCACTTTAGTGCAGTTTTCTACAAAAGTGTTCTTGATCTTGCTATAGACTCACCTTGATTCCTCTTACCTTGCATATCCTTGGAGTCTTTCCTATTCATCAGTTAAGTCTTGTTGAGTACCCTCAGTACTTAGGGTTTGTTAAAACCTTGTTGCAGGTGAACAACATGAGCAGGCTGGCACTAGCCTCTGCTATATGTTGGTTCCTAAGGAAGAGTCCCAACAGTGAGAGTGTTGAAGTGCACCCTTGGGCAGGGTGAAGTTCTTTTGGTGATGTAATATAAGTACCTCTTTTGCTACCCACTGCCTGTATGGCAAAACTATGGTTTGTAATAATAATGGTTTGTAAGAACTTAATACTGGTTTGTAAACTTATGTTATTGTAAGACTTTCACTGTACTCTGATGTAATAAATTTGTATATTTGTATAACTGCTGTAATCCTGCAATGCTACTATAATTGATCCTGCTCAAAAGATGAAACGTGGATGATTCGGGTTTTCCGAGGACACCCGACAGACTATCGAGTTATAGGGCACTCATGTGCTACTACCAGAGGTTTGGAAGACAATGGTAAGCATGTGTGGGCCATATGATTCAGATGGTTCTGCCACAGAGAGCTTGGCTCCTTGGAAGAGGTGACTCTTGGGTATGAATAGAATTATGAGTTCTTCCAAAGCTATGCTCTCATACTACATTTATAGTCATACTTATGAACTAGAGTATGGTTATTATGTTATGATCATGATATATGAACTAGTGCAAAGTTTATGTGTCATGAGAATAGCACACTTAACTTTATGCTTAACCAATCATATAACTTGTATAATTGGAATTAGAGTAAAGTTGAGGTGGTGGTTCATTATGCCGTTAGGTGTGCCCAAGTTCTTTACCTATCGATCCACAGGGTCGGGGACCCGAGAGAATTTAGGTAGCTTATGTATACGCAAGCATGGTGCTTGGGTATGGAGAGATGGGTGATTGCATTGTCCCTTTCCATGGTAGAGGGGTAGGCGGCAGGTGGTGACAGCCCTATTCGTCCCTTGTATTCCCTCATGTTCGACTGGGGTGTAGGAGTCTAAATTGTCACATGTGATTGCTAGCAGACCAGAACTCGGTGGCCTCCTGACCTGCTTCACACTTAGCTCTAATACTAATTATATAACTTGTATGATTATCAACTAATCTTTGTATGACTATACTAGACAAATGCCTGCTCGACTTAGATTTATTCTTTTAGTCTTTCTTTTTAGTTCATCCTTTAAGGTGTGCCAAGTGTGTGTTCACTATCTTGAATATATCATTCTTACCCCTATTATAAACAATTGGTGTACTTGCAAGCATTTTTATTCGAGTTCATATCCATACTAGACTCTTAATCAATGCCTTCCTTTAGGAAGATATAAATGAATGATACCCTTGACTACACCCTTGGTGCCAATACCTAGAGGGGATGTATTTCTAGGTGAAATGCTACAATGATAGCTCCGTATGCTTGTGGATAAATATCTAAAATTGTTAAGGAACTATCAAGGATGTTACTTAGTAGCACTAGTTAATAGTGAAGTTGCTAAGTAATACCAATAGTCATTTCTGGTGCCATTGCTAAGGATGGATTCAAAATCCATACTTAGTAGAGGTGCTAAGAAATGCCAACACCCACTAAAGATGGGCGCATTCGGGCTCAGCTCACACCCCCACCGGCCCCATTTGGCTTAGAGTTTAGTTGGTTGACAGATACTGCCGTTGCTACATCCATTCCACAGGTATTGGGTGGATTCAATGTACCTAAAAGGTGGTTTCCTACTTGCATATGGGGATCAAGCACATTTCCAAGGACCCCCCTCCTCTCCACCTATAAAAGGACGCTCTCTCCTCCCTCTTAACATCAACACACAAGACAAGAAAGAGCAAAGCAAGAGCAAGAGCATCTCCACTCCATGGGCTTAGGCCCTAGCTAGCTCTAGCAACTTAGTAGGAAGAGTTTGGGGAAGAAGTGTTGGGCTTGTCGATAACCTTCCCTTGCTTGTACCTCGACGGACATCGACTTTGAACCTCAATGGGTATTTAGTAAGTGTTTGTGATTCCTTTTGTTATAGAAGTTTTTGATTAGTTAAGCTATACTTTTCCTTGTTTGTGGGATCATTGTTCATCCCCATGGCGGATGCTCTAGTAGAAGGGCCTTGATAAAGATAGATAACCCTTGTTAACGCACTAGAGTAGTATTCGAAAGCGTAGACGTGGTGTCTAGGCTAGAGGCTACCTTTGTTTTTCTTGTATCCCATGGTTGAGGGGTAGATGACAGGTGGTGACAGCTATATCCATCCTTCGTAATCCCCCATGTTTGGATACGGCATAGAGCCATACACCGATATTGCCTGGCAAACCAGGTGCGCTCTAGTGCTCGAAGTGAGCAAGTAGAAGTAGAGTTTATCTATCCTTAAACCCTAAGCCATAAGAATCCTTCTGTACCCTTATCAGCTATCTTTGTGTTGTCCTTGGATGAATTAGCTAGAAGAAATACCTTGGTTCCCTATGGAAATACGATACCCTGAATACTTCTAGGTGAAAGCTATAATGGTAATTTTGTACACTTGCAGATAACTTCTGCAAATGTTAAGAAATACCAATAGTGGCGGTTTGTCGTTCCTTCAGGTTTGCCCATGTCCTATGCTTGTTAATCCGTAGGGTCAGAGTCCTAGGGGATGTGGGTAATTTCCTTATACATGGGCATTGGTTCTCGGGTATGTGGGAACCTTCGGATGTGATGGTGCTCTAGGTTGAGGGGTAGGTGGTAGGTGGTAACAGTCCTATCCATCCCTTGTAATCCCCCACATTCTGGTATTCATATAGGAGTTTGTAAAGCCTTCCATGCTTGCTGACAGAATAGTGCTCGGAGGCCTCCTGTCTATCTTACACTTAGATCTGGCTCTAACCATGTAATTGTATGATCATTAACTATTCTTTGCATGGCTATATTAGGAAAAGCTTGCTTTGGTTAGGAACTGTTGGCGTTCTAGAATAGGGGGGTGTCTAGAGACGAGACAAGTGAATGATGTTGCACGTCGGAGCCTCCAATGGTGTGCAAGGTGGACACAAGGTTTATACTGGTTCAGACTGAATGTCCCTACTTCCAGTGCTCGCTGCTGCTTGTGTTGCTTTGCACCGAAGTGCTTGTAGTAGGGGGATACAAGCTGGTCAAGGGAGGGATGGCTCCTAGGTCTATGTGTGGATGTGTTCGAGTGTTTGAGTGTATGCTTAGTACATAGCCATTGCTGGGTTGTCCAACCTGTCCTATCATGGGTCCCTCCCTCACCTTTTATAGTATGCAAAGGGAGGGGTCGGGTTACAGTATCTGGATATACGGAAATAGAAAGAAAAGGTCGTAAGGTGCTCCCTATTCCTAGCTTTCCTCTTAGTTCGTGCATTCTCATAGTCGTGGTGGTGGTGGTGGCATGTCATGGCTACAGATGTATCACAGTTGACGTGGTGAGGCCATACCCTGACACGGTGTCATGATGAAGAAGATTTCATGTCCCTGAAGTTGCGTCGATGAAAAGGTGGGGGGCCTAGACGGTCGTTGTTCCCCATCCCATTAAGGTGGACACGGTAGGGTGTGGCATAGCGTAGCTTCTCCTTGTTACTACCATGGGCGAGAGAAAGAACCATGGAAGCCTTGACCAGATTATGAATTAGGTGTTACAAGTTCCTAGGTAATCCTACATCACACGGTGAGCTCCTGTTCCTTAGTAGGAAAAGGTATAGGCCTGTGTGTGCCCATAGCAGTGTGTTATAGTAGGGGGGTCGAGCAAAGTAGTAGCTGTGCGGAGGGGTCAAGCACCTTGATGACATCACAGGGCTTGGACACCTGGATGAAATCACAGGGGTCAGACAAGACAGAGAGGGGTCGAACGAAGCGGAGGAGCACTGGGGGGGCTTGGGTGCTTGCCCTTTGGCTTTGGGTTTGAGCGAAGTAAATCCTGGGCTGGCCATGATGGGCCATGGGCCATAATATTTGCCTTGGTGGGTGGTTTTGCAATGAAAATGGGGTACCCTATTTTGATGGTACACGACAGTAGCCCTCAGGCCTTTGGAGGAATAAGTTTTATTCTTCCATAGGCTTAGAGATGAGCGAGCGATTTGTTTCACGTTCTTGAGGATTTTTTTGATGGGTGCGCACGAGCACACCTACCAGGTGTAGCCCCTGAGGACTTGGAGGGGTAGTGTACCCCTTCAAGGGATGAGATTCGAGAGCATGATCATAGAGTTGTGGGCAACCTTAGCCGTTCGCTAGGCTGACAAGGTGGGGTTAGCCCCTGAGCCCTTGCTCTATGAAAGTTGGAATGCTTCAGAGAACGAGCATCCTTGACTAGCCGTTGGCTAGTCAGGGTGGGGTCTGCCCCAAGCCTCTTCTCTTTGCAATGGTTCTTCACACCAAGTCCTTCGATTTCCTTCGCGGGCCTCTGAAACTTGGCTCAAAGTATGTGGGCCATCCCAATCATCGTCTATCGGCTCTTGGTATAGTTTTCATGTATTCCGTTGGGCCCAAAGAAGGCCTTTCTGGGTGAGTCTTAGGGAAAGGTGTTTTTTCCTTTTACCACGGCCCATGGTCAGCCCACAAACACGCTGGTGATCAGTTGTGTGGAAAGGAAGGTGAAAGCGTGCAGTGGGGGTTTTTGTTAGAGGTAATTGAGTGCAGTTTTGACGTGTCGTGGCTTGGTTGGTGGAAAAAGTGGGCGACGATTTTGTGATTTGGAACTTTGTGGTCTTGGTGGGAGGAGAGGATGGTGGTTCATGAATCGAGACCACATTGATTGCCCTAGGAGGCCGTGGAACTGAATGGTCGCTTGGGTCTATTTATACCCGACTCAGAGCCCGACCCTTTCACTATCCTTGCCTTTCTTCTCCTATTTCCTCTCCCACTTAGCTCAGCCTTGATGGAGCGTGGTGACTTGTTGAGGGGGTCTCGGGCATATGAGGAGGTAGACGGCCCCCCGGAGGTGCATCGCAGCCATACTGATGACCGGGCCTTCACTGGGTCAGGCCACATGCTAAACACTGTTGGCCTTTCCGCTGGCAACCTCTTTCGCATCACTGCCATGGCCTAGGCTGGCCCATTGGATCCGGTGGTGAAGGAGGCTAAGGAGTGGGCGCTGGTGGGCGCCGTGGCCATGGACGTCGAGGAGAGGGCGGATGCCTTCATCAAGCAGCTTGAGGACATCGATCGCCATGGCGCTCGTACGTTCTCTATTCTTCCTCTTATTTCTAGTTTTTTTGTGCTTTCATATGGGGTTTTTTCATCAGAGGCGACAGCGGAGCTAGAGCATCTCCGTGCGGTGGTGGATGCTTTCCTCAACTTCCTGGGGGTTGCGCCAGGCGCCCGAGAGAAGCGCCTTTGGGACACACGCCGCCATGTCCTCGATGCCATCGATAGCGGCGTCCGTCGTGGCACTGGGGTTGCCCTGGCCATGGTGGAGGTGTCGGTGGAGGCGGACCTCACCGAAGTTAGTGGCTTCCCTACGGGGGAGGAGCTGCACTACCACGAGGACCTGGTAGCGTGCTACGGCCCTGCGAGGGAGGCGGTGGCCGCCCAAGTCCCTACTATGCAAGGTGTTGGTGAGGCTCCCTCCTCATTAGGGTTTTTGTGTTTTGCTTTACTTGTGGTGCATCAACACCTTTTATTTTGTAATGGACCTTTTGTGATGTGAATTAATTGGTGTTTAGTTTTATCGCTTTTGTTTATATTTTTGGGTTAGCATGTGGTTAGTATAAAATGTCGATGAAGCGTCACCGGCGTTGAGTTTAGCGGGGTTCCCTGCGAGGAAGGAACCGCTCCTAGGTGCGCGTAGCATATTAGGGTCAATGTGACTTCTGCCACTACCATGTCCTGAGACAGGGTCGGTGTCCCTTAATGCTGACGCATGAAAGGGACAACCACCAGCTAGACTTTTTTGCCCTCGAGCACTTGCGGACTAGCGATGGCCCGGGTAGATGTCGTTCCTATATATGGGCCTCGATGGGCCTTTAAAATGAGAAAGTAGTTATGTGTATGAATCTATGCCTCCAAAAATCATCGCCCATGCGTTGATTCGTCAGGAGGCCCACTGCATTCCCCTCGTGCATCTTCTCCACAAAGAAGGAGGGGTTGGACAGCAGCACATCGTCCCTCTCACCTAGGGTCGAAACATGGTGCCCGTTTGAGTTGCTAACGGGTTTTTTCAGTTCGAGTGGGGCCCCTGTTCCCATTCGATAGGGATCCAATGGAGGTAGCTAGTGACCGACCCCTAACTCTTGATGACTGGTTCTGCAGGGTAACCAGGGTCTTTCGACCGTCCCCGATGACTTGTTGCCTTTTTCCAATAAAATACCCTAGACCAGTGTTCATCAAGATTCGAACATGGATCAAAGAGTCCCATATGGTGCTTAGTGCAACCGGGTACTGGCTGCTAGTGTGCCACTCCTCATTTCATCCCTCACTCTGTTGGCTTGGAGCAACTGTCGACACCCCTCCATAGGGCCAGCCTACGAACTCCAGAGCCGGATTCAGACCGTGTGCAAATGATGCAGCATGATGCATGTATGACCATGATGCATATGATGACTTTGTATATATAGCATTGCAAGGGACATGAAGAGCAACTTAAAGGAAGATTTATAAGAGCAGCTTAATAGCAGTATTAACAATGAAAACAATAGGAGGTGGGCTCAACGATTGTTTTACCAAGTTCTGTCTAGGGACCTAGTTGTTCCCTTTATGGCCATGAAAGCTTGTGGCCATCGAAGTGATCAACAAATTCATCATTGCATGGCTCATCATCGAGGAGGTAGTCGCTGATGTGCAAAAAGAATTGCATCTCTCAAAGCCTGGTGAAGTCGGTGCCACCTTTGTCATCGTTGTCATTGTTGGAGTCGAGGAAGTCAGAGTTGGAGCTTGTCTTGGCCGACGTCGGGACGTCGGTGATGGAGTGCATGAGCTGTTGGGGTAGATCCTCTAGTACCTCTCCTGCCTCTAGATTGAGATGATAGATGTTTGTTGATTATTTATGAACCTTCTTGTCATGACAGGGCTGGCCGACTCGTGGTACACTGGGGTAGCTGAACTTGTTGGGCCATGTGCCCTTCAATTCATCGGAGCAGAGTCATAGGTTGACCGCCGGCTCAGAGAAGCTGGCGTGCTTGTCGGTCGGTGGAAGGAGGTTGAGGTCATAGCCCTCCCCGATGATGACGAACTCAAGGCTCCCAAACTAGATGTGGGAGCCTAGAGCAAAGTTGATGTCATTTTTTGCCATTAGAGACTTGGTGGAGTAAAATGTGACGCGCAGAGCTCCCCTACCTGGTGCACCAACTATCGGTGTTCTAGAACAAGGGGGTGTCTAGAGACGAGACAAGTAAATTATGCTACGCGTCGGAGCCTCCGATGGTGTGCAAGGCGGACACAAGGTTTATACTGGTTCGGGCTGAATGTCCCTACTTCTATTGCTCGCTGCTGCCCGTGTTGCTTTGCACCAAAGTGCTTGTAGTACGGGGATACAAGCTGGTCGAGAGAGGGATGGCTCCCAGGTCTCTGTGTGGGTGTGTTCGAGTGTTTGAGTGTATGCTTAGTACATAGCCATTGCTGGGTGTTGTCCAACCAGTCCTATCGAGGGCCCTCCCTCCCCTTTTATAGTATGCAAAGGGAGGGGTCGGGTTACAGTATCTGGATGTATGAAAATAGAAAGAAAAGGCCCTAAGGTGCTCCCTATTCTTAGCTTTCCTCTTAGTTCGTGCATTCGCACAGTCGTTGTCATCGTAATGGTGGCATGTCGTGGCTGTAGATGTGTCATAGTTGACGCGGCGAGGCCATACCCTAACACGGGTGTCATGATGAAGAAGATTTGGTGGACCTAAAGCTGCACCAGTGAAAAGGTGGGGGCCTAGACAGCCGTTGCTCCCCGTCCCATTGAGGTGGACATGGTAGGGTGCGGCGTAGCGTAGCTTCTCCCTATTACTGCCATGGGTGGCAAGAAAGAACCGTGGAAGCCTTGACTAGGTTATGAATCAGGTGTTACAAGTTTCTAGGTAATCCTACATGACACAACGAGCTCCTATTCCTTAGCAGGAAAAGGTGGGGACCTGTGCGTGCTCGTAGCAGTGCGTTATAGTAGGGGGGTTGAGTGAAGCAGTAGCTGTGCGAAGGGGTCGAGCGCCTTGATGACGTCATAGGGCTCGGGCGCCTAGATGATGTCATAGGGGTCGGACGAGACAGAGAGGGGTTAGACGAAGTAGAGGAGCACTGGGGGGCTCGGGCGCTTGCCCTTTGTCTTTGGGTTTGAGCAAAATAAGGCCTGGGCCGACCATGATGGGCCGTGGGCCGTAATATTTGTCTTGGTGGGTGGTTTTGCGATGAAAATAGGGTACCCTGTTTTGTTGGTACCCAATAGGAACATTATTTTATTCTTTATTTTCTCTTTTACCCTTGAGCTTGGCCCAAGTGTGTGTCACACTATCTTAAAATCCACAATAGCTTACCCCTTGTTGGTATAAATTAATGCACACAGAATAATCCGTAAGCGCACGGATATTATACCAATATAATAGCACTTCACCGAGAGTAACCTAGTTTTATATCAAACTCAAGGAAACATGTGTGAGAATAACTAAATCTAACTTAACCCCAACTACATAATCAGGGCTAGAGAATAGGATCGTAGAGGAGATCACAAAGGTCTTCTAGTTCTAACTTCGGTAAGCTTTGTCTTCTATTGTTCAATTTTGGGGATATTACTAGAGAAAACACAAGCAGAGTATATTTCCTATAGCAACAAGGTCCTACTAGGCCTACAAACAAGAGGTGGACTACAAAGGATTCAATGAGGCTATATAAGAGTCACCCTTGCGAGCTACCATCGATCCATAATATAGGGAACATCCACGAGTAATAGAGTCTAAGCACCATGCTTACACTATGAATACTACTTTAACCCAGGAGCTACTAAGATTAAAGTACACAAAAGAGAGTCGCAAACCTGAAGAACAATATGAACAAGATGCTTACTTGAATTAGAAGTCGATTACCAAAGAATCTCATAAGCAAGCTCAAAAAGAACTTGATTCCGCTAGGGTATAAGCAGTAGGGAGAGCATTGACAGGCCAGCACTCCTCCTAAACTCTTCCCTCTCACTCTATCTCTCTATCTCTAATACAAGACTACATCCTATTGAGGACTAATCTTCTCTTGATTGCTAGCTCTGATCCTGGTGGAAATATGAATTAGGGTTTTTGGCCCTCAGGCTCTTAGGATCAAATGCCTATTCTCTTCCTTGGGGGTGTGAGCAGGTATATATAGGCCAAAGCATCAATCTTGAGCCCTCGGATCAAACCGACTTGAATAAATGGTGTAGATGTTGTAATAGAGTCAACTACATTATAAGAACGTAAGTACAAAAATAGTCACCGCAGTGATCAAATTCCTGTACTTAAGCTCCCATAATCCCAGTAGTCCAGAAATCTCGAAGGACCTCAAACAACTTTCAACATACAAGCTAAGATCGTAGTGATTCAACACAACACAGCATTCGTTACAACAGATCACAAGTGGGATATGGATTACATCCATCTGAGTTCAAAATAAAATATTACAAACCAAGTTTGTTTCACAGCAGCAGCATAGTTTAGTACATAACTTCATAAGTTTAAATACATTGCCAGATAGTAGTCATGTCCAACAAAAGCAACTTAGATAAGACAACTAGTAGAGATCGCGCCCAACAATCTAGTCCTCATCTCTGGCTAGGAGGAGACAATATTTGCAACACCCAGAATAGAACAGGTCATCTGCAACAGGTGGGAAATAAACCCTAAGTACGAGAAGGGACTCAGCTAGACTTACCCATTAAAAACCCGAAATAAGTGACACCAAGGAGTAAGGAAGGCTGATATAAAGTGGACTAGCTTGATAACTTTTTGCATAAAAGCTGGCATAACGTAAGTAACCATTTAAAGCTTAGCATCAAGTTAATAGTCATTAACCTATCATCTATATTAGCACATGTACTAGAGCACGCACTTTATTATGAGTAAACAATATTAACCATAGTAGGTATAATAAGGCTGTCATCATCATATCATCATTCCTGAACCATAATTATTATTTAGTGAATCTACTTTGAAGATAAGCCCATCAAGTTCTCACTAACCGGTGAGAGACAGTGACTCGAATCGAATTACAACTCAGCTGAGGGGGTATTCCTAACTCTCACCCTAGCATACTTTACAAGGATAGCCGTGGGTCACCTTTGGTACAACTTAGGAACCAACTTCGCGGGTTCAGTTAGTGTAACACCCCTGGTGTTTGCCTTGCATTCTTGCATCACCATGAGCATCACATGATCATGTGCATCATCATCTCATGTGCACTACTTGTGAAACATTGCATTGCAACATCTGCAACATTCGTGTCCAACTTATGCAACATGTCTATGTTAAAATTGTTAATCATGAGACCATGTTTATGAACCATGTTTATGTATGTGCCAGCTTTGTAATACTTAGAAACATGTGAAACAGTGCTTTGAAACAAGTGCAACATGCTAATTCAACATGATGTTTCATTAGTTTTATAGTAGTGTTTCAATGTACACTAGTTAATTATCATTTCAATGTGATGCTAGTGTGTTCTAGGTCTTGTAAATGTTTGCATCATGTTAGTAGTGCAAAATGATCTAGGGTTTATGTTTATGTCATGCCCTAATTCCATCTTGACTCATGCCTTGACTAGTTGACCATTCGGACCTTCTTTGTTTGACCTTTTAGAAAGTCTAACCTAGAGGCTTTGCAAGTAGGTGCAACCTTAACCAAATTTGTGCTAAATTTCATGAGGAACAAAAGTTGTTCACTAGTCAACTCATGAAAATGGCCAGAACATGTTCGTATGGGGTCCACAAGGCAGATTTAGGGCTGGATTCCACACATAGAACTTTTCTAAGTGTTAACCTGAAGTTCAGTTTCATGAGCCCCTCTTTGGTGACCTATATCCTTCTAACCTTGCCAAATTAGTTCAAGTGCTAATGGACATGTATCAAGATCTCACGTAGCTCTAATCAAAACCTTCTTACGATTTTTGCTGACTCGAGCTGGATTAGGAGATTGAGGTCAATCTTTGTCGGCTGTCAGTCAACACCTTAACTGAATCAAAGTTTCAGTTTCGTCAGAGTTCAAAATGTTGAACTTGTTCACGTCCGCGGCCAATAGTGAGCAGGACTTCGATGACGCATGGCCACCGTGTGTTGCCGCTATGATCATGCTCGAGCGAGTGAGGTCCAGGGTCATGTCACCTCGCCCTGGCCTTCCTTAGTTTGCCCTACCCCCTCTCGGCCTTGCCCTGCTCTGCCAGAAGGCCGCCATGTGTCTCGTCTTGCCCCGCGCCAACGCCATCATAGCGTTGCGCACTTGCTCTCGCTCTGAGCTCCACCACCACTCCTGCCTGCTCTTGCGCTGCTCAGTAGCTAGTAGAAGCCAGGCACTGCCGCATCCGTGGCCTTGTCGTCGCCACCGTAGAGCTCGCGCGGGGCTAGGCTTCTCCCGGCTCTCCGTCGTCTCGCTTGTGACCTCGCTAGGTCCGCCTTGTCGTGCTGAGTCGCTTGCTGCCCTCGATGTGACCATCCAAAGGTTGTGCCGGCAGGTGCACCGCCGCCGGGTTGCTGCAATCCGCCATGGCCGCCTTCAAGCCATCTTCGGTTGGCCCTAGCCCCAACCATGGGTACCCCTAGGTGCGGTACGAGGAGAGGATCGCGTTGGTGTGCTTGGATTCGCCAGCCGGCTCACCAGCGGGGAGATTCCACCGTCGATCCCCTCTCCCCTGCCTTTGTCTCTATGATAGCAATGCCCCACCTGCCTAGCGAGCCCCTCCCTGGTTCAGTGCTGGGCCAAGAGTTGGGCCGAGGCAGCCCACTGCCTTAGCAGGTCATGTTGGCTTCGGCCTGTTTAGGTTTTATGTTTTATTTTTTTTCCTGAAATGCTTTATAATTGCTAAACTTTGATAATTCATATAAATTAGTAGAAAGATCATAAAATAGAAAGTGTGTACTTTTTGGAAAGATCATGAAGTGTACTTTGCTATGATGTCATACATTAGTAGGTGTTAGTTGATGATTTCTGCAGTTAGAAATTAATTATGCTAACTCCTTTTGTTTGATGCCTGATTTTGTTAATTTCGTATCTCTCTCGTTAGTGCTCCTCTTGCCCTGAGATTTTGGTGAGGGGTTAAATATATTATGATGACGTTCTAGTTAAATTTCTAACTAGGTTGGAAGTCATATGTCTTGGTTAAGCTATTTCAATTGTTATTTGCTTTACATCACTATCTCACCTGTTATTTAGTATATCTCCTCAACTGTTGGTCCAATTGAGGTGAAATCCTTATGCTAGTATCCTAGTACCATGAGCATGCTACTGTAATTTTATTATATTTTTCTGGGCACTTTCCATGAATTTTAGTGTTTAAGCCCAAGTGCGTGTTGGTGTGCTGAACAGTTGGTGAGAAAGTTCAATTTGAGTATGGTTGCAGTTGTTTTCAGGCTTCTTGATGAATAACAAAGTTGTAGTAAACTTCATATACTAGCTGCTGTTAAAGTTTGGTGTCATTTGGCCACGTAACTTGTGAGTTGTGCTTGTTTTGCTATGAAGTGCAGAAATGTGTGTTCTCTGTTATTTCTGGACAGATTCTGTACTTATGTTAATTTGACCAATTAAACTTTGGAATCTTGCTGAGTGGTAAAGAAAAGAAAGGTAGACAATTTCTTAAGATTTCCAGAATGTCCTCATGCCTGCCAATTGGAGTTATATAACTCCAGTTATGAAATTACTTAGCTGCTGCTGTTAACCTGTTGGAAATGCTGAAATTTCTGGAAAGTTGCTTATGTGTGCTAAGTTTGAACTTGATGATGCTTGATGTTTGTATATGGTATATTAAGCATGTTAATACCAGAGAGGAGTTTTGCACCTAAGCTTAAAGTGATTTGAATAGAGCACCATATAGCTTGGTCTTTTGTGCTTATGATATTACAATGTTCATCACATTCGTATCTCATCATCCATACTTGTTCATAAGGCATCATGTCATGCTTGGTGCATACATGGAATTCATTTGGTGCATATGCATGCAATAGGTGTGCCGAGGAACGTGATGCGAGTGAAGTTCCACAAGGCATGACCGGTGAAGTTGGAGCTCGTTCGGGAACAGGAGGTCTAGTCCGAAGAAGCCGGAGAAGGCGAAGGAACCTTGTTTGATCTGAACTGCGAGCCTTCCTCTTCTATTAAGGCAAGCCCTAGAGCATTATAAGACTCCTACTTTGCAAAGCAATTACTATATATATGTTATAGGTATTGTTGCATTAAGTATAGGAGTTGGGTGAAACCCTTGCTGCATTACTATCATTCCTTGTCCAATTATATGAACCTGAATCCTATGTAGACAGGATCGTATCTATGCTTAGCCCTGCTTAATTAGATTGGTAGAAGTCGGGTGATTCCCTGTCACTTGTGAGAGATAGGGTTGTACCTGGTGATGGTTGGCTATATTTGCTATCATGGAAAAAAACCATGTGATAATATGAATAAAAGGCCGGGCGGGGTCTTATGGGTATAGTGATGCCACCTGTGTAAATTAAGGATCGAGACCTAGAGCCTTCTATGTCATTTTGAATGCATGTCTGACACTTAGCTGGCCGGCCTGAGGTTGCCGACTGTGAAACCGAGTAACTCAACTCAAGCTGCGAAGTCGAAAAGTGGAAGTCGCCTTGAAAGGGAGCCAGGGGAGTCTAAGGGCAGGTGAGTTAAAAGTCCTGAGCGTCCTGGCCACTGGTATCCATAAGAACGTGGCACTATTTGAGCCCACCATGAGTTGTACCAAAGGTGACTGTTGATAACTCTTGCAAAGTATGCCCGGTTGGTGTTAGGAGTACCCCCTCAGCTGAGTTGGAATCGATTCGAGTCACCGTCTCTCCCGGATAGTGAAAAACTTGACTAGTTATCTCCAGCGTAGATACACTAATTATAATAATGGTTCAAAATTGATGATATGCTGATGGCCTTATTATCCCTGCTATGGTTAATATTGTTTGCTGCTAATAAGTGAGTGCTCTAGTACAGGTGCTAATATAGTTGACAGGTTAATGATGATGAACTTGATGCTAAGTTTAATTGGTTCTTATGCTCATAAGCTTTTATGCAAATGTGTCAAGCTAGCCCACTTATATAAAGCCTCCATGATCCTTGGTGTCATCTTATTTCTAGTTTTTGACGGGTAAGTCTAGCTGAGTACATTCTCGTACTCAGGGTTTATTTCCCACCTGTTACAGGTAGCAGATTCTTATATGTTACTGCATGTATTGTCTTGGCCATGTGGGCGTGAAGACTAGACCATATGTGTAACACCCCTAGTGTTTGGCTTCCACATTTGAATTTGCATTTCATAAGTATCAGCATCGTTCATCTCATTTATGCATTTGTTGAACTGCAACATGAGTATGCAACATACTTCAATGTACTTGTTTTATAATTGATTGCTTATGAAATGTGGTTGGTGCAACATGTAGATGTAACATGAGTGTCTCATACACTAAAACATGGCAATGTTGTTAGTATAGCATGACAAGTTTAATTGTTGCAACAAAGGCTTGAAACATATGCAACATGGTAGTGAAACAAATGAAGCGAACTGCTTGTTGTATTTGTTTCAACCCATGTGACACTTGGAAATGTGTGTAGCCAATGTGTAGAGTGTTTAGCTAGGTCTTATAACACCTTAACTATACTTAGGATAATTAGTGGAACAATGTTCATGTCAACCAAAATGACCAAATTGCCCTCCTAAGTGAGTTGACTAGGGTTGACCTCTAGAGTACTTCTGTTTGACTATTTAAAAGTCCAACCTAGAGGCCATGCATGGGAATGCAACCTTAAACAAAGTTGTAGAGAATTTTATAGAGAACAAAAGTTGTAATATGGCCATCTCATGAAAATGACTAAAACACCCTCCAAAGTGGCCCACAAGTCAGTCAAGGGGGCTGTTTTGGGACTTAGCAGCACTAGTTTCAAGGTACCCATCTTTGGAGAGTTGTAGCTCTCAAAGCAGGCCAAACCAGCTCTAGCTCCAATTGACAAATTTGTAGTACTCATATGTCTCTCCAAGTTTGTCAATAGCGTCACAACCTAAATCAGGCTAGTTTGGGAGATATCTGGTGATCAAAATTGTTGTCAGTTGGTCACCACGACCCTCATTTCAGTCGGGTTCAGAAGTTGGGGCTCGGTCATGGCCGACCGATGGTAGACGCCAGTTGCCGCCTGGATCACCCAAGTGCGTGTAGAGCGCCACGGCGTCACCCTCGCCAGCTTGAAGAGAGGAAAATCCGTGCCACGCCACTCTCCACCTCCTCATTCTCCCGTCTTCCCCTCTCACTCTCTTCGGGCAGAGAACCAAGACGCCACCTCTGCCATTGCTCCGTTGAGCTCGCGCGCGTGTGTCACAGCACCGCAGCCCACTACACCACACCCACAGCTCTGCCACCACCTCACGAACCTCGTCGACCACTCTGTTAGAGCAGCCGAGCTCAGGGTAAGCAACATTGCTGGCTTTTCCCCGCTTGGATTTCACTGCAGCACCGCTGCCCTCATGTTCCTCTGTGGCCAGCACTGCATAGAGCTCTTCCCTCTTGTCTGGTCCTTGTCTCGTCTTCCCCATCCTGCCTAGATGCTCTCGTGAAGACATTACCGAGCGAGGTGGTCCGGTCACGCCGAAACACGGCCGTGCACCACCGCGACATGGCCACCACTAGTGCTCGCACGTGGCCATGCTTCTCCACTTCACCCCAGCCCTTAGTAGTAGCCTCGTTAGGTCCGCCATGGCTCTAGTGAGCCAATGCGCACCTCAGATGGTCATCTAGCGCTCGAATTTCACCTGCGCACCACCGTGCACCACCACCGAGCCGCCGCTGCCATGGCCATCGTAGATAGGGCTTGGTAGCATTCATAGTTGGGGGGTCAATAGATGCGGGAGGTCAAGGGGAACGCGGTGGTACCCTTCCCTTCGCCGGAGAAGCCGTCGTCGATGAGCTTGAGCTCGCCGGAGTTCGGCGGCTCTCATCCCCTGCCTCTGTGCCGCTAACCGTGGGCCCTCTGTGTCAGAACAGGTGCGGGCGAGAGCGTCCACGGGCCGCGCGGTTAAGCGGGCTGGCCCAGTAGCAGTGTAGGGTTTCGTTTTTGTTTTTGTTTTTCTTTTATCTTTTCATAGATTTGAATGCTATTTTGTAAAATTCATATCTCAAGAATTGTGGATCCAAATGAGGTGATTCTAGTTTTGTTAGGTTCAGTATAAAGTGTATTATTTAGAAAAAAAAATATAACATGTACACATTATGTATGAAAATTGGGAACCCTAAATAGAAACTTAAAAGGTGTTTTAAAATGGATGCAAACTTGTTAATTTTATAACTTGAGTTCTATTGCTCCAAAAATTATGAAATTTGGTAAGTGTACTGTTCTTGGTATATGCTAGCTCTGGTAAAAAATTTGAATGTCAGTGCTTTAGTAGTTTTAAAGTTATGCCCTTGTCATTTTGTAACTAATGATACTTGAATGAATTTTCATATTTTTTCTATATGTCCAATGATCATGAATTTTTGTGGAGAGTGTCTTGGTACTTTATGATTGCTAAGAAAAATATTGTTTCTATTGTTTGATACATTTTAATAGGATTTCTTAATTATGCTAGAATCAGCCCTGCTAGCTTTATAATTTCGTTTAGGGCGTTCCTTCTGGCAACCTTGGCTCAAATTTTTACAGTAGTCTCCTAGTAGTGTATAGGAGTCACTGTAATTTTTGTAGAATTTTCTGAATAGTTTGCATCTAGGTTTAATTTCCCACTTAATTAACTAATTAAATTAAATTAAGAAAGGGAATAAAATAAATGATTTGGGTTGGCACACCTTACTTTCTGGTGGTTTTGTGTCATATGTGAACTAGTGGTGTCATTGGTTTGGCCAAAAGGTTGGTTTGGCACATAAGTAAATATTTAATTTTAACATTTTTAGGTCTTCTGGACAGTTGGTAGCATTTCTAGGATTAGGCCTTGATAAAAGTGTTTGCTGGAATCTTGTGAATACCAAAGTTGTAGTAAACTTCTTAAACTAGTTGGTGTCAAAATTTGGTGGTATTTGGCCTAGTAGTTTAGGAGTTCTATTAGTTTGAAGTTGATGCCCAGAAATGGCTGTTCTCTGTTTGGAGAGGACAGATTTCTGAAACTTTAAGAATTCGACTAGGTAAACTTGGGAATCAGGTCTTGAGGTCTCAAAACGATTTGTAGAGCATTTTAGCAGCTTTCTAGATTATCTTATTTAATGTAATTTAGATTTGTAGATCTCTAGTTATGGTTAAAAGACTGAGCTGCTATCCAGATTCTGCTGTGCTGAAATGTGTTTGTGTTTGTGTTTGTGTTTGTGTGAGCCTAAGTAATGTTGCTCTTGTTGGTTGTTTAGGTGCTAGGTCTTTAACTGAGGAAGAGCAATTATACATTAGGTTGTGTAGACTTGGTAATTACTTCTCTACCGGAGAAGAGATTTGCATGTATTGGTAAAGTGATTTGAATAGAGTGTCAAATTGTTACTGCAGTTTACATTTGCATTTACCGAGCATGTTGCATTCATTCTTATGCATCCATGAAATTTATTTGTGCATCCATACATTAGGTGTACCGGAGGGGGTGACACTTTTGGAGTTTGAGGGAGCGCATCAGGAGGAGGAGCAGGAGCAGCCGGAGGGGCCCGAGGTGCCGACAAGCGAAGAAAGCGCCGTTGAGGAGTTACCCGTGTGCCATGATCACTGTCCCTCATCTTTTCTGAAAGGCAAGCCTCGGTGCATGCTAACCCAACATTTGTATACATATCATTTGAGTACTTTTACTTGTTTATTGCATTAAGTTATAGGAGTTGAGTGAAAACACTTGCTGCACTATATCTATCCTTGTCCAGATATAGAACTTGGATCCCAATTAAAGTCTAGGCATGTGTTATTGCTTAGCCCTGCTTAGTGCGGTAGAGGTCGGGTGATTTTCTATCATCCGCAAGCTTTAGGATGAAGTGGGTCACGGTTGGCTATATTTGCTCTCGTGGAAAAGAACCATGCTTAAAAATGAAGTGAGATCGGGCGGGAGTTCGATAGTGTAGCCGCAAGACACCACATGTCTTGGGTGCGAAGCTATGCCCGTCTGAGTCGTTTAAGGACCGATTTGCTATACGTCCTTGAGTCATGTTGAATGCAGTCTAACACTTAGTTGGCCAGATAAGCCGTTCCAACCGCGAAGTCGAGTAATATAGTTTAGGCCGGGAATCAAGGGGTCAAGTGCCGCATTCTGGAGGAAGTAAGGATATACTTGGGGACATTGGCGTAAGACCAAGGGGGATTAAAGTCCCTATCACCTGGCATAGTGTTTCCCTTAGAGATACGGCATTAGTCGAACCCGCGATTCCTGAATTGTACCAAAGGTGACCTGAGCAGCCTTCGTGAGGCGTGTCTCGGTGAGTGTTAGAAATACCCCTCTAGCTGGATAGGAATTCGATTTGAATCGCCGTCGCTCCCGGTTAGTGAGCACTTGACTTGAGCACCGGCAACGTAGACTCAATTTAATTGAACAGATGGTTGATCAGATAATGATTTAATTATTGCCTCAATTTATACCTGCTATGGTTATTAATGTTTGCTTAATCATCAAATGATTGTTTAGCACAGGTGATAAGATAGATGACAGGTTAATGCTAAAAATCACTGCTAGCACAGGTTTAAAATGGTTTCTATTACTTATGCTTTTCCGCAAATGAAATGTCTGCCAGCTCCACTTAAAGAAAGCACTGCATGATCCTTGGTGTCTTTTATTTCCATTTTGATTGGTAAGTCTAGCTGAGTACATCCTCGTACTCAGGGTTTATTCCCTTTCGTTGTATATGACATGCTTTACCAAGGCTTCTGCAAGTACTGCCTCCACCCGGCAGGTGATGAGGACTAGATCACTTGGGCATGATCGTCTTTTAGTCTATTTTCCTTAATGCTTTTGTGGGAACATGATCTGTAATACTAGCAGTCATATTTGAACTAAGTGTGTGTACAACTTATGCTTCCGCTACCTTCTAATTCTGGTTTGTAATAATTGCGACTCTGATTTGTTGTAAGCTTCTTTTTAACTACTTGTGAAATGTAACATGTGATGTGTTATGTTGAGTGATGCGATCTTGGTTGTAATCGAGTTGGTTTAAAATCCTTCATGATTTTGATTGACTACCGGAATTATATGGGCTCAAGTTTGAAAATTTAGGCGTTTCGGCGCTTATTTTTGTACTTATGCTCTTATAATTTGGACAATTCTGTTATAATATGGGCATGGTCTCTGTAACATCTCTTCTAATATGCTTTTGCAGGGTGTGACTATGTACTAGCCATACTTAAACATGAAATGGTTTCAATGTATGTTGCTTCCACAAATTTCTATTTTGTTTTGTAATAACTTATTCGTACTCCGATGTATGAGATTACTTTTGGACTATTGTAACAAGTGGTGTGTTATGTTGAATCACTACGATCTTGGCTTATTATGCTTTGGTTTGAAATCTCTCATGATTTCGTGGACTACTGGAGTTATATGGGCTCAAGTTTGAGAATTTGATCACTTCGGCGATTGTTTTTGGACTTGTGCTCTTATGATTTGGACGGTTCCATGACAGTCAGTGCCAGCACTCTCAGAGATTACCCTTCTACCAGGACAATCAGGACTTTTAAATCACCTGCCCTTGGACTCACGCCTATGGCTTCCTTCCAAGGCACACTTTATACTTGCCAGAGCCCGCCCTGAGTTGAGCTACTCGAATTCGCGGTCAAGCACTCGGGCTCGGCCAGCTAAGAGAGAGGCATGCATTCAATATGAATAGGAAATACTCTAAGAATCAGTCCTTAATCGACACAGATAGAGTCACTACAAATCGACAAGCCTCCACCCGGTCTTTCTTTCAAATTAAGATAGGTTCTTTTCGACGATAGCAAATATAGCCAACCGTGCCACATGTATATCCCTATAGCTCGCAAGTGATAGGAAATCACCTAACTTATACTGCATTAAAGCAGGGCTAAGCAACTATACAAGCCTGAGCTATATAGGATTCATGGTGATAATAACTGGACAAGAATTGGATATCAATGCAATAAGTGTTTTCACTCAACACCTATAACTTAATGCAATAATACATATAACATAATACTTTAATTGTATTTCAGAAATTAGGTGGCTTATAACGCTCCGGGGCTTGCCTTTAATAAAGTTACACGGCTTATGATCTAGGCACTCAACCACCACCTATCTTGGCTCTCCGGCTGCGAGCTACACGTCCTGAGCTTTGGGTTCAGGCTGCTGCACCTCTGGAGCTTCCTGGCTCGTCCCATCGAACTCCAGCAAAGTCACGCCCTCTGGTACACCTATTGCATGCATATGCACAAGATGAATATCATGGATGCATAAGGAATGACATGACACTTATGATGGATGAATAATAACAAGAAAATATCAAAGCACTACTGGACACTCGTTTACTGAGTAAGAATAGTTCTATTACAATCACTTTAATAGTACGTGTCTACCATTCTTCTAGAGAACAAGATTAACTCACCTAACTTGCACAACCTAAGATAAAGATGTTCATCTTCAGTTAAAGGCCTAACACCAGTGCCTAAACTCACCTTAATCAAATGTAAGCACCTAATACATCACCAATATGCTTAAGTATAATAAAGGCACACGAAATCAGAAAGATCAGGTTTCACATACACAGAGTAGTTCAGTAAACCAATCACAATAGGAGTTCTATAAATCCAATTGATGTGCAATAGGACATTCTGGAAAGCTTATGAAATTCTCAACAAAACATTTACAAACATCAAGGCATGATTCCAAGTTTTACTAGGTCAAATTAAGGCAAACACAGAATCTGTTCTGTGCAAACAGAGAGCAACTAAAGTAGAGAACCAACTTTGAACAGCTATAACTCCAAAACCATATAACCAAATGCCACCAAAATTTAACAGAAACTAAATCATGAAATTTACAACAACTTTTCTATAGACCATAAGACATGAAAACATTATTTACATAGAGTAATTAGTAACATCTTGAAATATGTCCAGAATTGGCAGATTCACTAAATTAAATATTTAATGATATAGTAAAAACACAATTGAGCTAAACCAAGTTTACCAACTTATTACACATATCAAAAGAACAACAGAAAGTGTGGTGCCAACCTCTAAATCATTTCTTTAATGCCCTTTATTAATTTATTTAGATAATTAGGTGAATAAAGGAACCTATATCAAAACTCCCCAATTAATTCTATAAAAATTACAGTGGCTACCACATATATCCAAAAGGCTACCATAAAATTTTCATAGCAATTGAGCAAGTATATTTTCCTAAACCAAAAATAACAGACAAAAAGGCTAATTTTGGCATATATACAAAACCCTATTAAAAAGTATCAAACAACATATTTCATATTTTTCATGGGTTCTTAATAACATGAGAATAACACTCACCAAATTTTACCTTTACTGGATCTACAGATAATTCATGAAAATTCACATAAGATCCACCCAAGCAAACAAGATAAATATATAACTCCACCATACATTATCTAAAATTGATGAAATTTAAACTACAAGCTACTCAGGGCATAAACAACACCCCATAAAAATGTCAAGTCATTTGGAGCTATACAATAGCAGATACAAATTCCCCCTATTTCCTAATGAATAAAAGGGATAATTTATAGCTCCAATTTCTATAATAGAACATAGCATGTTTCCTATTTTTTAATAAAAACTAGACTTCCTTAGCAATACCACAAAATTTGAATCACATCATTTGGATCATTAAATCTTGAGATATGGATTTTTGAATCTAGCATTCAACCTGTGAAATAAATAAAAGAAAAACAAAAAATGAAATTCTAAACCTAACTCGGGGCTGGCCCACAGAGCAGCTCAGCCCATGACCAGATCCTACCCGCCCGAGCGCTGACAGCGGGGGCCCGCTGGTCAGACGCACGGAGACAGGGGAGGGAGGAGGCGCCGGTGAAGCTCGCCGTCGGCGAGTCGGCCGGCGAGACCGAGGGCACCAACGTGACCAACACCTCAAGCTGCACTAGTGGACCTAGCTAAATGAAGGGTGGAGCCACCGAGGATGGCTCACCGTCATGCATGGCGGCTCGGCAGGGTGCGTGGCGGCGCACCTCACTGGCAGGTACCGCTGGACCCAACCCAAACCCTCGATGAGCATCCTCGCGAAACACTGGTCCTAGCACACCCACTAGCGAGAGAAGAGGATGGCCAGAGAGCCCTGGCCATAGTGAGTGATCATGCGGACGAACTCTAGCGAGGTACCATGGCAGTGGAATGGCAATGCAGCCCTACCTGTGCTCGGCTTGTTGCGTGGAGAGGACAAGGTGGTAGAGGGGTTCAAGGTAGAGCAGTTGACATGATTTGCCGACGGTTGTGCGATGGCAAGCGCGCATGATCATGGCGGAGTTTGCGGTGGCGTCTACTCACCGGAGAAGACAGCGAGGGAGGAGGAAGAGTGAGGGAATGGGAAAACACTGACCGGGACTCAGTTTTTCACTCTCTCAGACATGCAAGAGCGATGCTGTGGAGTCCTACGCTCACGTGGGTAGCCACATGGTGTCCCCCCTCTGATGCTGGTCGGCCATGGTGTTCACTGAAGAATTCGAATTCAGTCTTCGAAAGCCGACTGACAGAGCATGTTTGACACCCTAGAACTCCCAATCTAGGCCGATCTGGTGTAAACCGTAATTAGCAAAGTTGTAGAGTGAAGTGGAGTCTACAATATTGTCAATTAGAGCTTGAGCTGGTTCGGTGTGGTTAGAGAGTTACAGCGTCCCAAAGGAGGTCACTTTGCAACTGCATCTCAGTTAGCAGTTAACCAATTTGGCTAAGTGCTAAACATCATGCCAAAACCAACTTGTGGGCCCTGTTTGAGCATGTTAGGTCCATTTTCATGAGATGACCATATTACAAATTTTGTTCTTTAACAAAAGTACTAAAACTTTGTTTAAGGGTGCACCACCATGCATTGACTTCTAGCTGCCCTTTTTAAATAGTCAAACAGAATACTCCTAAGGTCAACACAAGTCAAACTAGCACTTAGAAACATAATTGGGGATAATGACCTTTATGAACATTGTTCCTAATGACATCCTAAGTGTAGCTAGGGTGTTTTGGTGGGTCACCACATTCGTTTGCACATGATCCATGTATTCTAGCTTCTCAAATTCACTAAAACATAGAATTGCAACATATAAAACATTCAAATGAAACAAGTGAAACCATCAATTGAAACATTGAAACAAGGGCATGCAACATTTGAAACATGACCTAAGGGGCATGTTCAACCCCTCTAAGGTACTAGGGATAATAGTGGGACACCACAAATGATACCCCTATGCAAAAGCACTACTGAAACATTCTGTTGCAACATTGAAACATACAAAGATGCACATGTGATAATGAAATGAATGTGCTTATGTTATACAATGCATATGCACAAATGCAAGCCAAACACCTAGGGTATTACAGATGTAATCTAGGAGGCGGTGGAGAATCGACGTAGGAAGCTGGAGGTTGACTGGTGGGCCTAGGGACTAGCTAGCCATCATGTGGGACCAGCTAGCCCCACATGTTAGTGGTTTAGGCTTTGCTTCGGTGGAGATCCTCCTAGAGTCCTCTAGACTTTTCCCATGTTGTTTATCCTATGTAATTACGTGATTTCCTTTGAGGAATAGGTCCTCCTTGGTGTTTTTCTGATTAAATCTTGCTGAAAACACAGATTCACCAACACTCATAGAATTTGTCATTTAAAACCCCTAAGTCTATGTTAGTGATCCATTTTAGTTATTTATGCAAGGTATATTGATGATTTATGATGAATGTTAACTACCATCAACAAACTCCCCTAAACTTAGGCTTTTACTCGTCCTCAATAAAAGGACGGATTACTCAAGACATAACCTTAGGACAAGACATCAACATAAAACCATTCCTAGTCATACGTGCTCTGCAGGATTCAAAGTGTCTACCACAAAACTTTGGGCGGTTGAACAATGGACAGCATGAAACAAATCACCTTCTTCTTTTAGTCAAGTCAATTGGAGAAACATTTTAAGATTTTTGAAAACAAAACATAGCTTACCTTCTCCTTTTGTGGTATTCTCAAATCACTCTGTATATGTGATATTTTTTAGGATCCTCACTAAGGTAGTGATGACTTTGCCTTCTTTTTGCCTATATTATGTTGAGCTCAGGTAGGGATGAATATGAAAATATACTTGCATTGCATATATTGTAAAGTCAAAACAAGGATCCGAGGAAAAAATGTCATACTCTTAGATCAAGATGTGCATGTCTATTGATATGTATAAGGTGGCTAACCTAATTCTACTATGCTCCTTGAAACATCTCTTGTTTGAAACTTGAAAAACACTTTTGCAAGAAAACATGGGCTATCTTATTCATCTCTTTTTCAGACGGGCATTTGAGTACTCATTGTTTTAAGTATTTCAGACACTTCTCCATTTTTTCTCAACTTCTTCCTCTTTTTTTATGAATTATTCATGCCTCTCTTTCTACAATTGAAACTTTTCAAGAGAGATAATATCAAGAACTTGGAGCATTTACCCTAACAAGCATATTTTTGTGTCTATTCCCAATGTAGGAGTAGAACATTTTTTGGTGGATGAAAAACATGTTTTGGCGTACTCCCAGTGTAGGAACAACAGATATAAGTGGAGTGTACATGATCTTGATCTTGAGAGCATGATAAGTTTCTCAACAAGGGTCACAAGGTTTGACCAAACTCAAAACAATGACAAGTAGTATATGTAGAAGGTTTTCCTATATAACATTTGGCTTTGGTGGGATATTGCTTACCACAAACGAGAGGTGTAGCTATTCTTTTTACTTTTTGAAATAAAATTCTCCAATAATGAGATATCAAGAATCAAGTTCTCATTATTCTACTATATCTCATTCCACAACAACTTAAGTAGCATGGGATCCCTAATGATAAGTTCCCAATAGTAGCATGATTTCCAAAAAAGTATTATGTGAGTCTATCCTTTAGTCATGACTAAAATAATCTTTCCACATGTTTTAAAGTTGTTTTATCAAAGAATTTTCAATTCAGTTCAAAACAGAAAGTATAACATGTGAAAATAGAACATATGGGCCACAAACCAGACCATGGATGAAGCGCAAGGCGAGGGAGCACTAAGGTGGGCCAAATGGCCCATATGGGAGACCAGGTGGCCTGCTCCAGAGCCCATTCAGGTTCAACTTTGGTTGGTGTGGTTCTTGGTCCATTACTTTCTTGAATTTCACGATTTTCACGATCGAATTCCATCTTGTTATCACAGTGTGCTTCCCCCACACTTGTTTCCTATTTATCTTTATGCACAAAATGTGGATACAAACACATATCCAAAGAGAAAAATAGAGAGCAGGTAATAACAAGATTCCATTGATATCATAAGGCACTTTATTAACAATCAAAACTAAGCACAAACTTTTTGACTAGCTAACACAAACTTCAACCACTCTAGCAACTGAGCTAAACAATTAACCTAAACATACGATCTTAAATACTTGACCTAACCACTTGTGCCTTATCATAACCTATCTCACTCTTACTTCCTAGGCTTGGTAACATAATGATTTAAAACGTTTACATCGTGTTGTAGGCTCTTGTGATGAACGTGTTCTTTGTCAATCCTCTATTCTAAGGTATGAACAAGATTGGTAAGATCTTAAATCTTCTTCTGTAGGAGTGCCAAGGTCATCCATGGGTGCTTCTCTTCATTCTCTATAGCTGGTGGCGCCCTTCTCTTCGTCTCCTTGGGTAACAACTTTGATCTACTATAACATAGCCCGAATTCCATTAATGGTTATACATGGGCATACCATCTTATACTTCACACATGTAACATCCTCGAACTTATTGTTCTTCACTCTAATTAGCACCTTGTGCCCCTTTGGAGGAAGGAGGTTGATCTCCTTCGTTACTTTGATCAACTTCGGGACATCTAACTGAGGCTCTTGTTGGTGTGGATTGCCTTCAAGAAGTAGATGTGGACGTAATAGAGTGATCACCGGACGATGGATTGCTTGGGCAAAATAGGATTGGCTTTGATGAACAGGAGCTATCTCTTTTGGAGGAACGACACTTAGCACAAGTGCGTTAGGCTTCTTATTTAGATCAAATCCAAAGGGAACGATCTCGTTATCAGCCATGGAAACCAGAGAGGAGAGCTTTGCTACTGTTTGAGATGGAATGCCTTGATGGGATGGCTATGGAAGCAGGTAGGGGTTCATTTATATAGGGGAGAAAACTTGTAGTAGGGGTTAAGATCTATCTATTAGGGTCTCATAATGAGGAAAACCGAATGCGACAAAAAATTGCGAGATTGCAGAGGGGAAGGTTCTAGAATACAGGAGAGAATCGATTACACACGAGGCGGCTGATAGTGGGGCCAGCCAGTCTAGAGGTGGGACTGGGCGGTCCCACATGGTGTCCTCCCGTGGAGATTTTTATCACGATGGTTTCTAATCCCTATCTAATTCAAAAAGTACATTTATTCATTACAAAACGTAGAGAGGATGGCAGTGGTGTAAATCTATGGTAAAATCAGAACATATACCTCATCCAAATCCTTAGGTGGTTTTTCAGGTTCTAGAAAGATCTTGGGACAGTGACCATTTACCTTGAGTAACGTACCTTCATCATTTTGAAGTGTTATCGTTCCATGTGACAAAGTGCTTATCACCTTGAATAGTCTTCCCATTTGCTCTGAAGTTTTCCGTGCCTGAATAATTTAACCCTAGAATTAAAAAGTAATACCTTATCTCTCGGGGCAAACTCCTTCTTCTTGATCCTCTTGTCATGCCATCTTTTTTTCTCTCCTTGTATATCTTGGCATTGTGATATGCTTTTTCACGCCATTCATCAAGCTCAGAGAGTTGCATCTTCCTCTTAGTTCCTGTAGCTTCAAAGTCCATGTTCCATCACTTGATAGTCTAGTGAGCTTTGAATTCTATCTCAACAGGTAGATGACAGGTCTTTTCATAGATAAGTTGGTATGGTGACATCCCAAGTGGTGTTTTATAGGTATTCTATAAGCCCATAATGCATCGGGTAGTCTATCCTTCCATGCAGTCCCCATCTCGTTGACCGTCTTCTGCATAATGTTTTTGATTTATTTGTTCGATGTTTCTGCTTGGTCACTTATTTGAGGATGATATGGAGTAGGGACGTTGTGATGGATCCCATGCTTCAAGAAGTACTTGTGAAAGTTCTTTTCAGTGAAGTGAGTGCCTCCATCACTAATCACGATTCTTGGAACTCTGAAACATAGAAATATTGTCTCTTCAAACATCTTCTTGGAGTTCTTAGCATCAGTAGCTTTGCAGGGCATGGCTTCAACCCACTTGGAGACATAGTCAACTACCACCAAGATGTATTCATAGTTCTTTGACTTCGAAAATGGTCCCATGTAGTCGTTACCCCAGACATCGAAAAGCTCAATCTAGAGGTTGTTGGCGAGTGACATGGCATCTCTTGAATTAATATTCCCATGCCTCTGACATGCTCCACACCTCTAGATGAAGTCCTTAGAATCATCATATATGGTTGGCCAAAAGAATCCACTTTGCTAGATCTTCGAATGAGTACATAATGCACCATAATGTCCTCCATATAGTGATGAGTGGCACCGTTCAATGATCTTAATGCCTTCTTCTGCTGGTACACATCTTCTGAGTAGGCCATCAGAGCAGACTTTGGAGAGATATGACTCATCCCATATGTGGAGACGACTTTTGTAGACAAGCTTTCTTTTGTTCTCCCATGGTGGTACATAACCTGCAACCATAAAATTAACAATATTTGCATACCAGGGTCAGATTTTGTGATCTTGAAGAGCATGTCATCCCACAGCGAATCATTGATGGGTAATTCCTATGAATTTTCAAACTGTATTCTGAACAAGTGATCGGCAATAGAATTTTCTACTCCCTTTTTATCTTTTATTTCTAAGTCAAATTCTTAGAGTAACCTTATAAGTCGAGGTTTAGCATCTTTCTTAGTGAGCAGGTATTTCAAAGCAACATGATCAATATAAACAATCACTTTAGCTCCTACTAATTAAGATCTAAACTTATCAATAGTAAAAACAACAACCAGGAGTTCATTTTCAGTTGTTGCATAATTAAGTTGAGTTCCTATTAGAGTTTTGCTAGCATAAGCACTTGCATTATGCTTTTTATCTTTTGTTTGTCCCAAAACTGCCCCCACAGCATAATCACTAGCATCACACATAATTTTAAAAGGTAGCGACCAATCAGAGGGTTGAATGATTGGTGCAGAGATGAGTACTTTCTTAAAAATGTTAAAAGATTTCAATCATGCATCATTAAATTCAAAGGGAACATCCTTAGCCAAAAGATTTGTAAGCAGTCTAGCAATGTGTGAAAAATATTTTATGAAGCAGCGGCAAAATCCCGCATGACCAAGAAAATTGTGGATCCCTTTGATATTTACACGAGGAGGTAACTGTTCAATTACTTCAATTTTAGCTCTATCTACCTTAATCCCTCGTTTGGACACCAAGTGTCCAAGCACTATGCCTTCTCTAACCATGAAATGACGTTTTTTCCAATCTCCACTACTTTATAATACACCAGTCATGAACTTAGCTAAACTCACCCATAAACAGACCATCATAGTCATAACCTCACTAAGTGCACCCAAAAAATTGCACCCAGCAGCATCTAATCTTTCAAATCAAAGGACGAGATTAACTCTAACCTCTCCTTTCTCTCACTCACTCATATCTGACGGATAGAAACGCTAGGATCAAACTCATCACTCATCTCCTCCTCCGGTCCCGCGCCCACCGCGAGTCAGGCGCGAGACCGTATGACTCCCTGAGACGCTGCTATTGCTTCCCTCCCCCGATAGGTTCCTCTCCCACGACACTGCCAAACCCACGCCACCAGGAAGGAACTCGTCGGGGCTTGCCAGGGACGCCGCCACCAGGGCGGAAGCCGCACCTAGGCCGAACACCACCACTAGGTCTCCTCCACTCCCCTCCCTTCCCAGGTTCCCTCGCACGCCTCCCTAGGCTTGAAACCCTAGCTCCGACCGCTGGCAGCGCGGCGGCGATGGCTGCTGCGGTGGTGCTCCAACTGAGGACGAGGCGGGATGACGCCTTCACGGCCCTGGAGGATGCGGGCTCCGCCACTCGTGGGCGCTAGGCTGCGGGAGCAAGCGGCGGCGGCCGCACGTGAGACTCCGACTCCTCTCCCCTCCCCTCCCTACCCCCATCACGTCGCACACCCCGCGCCTGCCCAGTGCGCCTCCTTAGGCTCAAAACCCTAGCTCCAGCCGCTGCCGGCGTGTCGATGATGGCTGCTGCGGTGGCGCTCTATTCGAGGATTGATGTGTTGATGTGCTGTCATGTTGCAGGCTCTGAACCCCTCCGGTCCGGTGCGCAGTGGATTAGGCTCTAGTGGGGAAGTCTCCGGCGAGGTGGATCAAGTCCGTGCTCTTCGGGAAGAAGTCATCAAGGTCCGGCTCCACTAAGGCCAAGGATTTATCGGTGCATTCTTCTTCTTTGGTAGTTTCAGAATGTTGTTCCGATTTTGATTTTCTGAGTGTGCCTCAAGTCCAGCTAAGGAGTAGGGATCTGTTCTAGCAACTGATGCAAGTAACAAAAGGTATGCTGTTGCCAGGAAGGAGCCCGCGTTCTCCGAGAGCTCTCCGGTGATCTCGAGTCTGTTCTTGTTAGCGGCCACAAAATGAGACCGAGCAAGAGGCGGCCAAGGGTGTGAATTCCAGCGTGCAAGAAGTGCCAGTGACTGATGTCAGTCAACACTTGGAGAAGTCTCTGCATTCCAAAACTTGCGTCTTTTTTCTATAATTCTTTTTTTGACAGAGGAAAAGCCAGTTTTTATATAATCTTTCGGTTCTCAAATAATAACTAATCAGAAAACTGGTCTCAATTAATTTGGGAAAATGTTTTTGTAGATTTTGACTGTTGATAGTGGAGGCTATTCTTGAAAGACCAAAGTATGAGTGCTTGCTGTTTGGTGTGTTCCCTGCTCTTAAAAATCTAGAGAAATTTGTTGCTACATTTATTTCTTCATCTTGTGGTACAATCAAATAATGATGTTTTCCTATTTCATTTTCAGATCTTGATGACACATTGTATCCCCTAAGCGCTGGCATCAATCTAGCTTGTCGCAAAAACATACGAGGTGGGTCATGATACTAATCTTTTTTTTCACTGCTTCATGCTTTATGGAGCGTTTGTTGTCTGCAAATGTTGAAGAGACTGCAACTTTGAAATTCGGCCACCAGAGAACTCATGTTCCATTAGTCGTTTGTTGAATCTTTATAAATGGCTTGTCCTATATTTTCTTCTCCTTTCTAATCATGCGATGGTTATTCTCTGCAGGCATTAGGCTACGAATTTGATAATGATGAGTTTCATGCAACTATTCATGGTACCTTGCCATATCACAATCTGAGGCCTAACCATGTTTTGAGGACCCTCCTACTTTCAATTCCACGGAGAAAAACAGTATGAAAAGCAACGTATTTGACAATATGCTCGTGAGGTATGCCGTACCACTTGTTAATAGAGATTTTCTTTTTGGATACTATTGGTGCTTTTGTAATGCAAGTATACAAAAAAGTGTTAATATGTGCTAGCCTCTGAAAGCCTCAATATTGATAAGATTGATCGCTGGTCGGACAACTATTGCTTGCATGTCTTAGCATCATTTTTCTGTCAGGAGCTTAGGATATGATGGCTTGTAATTAGGAGTTACAACTTACAGACACTCATCATATTGGGTCGTGTAATTTGTTTTTTCTATTCGAGTCTGCAGCTGCAGTGCCTATAGGTTGTAGTTGAGGCTTACTACCATGTGCTTAATTATAGAATTATTATATGTAAAAAGTAAAAGTTCTTTGTATGATTTAAGATGTTTCAGTAATATGAGAGCACAAAATACATACATATAACTTTTACTACAGATATATCAAGTGATCAGCTCTGAAATTGTCGCTTGACATGTGATTATTCTATTCTAAACTCAGTGCTTTGATTGATGGTTACTTGGTTAGTTCTTCGCTACATGTAGTTGGGAAAAGACAGGTCATAGCCCATTTTTTGGATATGACTTTGGTACCAGCCTCGCCACATTGTGCATCCACAAATATTGGAATAAAAAATATGTGGCTTTTGCTGTAGTAGATCCTAATCTGACATCTACAAAGTATTACACTTATACCAAGGTTATAAGAATGTAACACCCTAAATTTTGAAAAGAAGAAAAATAGGAGAAATATGATTTTTGTATATTTTTGTGAGCATGCAAACTTAGAATGATAATAATTTTTATAAATTTAAAAATCAAATATAAGGGTAGAAACATGATTGAGCATTCATGCTGCTGCATTTGAAATTTTGTGTTGAGTGGTTTTAGTCAAATTCAAATTGGATTTAAAAATCTTTTGAAAAATGGCTTTGAAAAATTAGAAAAAGAAAAAGAAAAGGAATTTTTCTTCTCTCGGGCCGCTTTCCTCCCGCAGTCCATCACTTCGGCCTGCAGCGGCGGCCCGTTTCCTCTCTTTTTTCCCTCCCGGCCGGCCTCCTCCTCCTGGGCCGAGCCCAAGTCGCGGCTGCTGGCCCGTCTTCGCGCGCGTGCGGCCGCGTCCCGCACCGAGCCGCTGACGAGTCGGTCCCACCTGTCAGTGACCGCCTCCCCTTTCCTTTCTTCTTCCTCCGGCTCTTTCCATCGACGAACACCGATTCGGTGATCCGAATCCCTTCGAAATCTCCCTCCTTTCCATAACCGGTGACGCCTCCGGGCTATAAAACGGAACCCCGTGCCTCCCCGCTTCTCATTGAGCCCCTAAAACCCTAGCCTCGACATCCCGGGAAGGCCACCGTCGAAGCTCCGCCTCCACCGCCGCCTTGCCGAGCTAGCCGCCGCTCTCCAGTTGCTCTCCAGCTTCGTTCTCGCGCGGGGTAAGGTCGTCGTGATGCGCTCGTTCTTTCGGTGCATTTGGTTTGGCGAATGGTGCTCGGGATGGTCATCTTCGCAAGCTTCGGCGAGCTCGGGTTCCATCCGACCATGGCGCCGCCGTCGGGATTACTGTAGCCGCCGGCGTTCTCTTTTTCCCTCACCCCGATCCGATCTCGGTCGTCCGTTTTGAATCGGACGGATCTTATTTAATGATACCGGTTCGCATGAACTTTTGTAAAAGAGACCCTAAACTTTTGTGTTATCGAACCCGCGGTCCAAAGCGTAAACCGGAAAATACGTTTTGATTAAATGAAAACGTAATTCGTTTCGGAAAAGAAAAATACGCTTTCTGATATTTACAGTTTTGCCATTTAATTTGTTTTAGTCGTAGAATCTCCATTTTAACTCCGATTTGACCCGTTCAAATTGCGTTAGGTTCATATTTGCGAGCTCTACATGATGATAGAACTGTTTAGTAGGTTTGTAATAATTTATTTTCGAGCTTGAATTAAAGTAATTATTTATCTATAGGAAATCTTCGTAAATTCATAACTTTGTCGTTTTAGCTCCGATTTTCATGATCTTCGCGTCTGTGTGATCCTAGCGAGTTGTAGATTCGTTTTAAAGACTTTTTATCTTATTTTCTTACTGTTGGTGTATTGTTCTAATTATAGTCTTGTTTGTCTATGCATGATTGTTCTGGATGAATGCTGTTGCTATTGTTGATCGAGTATAGACGGTGAGCAATTCGTTGGAGATCAAGAGTTTTACTACGAACAAGATCACCAGGACTAGTTTGAGCAAGGCAAGTATAGCATGGGATTATCCTTGTTGTCCTATTCATATTAAGCAAATAATATCATTATGCATATATTCCTTGATAAGGATGACTTAGTATTGATCTTATTCCTTGATACCTATTATACTACATGGATTAGTATTGCTAGTGCTCAACTTGAACTATGATCATGTAATTTGACTAATGGAATATGCAATAAACATTAAAAGATGATTTTAATACTGTTTAAGGATACTAGAGCATGGGGTTACTTTGGTGCTCTTGTTACTCTCCATAAGGACTCATCTATAAGCGAAAATCCAGGATTTACAGTACAACTGTGAGGGCTAAAATGGCTCTGGCTTTAGTCATATAGAAGGACCTTTTCTAGCTTGTTAGAGGTATTCCTTTATGGCGTAAGAATGGCTTGACGAATCGGGTATAGTGCGGCCTCTGTCCTCATGTGTATAGGCTGCGTGCTATTGTGCCATTAGGAAGGGGGGCTCTACATCTGTTTCCGAGTGAAATCTAATGGCCCTAACTTGTTAGACGAACCTTCGAAAGACTTCATAGTGAACCCTGCCGACCTTCCTTGGAAGTGGGTCAAGAGATTAGCTACCTCGGGCGAAAGGGTAAATCACGACTCACAGTGAAAGTGTACAACCTCTGCAGAGTGTAAAACTGTTATAACAGCCGTGCTCACGGTCACGAGTGGCCTTGGACCCTTATGGAATAGTGGATCATTAATAATGAATATGTTTTTGCTATTCGTTAATCATTTCACATGGATCATATGTTTATTGATTATATTGAGACACTTTGATATCATTGATATACTGAATTAATGCTATTTAAAAGCTACATGCTGATAAACCTATGTTATGCCTTTGAGCCTCATGAACCCCATGTTACACTTGTTGAGTACGAGATGTACTTACGCTTGTTTATTTTTCTTACTTGGATAAAAATCCCGGATGGGTAACAGATGGTGCAAGTAGTGACTACTTCTACTTTCCGGAAGATTACTAGACTTGCTGTCAACCAGTCAATGTGCCTGTGATTGGAGCTACCACGAGAGTTTTTATATTTTACTTCCGCTATGTTATTGTAAAGACTATGTGTTATTAATCGTGATGTAATAACATTTGTGATGATACATCCTTTATAATTTGTTAACTTATGTGTGATTGATCTCTGGGCACACATAAGGGTATGCATTCCATTTGGTCGATAAATGGGTGTGACAAATTGGTATCAAAGCTATTGTTGACTATAGGACGCAAGCCTAGATAGAAATGGTCGATTTAGTGTCGTCTTTTCACTATTTTTATGCTCATTATCTTGCTCTTGTTATTTGATAAATTTTTATGCTTCTTATGTCTCATTCTACTGCGAAATTTTGCCTCTATTCTAATTACATCTAAAAACTCTGTAGATGGTTCGTGGCCGCAAGACTGCCCGCATCACCACTGGAGGACACTACCCACCTCGTGCTTTGATTGCACCTGAAAAGCCACAAGAGGAAGTACCCCAGGAGAATGAGCAGACCCCTGAAGTACCAATCCAAGTGCCAGCACCTTCTCAGGAAGAACCCGAGCCTGAAGAAGACCCTGAGATCATCGAGATTGAAGATGATGAAGAGGAGGAAGCCAATGGAGGAGAGCAACCCCCGTCTCCCCCACCTGGTGCAGCTGCTGAGGATGTGCCACCCCCTCCAATGGGTTGGACTGTGAAGATCTACCACAAGGCAGGAGGAAATGCTGTTTCTCACCATCGACTTGTGGGAATGCTCTCTGCCTACTTCGCTGATTGGCACCCAGCTATGGAGTATGTCTGTTGGGAGTACACCCATCCGTTGGAGGACACTTACTGGAAGGCAAGAGCGAGCATTTTTCCTAAGGATGAAGAAAAAGGAGCATACCAGCTGGACAGGATGTATGCTCACATGGGTCGTCGAGCTACCATGGAGGATAGTATTGAAGATGCTGCTTTTGAAGCATGTATGGGCCTTCGCTACCTTTGCTTTGACAGCATGAAGCATGATATCCACCGCTACCTCCCTCGTGCACACCCTGACCTTGGATGGGCTATGATGGATCCAGTGCAGTTGGAACCACTTCCTCGGGTGATGGTGAACTTTGTCTATGACATGATGGAGAGGAAGCTGCAGTTAGAGGAGATGGTGAAGGCACAAGGGAAGACCATCAAGAGGTGCCAAGCAATGATTGATGAACTCCGAGCAAACCAAGGCATGGCAAAGATTTATGAGACATTAGAGCATGAGCCACGCCAGTAGAAAATAGGAGTCCTTTATGTAATAAGAATGTTCTTAGTAACGTCAGTTGAGTCTTCGAGTCTGTCGTGTGGTTTGAACTTTGGTGTGATAGTTGCTTTATCATTATGTTTATGTGCGAGTTGGATTTTTGTTATGAGTGCTGGGGCTTGTAGGCATGTCTACAAGTTCCATTTTTAAGAATAACAGTCCTTTAGTCAAGGGAATAATAGTTGGGTTTGGTATTGTCTCGTTTCTGTCCTTGCTGTTTTCTGGAGCAGTCTGCAATATTTCTGATATGGTTCAAAAACGGTTCGTGCAACATTTATGAAATTTTTATGAGAGAAACTAGGCTTAAGTACCTTTCAAAGGCCACTGGAATCACCTTTTTATCTGATCTGGTTCGAGAGATATAACTGTTACAAGTTAAAGTTTCTGCACAGTCTGGAATCTAGAACAGTTTCTGTTGCGCCTTAGTTTTCATTAACTTAACGACAGAATCTGGTATTATGGTCTAAATAGAAGTTGTGGGGAACTTCATAAGATTTCCAACCATATAAAGCACTCCTCTATTGGACTTCTGTAGTTCGAGATATGATTGATTTACTGAACTGATCACATTGATATTCTCTCAGAAAACTTTCAGATATCATTCTTTATCTTATAAGTGGTTGATAACATGGAAATCTCAAAGTTTGCATTCTTATGGATGTCAGATGGCCGGAAGAGGAAGAGGCAGGGGTCGTGGAGGTGTTCCCCCGAATCCACCACCACCACCGCCACCAACTATTGAGCAACTTCTGGCAGTGCAGACACAACTCATGCAACAATTGGTGCAGAACTAACATAATCATCCAGTTGCTGGAGTACCACCACGTGATAAGCGTGGTGAGTTTTTGAAGGGTCATCCCCCGGTGTTCACGCATGCCGCTAATCCATTGGAAGCGGATGATTGGCTCCGTGCCGTGGAAAAGCAACTCAACATTGCTCAATGTGATGACCGTCAGAAGGTGTTGTTTGCTTCTGGACAACTCCAGGGAGAAGCTTAGGACTGGTGGGAATCATATGAGTACGGTCGTCCCGCCAATGCTCCTGCAGTCACTTGGTAGGAGTTTAGAGAGAACTTCAGAGCTTATCATATACCAGAAGGAATAATAGAACTGAAGGCAGAAGAATTCCGGAATTTGACCCAGGGGTCATTGTCTATAGCTGAGTATCGTGACAAGTTTGCCCAGTTGTCACGATATGCACCACATAAGGTGGCCAATGACAATGATAAGCAGCGCCGTTTTTTGAAGGGATTGTATGATGGATTACAACTGCAGCTGATGTCTAATACCTATCCCAATTTTCAGACGCTTGTGAACCGCGCTATCGTGGTGGACAACAAGCGCAAGGAGATGGATGCCAAGAGGAAAAGGCTTCAGGGACAGACTTCTGGTAGTAACACTCGTCCCCGTACTGGTTTCCAGCAGGTTAATCAACAGAGGCCTCCTTCTGGTCAGTGGAATCGTGGACAGGTCCCTTTCCGCAATCAGTTTCCGCAACGTCCCCTATTCCAGCCGCAGAATGGTAACCAACGCCCTCCGCAGCAGAATGGGAATCAACCTCAGCGACAGGGTCCTTCCAATAATACTCCCATGAAGACCAGTGCTCCCAATACCCCCAACAAGTGTTTCCGATGTGGAAAAGAAGGTCACTTGTCCTACAACTGTCCTGAGAAGATCAATCAGCAGACTCCACAGAGGCAGGGTAGTCACCAGAAGCCTACATCTAATACTGGAAGGGTGAACCACTTGTCCCAGGAAACCACAGTGGAGGAACCAGAAGTTATGCTTGGTACGTTCGATGTCCATTCCACTCCCGCCACTGTTCTTTTTGATTCTAGAGCATCACATTCTTTCATATCACAATCATTTGTTAGAATACATAGAATTCATTTGTGTGCCATGAAGAATCCTATATTAGTAAACTCACCTGGTGGAAGTATGCCAGCATCTTATCGTTGTCTCCCGATTAGTCTCATTCTAAGGGGGGTAGAGTTTAAGGTGAGTCCTATAGTATTGAGAACAGCTGGGATCGATCTTATCTTGGGAATGGATTGGATGATGCAACAACAAGCAGAGATTCAGTGCAAAGGTAAATCAGTAGTACTGACAACACCAAAGGGAGATAGGATCAGAGTTGATGTGAAAGTGCAGAAACAGGAGACCGCTTTAGTGAATCAGCTTACTGATGGTGCCAACAAGGAGGACCAGGTTGTGGAAGAGTTCTCCGATGTGTTTCCCGAGGAATTGCCAGGTATGCCACCCGACCGTGACATTGAATTTATTATTGAATTATTACCTGGGACTGCACCCATAGCTAAGCGTCCATATAGAATGGGAGTAGATGAACTAGAAGAACTTAAGAAACAAATTAAGGAATTGCAGGATAAGGGTTTCATTCGTCCTAGTTCTTCACCTTGGGGAGCACCAGTGATTTTTGTGGATAAGAAAGATGGTACTCAGAGGATGTGTGTAGATTATCGGTCTCTCAATGAGGTCACCATCAAGAATAAGTACCCATTGCCCAGGATTGATGACTTGTTTGATCAGTTAAGAGGTGCTTATGTATTCTCCAAGATTGATCTTCGTTCTGGATATCATCAGTTGAAGATTCGTGCTAGTGATGTACCAAAAACAGCTTTTACCACACGGTATGGGTTGTATGAGTATACAGTGATGTCTTTTGGTCTGACTAATGCTCCTGCATACTTTATGTATTTGATGAATAAGGTATTCATGGAATATCTGGACAAGTTTGTAGTGGTATTCATCGATGATATTCTAGTATTCTCCAAGACTGAGGAGGAACATGCTGAACATTTGAGGCTAGTTTTGCAAAAGCTCAGAGAACACCGGTTATATGCCAAGCGGAGTAAATGTGAGTTTTGGTTGAAGGAAGTTTCCTTTCTTGGTCATGTTGTCTCAAATGGAGGAATATCAGTAGATCCTAGCAAAGTGAAAGACGTATTGGACTGGAAGCCACCAACCAGTGCAAGTGAGATCCGTAGTTTCTTGGGATTAGCAGGCTATTACAGAAGATTTGTAGAGGGATTTTCTAAGCTTGCGAAGCCAATGACTGCACTATTAGAGAAGAATGCCAAGTTTGTGTGGTCTGAGAAGTGTCAGGCTAATTTTGAGGAATTAAAGAAAAGATTGACCACTGCACCAGTATTAGTTTTGCCAGATCTGAGTAAACAGTTCTCTATTTACTGTGATGCATCTCGTTTGGGTTTAGGATGTGTTCTTATGCAAGAAGGTAGAGTTGTGGCATATGCATCAAGACAATTGAGAAAGCATGAATTAAATTATCCTACTCATGACTTGGAATTAGCTGCAGTGGTTCATGCATTAAAGATATGGAGACACTATTTGATTGGACATAAAAGTGATATATATACTGATCACAAGAGTTTGAAGTATATCTTCACTCAATCAGATCTGAACTTGAGGCAGCGTAGATGGCTGGAGTTGATAAAGGATTATGATCTAGAGGTGCATTATCACCCAGGAAAGGCTAACGTCGTTGCTGATGCTCTTAGTAGGAAAAGCTACGCTAATGAAATACAAGTAATGCCTTTGGCAAGAGAGTTGTGTGCTGAATGTGAGTATCTGAACTTAGGGTTTACCATCAATGCAGTAGAATTGGTACTAGAACCTACTCTGGAGCAAGAGATACGCAAGAGTCAAATGAAAGATGCAAAATTGAGAGAGATAACAGAGAATATAGTGAAGGGCAAATCACCAGGATTCCATAAGGATGATAAGGGTACATTATGGTTTGGAAAAAGGTTGTGTGTGCCAGAGGATAAGACTATCAGAAAAGCAATTTTGAGTGAAGCTCATGAGTCAGCTTATTCCATACATCCAGGGAGTACTAAGATGTATCTGGATCTGAGAGAGAAATATTGGTGGTATGGTTTAAAAAGAGATGTTGCTGAATATATTGCTTTGTGTGACACATGTCAAAGGGTGAAAGCGGAACATCAGAGACCTGCAGGATTGTTACAACCTATGCAGATACCCGAATGGAAATGGGAAGAAGTTGGTATGGATTTTATAGTTGGATTGCCACGTACTCAGAGAGGGTATGATTCGATTTGGGTAATAGTAGATCGCTTAACAAAGGTTGCTCATTTTCTGCCAGTTAGGACTACATATAGTAGTGCGAGGTTGGCAGAATTGTATATGGAAAGAATAGTGAGTCTGCATGGAGTTCCTAAGAAAATTGTGTCCAATCGAGGTACCCAATTTACATCTCATTATTGGCAAAAGATACATGAATCACTAGGAACCAAGCTGAATTTTAGTACAGCTTACCATCCACAGACAGATGGACAGACAGAAAGAATTAATCAGATATTGGAGGATATGTTGAGAGCTTGTGCTTTACAATATGGTACTAGTTGGGATAAGAGTTTGCCTTATGCAGAGTTCTCCTATAACAATAGTTATCAGAAGAGTCTTCAGATGGCACCGTTTGAGGCTCTGTATGGACGAAAGTGTAGAACCCCGTTGTTCTAGAATCAGACAGGGGAAAGTCAAGTGTTTGGGCCTGATGTACTCAAGGATGCTGAAAAGAAAGTAAGAATGATTAGGAATAATCTAAAAATAGCTCAGTCTAGACAGAAGAGTTACGCTGATACTCGGAGAAGAGAGTTAATCTTTGAAGTAGGAGATTATGTATATTTGAAAGTATCGCCAATGAGGAGTGTGAGAAGGTTCATCATGAAAGGTAAATTAGCACCAAGATATATTGGACCTTTCAAGATTATAGAGAGACGTGGTGAAGTAGCATATCAGTTGGAATTACCAGAAAGTTTGGCGGGTGTACATGATGTGTTCCATGTGTCTCAACTGAAGAAATGTTTGCGAGTACCAGAGGAACAGATTTCGCTAGAGGAGCTCACTATTAAGGAGGATCTTACATATGAAGAGTTTCCAGTGAAAATTCTAGAGACTGCCGAAAAAGTTACGAGAAGTCGAACTATTAAGATGTGCAAAGTTCAGTGGAATCGGTACACAGAGGGTGAGGCCACTTGGGAAAGAGAAGAGGATCTGAGAAAAACCTACCCGAAACTATTTGAGTAAGCATCTTCCGAATCTCGGGACGAGATTCATCTTAAGGGGGGTAGAATTGTAACACCCTAAAATTTTGAAAAGAAGAAAAATAGGAGAAATATGATTTTTGTATATTTTTGTGAGCATGCAAACTTAGAATGATAATAATTTTTATAAATTTAAAAATCAAATATAAGGGTAGAAACATGATTGAGCATTCATGCTGCTGCATTTGAAATTTTGTGTTGAGTGGTTTTAGTCAAATTCAAATTGGATTTAAAAATCTTTTGAAAAATGGCTTTGAAAAATTAGAAAAAGAAAAAGAAAAGGAATTTTTCTTCTCTCGGGCCGCTTTCCTCCCGCAGTCCATCACTTCGGCCTGCAGCGGCGGCCCGTTTCCTCTCTTTTTTCCCTCCCGGCCGGCCTCCTCCTCCTGGGCCGAGCCCAAGTCGCGGCTGCTGGCCCGTCTTCGCGCGCGTGCGGCCGCGTCCCGCACCGAGCCGCTGACGAGTCGGTCCCACCTGTCAGTGACCGCCTCCCCTTTCCTTTCTTCTTCCTCCGGCTCTTTCCATCGACGAACACCGATTCGGTGATCCGAATCCCTTCGAAATCTCCCTCCTTTCCATAAACGGTGACGCCTCCGGGCTATAAAACGGAACCCCGTGCCTCCCCGCTTCTCATTGAGCCCCTAAAACCCTAGCCTCGACATCCCGAGAAGGCCACCGTCGAAGCTCCGCCTCCACCGCCGCCTTGCCGAGCTAGCCGCCGCTCTCCGGTTGCTCTCCAGCTTCGTTCTCGCGCGGGGTAAGGTCGTCGTGATGCGCTCGTTCTTTTGGTGCATTTGGTTTGGCGAATGGTGCTCGGGATGGTCATCTTCGCAAGCTTCGGCGAGCTCGGGTTCCATCCGGCCATGGCACCGCCGTCGGGATTACTGTAGCCACCGGCGTTCTCTTTTTCCCTCACCCCGATCCGATCTCGGTCGTCCGTTTTGAATCGGACGGATCTTATTTAATGATACCGGTTCGCGTGAACTTTTGTAAAAGAGAGCCTAAACTTTTGTGTTATCGAACCCGCGGTCCAAAGCATAAACCGGAAAATACGTTTTGATTAAATGAAAACGTAATTCGTTTCGGAAAAGAAAAATACGCTTTCTGATATTTACAGTTTTGCCATTTAATTTGTTTTAGTCGTAGAATCTCCATTTTAACTCCGATTTGACCCGTTCAAATTGTGTTAGGTTCATATTTGCGAGCTCTACATGATGATAGAACTGTTCAGTAGGTTTGTAATAATTTATTTTCGAGCTTGAATTAAAGTAATTATTTATCTATAGGAAATCTTCATAAATTCATAACTTTGTCGTTTTAGCTCCGATTTTCGTGATCTTCGTGTCTGTGTGATCCTAGCGAGTTGTAGATTCGTTTTAAAGACTTTTTATCTTATTTTCTTACTGTTGGTGTATTGTTCTAATTATAGTCTTGTTTGTCTATGCATGATTGTTCTGGATGAATGCTGTTGCTATTGTTGATCGAGTATAGACGGTGAGCAATTCGTTGGAGATCAAGAGTTTTACTACGAACAAGATCACCAGGACCAGTTTGAGCAAGACAAGTATAGTATGGGATTATCCTTGTTGTCCTATTCATATTAAGCAAATAATATCATTATGCATATATTCCTTGATAAGGATGACTTAGTATTGATCTTATTCCTTGATACCTATTATACTGCATGGATTAGTATTGCTAGTCCTCAACTTGAACTATGATCATGTAATTTGACTAATGGAATATGCAATAAACATTAAAAGATGATTTTAATACTGTTTAAGGGTACTAGAGCATGGGGTTACTTTGGTGCTCTTGTTACTCTCCATAAGGACTCATCTATAAGCGAAAATCCGGGATTTACAGTACAACTGTGAGGGCTAAAATGGCTCTGGCTTTAGTCATATAGAAGGACCTTTTCTAGCTTGTTAGAGGTATTCCTTTATGGCGTAAGAATGGCTTGACGAATCGGGTATAGTGCGGCCTCTGTCCTCATGTGTATAGGCTGCGTGCTATTGTGCCATCAGGAAGGGGGGCTCTACATCTGTTTGCCGAGTGAAATCCAATGGCCCTAACTTGTTAGACGAACCTTCGAAAGACTTCATAGTGAACCCTGCCGACCTTCCTTGGAAGTGGGTCAAGAGATTAGCTACCTCGGGCGAAAGGGTAAATCACGACTCACAGTGAAAGTGTACAACCTCTGCAGAGTGTAAAACTGTTATAACAGCCGTGCTCACGGTCACGAGTGGCCTTGGACCCTTATGGAATAGTGGATCATTAATAATGAATATGTTTTTGCTATTCGTTAATCATTTCACATAGATCATATGTTTATTGATTATATTGAGACACTTTGATATCATTGATATACTGAATTAATGCTATTTAAAAGCTACATGCTGATAAACCTATGTTATGCCTTTGAGCCTCATGAACCCCATGTTACACTTGTTGAGTACGAGATGTATTACGCTTGTTTATTTTTCTTACTTGGATAAAAATCCCGGATGGGTAACAGATGGTGCAAGTAGTGACTACTTCTACTTTCCGGAAGATTACTAGACTTGCTGTCAACCAGTCAATGTGCCTGTGATTGGAGCTACCACGAGAGTTTTTATATTTTACTTCCGCTATGTTATTGTAAAGATTATGTGTTATTAATCGTGATGTAATAACATTTGTGATGATACATCCTTTATAATTTGTTAACTTATGTGTGATTGATCTCTGGACACACATAAGGGTATGCATTCCATTTGGTCGATAAATGGGTGTGACAAAGAACTCCTCCAATGATACTATTGGAAAACCTGAAATATGAATACTAGGCTGATAGGCATTTCCAGCTCCTGTACACTTCTTTGGTTGTCTTGAAGTTTACTGCTTAGTTTGTTTATTAACTCTGTCCTCTCTCTAAATTCCTGACCATTTTCAACGTCACATGTCAGATATGCAACACAATTAGTAGGCAATGGTCTGAAAGTGGTAAGTCATGTTCTGGTAATGTTTTCTCATTCTGAACTCTGTACCGTGTCTTTGGGTTGTGGCCTGTGGGTTGTAGCAGTGCTTTTTTACTAGCTGCAAAGACTGTTTCTTTTTTTTCATTTTCATGAATACACAGTCTATCCTGTGGGAATTGGGATGCGTCCTGGTGGTGTTAAATTGTAGTGAATTTGATATTGACGGTAGTAACGAGCTGACCGTGTACTAGGAGAAGATATAGGTAGTAACACAGTGCATATGCTTTTGTTCTTTCTTGCCTGAAAGAGAAGATATAGGCCATCTGAATCTGATGCAATTTATTTGAGGATCAAATTGACCAAATTATGAGTTTTAGACTTCAGTTCTAAAACAGGCCCCTAAAATGTTTTAGCATGTTCGTAGCCCAGATAAATTGCATCTGCGTCCACCTGTATGTGATAGATTTTTTTCTGTGAAAGTGTTGATGCTAATTGTGCTAACGAATCTATTGGTTTGAAGAATGTTTCATGGCACTGTTCTTGGATGGATCAGTTGTATGCATCTGAATTAACAAGTTGAAGGGAGATACATCAAATGTTTTACTATTTCATTTATTTACCAATATGAAAAATTCAGTCAAAATATTGTTCAATACAAGACAGTATTTGGATCATTACAGGTTGGCAATTACTTTTCAATCACTGCAGGGCATGAGGACCTACGATTGCATTCTCGCGATCAGAGAAGTAGGAGCAGCATTGACCCATTTGAAGACTCCAACTCTGACAAGAGCATCGACTTTGACTCACCAGATAAGCCATCTATCTTTTCAAGGGTCTTTTGCAGAAAAGATGAAGTGAATGAAGTAAGTAGTTTTTTTTCTTTTTTTCTTTTTTAAAGACCCGAAGTAAGCAGCTATCAAGTGCAGTAGTACTATTGCTGCTGCTGTATACTCATACCAGTCAGTAAATCGTTTAATAATAACAAAGCTCACTTCAAACATGACGAGTGCTCGGAAGCTATCGATCAGGGTCGAGAGCGGCCAAATGGATCCTTCAGGAAGGAAGGATGACATCCAGATCAACCCATGGACATTGATCAACATGAGCAAGGAGAAGGAGATGACGGCTGCTGAGTACGCACGCGAGCGAATCAGACAAGCTGCCAACATCACCAATGAAACCAATGTCGAAGAGAAAACACATCACAAATGGGAAAGATATGTATTGCCTGAATATCTCATTCTATCCTTGAATACCAAGATATGTATTGCCTTTTGCTGGTTAGATTTGCATTATGAAATATTCCGTAGCGTTAGCATGGGCAATATTAAGGATGCAATTCTTGGTGGATATTTTGAACAGTCATGTAAATGAATGTGAAAACTTCCCTGGAGAACTCAAAGATCTACTTAAGAAATTCAAAACTTATTTGTAGTATGCGTTACATGACTTGATTATGCCTTGTTATGCATGAATGTTTTCTGAATCATATTTATGGTCATATTTAATTGTGTGAGACAAAAACTATGGATTAAATCATGTCGTCTGGTTATTTTTAAGTGCGTCCCTTAAATGAAACCGTGGCAACGCAAGGGCACTATACTAGTTAAGGACTAAGTGCTTTTCTTCACATCTTTGCAAAACCTTGTCTAAATTTTTAAGACAATCATCAAAAGTTTTTCCATAAATAGAAAAATCATCCATGAAAATTTCCATGATTTCTTCATTCATATCAGAAAATATAGACATCATGCATCTTTAAAAAGAAGCTGGGGTATTACATAGTCCAAAACACAATCTATGATAAGCATAAGTTTCATATGGATATGTAAAAGTGGTTTTACTTTTGTCATCTGGATGGATCAGAATCTGGTGATAACCTGAATATCCATCAAGGAAATAGAAGAAAGAGTGATTTGCCAGTCGCTCCAATATTTCATCAATGAAGGGCAATGAAAAATGATCTTTCTTTATTGCCTTGTTAAGTTTTCGATAGTCAATACACATTCGTCATTCAGTGACGGTTCTTTGGAGGATTAATTCATTCTTTTCATTTTTAACAACAGTCATGCCTCCCTTTTTAGGCACAACCTAAACAAGGCTAACCCACTCACTGTACGAAATAGGATAAATGATCCTGGCGTGTAGGAATTTTAAGACTTCTTTCTTAACAACCTCTATCATCGTATTGTTAAGCCTATGTTGTGACTCCCTAGAAGGTATAAAGTTAGGATCTGTAGGGATACAATGGGTGCAAAGAACATGGCTCCTTAAGGTCTTAGAGCGAGTAGCCAAAAGCAGAGCGATGCTTTTCTAAGACAGTTAGCAAGCGGAGGGATTCTTTCTGAGAGAGTTTATCACTTATGATCACAGGAGAATCCTGATCATTATGAAAAAAGCATATCCAAGACCAGAAGGCAGGGGTTTAAGCTCAATGGTTGGATTAGGTGGTTCCAGTAATTCATCTAGAGGTTCAGGCACTTTAGGGTTTTCTTCTTCTTCTTTGATGAAGAACTAGGCATCATCTTCAAGGTTGGGTTTGATCAAATCATCAAGAGATGCAACCTTAACATCTTTCATTGGGTCTTCCTTGAGAATTGGCTTAGTCTCAGCATTTAAAGAATGAGAATTAGGTATAGAAAGCTTAAAGTTTTCCTAAGTCTTATATTCAACTTCCCTGTTTGTCCCTCTTGATAAGTCTTTCAATTGATTGTCCTATCAACAGGTTGAACTCCATAATATCAAAGATATAGAAGCTCAAATAAACCATGGTTCATTTTACCTAGATAGGGAGGACATACAAAATCCCCAAACTTGGGAGAATATATCTTGAAAGACCTTTTAATAACTTTATTGTTGTGGTTAATGGCATGTGTTTCAATAAATCATGAGCAAAAGATGTAGACATGATATTAACACCTACAACTAGATTATAAAGAGCATCGAAAGGAGCTTTGTTAATTTGGTAATGAATCGATATAGAAGGTGAATCTAATCGAATCACATCAAAGGAAAGCTCTGATTCTTCTAACCATTCATTGCTTATTATAGACACTAGCTCTTTTATAGTCTTTTTAAGGAAAGCTTCCTCAGAAGGGTCAAAAATTTCTTCATGGATGATGATTTCCTAGGCTTTTGGGGTCTTCTCATGATATGATAATTCAAGGTATCTCCATGTTCATCAAAAAGTTCATCTTTGAATTCAAGCATGAAATCCAAAATTGGAGTTTCCTCCTTTTCCGGTGGTTCAGGATTTGGGATAGCCGAAGCTGGTGATGGGTTAGGCAAAAGTTCTAGTTCAGCTATCTGGGATTCCTCTAGCAGCTTCTTTTCTACTTCTTCAGGGGTATTCTCTAGAATTTTAGTAAGAATGCTTCTCCCCGAATTAGTCGAAACATGGAGGAATGAGTCTCCTAAGGCCGTATCAAGATGTTTTGAGGTTTCCTATCAAGACCCATATAAAAGTGTTGAAGAAGAATGGAGTCTTGAATGGCAAGGTCAGGGCCAACATTAATGAGAGCATTAAAATATTTCTAAGCCATGCCTAGAGATTCTTGTTCTTCTTGTTTAAAAGATAGAACCTCTGAACGAAGGTTGACTACTCTAGAGATGGGAAATAATGTAAGCAAAAGCTAAAACACAAGGCTTCCCAATCTCCATGTCTACTCTCTATGGTGAGCTTGTACCAACGTTTAGCTTTTCCCATCAAAGAGAAAGGAAAAAGCTTTCATCATAAGGTTTTGTCTGACATGTCTGCTATGCATAGGCATGCACAGGTCTGCTCAAACTCATCTAAATAGGAATAGGGATTTGCATCATCTTCACCATAGAAGGACTGATCCTAAACCATGTTAATTAAACACAGGTGCAGCTCATAGCTAGGTGTTAGGATAGGCTTCGAAGATTCTAGTGGCCCTAGGTGTGCGCTCGTATACAGCGTAATGGAAGATAGGGGTGGATTTTGGATCCATGGTAAGAAGAAAGATAAAAAAATAAAAGAATAATGATATAAGGATAAGCTAGGTTTGAAGTTAACTCAACAACCATTTTCCAGGCAACGGCGTCAGAAATGCTTGTTGGTATAAATTAATGCACATAGAATAATCCATAAGCACACGGATATTATACTGATGAAGCACTTCACCAAGAGTAACCCAGTTTTATATCAAACTCGAGGAAACATGTGTGAGAATAACCAAATCTAACTTAACCCAACTTCACAATCAAGGCTAGATAATAGGAGCGCAGAGGAGATCACAAAGGTCTTGTAGTTCTAACTTCGGTAAGCTTTATCTTGTATTGTTCAATCCTAGGGATATTACTAGAGAAAATACAAGCAGAGTATGTTTCCTATAGCAACAAAGTCCTGCTAGGCCTACAAATGGGAGGTGGGGATTCAATGAGGCTATAAGAGTGTTGACGGTAGATAAGTATCATTTTTAACCGTCAACATAGCATGAGAAATGATCTAAATACAAATACTATCTAGATATAGGGGTTACACTTACAAAATTCCAAGAGTTTTGGTGAATATCTATTTCTACAGGGGGTTATCAGGAAATAAGTAAAGGAGACCCACATGTCAGATTTACATAGAGACAAAGGGGCTATACATAACTTTTCTAGAATGTGGAAGATACGAGAAGACTCTAGAAACAAATGGGAGATGAAACAGGCCCACAGCAGGGGCGCTTGCCCCTCTCCCTTGGGCGCCCGCCCCCTGTGGTGGCCAATCAGAGTCAACCTCGCGGATTATGCCTCCACCGCCTTTGAGGATCAATAATAATCGTAGATCAAGGTCGGTTTGATCCAAGGGCTGTGGTGCTTCCTAAAGGGCTATATAAGCAAGGCCCCTAGCCCTAGGAGAAACCCTAAAATTTGAGCCAACACAAGAAGGAATTCATTATTCAGAGAAGCCCTAGAGCCACCATCTCAATTAGATCTCTAGTTTAGCATAGCTACATAGGATTAGAACTAGAAGGAGCAAAGCATTGCTTGATTTCCGGATCTGTCGGAGAATACTTGGTAATTCTCTCCTACTTTTGTATTTGTTCTTATATTATATTATCTAGTTCATCATTTGTATGAATATGAATTTAGTCTATTCTATCATATTGGATATGACTTTGCTCTATTTGCTTATGTTCTCAATTATATTGTTCTTAGTCTACTTTGATTATATGTTTGGCATAGTTCGATTAGATTTATATTCAAGTATAGGATCGTATAGCGCTTACTTATTGATATCATGGGTAAGTGGTAAACATTGTGTAGGTGTGGTGCCTATACCGTATTTACCTGCGATTATACCCTATATTCCGGATCGTGTGGTAGATCGCGGGAGTGATAGTCCTGTTGAGTCCTCTGTAGTCCACCTCCCGAGTATAGGGCAGGTAGAGCACAACTATTACAGGGAAGTTATGGCTATGTTCTATATCTTCCTTAGTAATATCACTATGCGTAGATATAACCTGTTCTTGCCATGATTGCCAAGTGTAATTGCACTAATCATTGTATGCTTTGACTTTATAGTTAGAATAACTTAGGATTATCTTGATAGTTCGTCCTAATGCATGCTAGTGCTATATATCTAAGAGTAGTCTATTGAGATGTTTATCATTATATGGCTATGTGCTTACCAGTTATCTTTATTATCATTCATATATTATTTATCTTGTGACACTTACCCTGTATGAGAAGAGAGATAAAGACATGGTTATGCTCTCTATTAGCATATGCAGTATTGCTCATTGCTCATTATTCATTATCCTTAGCATCCCTTCCCAGTGGTAAAATATAAATAACGATACCTGGTTTACTCCTGGTTAAAATGCTACATCGGTATTATCTATGCGCTTGCGGATTTCATATTTATTTCTAGAGGAGCATTTGCATTTATTTAATACCACATTTTTGGCGTCATGCTGGGGATGACAACCTAGCTTAAGTGACGTTAAGAAATTCCAACAAAGAGTCACCCTCACGAGCTACCACCGATCCAAAATATAGGGTACATCCACGAGTAACCAAGTCTAAGCACCACGCTTACACTATAATACTACTTTAACCTAGGAGCTACTAGGATTAAAGTACTCAAAAGAGAGTCACAAACCTGAAGAACAATATGAACAAGATGCTTACTTGAATTAGAAGTCGATTACTAGAGAATCTCATAAGCAAGCTCAAAGAGAACTTGATTCCGCTAGGGTATAAGCCATAGAGAGTGCACCGATAGGCCAGCACTCCTCCTAAACTCTTTCCTCTCACTCTATCTCTAACACAAGACTAGATCCTATTGAGAACTAATCTTCTCTTGATTGCTAGCTCTAATCCTGGTGGAAATATGGATTAGGGTTTCTGGCCCTTAGCCTCTCAGGATCAAATGCCTATTCTCTTCCCTAGGGGGTGTAGGCAGCTATATATTGGCCGAAGCGTCAATCCTGACCCCTCGGATCAAACTGACTTGAATAAACGGTGTAAATGCAATTTAGGAGGCGATGGAGAACCGACATAGGAAGCTGGAGGCTGACTGGTGGGCCCAGGGACTAGCCGGCCTACATGTGGGATCGACTGGCCCCACATGTCAGTGGTTTAGGCTCCGCTTCGATGGAGAGTCTCCTAGAGTCCTCTAGAGTCTTCCCACGATGTTTATCCTGTGGAATTACACAATTTCCTTTGACAAATAGGTCCTTCTTGGTGGTTTTCCGATTATATCCTGGTGGAAACACAGATTCACCAAAACTCATGGAATTTGTCAGTTAAAACCCCAAGTCTATGTTGGTGATTCATTTTAGTCATTTATGCAAGGTATATTGACAGTTTGTGATGAATGTTAACTACTGTCAACACCACTGTATTGAGTACTAGTCTATTATGCATTCACATTATGTTGTCCATGTCCCTGCTAGAACCTTTTACACAATGCCTTCAGGAAAATATAAATAATGATACCCTGAATACTTCTAGGTGAAATGATACAATGATAGATCCGTGCACTTGTAGATATTTTTTGTAATTGTTAAGAACTATCGCAATGGTATTTCTTGGCAACGTCGCTAGGAAAGCCAAATCTTAGTGATGTTGTTAAGAAATGCCAACAAGCATTTCTAGCGCCATTGCCGGGGATGGATTCTATCTCCATACTTGGTGATTGCATTAAGAAATGCTAATAGGCTGCATTGGCTGGTATGGCGAACTATCCGTGGTTCTGGTGGACCATCCGGTAGCATCGAAATTTAACTGACAAAGACTAAACTCTATCAGGGTGTGCATAGGAATTGGCGGATAGTCTAGTGGTGCTTGTAGACCCTTCGTCAACTCAATAGTGAGCAGACTGAATGCAGATTTAGTGCAGTTTAGTTTCTAGAATCTAAATTTCAAATGCAAAGATGATCATGATGATGATGCTCATAGGTATGTCAAGACCAGGTCATGACACTATTCATGATAGACGACACGACTAAGCGAATCGCGTGGGCTGGCTCCTCCTAGAGTCATGAAGGGGTCTAGGTGACCTTGTCCAAGCTAGATGACACGCTCGCCACGGTTGCCAAGCTAAACGCGGAAGCTCAGCGGATGATGGCTAATGAGGTGGTGGCCTGAGGGTAGGTGAGCCATCTCATCTTGCTTTTATCCTTGAGCTCATTGTGCGAGCCGTGTCTTAGGTCAGATTGCTTGATCTCGATTTCCTTTTCTATAGGAGCTGATGAAGACTTCAATGGAGAAGTCCCAGTTCCTACGCTTGGCCTACCAGACGTAGGTAGGAGGTGCCACGGACCGTGGCTGCCTAGACGTGGTGGAGGCCAAGGTGCGGGGTTTGTGTAGGGAGCTAGAGGCTTCCTAGAACCTATCTCTCTCTACTCTCTCAAGATGTAACTCTAGTAGTAGTTAGTCTTGGTGGGAGCTCTGCTTTGAGTCTAGACCTGTCTTTGGGAGTCTGGTATAGCTTGGTCTTTCTCTTGTAATACTTTATTTATTTTAACATATTACTTTCTATGCAAGTACTATTTCAAGTCTTTTACTTTATGAACTAGCCTTGTTCTCTAGTTATACTTTAGTGATGTTTATATCACCTTTGATCAGTGGTAGGCTCTCATTGCATGAGTTCTTCATCACTAGTTGGTGCTCTAGTCTTGATCAAGCTAGGGTAGTATCAAATAGTATAAGCGTGGTGCTTATACTATGGGGTACCTTGGAATGTGGCTAGGCCCCGGATGGATTGGAGTAGTTGGCAAGTAGTGACAGCCTTGTCTATCTGATGTATTCCCCCACGTTAGGCCTAGTTATTAAATTATAGGGCTCATTGTGCTTTGTGCCTGGTTAAATTCAAGGCAAGTATGCCTCGAAGTGTGATTGCATCCCACCTTACACTACTATTCTTGGTTTATATGTATTATCAAAGTATGTTCCTAGAATTGTGCTTGAATAGAAGTAATTTAGGATTCTTTTGCTCTCTTTCTTATTGTCCTCCTATTTAGTTATGTTCCCACTTTACCTTTTCATGAATGGATCTTCTATGTGTCATCGCAACTTTATTGTATATCACTTACCCCAACTTTAGTCTAGTTGGTATACTAGTTAGTAGATACATGATGGTTAACTATCACTATCTTTAACCATTACTTCTCTATGGATAAATATGATACCCTAGAATGCTCCTGGGTGAAATGCTATGATGATATTCTATGCGCTTTGTAACACCCCAGGTGTTAGGCTTGCATTGTGGGCACTTGCATTGCATGAGCCTAAGCATCATTTGTTCATTTATGAGCATGAAACATGAAACATACTGGTGAAACATATAGAACATACTAGTGCAACATGTGAAACATGTATATATGGAATGTGCTTGCAACATCTCCTTGAAACATATGCAACATACCTTTGTTAGTTATGTTTCAATGTGTGTATGTTTGATGCTCATGCTTGGTAATGCAAGAGAGGTTGATGTCACTTCTTTCATGTGTCTCACATCACTCTCTATCTATAGTGATCTCTAGAAAAGTTTCATAAAGTTTGGAATCAAAAAGTCACATGAAATGATAAGTTCTATTCCTATTGGAATTTGCACCATTAAGTGAATGGAATTATAGACCATCAACCAAACCTTGCAAACTTACCCAAATGACTCTAGATGAACTCTACAACAAAAGTCATGAAGGGTTCATGTTGAGGAAATGCCAAGAAAATGTCCCAATTGGCCTAAAACCCTAGTTTAGGCTTTATTAAGTTACTGCTTTGACTAAAGTGAAAGTTTGACTTCTGTACTAGTTATGAGGTTTGACCTTAAACAAAAGTTGTAGTTGATCGTGTGTAGAACAAACTTTGTTTAATGGTCAAGAGCTAGTTTGGCCTCTAACCTAGTAAAATAGAGCTCACAAGATTGAATCAGCTGTTGTTTTTCAAAGCCTAGAAAATATTGTAAGTCCTGAATTGACAACAGAAAGTTGACATGTTCATGCATTTGTATCTTCTAAATTTGTGTGATAGCTCAATTTAATTCCTTACTATGAGTTGAAGTACTTTTCATGGTGAAAACAAGGAATCAAGTGTCACCCAATTTGAAGCCTAGTTGGACCTTCAACAATAGTGCTCAAAATAGCAAAAGATTACTTTGTTACCTTTTGACATCGACACGTTGGCATTCCGTGTTCTCCAAATTTTGTTAAGTAACTTGAGTAGGTCCAAATGTAAAAGTTGGAGCTTACATGATGGGAAAGAACATACAAGAAGATGGCATCAGTTGCATTTCATTTTGACCATCAATTTGGATTGTTGCTCGTTGCTTTTAAATTGCTGACAGTGTCAACTTTGGAGCTAACCTCCTAATCTAGGACACTAATGACCTTGGCCCCTTAATTAAATTCGTAGAGCATCACTTGGACAACAATTTTGATTCAAGGCTCCTAGCCCAGTTCGGCCCATAGCTAGCCCAAACACGACCTCCAAGTCGGGCACAACATCGCCCACTAGGTGTCCGATGAAGTGCCGCAATGGACAACACGTGCCCTGGACGTGGCGGACGTGCAGCAGTGTGCACCCCACCGTGTCTGCCACCTCCACCTCACCCTTATCTCTTGCTGTGTCACTGGGAGAGGAGCCTTGGCTCACTCACTCACCTCCCTATCACTCGCCCTCGCTCACCTCCTCGCTCTCCCTCGAATTCCGCTCACGGGCGCTGTCACCATGGACACTGGAGCCGAGCTCGCTGCCACCGCCGTCCTCGCTGCTCCGCTTCTCCTTCCGTCTAGCAGCGGCCATCATCGCCTTCGCCTTGTGACACCAAGCTCATAGAACCACTCCTCTGGTCGTCCCTACCGCCAGAGCCCCGTAGCCAGGGGAGCCGCCACCGGTGAGCCGCTGCTCTACGTGGCCCCGCCTCCTCGGGCCACCTCGAGACGAGTCATGGCCACCCACAGGTGCGTGTCGGCCTCCTCTTGCTTCCCCTCCACTTCCCTATCGCCAGCGAGCCCCCTCCGGCTGGCACCGCGAGCCTCCGACGAGCTCCCCTGTCAAATTCGCGTCAGGGACCCCGCGCTAGAATTTGAGAAAGGGAAGGGGCTTAACTGCAATGTCATTGACTTAGATGAATAGTGCCATGAGGACTGTTTTGTGATAATTTTGTTGGAACTTTGGAAATTCATAGTAAATCATAGGAAATTCATAAAATAGAAAATGAGGACTTTTTGGAATCCTTGTGAAATTCACTATGTAGTGGATCTAAAATATGACATATTTTAGTTTAAAGATTTAGTTCTAAAAATAGATCTTTGCATCTAGGTTTTCATTGCTAGTTGTAATTGTTATTTTCATAACTAAAAATGTAGGGCTTCAAATGAAGTAAAATTTTTGTGGCATGCTACTCATATGATGTTTTATATGTGGTAAAAATTTCATGAATTTTGGTTGTTGTATGAGTGAGTTATTAGTGTATCTTGCTCTCACATGATTTATTGCAATAGCCATTTGTCTTTTTCATAGAGGTTGCTATGCTCACTCAAATGACATGAAAATTGTACAGTAGACTATTAGGAGCATATGTAGGCCACTGTAATTTTGGTAGAATTTATTGTATAATTTTGATATGTGTTCATAATTCCACCTAATTATCTAAATAAATTAAGAAAATATATTAAAAGAATTTATTTAAGAAGGGACACTATGTTTTCTGGTGTTCATTAGTCATGTGTGACATGTTGGTAAAGTTGGTTTTGTCCAATTATATGTTTGCAACATAAGTTAATAATTATTCCTTGCAAATGAGGTTTCTGGACAGATCTGAGAACTTAGCAAAGTTCTTCATAATAATGTGCTTTATTATGAAACTTGTTTATACAAAAGTTATAGATAATTTATGTATCTAGCTTTTTTTTAAAATTTGGTGGCATTTGGCCAAGTAGTTTTTGAGTTATAGCTGTTTAAAGTTTGGGTACATATTTGGTTACTCTCTGTTTGGAGCAAACCAGATTCTGTAGTTTCTTCTTTTTGACCTATTAAATTTAGGAATCAGGCTTAGGTGATTATAAATAAAATGTAAACAATTTCATAAGATTTCCATAATGTCTTCTTGCAAGCCATTTGGAGTTGTAGATCTCTAGTTATGATTAAATTACTCAGCATTTATTCTGATGTACAGAAAGTGGCAGATTCTAGTTTTAATGCTTTGATTCACTTTACCATGTTTGTGTGGTGCTAAGTGTGACTCGTAGCTTTGATGAAACTGGGTTGATACACTTGAGATCTTGTATGACTTGGTCATGATTGATGTCCTTATTATCTCCTATGTTGTACTTTAGTGATGATTAAGTTACATAGCTCTAGGTGCTTACATTAAACTTAGTGTGCTTGCGTAAACGGTTGCTTGTAGTATTTCTATGTATTCATACATATGCATTATTGCACCTCATCTAGGTACGCTAGATGCACCATGTGGAGGACATGATGTGGATCTAAATCCGAAGATAGTGTTGGTGGATCCATCCCAAAGATGGAACGACTGGACAAGTGCTAGGATGGGAGATGCTCGCCAAGAGTGGTGTCTGACAAACACTGACTTAGTGTTGGATCCCAGGCAAGCCCCAGAGTATTATAAGCCTCCTAATTTCTAAAAATGCAATTGAGTATATATGTTATATGTATTTTTGTATATAAGCGATAGGTGTTGGATGAAAACACTTGCTGCATATATACCCTATCCTTGTCCAAAAAGTATAGCTTGAATCCTATTTAGGTTCAGGTTCGAGTAATTGCTTAGTCTAACTTTAAGTGGTAGAAGTCAGGTGATTTCTTGTTACCTACAAGCTTTAGGGATATTTATATATAGCACGATTGGCTATATTTGCTATCGTGGAAAGGAACCATGTGTTATTAAAATGAAATGAGATCGGGTGGGATGACGATAGTGAAATAATAAGGCATGGAGATCTTCAGTGTGGATCTATCCCTAGCTGAGTCATTTAAGGATCGATTCGTTGTACGTCCTTAAGTCATGTTGAACGCAGTCTAACACTTAGTTGGTCGGATAAGCCGTTCAAACCGTGAAGCCGAGTAATACAGTTCAGGCCAGGAATCGGGGGGTCAAGTGCGCATTCTAAAGGAAGTAAGAATGTGTTTGGGAACATTGGCATAAGACCAAGGGGGGTTAAGGTCTCTATCACCTAGCAGAGTATTATCCTTGGGGATGCGGCATCAGTCGAACCCACGATTTCCTGATTTGTACCAAAGGTGACCTGAGCAGCCCTCGCTAGGTATGTCTTAGTGAGTGTTAGAAATACCCCTCTAGCTGGATAGGAATTTGATTTGAATCGCCATCGCTCCCGATTAGTGAGCACTTGACTTGAGCAGCGGCAACATAGATTCAATTAATTGAATGGATGGTTAATTGAATGATGATTTAAATGTTGCCTCAATTTATAACTGCTATGGTTAATATTGTTTGCTCCTAATAAAGTGATTGCTACAGTACAGGTGTTAATCTAGATGACGGGTTCATGATGATTAACTTAATGTTTAAGCATTAATGATTACTTATCTGTATTAAGCTTTTATGCAAAATGTTTTCAAGCTAGCCCACTTTATATTAGCCTTGCATGATCCTTGGTGTCACTTTATTTCTGGTTTTTGATGGGTAAGTTTAGCTGAGTACCTTCTCGTACTCAAGGTTTATTCTCACTTATTGCAGGTTGTGATGTATCATGGCTACTGCAAGAATTAGATGGCTCCTGCCGTAGTGGCGGAGTGTGATCATGGGCATGTTCCTTCTAAGTTATCTTGTCTCTAATGCTTTTATTGGAAGTCGACCTTGGTACTGGCTGTATTTGAAATAAGGGAAATGTTAGTTTTAAATTACTTTGCTTCCGCTACTTTTTAATTCAAGTTATAATGACCATATTGAACTCCATTGTATGTTGAACTACTTATAAAATGGATGTAACATGTGGCTTGTTATGTTGAATCACTACGATCTTAGCATGTATGTTAGTTGGTTTTAAATCACTCATGATTTCATTGGACTACCGGAGTTATATGGGTTCAAGTGTGAGAATTTGATTACTTCGGTGATTTTTTTTTATACTTATGCTCGTATAATTTAGACGGTTCCATGACACGCTTGCGGAATTATCTACTTGAGCATAAGAAATATCAATAAGCATTTCTAGCGCCGTTGCTGGGATACAAACCTGGTAGCGACGTTAAGAAGTGTCAACAATCATTTTTGGCGCTATTGTCAGGGAAGCAATTGGCTTAAAGATTTTGATATTGACCTTGATGTCTTGTAACACCCTAAAATTTTGGATAAAAAAAATATAGGAAAATATGATTTCATACAATTTTGTGAGCATGCAAATTTAGGATAATAATAATTTTTGTAAATTTAAAATTTAATATAAGGGTAGGAACATGATTGAGCATTTATGCTGCTGCATTTGAGATTTTGTAATGAGTGGTTTAAATCAAATTCAATTTGGATTTGAAAATCCTTTGAAAATTGGCTTTGAAAAATTTGAAAAAAGAAAAAGAGAAAGGAATTTCTTCTTCGGGCCGCATTCTCCCGCAGCCCAGTGCTCGGCCAGCTCCCCGCGCGCGACCCGCCTTTCCCCCGTGCCCACCTCCGGTTTCTTGGGCCGAGCCCAAGCCACGGCCAGCCGGCCCGTCTTCGCGCGCGCGCGGCCGCGTCCCCCACCCGAGCCGCTGACGATCTGGTCCCACCCGTCAGCGATCGCCTCCCCTTTCCTTTCTTCTTCCTCCGGTTCTTTCCAACCGCGAGCACGCCTTCCTCTCTCTCTTCGAGTCGGTGATCCGAATCCTCATCAAATCTCCCTCCTTTCCTTATATACCGATGCCTACGGGCTATAAAACGAGACCCCGCACTATTTCGCCCTCATTCCATCCCTTTGGAGCTACCGTAGCCTTCTAGTCTCACCACTGCAAGCACCACCGCCGCCATAGCCGCCATCGCGAGCTAGCCACCGTTTTCCGGTCATCCTCCGGTCCTATCTTCGCGCGGGGTGAGTTCGCCGTGAGCTTCTCGATCTCCCGGTGTTCTCCTTTCATCGTTTGGTGGTCGGAGTTGTGTTTTGGCCTTCTCCGATGATGGCATCGCCGCGGGAGGTCACCGTCGGCCAAATCCAGCTAGAGCGCCGCCGGCTGCTCTCTCTCTCTCCTTCCCTGTTTTGATCTCGGCCGTCCGTTTTGAATCGGACGGATGTTATTCATTGATACCGGTTCGGTTGTAACTTTTGCTAAAGAGTCCCTGCCCTTTTCTAGTTTAGAACCTGCAGTCCAAAACGTAATAACCCGTGTTCGCTTTGATCGGTTGAAAACGTATTTCGTTTCGGTAAATGAAAAATATGTTTTCTGATATTTACAGTTTTGCCACTCAACTTGTTTTAGTCGTAGAATCTCCGTTTTAACTCCGATTGGATCCATTCAAATTGCGTTAGATTCATAATTAAGTGCTCTACATGATAGTAGGACTGTTCAGTAGGTTTGTGATAATTTATTTTTGAGCTTGAATTAAAGTAATTATTTATCTATAGGAAATCTTCGTAAATTCATAACTATGTCATTTTAGCTCCGTTTTTCATGATCTTTGCGTCTATGTGATCCTAGCGAGTTGTAGATTCGTTTTAAAAACTTTTTCTCTTATTTTATTACTGTTGGTGTACTGTTCTAATTATAGTCTTGTTTATTTATGCATGATTGCCTCTAGATGTGTGTTGTTGCTGTTGTTGATCGAGTATAGACGGTGAGCAATTCGTTGGAGATCAGGAGTTTTACTACGAACAAGATCACCAGGACCAGTTTGAGCAAGGCAAGTATAGCATGGGATTATCCTTGTTGTCCTATTTACATTAAGCAAATAATATCATTATGCATATATTCCTTGTTAAGGATGACTTAGTGTTGATCTTATTCCTTGATACCTATTATACTGCATGGATTAGTATTGCTAGTGCTCAACATGAACTATGATCATATAATTTGACTAATGGAATATGCAATAAACATTAAAAGATGATTTTATTACTATTTAAGGGTACTAGAGCATGGGGTTACTTTGGTGCTCTTGTTACTCTCCATAAGGACTCATCTATAAGCGAAAATCCGGGATTTACAGTACAACTGTGAGGGCTAAAATGGCTCTGGCTTTAGTCATATAGAAGGACCTTTTCTAGCTTGTTAGAGGTTACCCTTGTGGCGCAAATGGGGTAGAGCAGACTGTGGATCCCTGCGTGGTGTATCACACAGACTGACTTTGGAAACCCAGCGGCCCTAACTTGTTAGACAGACCTTCGAAAGACTTCATAGTGTTTCCCTGCCTGCTCACCTTGGAAGTGTTTTGGGAGTCGCGATCCCAGGCATATGGGTAAATATGACTCACAGTGAAAGTGTACAACCTCTGCAGAGTGTAAAACTGTTATAACAGTCGTGCTCACGGTCACGAGTGGCCTTGGACCCTTATGGAATAGTGGATCATTAATAATGAATATGTTTTTGCTATTCGTTAATCATTTCACATGGATCATATGTTTATTGATTATATTGAGACACTTTGATATCATTGATATACTGAATTAATGCTATATAAAAGCTACATGCTGATGAACCTATGTTATGCCTTTGAGCCTCATGAACCCCATGTTACACTTGTTGAGTACGAGATGTACTTACGCTTGTTTATTTTTCTTACTTGGATAAAAATCCCGGATGGATAACAGATGGTGCAAGTAGTGACTACTTCTACTTCCCGGAAGATTACTAGACTTGCTGTCAACCAGTCAATGTGCCTGTGATTGAAGCTACCATGAGAGTTTTTATATTTTACTTCCGCTATATTATTGTAAAGACTATGTGTTATTAATCGTGATGTAATAACATTTATGATGATACTCCTTTATAATTTGTTAACTTATGTGTGATTGATCTCTGGGCACACATAAGGGTATGCACTCTATTTGGTCGTTAAATGGGTGTGACAAATTGGTATCGGAGCTATTGTTGACTGTAGGACGCAAGCCTAGATAGAAATGGTCGATTTAGTGTCATCTTTTCACTATTTTTATGCTCATTATCTTGCTCTTGTTATTTGATAAATTTTTATGCTTCTTATGTCTCATTCTATTACGAAATTTTGCCTCTATTCTAATTACATCTAAAAACTCTGTAGATGGTTCGTGGCCGCAAGACTGCCCGCATCACCACTAGAGGACACTACCCACCTCGTGCTTTGCTTGCACCTGAAGAGCCACAAGAGGAAGTACCCCAGGAGAATGAGCAGACCCCTAAAGTACCAATCCAAGTGCCAGCACCTCCTCAGGAAGAACCCGAGCCTGAAGAAGACCCTGAGATCATCGAGATTGAAGATGATGAAGAGGAGGAAACCAATGGAGGAGAGCAACCCCCGTCTCCCCCACCTGGTGCAGCTGCTGAGGATGTGCCACCCCCTCCAATGGGTTGGACTGTGAAGATCTACCACAAGACAGGAGGAAATGTTGTTTCTCACCATCGACTTGTGGGAATGCTCTCTGCCTACTTCGCTGATTGGCACCCAGCTGTGGAGTACGTCTGTTGGGAATACACCCATCCGCTGGAGGAAACTTACTGGAAGGCAAGAGCGAGCATTTTTCCTAAGGATGAAGAAAAAGGAGCATACCAGCTGGACAGGATGTATGCTCACATGGGTCGTCGAGCTACCATGGAGGATAGTATTGAAGATGCTGCTTTTGAAGCATGTATGGGCCTTCGCTACCTTCGCTTTGACAACATGAAGCATGATATCCACCGCTACCTCCCTCGTGCACACCCCGACCTTGGATGGGCCATGATGGATCCAGTGCAGTTGGAACCACTTCCTCGGGTGATGGTGAACTTTGTCTATGACATGATGGAGAGGAAGCTGCAGTTAGAGGAAATGGTGAAGGCACAGGGGAAGACCATCAAGAGGTGCCAAGCAATGATTGATGAACTCCAAGCAAACCAAGGCATGACAAAGATTTATGAGACATTAGAGCATGAGCCACGCCAGTAGAAAATAGGAGTCTTTTATGTAATAAGAACGTTCTTAGTAATGTCAGTTGAGTCTTCGAGTCTGTCGTGTGGTTTGAACTTTGGTGTGATAGTTGCTTTATCATTATGCTTATGTGTGAGTTGGATTTTTGTTATGAGTGCTGGGGCTTGTAGGCATGTCTACAAGTTCCATTTCTAAGAATAAAAGTCTATTAGTCAAGGGAATAATAGTTGGGTTTGGTATTGTCTCGTTTCTGTCCTTTCTATTTTCTGGAGCAGTCTGCAATATTTCTAATATGGTTCAAAAATGGTTCGTGCAACATTTATAAAATTTTTATGAGAGAAACTAGGCTTAAGCACCTTTCAAATGCCACTGGAATCACCTTTTTATCTGATCTGGTTTGAGATATAACTGTTACAAGTTAAAGTTTCTGCACAGTCTGGAATCTAGAATAGTTTCTGTTGCGCCTTAATTTTCATTAACTTAACGACAGAATCTGGTCTTATGGTCTAAATGGAAGTTGTGGGGAACTTCATAAGCTTTCCAACCATATAAAGCATGCCTCTATTGGACTTCTGTAGTTCAAGATATGATTGATTTACTGAACTGATCACATTGATATTCGCCCAGAAAACTTTCAGATATCATTCTTTATCTTATAAGTGGTTGATAACATGGAAATCTCAAAGTTTGCATTCTTATGGATGGCAGATGGCCGAAAGAGGAAGAGGCAGGGGTCATGGAGGTGTTCCCCCGAATCCACCACCACCACCGCCACCAACTATTGAGCAACTTCTGGCAGTGCAGACACAACTTATGCAACAATTGGTGCAGAACCAACATAATCATCCAGTTGCTGGAGTGCCACCACGTGATAAGCGTGGTGAGTTTTTGAAGGGTCATCCCCTGTTATTCACGCATGCCACTAATCCATTGGAAGCGGATGATTGGCTCCGTGCCGTGGAAAAGCAACTCAACATTGCTCAATGTGATGACCGTCAGAAGGTGTTGTTTGCTTCTGGACAACTCCAGGGAGAAGCTCAGGACTGGTGGGAATCATATGAGTATGGTCGTCCCACCAATGCTCCCGCAGTCACTTGGCAGGAGTTCAGAGAGAACTTCAGAGCTTATCATATACCAGAAGGAATAATAGAACTGAAGGCAGAGGAATTCCGGAATTTGACCCAGGGGTCATTGTCTGTAGCTGAGTATCGTGACAAGTTTGCCCAGTTGTCACGATATGCACCATATGAGGTGGCTAATGACAATGATAAGCAGCGCCGCTTTTTGAAGGGATTGTATGATGGATTACAATTGCAGCTAATGTCTAATACCTATCCTAATTTTCAAACGCTTATGAACCGCGCTATCGTGGTGGACAACAAGCGCAAGGAGATGGATGCCAAGAGGAAAAGGCTTCAGGGACAGGCTTCTGGTAGTAACACTCATCCTCGTACTGGTTTCCAGCAGGTTAATCAACAGAGGCCTCCTTCTGGTCAGTGGAATCGTGGTCAGGTCCCTTTCCGCAATCAGTTTCCACAACGTCCCCCATTCCAACCGCAGAATGGTAACCAATGCCCTCCGCAGCAGAATGGGAATCAACCTCAGCACCAAGGTCCTTCCAATAATACTCCAATGAAGACCAGTGCTCCTAATACCCAACAAGTGTTTCCGATGTGGAAAAGAAGGTCACTTGTCCTACAATTGCCCTGAGAAGATCAATCAGCAGACTCCACAGAGGCAAGGTAGTCACTAGAAGCCTGCATCTTATACTGGAAGGGTGAACCACTTGTCCCAGGAAACCACAGTGGAGGAACCAGAAGTTATGCTTGGTACGTTCGATGTCCATTCCACTCCCACCACTGTTCTTTTTTATTCTGGAGCATCACATTCTTTCATATCACAATCATTTGTTAGAATACATAGAATTCATTTGTGTGCCATGAAGAATCCTATATTAGTAAACTCACCTGGTGGAAGTATGCCAGCATCTTATCGTTGTCTCCCGATTAGTCTCATTCTAAGGGGGGTAGAGTTTAAGGTGAGTCCTATAGTATTGAGAACAGCTGGGATTGATCTTATCTTGGGAATGGATTGGATGATTCAACAACAAGCAGAGATTCAGTGCAAAGGGAAATCAGTAGTGTTGACAACACCAAAGGGAGATAGGATCAGAGTTGATGTGAAAGTGCAGAAACAAGAGACCGCTATAGTGAATCAGCTTACTGATGGTGCCAACAAGGAGGACCAGGTTGTGGAAGAGTTCTCCGATGTGTTTCCCGAGGAATTGCCAGGTATGCCGCTAGACCGTGATATTGAATTTATTATTGAATTATTACCTGGGACTGCACCCATAGCTAAGCGTCCATATAGAATGGGAGTAGATGAATTAGAAGAACTTAAGAAACAAATTAAGGAATTGCAGGATAAGGGTTTCATTCGTCCTAGTTCTTCACCTTGGGGAGCACCAGTGATTTTTGTGGATAAGAAAGATGGTACTCAGAGGATGTGTGTAGATTATCGGTCTCTCAATGAGGTTACCATCAAGAATAAGTACCCGTTGCCCAAGATTGATGACTTGTTTGATCAGTTAAGAGGTGCTTGTGTATTCTCCAAGATTGATCTTCGTTCTGGAATCATCAGTTGAAGATTCGTGCTAGTGATGTACCAAAGACAGCTTTTACCACACGGAATGGGTTGTATGAGTATACAGTGATGTCTTTTGGTCTGACTAATGCTCCTGCATACTTTATGTATTTGATGAATAAGGTATTCATGGAATATCTGGACAAGTTTGTAGTGGTATTCATTGATGATATTCTAGTATTCTACAAGACTGAGGAGGAACATGCTGAACATTTGAGGCTAGTTTTGCAAAAGCTCAGAGAACACCAGTTATATGCCAAGCAGAGTAAATGTGAGTTTTGGTTGAAGGAAGTTTCCTTTCTTGGTCATGTTGTCTCAAATGGAGGAATATCAGTAGATCCTAGCAAAGTGAAAGACGTATTGGACTGGAAGCCACCAACCAGTGCAAGTGAGATCCGTAGTTTCTTGGGATTAGCAGGCTATTACAGAAGATTTATAGAGGGATTTTCTAAGCTTGTGAAGCCAATGACTGCACTATTGGAGAAGAATGCCAAGTTTGTGTGGTCTGAGAAGTGTTAGGCTAATTTTGAGGAATTAAAGAAAAGATTGACCACTGCACCAGTATTAGTTTTGCCAGATCTGAGTAAACAGTTCTCTATTTACTGTGATGCATCTCATTTGGGTTTAGGATGTGTTCTTATGCAAGAAGGTAGAGTTGTGGCATATGCATCGAGACAGTTGAGAAAGCATGAATTAAATTATCCTACTCATGACTTGGAATTAGCTGCAGTGGTTCATGCATTAAAGATATGAAGACACTATTTGATTGGACATAAAAGTGATATATATACTGATCACAAGAGTTTGAAGTATATCTTCACTCAATCAGATCTGAACTTGAGGCAGCGTAGATGGCTGGAGTTGATAAAGGATTATGATCTAGAGGTGCATTATCACCCAAGAAAGGCTAACGTCGTTGCTGATGCTCTTAGTAGGAAAAGCTACGCTAATGAAATACAAGTAATGCCTTTGTCAAGAGAGTTGTGTGCTGAATGTGAGTATCTGAACTTAGGGTTTACCATCAATGCAGTAGAATTGGTACTAGAACCTACTCTGGAGCAAGAGATACGCAAGAGTCAGATGAAAGATGCAAAATTGAGAGAGATAGCGGAGAATATAGTAAAGGGCAAATCACCAGGATTCCATAAGGATGATAATGGTACGTTATGGTTTGGAAAAAGGTTATGTGTGCTAGAGGATAAGACTATCAGAGAGGCAATTTTGAGTGAAGCTCATGAGTCAGCTTATTCCATACATCCGGGGAGTACTAAGATGTATCTGGATCTGAGAGAGAAATATTAGTGGTATGGTTTAAAAAGAGATGTTGCTGAATATGTTGCTTTGTGTGACACATGTCAAAGGGTGAAAGCTGAACATCAGAGACCTGCAGGATTGTTACAACCTATGCAGATACCCGAATGGAAATGGGAAGAAGTTGGTATGGATTTTATAGTTGGATTGCCACGTACTCAGAGAGGGTATGATTCAATTTGGGTAATAGTAGATCGTCTAACAAAGGTTGCTCATTTCCTGCCAGTTAGGACTACATATAGTAGTGCAAGGTTGGCAGAATTGTATATGGAAAGAATAGTGAGTCTACATGGAGTTCCTAAGAAAATTGTGTCTGATCGGGGTACCCAGTTTATATCTCATTATTGGCAAAAGATACATGAATCACTAGGAACTAAGCTGAATTTTAGTACAGCCTACCATCCACAGACAGATGGACAGATGGAGAGAATTAATTAGATATTGGAGGATATGTTGAGAGCTTGTGCTTTACAATATGGTACTAGTTGGGATAAGAGTTTGCCTTATGCAGAATTCTCATATAACAATAGTTATCAGAAGAGTCTTCAGATGGCACCGTTTGAGGCTCTGTATGGACGAAAGTGTAGAACCCCGTTGTTCTGGAATCAGACAGGGGAAAGTCAAGTGTTTGGGCCTGATGTACTCAAGGATGCTGAAAAGAAAGTGAGAATGATTAGAGATAATCTAAAAATAGCATAGTCCCGACAGAAAAGTTGTCACACCCGGTTTTCTAAGGAACAAAACCAGGCTAATCATATGTGTGCCCAGGAAGTCCACACATATGCCAGAATGAAAAAAAATATCAGAAACAATGTTATTATATAACGTATACATAGCTATATTAACACTTACATCAGAGTATCGCGGAACGGTGACTAAACTTCGGGCTCCATTCTTCTCAGGGACGGCTGACTGGGGGTAACATATGCCTAGCACTTCTACTAGTCTTCTGGAAACTCCACTACACCTTTGTCCTTCTTCCGAGTAGCATCTTACTACACACTGGAGTGTTGGGGAAATAGCAAGAGTGAGTCCATGTCGAACTCAACAAGTATAACACAGGGTTCATGAGGCTCAAAAAGGCTAGACACTGTTTGACTGCGTTTAGCTTTTAATCATCATATAATTAGCAATTGAGTAGCATCAAGGTAATTCAAATCCCATTAATGAATCAATGATCAATTGTAATAAGGATAATGAATAGCATTAACATGAGCATAATAATAATCAACAATAATTAAGCATGATATAACAATGGTGATCATCTATTCTGTAGATGTTCCAAGGCCGCTCGTATCCGTGAGCACGGCTGGTATACCAGTTTTTAACTCTGCGCAGAGGTGTACACTTTCACTGTGAGTCATGATTTCCAAATGCATGGGTTTGCAAGGCCCAAAACATCAGAGACCATATAAAGCCACTCAAAAGTTCGTCTAACAAGTTAGGGCCATTAGATTCACTCGGCAGGCAGATGTAGAACCCCCCTTCCCTGTGGCACAACAACCGCAGCCTATACACACTAGGCCAGGGGCTCGCACTACACCCAAAGTGGCAAGCCATTCTTACGCCATTTAAGGTAACCACTAACAAGCTAGAAAAGGTCTCTTGAACAACTAAAGCCAGAGCCATATAGCCCTCACAGCTGTACTGTATGTCCCGGATGGTCATGTACAGATAAGTCCTTACGGAGAGAAATCAGAGCAACAATATAACCCCTTGCTCTAGTCCCCTTTTCAACAGTAATAAAATCATCATTAAAGGTTGATTGCATAATCCATTAGTCAAATTACAAGATCATTGTTCATAATTAAGCACTAGCAATAGCTACCCAAATGCATCCCAAGGTTGACAAGGAATCAAGGTTTCAATCACTAAGTTATAATCTCTAAGGTTGTCAAGGAAGACACATGCATATGTATGATAATTTCAGTGAATAGGACAACAAGGATGGTCCCATGTTATACTTGCCTTAATCAAAGCTTTCCTGATGATACTGCTGGTCTGGCTCAAAATAATACTCCTGATCGTCAAGAAATTGCTCACCGTCTATACTCGATCATCAAGCATCAACACACAATCATCCGAGCAATCATACACGAAGCAAACAAAGAGATACAATTAGAACAGTACACCAATCATATAAAAATAAGTAAAAGAGTTTGAAACACGATTCTAGGCATCGCTGCGAACACAAAGTCACGAAAAGCACGCTAATCGAAGCTATGGTTGAAAAGATACAACTACCAATAGATTTACCCATAAAACTATTAGCTTCATGTTTCTTAATGGTATAAAAACATATATAAGATATTTTATAGAGATTATAATGTAAGTCAAATTTAGATTCAAATTATAAAACTAAAGTAAAACAAATCATATTTTATTTACAAAACTCGGTTACATAATTGTTATTTAAGATATGATTCAAACCATGAAATTCTAAAGATTTTGATAAGGAAATCATGAATACTAATATGTAGTTTATGTTATTATAAATCCATTGCAATTTGAACGGACTAATTCAGAATTAAAACAAATAAATTATGAATTAAACGAGATTTTCTTTAGTAAAACAATAGATTAAACCTAACATCGAATCTTAAAGGTAGAAAACCTAACCAACAGTAGATAAACAGTTTGAAAAGCTTATAAAATTATTCTACCCGTTACTACGATCACACAGACGTAAAGATCACGAAATTCGGATTTAAAACGTATAAGTTATGAATTTTCTAAGATTTCCTATAGATAAATAAATACTAAATTATAAACCCGAAAAATAAATTATCAAAACCAACTGTACAACTACACTAACATGTAGAGCTCGCAAATACGAACCTAACGCAACTTGAACGGGTCAAATCGGAGTTAAAACGAAGATTTTATGACCAAATCAGTTCTAGTGGCAAAATTGTAAATACCTGAAAACGTATTTTTGAATAAACCGGAAGAAAATACGTTTTCAAAACGCGAAAACGCATTTTCTGACATACGCTATGGACCGCGGGTTGATTTCTAAAAACCCGAGGGTCTCTTTAGTAAATCTGCCATGTGAACCGGTATGTGCTAATCCTGATCGTTGATTCACGATCGGACGGCCAATATTCGATCCAAGAGAAAAAAAATAGAATCCCGGCCATCTTCCTCTCTACCGGCCGACGGTCTCCATTGCCGGCATGTTTCCCCTCGCCGGAGACGGCGGTTCTCGGCCTATGCTTCACTACAGGACGCGCGGATGGTACCAAACAAAAGAGGAGCTCAGTGCGAACTCACCTAGGACCTCGAATCAACCGGTCACAAAACGAGGATGAAGAGCAGCTCGACGGAGCGGTCGGCAATGCGGCTATACACAAAGACTACGCATTAATGCCTAACAAAACCAATTGGGGACACCCTCGAGCTTGCAAATACATGAGAAAACTACTAGAAAAACTTAGGGTGGCGGAGAAGTAACATACTCGCCGAATTGAAGTCGTCGGCGGCGTCCTAGGGTTCTTCAAACTCGCGGCCACAAATTAGGGCAAAAACTCTACAATTAGATGAAAAACGGAAAGCGGTGGCTTATGTGACCCTATATAGGATGGGGATGAGCCGATTACGAGAAGAATCCCAGAATTTTCGGGATCCGATGGCTTTGATAGTATCCGGCTCGGTTACGAGCTTGAAGAAGAAGACATGGCTGACGATTGGGTCCCACCCGTCAGTGAAATGGATGAGAGGGAAGGCAGCTGCTGTTGGGCTTGGTCGGACTGGCCACTGCGACGCTGGGCCGGCCCACCCGGTGCCGTGCGCGGAGGAAAGAAAGGCGGCCCATTCCGCGGCCCGGACAAGAAAACAGCAGGCCGACTCAGCAGGCCTCCAGGCTGCCAGGTAAGTTGTTTTATTTTTTTTTTCTTCTTTCTTTTCTTCATTTATTTATTTTCCAAAACCTATTTCAAATATAATTTTCTAAACCAAATCAAATGAAATAAATTCCACACCACAAAGTAAAATAAATGCAACAGCATGAATGCATCACCAAATAATTTAATAAATTTTAATTCCCTTTCTCTAGATTATTTAAAATTTATTACTCCTAAAATTTGGGTGTTACAAATTCTACCCCCTTAAAAGAATCTCGTCCTCGAGATTGGACTGCTTACTCAAACAACTGCGGATATGATTTCCTCAATTCATCCTCTCTTTCCCAAATTGTCTCTGCCTCTGAATATCGATTCCACTGCACCTTGCACATCTTAATAATCCAACTTCTAGTAACTCTCTCAGCAGTCTCTAAAATCTTAATCGCAAACTCTTCATATGTAAGATCCTCCTTAACAGTCAACTCTTCTAAAGGTATCTGCTCCTCAGGCACCCGTAAACACTTCTTAAGTTGTGAAACATGGAACACATCATGTACTCCAGATAAATTCTCAAGCAACTCTAATTGATAAGCAACTTCCCCACGTCTAGTAATAACTTTAAATGGTCCAACATACCTTGGTGCTTGTTTACCTTTCATGTTAAACCTCTACACACTTTTCATAGGTGACACCTTCAAATAAATATAATCACCTGCCTCAAAAACTAAATCTCTTCTTCTATTGTCAGCATAACTCTTCTGACGAGACTGCGCCACCCTCAAATTCTCACGAATCACCCGCACTTGATCTTCTGCGTTTCTAAGAACATCTGTACCAAACACCTGAGATTCACCTGTCTGATCCCAAAACAATGGAGTCCTACACTTACGTCCATACAAAGCCTCAAACGGTGCCATCTTAAGACTCTGTTGATAACTATTATTATAAAAGAATTCTGCATAAGGCAAACTCTTATCCTAACTGGCTCCATATTGCAATGCACAAGCTCTCAACATATCCTCTAATACCTGGTTGGTCTTTTCAGTCTGTCCATCTGTCTGTGGATGATATGCCATACTAAAATTCAATTTTGTTCCCAATGATTCATGTACAACTTTTCAAAAATGCGACGTAAACTGCGATCCACGATCAGATACAATCTTCTTTGGAACTCCATGCAAACATACTATTCTTTCCATATACAACTCCGCTAATTTTGGTCCATGGTAAGTAGTCTTAACTGGTATAAAATGAGCAACTTTAGTTAACCGATCTACTATCACCCAAATAGAGTCAAATCCTCTCTGAGTACGTGGTAACCCTACTACAAAGTCCATACCAACTTCCTCCCACTTCCATTCAGGAATCTTCATTGGTTGCAACAATCCAGCAGGTCTCTGATGCTCTGCTTTCACCCTCTGACAAGTGTCACACAATGCCACATACTCAGCCACATCTCGCTTTAATCCAACCCACCAATATTTCTGTTTAAGATCCAAATACATCTTAGTACTACCAGGCTGAATAGAATAAGCTGACTCATGAGCTTCGCGAAGAATTGCCTGTCTAACAGTTTGATCCTCGGGTACACACAGCCTCTTTCCAAACCACAAAATTCCATTATCATCTATCCGAAAGCCTGGTGACTTACCCACACTATATCTTCCGCTATCTTCTTTAGTTTCTCATCCTTCAACTCATGCTTTCTCAACTGCCTAGATGCATAAGCCACAACTCTGCCTTCTTGAATAAGAACACATCCCAAACCTTGACGAGAAGCATCACAATAAATAGAAAACTTCTTACTCAAATCTGGCAAAACCAAAACAGGCGCTGTAGTCAACCTCTTCTTCAATTCCTCAAAACTAGCTTGACATTTATCTGACCACACAAACTTGGCATTCTTCTCTAATAGAGATGTCATAGGTTTAGCAAGTTTAGAAAACCCTTTAATGAACCGTCTGTAATATCCAGCTAATCCAAGAAACTGCGAATCTCGCTAGCATCAGTAGGTGGTTTCCAATTCAATAGATAAGCAAAATCTGATTTCTTTGGGCAAATTCCAATTTCAGTAACTCAGTAAAACTGTCATATCTCGAGCTACAGACGTCAAATTCAGATGATCTTTACATGGTTGGAAAGCTTACAAAATTATCTACAACTTTTATTCACAACACTTTTTCTGAATCTGTCAAATAATTGGCCAAAAACTGAACTTAACCGAAACTGTTTCAGAATTCCAGACTGTGCAGTAACCCCAACTTGGAATAGATATATCTCTTAGCTCTTAGTAGATATTAGAGTGATTCTTGCGGGATTGGAAAGATATAGAAGTCTAATTATTCCCAGTATAATTTCTTAAATTTCCCATGAACGGATTTTAAATTATTTCTAAAACATCCCAGACTGATCCAAAAATCAGCAAAGGACAGAACTATGTTTACCTCATATTCAACTAATATATTTTGATCAAACTTAATATTCTTAACCATGGAACTTATAGGCATGTCTACAAAACTCCAGCACACATTACAAAGATCCAAATCACACATTATCACATTAACAATCTATCAATCACACAATTGTTCACACCACAAACTGACTCTTAAAACAAACCAAACTTAAAATTAACTCGCAACTACTATCGTTCTTATTACCTAGGGATTTTTCCTACTTCCTAGTTAAGCTTCTAATAAATCTTGGAACGACCTAACTCCGCCCTTAATTGGTCAATCTCCTTATAAGTCTGCTCCTTAAGTTCCTTTTCCTTCAGCAACTCTTATGCAATGATGATGCCACAAGCTCATAACCAACTTCATAAATGTCTCCTTTAGACCCTTATGATTCTTATAAATGTTCTAACAGGTTACCAACCCCGAGAAAAGATACTTGCGCTCGATAGTGACTTTACAATCATGTAGATAGCTGATGCTTGGTGTAACATTGAGGTCTTCTAAGTCTTCACAGAACATACGTCATGAATGCCGACTTGTCTTGGTTGGCGGTTGAACTCTCAACAGATGATAGCTCGAAGTAGATCAATCTTGATGAATACACGAGCTCCATGTAGTGGATCCAACAAGTCACCAATTGTAAGCAAAGGATACACGCGCTTGATGAGGATCTCGCAACAATTGGATTAACTGATACTTCCAAGTGAAACACTCGAACATATGAAACCTTGGTCTCGCATCTTCATTAACTTGGCTACCCCCCTTAAGAAAAGATTAGCTAGGGAATGCCAAGGGTAACTTGCATCATCTTCAGCATAAGTTAACTACCATCATGTCCTTCTATCATCTCAAAGAGACTCATGAGCATATCCAAGAACAAGTAACTTGTACTTCCTCGCGAGCAGAAAAATGGCAGTGCAGAAATACAGTTATAACTCAAGTTCTACGAATCCAATGATGTCTTAGCTTATACCGTTGGAAAGCTTATCAAATTTACTACAACTTCCTTATAGAACACTTCTCCAAATTCTGCAGTTAAGGTAGTCGAAAACTGTGCACAACAGAAACTATTCCAGGTTGCTGACAGCACAGATGCGTCGCCTTGTGATTTTCATAACTCCCAAACCATAATAGTTATCAGGGTGATTCTTATGGTCAGAGAAAGATATTGAAGTCTACTATTGTCTAGAATTTATCCATGATTTTTGGGCATCCAAAAATAGAGATATAAGCTAAGGTAGACAGACTACTATAAAAAAAACAGGATAAGGTAGAAACGAGATTCAAAGACACTAGAGAGATAGATAACACTAATCTTCAAGTCTTCATGCTTCTTTGCTTTGTGTCGATGAGATATAAGACATGGATCAAGGATAGCCAAAAGATGACAAGAAAGATAAGGTTTGATCTTCACTTCTTCATACCTTGTCGCTCGAGATTAATGATGGTAGCGGACGCTACCCCACTTAATAAAGATTTTGGTCCACCTGACGATATCATCGAATGCAACACTTTCTCTGAAGCTTACTACTATTGATGAGTCCTTCATGTGTTGATCATCCATTAAGATGAGATTAATAAGGTAGCATGACAACCAAGGGTAGACAGGACGGTGTAAGAGAAAATGGCAGAATTAGGATCGATTGAAAGATAAGTAAGATACAAGATGTCACTACCCCACTTAACATAGATCGAGCTACTTCTCAAGACTTATACCTTCCGGGCCTACCTTTGAAACACGAGAACAAGAACAACACACAAGCAACACATCAAGCAAAACAAGCACACATCACATCATCGGTACTACACGTGCTTCTTCAATAATAGTGGTCATCCTAAGAGAAAAGTATGGATGAAGAAATACCATCGAATCTTTGAACCAGGTAAGATCAGAAAACTTTTAGTAAAAACAACATAAAACAAAATCCAAGGTAGTAAGAAATATTAGCTCAAAAGAAAGCTATCAAGGAGAGGATACAACAGGACAAGGAAGAGGAATAGTCAAAATCAATGAGTCAAGGGATGACAAAACAGTTTTATCGTAAAATAAGTTTTAGAATACGTCCAATGCTACTTGGCATACGTCCTACAGTCAACACCGCTCTGATACCAATCTGTCACACCCGGTTTTCTAAAGAACAAAACCAGGCTAATCATATGTGTGCCCAGGAAGTCCACACATATGCCAGAATGAAAAAAATATCAGAAACAATGTTATTATATAACGTATACATAGCTATATTAACACTTACATCAGAGTATCGCGGAACGGTGACTAAACTTCGGGCTCCATTCTTCTCAGGGACGGCTGACTGGGGGTAACATATGCCTAGCACTTCTACTAGTCTTCTGGAAACTCCACTACACCTTTGTCCTTCTTCCGAGTAGCATCTTACTACACACTGGAGTGTTGGGGAAATAGCAAGAGTGAGTCCATGTCGAACTCAACAAGTATAACACAGGGTTCATGAGGCTCAAAAAGGCTAGACACTGTTTGACTGCGTTTAGCTTTTAATCATCATATAATTAGCAATTGAGTAGCATCAAGGTAATTCAAATCCCATTAATGAATCAATGATCAATTGTAATAAGGATAATGAATAGCATTAACATGAGCATAATAATAATCAACAATAATTAAGCATGATATAACAATGGTGATCATCTATTCTGTAGATGTTCCAAGGCCGCTCGTATCCGTGAGCACGGCTAGTATACCAGTTTTTAACTCTGCGCAGAGGTGTACACTTTCACTGTGAGTCATGATTTCCAAATGCATGGGTTTGCAAGGCCCAAAACATCAGAGACCATATAAAGCCACTCAAAAGTTCGTCTAACAAGTTAGGGCCATTAGATTCACTCGGCGGGCAGATGTAGAACCCCCCTTCCCTGTGGCACAACAACCGCAGCCTATACACACTAGGCCAGGGGCTCGCACTACACCCAAAGTGGCAAGCCATTCTTACGCCATTTAAGGTAACCACTAACAAGCTAGAAAAGGTCTCTTGAACAACTAAAGCCAGAGCCATATAGCCCTCACAGCTGTACTGTATGTCCCGGATGGTCATGTACAGATAAGTCCTTACGGAGAGAAATCAGAGCAACAATATAACCCCTTGCTCTAGTCCCCTTTTCAACAGTAATAAAATCATCATTAAAGGTTGATTGCATAATCCATTAGTCAAATTACAAGATCATTGTTCATAATTAAGCACTAGCAATAGCTACCCAAATGCATCCCAAGGTTGACAAGGAATCAAGGTTTCAATCACTAAGTTATAATCTCTAAGGTTGTCAAGGAAGACACATGCATATGTATGATAATTTCAGTGAATAGGACAACAAGGATGGTCCCATGTTATACTTGCCTTAATCAAAGCTTTCCTGATGATACTGCTGGTCTGGCTCAAAATAATACTCCTGATCGTCAAGAAATTGCTCACCGTCTATACTCGATCATCAAGCATCAACACACAATCATCCGAGCAATCATACACGAAGCAAACAAAGAGATACAATTAGAACAGTACACCAATCATATAAAAATAAGTAAAAGAGTTTGAAACACGATTCTAGGCATCGCTGCGAACACAAAGTCACGAAAAGCACGCTAATCGAAGCTATGGTTGAAAAGATACAACTACCAATAGATTTACCCATAAAACTATTAGCTTCATGTTTCTTAATGGTATAAAAACATATATAAGATATTTTATAGAGATTATAATGTAAGTCAAATTTAGATTCAAATTATAAAACTAAAGTAAAACAAATCATATTTTATTTACAAAACTCGGTTACATAATTGTTATTTAAGATATGATTCAAACCATGAAATTCTAAAGATTTTGATAAGGAAATCATGAATACTAATATGTAGTTTATGTTATTATAAATCCATTGCAATTTGAACGGACTAATTCGGAATTAAAACAAATAAATTATGAATTAAACGAGATTTTCTTTAGTAAAACAATAGATTAAACCTAACATCGAATCTTAAAGGTAGAAAACCTAACCAACAGTAGATAAACAGTTTGAAAAGCTTATAAAATTATTCTACCCGTTACTACGATCACACAGACGTAAAGATCACGAAATTCGGATTTAAAACGTATAAGTTATGAATTTTCTAAGATTTCCTATAGATAAATAAATACTAAATTATAAACCCGAAAAATAAATTATCAAAACCAACTGTACAACTACACTAACATGTAGAGCTCGCAAATACGAACCTAACGCAACTTGAACGGGTCAAATCGGAGTTAAAACGAAGATTTTATGACCAAATCAGTTCTAGTGGCAAAATTGTAAATACCTGAAAACGTATTTTTGAATAAACCGGAAGAAAATACGTTTTCAAAACGCGAAAACGCATTTTCTGACATACGCTATGGACCGCGGGTTGATTTCTAAAAACCCGAGGGTCTCTTTAGTAAATCTGCCATGTGAACCGGTATGTGCTAATCCTGATCGTTGATTCACGATCGGACGGCCAATATTCGATCCAAGAGAAAAAAAATAGAATCCCGGCCATCTTCCTCTCTACCGGCCGACGGTCTCCATTGCCGGCATGTTTCCCCTCGCCGGAGACGGCGGTTCTCGGCCTATGCTTCACTACAGGACGCGCGGATGGTACCAAACAAAAGAGGAGCTCAGTGCGAACTCACCTAGGACCTCGAATCAACCGGTCACAAAACGAGGATGAAGAGCAGCTCGACGGAGCGGTCGGCAATGCGGCTATACACAAAGACTACGCATTAATGCCTAACAAAACCAATTGGGGACACCCTCGAGCTTGCAAATACATGAGAAAACTACTAGAAAAACTTAGGGTGGCGGAGAAGTAACATACTCGCCGAATTGAAGTCGTCGGCGGCGTCCTAGGGTTCTTCAAACTCGCGGCCACAAATTAGGGCAAAAACTCTACAATTAGATGAAAAACGGAAAGCGGTGGCTTATGTGACCCTATATAGGATGGGGATGAGCCGATTACGAGAAGAATCCCAGAATTTTCGGGATCCGATGGCTTTGATAGTATCCGGCTCGGTTACGAGCTTGAAGAAGAAGACATGGCTGACGATTGGGTCCCACCCGTCAGTGAAATGGATGAGAGGGAAGGCAGCTGCTGTTGGGCTTGGTCGGACTGGCCACTGCGACGCTGGGCCGGCCCACCCGGTGCCGTGCGCGGAGGAAAGAAAGGCGGCCCATTCCGCGGCCCGGACAAGAAAACAGCAGGCCGACTCAGCAGGCCTCCAGGCTGCCAGGTAAGTTGTTTTATTTTTTTTTTCTTCTTTCTTTTCTTCATTTATTTATTTTCCAAAACCTATTTCAAATATAATTTTCTAAACCAAATCAAATGAAATAAATTCCACACCACAAAGTAAAATAAATGCAATAGCATGAATGCATCACCAAATAATTTAATAAATTTTAATTCCCTTTCTCTAGATTATTTAAAATTTATTACTCCTAAAATTTGGGTGTTACAAAAGTTATGCTGATACTCGTAGAAGAGAGTTGACTTTTGAGGTAGGGGATTATGTTTACTTGAAAGTGTCTCCCATGAGGAGTGTGAAAAGGCTCAACATGAAAGGGAAATTGGCACCAAGGTATATTGGACCTTTCAAGATTGTAGAGAGACGTGGTGAAGTGGCATATCAGTTGGAATTACCAGAAAGTTTGGCAGGTGTACATGATGTGTTTCATGTATCCCAACTTAAGAAGTGTTTGCGAGTACCAGAGGAGCAGATTCCGTTAGAAGAGCTTACTGTTAAAGAGGACCTCACATATGAAGAGTTTCCAGTTAAAATTATAGAGACTGCTGAAAAAGTTACGAGAAGTCGAACTATTAAGATGTGTAAAGTTCAGTGGAATCGGTACACTGAGGGTGAGGCCACTTGGGAAAGAGGAGGATCTGAGAAAAACTTATCCGTGACTGTTCGAGTAAGCATCACCTGAATCTCGGGACGAGATTCATCTTAAGGGGGGTAGAATTGTAACACCCTAAAATTTTGGATAAAAAATATAGGAAAATATGATTTCATACAATTTTGTGAGCATGCAAATTTAGGATAATAATAATTTTTGTAAATTTAAAATTTAATATAAGGGTAGGAACATGATTGAGCATTCATGCTGCTGCATTTGGGATTTTGTAATGAGTGGTTTAAATCCAATTCAATTTGGATTTGAAAATCCTTTGAAAATTGGCTTTGAAAATTTTGAAAAAAGAAAAAGAGAAAGGAATTTATTCTTTGGGCCGCATTCTCCCGCAGCCCAGTGCTCGGCCTGCTCCCCGCGCGCGACCCGCCTTTCCCCCGCGCCCGCCTCCGGTTTCTTGGGCCGAGCCCAAGCCACGGCCAGCCGGCCCGTCTTCGCGCGCGCGCGGCCGCGTCCCCCACCCGAGCCGCTGACGATCTGGTCCCACCCGTCAGCGACCGCCTCCCCTTTCCTTTCTTCTTCCTCTGGTTCTTTCCAACCGCGAGCACGCCTTCCTCTCTCTCTTCGAGTCGGTGATCCGAATCCTCATCAAATCTCCCTCCTTTCCTTGTATACCGATGCATACGGGCTATAAAACGAGACCCCCGCACTATTCCGCCCTCATTCCATCCCTTTGGAGCTGCCGTAGCCTTCTAGTCTCACCACCGCAAGCACCATCGCCGCCATAGCCGCCATCGCGAGCTAGCCGCCGTTTTCCGGTCATCCTCCGGTCCTATCTTCGCGCGGGGTGAGTTCGCCGTGAGCTTCTCGATCTCCCGGTGTTCTCCTTTCATCGTTTGGTGGTCGGAGTTGTGTTTTGGCCTTCTCCGATGATGGCACCGCCGCGGGAGGTCACCGTCGGCCAAATCCAGCCGGAGCGCCGCCGGCTGCTCTCTCTCTCTCCTTCCCTGTTTTGATCTCGGCCGTCCGTTTTGAATCGGACGGATGTTATTCATTGATACCGGTTCGGTTATAACTTTTGCTAAAGAGTCCCTGCCCTTTTCTAGTTTAGAACCCATAGTCCAAAACGTAATAACCCATGTTCGCTTTGATCGGTTGAAAACGTATTTCGTTTCGGTAAATGAAAAATATGTTTTCTGATATTTACAGTTTTGCCACTCAACTTGTTTTAGTCGTAGAATCTCCGTTTTAACTCCGATTGGATCCATTCAAATTGCGTTAGATTCATAATTAAGAGCTCTACATGATAGTAGGACTATTCAGTAGGTTTGTGATAATTTATTTTTGAGCTTGAATTAAAGTAATTATTTATCTATAGGAAATCTTCGTAAATTCATAACTTTGTCATTTTAGCTCCGTTTTTCTTGATCTTTGCGTCTGTGTGATCCTAGCGAGTTGTAGATTCGTTTTAAAAACTTTTTATCTTATTTTATTACTGTTGGTGTACTGTTCTAATTATAGTCTTGTTTGTTTATGCATGATTGCCTCTGGATGTGTGTTGTTGCTGTTGTTGATCGAGTATAGACGGTGAGCAATTCGTTGGAGATCAGGAGTTTTACTACGAACAAGATCACCAGGACCAGTTTGAGCAAGGCAAGTATAGCATGGGATTATCCTTGTTGTCCTATTTACATTAAGCAAATAATATCATTATGCATATATTCCTTGTTAAGGATGACTTAGTGTTGATCTTATTCCTTGATACCTATTATACTGCATGGATTAGTATTGCTAGTGCTCAACATGAACTATGATCATGTAATTTGACTAATGGAATATGCAATAAACATTAAAAGATGATTTTATTACTATTTAAGGGTACTAGAGCATGGGGTTACTTTGGTGCTCTTGTTACTCTCCATAAGGACTCATCTATAAGCGAAAATCCGGGATTTACAGTAAACTGTGAGGGCTAAAATGGCTCTGGCTTTAGTCATATAGAAGGACCTTTTCTAGCTTGTTAGAGGTTACCCTTGTGGCGCAAATGGGGTAGAGCATACTGTGGATCCCTGCGTGGTGTATCACACAGACTGACTTTGGAAACCTAGCGGCCCTAACTTGTTAGACATACCTTCGAAAGACTTCATAGTGTTTCCCTGCCTGCTCACCTTGGAAGTGTTTTGGGAGTCACGATCCTGGGCATATGGGTAAATATGACTCACAGTGAAAGTGTACAACCTCTGCAGAGTGTAAAACTGTTATAACAGTCGTGCTCACGGTCACGAGTGGCCTTGGACCCTTATGGAATAGTGGATCATTAATAATGAATATGTTTTTGCTATTCGTTAATCATTTCACATGGATCATATGTTTATTGATTATATTGAGACACTTTGATATCATTGATATACTAAATTAATGCTACACAAAAGCTACATGCTGATGAACCTATGTTATGCCTTTGAGCCTCATGAACCCCATGTTACACTTGTTGAGTACGAGATGTACTTACGCTTGTTTATTTTTCTTACTTAGATAAAAATCCCAGATGGGTAACAGATGGTGCAAGTAGTGACTACTTCTACTTCCTGGAAGATTACTAGACTTGCTGTCAACCAGTCAATGTGCCTGTGATTGGAGCTACCACGAGAGTTTTTATATTTTACTTCCGCTATATTATTGTAAAGACTATGTGTTATTAATCATGATGTAATAACATTTGTGATGATACATCCTTTATAATTTGTTAACTTATATGTGATTGATCTCTGGGCACACATAAGGGTATGCACTCCATTTGGTCGTTAAATGGGTGTGACATGTCTGCTAATCTAGTTTACCACTAGCTTTTATGGGATTATCCTTGTTCTGTTGAGAGTGGAATAAACAGGGCAACATCATCCGTTTGACCTTCTAGCTTATTTCTACAAGAAAATCATCAAGAGCCTAGGGTGCCTGGTCATTCATGTACCATCAACACCTCCACCTTGCCATCTCAAAGGTATGTATGTCTATACGTTCTAACCATGTGCAGATGGAGAAAAGGTCACCGTTAAGAGGAGATAAAATCATCATATGTGATGGAACAAAGGCGTTGCATCACTCACAACTCCATCTCAAGTTTTTGGTGATAACAAAATAGATCAAGGTATGTGAGAACCAACCCCAAATCATCTTTCCTTTTACCAAAGCATGTTTAATCACATTCATCTACCTCATTTGCATTACTTTGCATAAAAATGGATTAAAAAAATATGGTTCTCTAGTTCACCAATTATGTTCTCATCTCCACTAGAATTAATCTTTATATGTTTTTATGCTTCCTTTTCTATGCTAGTATGTTTTGGTTTGGATGTCTTGATCATGCATCTTTTAAATTAAGCATGGTGCTAAGTTTGAAGTTTGGATGCGATGATCCTATTTCCATAGGCCTTTTAAATTAAGCGTGGTGCTTAGGTTAAATAGCCTACCTTAATCAAAGACATAGTATCTAGTTTGGTTATTGAACTAAAACTACTTGTGTAGATATCGGTTGCATGTAAAATTATAAATATGAATAGGTAAGTCTTTGAGATAAATTCAAAAGTGGAGATAGAGGCTTGTGATACACTTCAACAAATTTTGCACATCATGAAAAAGAGTCACCTCTCATCTTTGAAGGGTGCGTTGTAAATACTTTATCCCTCTTTTGTGTCATGTTATGCGTTGTGAATGTTTTTGCAAGAACTTGGTGAATAATAAACAAGAGCTAAAAATAAAAACATGGGGAAAAGGATCTCTGCTAATTAAACAGGAATGCCAACTTGTTGTTAGCATAGAAGAAAACCTTTAGCCTCAATGACAACAATTACCCTTGTTTTTCTTTGAAAATTCCTTTGGGTATGTGTTGTCCACTAACTCTTGATAGGAAGAGAAATGGAACCTTGATCGAGAAGGAGGATTGGAATATGCAAATTCAGGCTGAACTCAGTGGAGAAGTCATGCTCAATTGACTTGACACAATAAGACCCTACCGACAGGTAAATCGGTATGTATCCCATATTTAATTTTCGCATTACTTTTAAATTTTAAACTCCTCCATATTTAGCTTTAAATATAGTCTCTTTTCTTTCATGCATAATAAATTAGAATAATGTTGTCTTATGTTAAAAAAACAAAAAAATAAAATAATAAAATAAAAATTTACTTGCATTGTTTCTTTGCATAATAAGCTTGCAACCACTCCTTGAATAAAGCCTCCCTAAAAAAGCAATGAGGGAAATGCTTCTGGGACAAGTTTCCTTTGGGTATCTTTGTTCACCAATTGTCTTAAGATTATAAAGAATGAGGGGAGTACCATGTCCAAGAACATGATTCTTGCATCAACGCTAAACATCTTGATACTTTTGGGCAATGGAAGATACTTCAAGATATACTCCAATATTACACTTGGATTTTGATTGCACAAAAGTCCATGTGTGGGGGACCACATCTTGTCTCAATCCATCCTTGCTAAATTCTATTTTGAGTTAGAGATGTTGCTCCTTGCCTTGCTTTCAAAAAAATGTGTGTTTAGTCTCTTCTCTTTGTTCTCATCCAAAAAAAGGAAGTAACTTTGTAAAGTGAGAACAAAAGCATCTTGTAGAACTTGTATCCTTCGGGTATTTGTCACTAAACCTTTCAGGATGGAAACAAAAAGAATGAAGGGTCAAAATAGCAAGGCGACAACAACTTGAACAAGACGACATTGGAGTACACCCTGAGGAATGCCCCAACATCTACACTAGGATTTTAATGTCAAATGACATAAAAGTCCTAGTGTGAGGGAGGCTACTCGATTCTTCTCTGCTACCTCTCAGGCCCTCGCCACTTTGGCACGTTGGTTTGCACTCCTTCTGCCCACTGTTTCTTTGTTTTTATGAGTTTGATGTCTTGAAAATTGCTATATACTAAAATCAAACTTAAAATGTGGAATAAAATCTTGCCAAACAATGAACATGACTTTAAAAAGATTGGTCGGCATAAACGTTATTCCTAGTTCATATACTTGTCACTTGTGGACATATCTTTATTAGGAAAACATGTCAACTAAGTTGTTGTGAAGTGAGATATCTTAAAGACAAAAGAAATCCTATCTTTCTATGTAAGCTCTTGTAGATTTCTGTTTTGATAAAACACCAAAATAATAGCCTCACTCCACCTCAATGGTGAGATTTCCTACTAAAGCCAAATATCTTGTTATATGTTGAAAACCTTCCACATATGCTACTTGTCTTTGTATTGAGCTTTGTCAAACTTTGTTGACCTGTGTCGAGAATTTTATCATGCTCTTAAGATCAAGGTCATGTACGCTCCACCAAATATATGTTATACTTCTACATTGGAAGTAAGCAAAAAAAACATGACTTTCCATTTTCACCAAATAAATACTCCATGTTTGCTAGCATGATCTTTTCCATCATACTCCTAAATGAAGCATGGGCTATAGTATTGAAAAAAAGTGGACACATGAAGGTCCATAAAAATTGTGTGGACATATTTTAGTCCATAGTCGAGCAAAAAAAACTAGCCCTACTCTCATATAAAGGATGGAGAAAGAATCATTGCTATGGATAATCATGATCATCCCATTTCCACACAAATGCACACCTTGATCTGAGTGTATGACATTTTTCTCCATGGATCCATTATTTGACTTAGCAATATATGCAATGCAAGTGTGCTTTAATCTTATCCTACCTAAAGCTCCACATAAGCCTATTAGAAGTAGGAAGGAAGGCAAAGCATTAATGCTTTGGTGAGGATATATATACACTATTGAGTGACTTGAGAGTGCCATTTGAGGAGAAGTATGAGAGTTATGTTTTCAATTTCAAAAGTTATAAAAACTCCAAGTATGCTTCATAAGGGATAGCAATGACTTGGTGTCATGTTGTTCCACTTTTCAACCGCTCAAGGTGACATGCTAGCCACTTCAAAATCCACAAGGTACAAGGTATGACTTGGTATACCTTTCATGTTAGCACATATCTTTATTGTACGTGAATCTTTGTTTTCCCACTTTGCTCGGGACGAGCAAAGGTTCAGTGTGGGGGAGCTTGTTGATGATCCTTAACTATCAATTTTGACCATGAACATTTCACCAAAAATGGTAGTAAACAACAACATAAGTAGTGATTTATGTTTATAATTGACCTAGTTCCACTTGTACTTGGAGATATTTGCTTATACAGGAAAACTATACAGAAGTATCAAATATCAAGCACTAGAGGTAATTGGAGAATGCTAGGGCCACCATGGGCCACTTGGTGGGTTGCCCGACCCCACCTAGCGTCGGCTGACGTGGCACACTTGTGCCACCTCACCAATCTATGGGAGTGGCCAAGAAACACACCTCCAAGCCTTCTCCACCATTGATCCCAAGTCGGTGCAAGATCAAGGGCTAAAAATGTGCATCACATGGATAGTTGGACCCACTTTGCATATGTCGGTGCTCAAATGGACAAAGGGGTTTCATAACCACACTCTACTACACCCCTAGGGGGCCCACAACAAAGGAGGAGGGCCCACTCATCAATGGAGGGTCGCCCAATGCCATCCCCCATTGCCCGATGCCACTCTGTGGCCAAACCGCCTCAACTTTGGACACGTGCAAGAAGGCACAGTGTGGAGCAATGTGGTGCGTAGATTTGAGGCGGTTCATTGGTGGTTTAATCCAAGGGCAAGGAAGGCATGTCACATGGATTGATGACATGGCAATGGAGTAGCCCCTACTCTTCCTAGCATTATAAATACGACCCCTCTCCCTCACTTGTAACACACACCAAAGAGAAGCTCTCTCTACTCTCTCAAGATGTAACTCTAGTAGTAGTTAGTCATGGTGGGAGCTCTGCTTTGAGTATAGACCTATCTTCAGGAGTCTGGTATAGCTTGGTTTTTCTCTTGTAATACTTTATTTATTTTAATATATTATATTACTTTTTATGCAAGTATTATTTCAAGTCTTTTACTTTATGTACTAGTCTTGTTCTCTAGTTATACTTTGGTGATGTTTATATTACCTTTGATCAGTGGTAGGCTCTCATTCCATGGGTTCTTCATCACTAGCTGGTGCTCTAGTCTTGATCAAGCTAGGGTAGTATCAAATAGTGTAATACCTTGGAATGTGGCTAGGTCCTCGGATGGATTGGGGTAGTTGGCAGGTAGTGACAGCCCTGTGTATCTTATGTATTCCCCCACATTAGGCCTAGTTATTAAATCGTAGGGCTCGTTATGCTTTGTGCCTAGTTAAATTCAGGGCAAGTACGCCCCAAAGTGTGATTGCATCCTACCTTTGCACTGCTATTCTTGGTTTATATGTATTATCAAAGTATGTTGCTAGAATTGTGCTTGATAGAAGTAATTTTGGATTCTTGTGCTCTCTTTCTTATTGTCCCCTATTTAGTTATGTTTTCGCTTTACCTTTTCATGAATGGATCTTCTATGTGTCATGCCAACTTTATTGTATGTCACTTACCCCCACTTTAGTCTAGTCGGTATACTAGTTAGTAGATATGTGATGGTTAACTATCACTATCTTTAACCATTGCTTCCCTATGGATAAATATGATACCTTGGAATGCTCCCAGGTGAAATGCTATGATGATATTTTGTGCGCTTGCGGAATTATCTACTTGAGCATAAGAAATATCAACAAGCACTTCTGGCGCTGTTACCGGGGATACAAACCTGGTAGCAACATTAAGAAGTGTCAACACACGATTGTCCCCTACCTGGTGCGCCAACTGTTGGTGTTTTGTCACCTGACGAGTGAATTTATGCGTGTGTCATGCTGCTCTAGGAAGACGATGGTAGCATCCAAAGACACAAAGAATTATACTAGTTCTGGTCGGAGCCCTACGTCTAGTCTCATAGAAAAGTTTGAGTGCATGTTCCTAGGTTGAATGCTATGAAGTTCTTAGAATGGGGTGTGTAAGAAGAGGGTGAGAGGTAGGAGAAGCTAGGTGGATGAAACCCGAATGAAGTCTCGAGATTCCGCCCCCTTGGATGGGAGCCCTGGCCACCCTTATATAGAGTCCGGGGGCCACATATAGATAGAGATGGGTTCTCCTGACCGAGTGGTCATGAGCCCGAGGGAGGGGGAAACTAGTAAACTTGGCTTGCAAGAAAGGCTTTCTTGTCCCACTGTTAGTGCATGTTCGGGTATGATTATCACCACAGTCTTGTGCTCACATCGTGGCATGGCGTGGCGTGATGCTACAATGCTAGTCGTGATAGCACTATTGGCACGGTGATGGTTCGCCAACTGTCCTATGCGACGTGAGCTTGCCATGGCCTTCATCATCATCTCCTATCCTCTCGATGGCATCGTGGTGACAATGAGGGAGTAGGTAGTCGCCCTTGTGTCATTTGTCACCTTTGTTGGTTGTGGTACTAGTGGCCTCGATCCCGAGCCATGGGGTCGAGGTCCCTGGTGGCTTGGCTGGTCTTAGAAGTCAAGGGTGAGGTCGTGCGCCCCATCCCATAGTGGGTAGGGCCATACACCCGTCTGGTCAGGCTGTATTTGGATGGTGGATTACCGTATCGGTCATCACCACCTAGCGGTGTTGTCTTATCCACGCAATGTGGCGCAGGGACGATGCCTGTCCTGACTAAGGGGATAGCTATCACCTTAGTCCTAGCAGAGTGAGTGGGGTGTGCCTGCCCCTGTCAAGGTTGGCGTATCCGATGGAGCTTGACCCCTCCCCGTCCCTTTACAGGGGTTGAGACAGAGGAGAGGTCGTGCGGTGTTGCATAGCATGTAGTGGAAGGAGGAGGAAGAGGCCGTGACGGGTGCTTGGCCAGGGGCCTTTATCATTTAGGCGAGTTGCGATTGCTGGGCTTTTGCTAGTTGGGCCAGCGTGGGCCGCCCGAGCGGTTAACTAATCAATGACTTGAGATACCCGGGGTATCATAACCCCGACAGAGATATAGGGAAAAATGCGAGACAAAATATGTTCATCAATTCTTTCCAATCTCCGTTTACCTTCCCTACATTGTGGGCGTACCATTATTTCGCCCTCTCATCAAGAGAGAAGGGAAATAATTTCCACTGAAGTGTTTCTTGTGTCATGCCTAAGTTCGTCAGACATGCATAGAGCTGCTTAAACTCCCATAAGTGGTGGTATGGGTTCATAATCTAATCTAGGAAGGTTTGTTCTTGAACCATGGCTATAAAGACAGGACAAAGTTCAAGCTAGAAGCTGTGATTGGCTTTGAAGATTGTGGTGGTATCAGTGTTTGACCACCGATAGCCTACCACGGGGGTACCCGGGACAGTTGTTTGAACTTTGGCGCGTGCTAGAGCTCGACGGTGAACGCAAAGACAGTCAATTTATATTGGTTCGGGCTCTCGATCGTGATCGAGTAATAGCCTTATGTCCAGTTAGCATTAGCCTTTGCGTTGGATTGATTGTGTTATCTTGTCTCTCATTATAGGGGTGCCCAAGCTCTCTCTTTATATCAATAGAGAAGGCTGTGGTGCGGTTACAATCCTAGTCAGATCCAAAGAAGGTGTCCTGAACTAGATACAGAAGTTACTTTCTATAGGAATCTGGCTAGTCTGGCCTATTCTACTCAGATTTGGCATAGTGGATGCTACACCTCTTCCTTGCTCTAGTTTGTGGGCTAGGCCAGGGCCCACGACTTGTCGTCACATCATTGGGGAACCTTGTGGGTCCTGCATCTACAAGCCCCTGAGCATTTCATGGTTGAACTCGAAGACTTCCTTCGTTCTAGGTTCTTTCGACGTGAAGCCTTGAAGTGGTCCTCTCTTGAAGAAGTCTTCCAAGTGATGTGCAATTTTTTGAAGAAAAAGCGCACTCACTGAGTGTAGCCCCCGAGCCTCTTGCTATTTATAACAAAAAGTTAGAGGGTCTTGAATTTTGATTGTTGAAAAAACTGAAAATCTCTTCTTAGGATATGTACCCTACAGCCCCCGAGCATCTTTCCGAGTTCTTTTTGATCATTAAGAACTCGGATAGAGTGTCTTTTATCATCTTCTTAGGTAGCCAGCTTTATATCCGAGGTTGGTGGTGGTTGGCGGTTGGATTGAATTATTTGTAATCACGAGGTGTACATTGTTGGTATATTCTTTCGTATATGCTTGTCCTTGAATATTGTTCCTTCACGCACGTGTCCTCTTCTTACTACTTTCTATCTTTTCACTGAGACCTTTATCAGGCTTGTTCTGTTGGTGCTTCCAGTCTATGTACGCCGCTCTTTGGCCTATAAATAGCCTCCTGGTATGGTGCTTCGATTCATCAAGTATCTTGTTGTATAGTCCAAAGCCTCCGTAGCCATGAATATGATAGTTTGTGAAGTAGAGCAGCCCTCAGGCGTAAGTTGTGAATCTTGTAGCAAATGAAAGAAGTCTTATAATCGAGATTAGAGGTAGACTAATCTCGTAGCAGCATTGTACTAGGTAGTACATGGTGGCAAGTGGAAGAAGTCTTGTGATGTGGGATGTGTTCCATCATCCAGTAGCTTCGGGTTGATCCTTCCACACTGTCTTGTGAATGTTCAGTGCAAATCAGCGTCTGATCCAGGATCACATTGGGCTTGGGTAGACTAATGTCTATGAGCCTTGCCTGGTCCAAATTGTCTCGTTGTGCTGCTGATATCCATCTTGGATGCACTACATCCTTCCATTGAAGAAAACAGTGTATCCGAGTTAGTTGTCTTTTGCCATGTTGTGGCTAGGAGCACGTAGTCGTTTTCAGAGCCGAGTTCTAGCTGGGCTCTTTGTTGCTACCTTGCTCGTCATAGTACCAAGTTCATTGGGTCTTATAAGATCTATAACCTTATGCCCTTTGATGATATTTGTAACAAAAAAATCTTTCTTTTTTAGTTGTTGTCTCCTTTTTTTATTATCTGAGTGCTTTTGAGTATTATCCAGGTTGTTTTTGGAGTATCCGGGTTCTCTGACGGCGTACTGTAATGTCTTTTATGAATCTTGTGAATGGCGAGTTCTTTCTGAGTTGTGCGATCTGTAATAATTTGGCAATGGCACAGTGTGAACGGATAAGTCTAAAATATGCCCGTTGCACTGTACCGTTATAAAAAGTTGCGTCGTCTGTCATTTCGGTCGTGTCAGTTATGGTAAGAAACAGACCGTTGTGTTTTCATGTTGCATTAAGCGGGACTGATGGGCCGCGTTTTTAGTGTTGTAAATCTATTTAAGGGCCCTCCTTCTTTCTTACCCTATTTTTGCCCTTTAGCATCTGACATTTGCGAAACCCTAATATCCAGAGCTCCGTTCGTCGCCATTGTCATTGCCATCGTTGAGCTTTTCCCCGCGACCTCAGATCCTCGCCATTGTATGGGCAAGAAGAAGTCACTGAGCAAGTCGAAGGAAGTCTTGGTGGACGAGGAGGCATCACTCTCGATCATCGAGAATTAAGATTTTATTGCCATGAGGGCTTCGGAGAAGGTCTGGCCATCCCGTCTATAACGAAAGATCAATTGTGGGAGTTGGTTGGTGACGGCCTGATCTAGGAGCAAGGTTTCATAGATTGGAAGACTCCAGGTCAGCATTGGGTTCCTACTCTTAACCCTAGTGAAATTGTTTTGTTTGTCTCCTTTGTCCGTGCTGGCCTTTGCCTCCCATTCGAATTGATGTCTTGAAGGATTGATGCCGTGTTCTGGAGCCCAATCGGAAAAGGACTTGGCTTGTCTTTAAAAGAACCCGGATAGGACTCTGAGGGGGAATCTAACCTAGATGTCAAGTCGATACTGGTTGTTGTCGGGGCCCGAGTTGATTCAGACACTGTAAGCCTTTCGGCGAGATCTTCGGTAAGCTTTGTCAGAAGAGTGAGTCCCTCATGGGCTTCTAGAGCTTTGACGAGATGTCCTTGGAGGTTGCCCTTATCGTCCGCCTCGCAAACCCATGATCCAAAGATGAAGATTGATCCCATTGGAAAGATCATATTGTCAAAATCCGTAGAGCTTTTGATTGCGATTGCGCTAAAAGCCCCTACCTGGCGCGCCAGCTATCGGTGTTTGACCCCCGATAGCCTACCACAGGGGTACCCAGGACAGTTGTTCGGACTTCGACGCATGCTAGAGCTCGACGGTGAACGCAGAGACAGTCAATTTATATTAGTTCGAGCCCTCGATCGTGATCAAGTAATAGCCTTACGTCCAGTCGGCGTTAGCCTTTGTGTTGGATTGATTGTGTTATCTTGTCTCTCGTTATAGGGGTGCCTAAGCCCTCTCTTTATATCGACAAAGAAGGCTGTGGTGCGGTTATAATCCTAGTCGGATCCAAAGAATGTGTCTTGAACTAGATACAGAAGTTACTTTCCATAGGAATCCGGCTAGTCTGGCCTATTCTACTCAGATTCGGTGTAGTGGATGCTACACCTCTTCCTTGCTCCAGTTTGTGGGCCAGGCCAGGGCCCATGACTTGCCGTCACATCATTGGGGAACCCTGTGGGTCTTGCATCGACAGGTGGCTCTAAGAACTTGCCATTAGGAGCAGAGAATTATTGAATGGTAGGTTGCTCTGTTGGAGAAGAATAAAAGAAAAAGAAAGGTTAAATAAAAGGATGCACATGTGAACTAGGTTTAGAGATAATATGATAACTGTTCCTCGATAACGGCGCCAGAAATGCTTGTTGGTATTTCTTAGCGTACGTAGAAAGAATCTGCAAGCGCACGAATATACCATTGTAGCACTTCACCTAGAAGTATTTAGGCTATTGTAATTTTCACGAGGAACGGAGGTGTAAAAGTCTCTTAGCTAATTCACCTAAGATAACAAGAGGAAGAGTAGCTCAGGTAGTGAGGTTTTCTATGGATAGAGATCCTAAGTTAAGATAGTTTTGTCACCATAAACTTGCTTCGGGCACTAGAGTGTTCCTGGTCTGCCAGGTGATGCCAGCCTATAGCTCTACGCCAAACCCGAATGTGGAGGAAACTAAGGGTAAACAAGGCTATCATCACCTGCTACCTACCTCTCACCATTGGGGAATGAGGCAAACGAAGGTAGCTTCTAGCTTAGACACCATGTCTATGCTATCGGTTACTACTTTAGCGTTGGCCAGGAACTTCCGTCTCTATCAGGAGTCCTCTACTAGAGTATTTGTTACTAGAACGAACAATGAATCTGCAAGAGTATAGTAAACAAGACTAACTTAATTAAGAACTACACTAAAGAAGAGCACAAACTTTGCACTCCAAGTAGTACTAGGTTTGTCGTGGTACAAGTGTAGAGGAAGCCGACAACTCCAGGATTCCTCTGACTCTTACTCACTCCCTATACTAATTGTAGCTAAGTAGCTAAAGTAGGAGTGTAGCTCTTCTCTTTTTCTTGTCTTGTGTAGTGTGTGTAGTGACGGGGCACCCTCCCCTTTTATATCACTAGTATGACGGTTGTTGGAAATATTTTGGGAAGATCCTACCCAAACTGCCATCCTGAGCCTTGATGGAACCACCACACACAAGGTGGCCCTGAGATACAGTGGCAGGGGTGCAGCCGCCCCCTAGTGGCGCCGTCCCACAACCATCCTTCGGGGTCGGTTTGTGGTTGGGCCTGGGCCACGTCCACACGTGAGTAAGGCCCAATGCTTGTCAAGTGATGGTCTTTTCCCTTGTTGTTTGGGCCCAAGTGAGAGAGTGATTGATTTCTTTTAATCCTTCATTTGTTTTGGGCCCAATTTGCTATATTTCTGTACTTGTCCTCTGCAAATGAACAATTCACCAAAACCTATAGAATTTGTTAGTTGTAAACCTATTTCTAGGTTGAGTGTTCATTTGAGGTGATTTTTCATGAATATTGGCAGTAAAAAATATGAGTTAAGGACCGCCAACAAGCATGCAAGGACTTAGTTTTTTTCCTAAGTGCTTCTGTGGATGGTCCGACGATTTGGCAGAGGGTCCATGAGTGCAAGAATTTAGAGGGGTGATCTCAGGTTTTGTAAAAAAGAAATATTGAATTTTTATTGGTGGGTCTGATGTTCACATGGACGATCCACGGGGACATCGACTACAGAGACTAAGTGTTGGCTGTGTGTGCCTTTATAGGTGTTCTCACGGATGGTCCGGTGTTCTGCTAGTCGGTCCGCGGGAACGATGTCAGAAACTATGTTCTTCGTTTGTTCTTGAGTGAAGTAACCTATCTTGTGGATGATGTTTACCATGCATGTGCAGGGGGTGCCTAGGGGTGTTTAGGTGGTGTGTTGGGCTTGTGAAAGCTATGGTGTGAGCTTTGTGTGCCAAGTGATGCTAGTGATTTGAGATCAACTTAATCATGAGAAAATGAGATGAATTTCATGAACTTGGGCACGACAACTTAACTTTGATATTGGATGACCCTTGGGCCACCAAGACCATGCTTGGACGTTGATCTTTCTTGATTCCAAGTGATAGGGATGGATTTGGGCCTTTTCATGGTTTTCTTGCAAAATCATAGAAATTCCATTAGAGAGAAATTGGAGAGATGCATGAGAGGATTGAGCAAGAGATAGTAGAGTAGCTAGAAATCTTCATCTTGCATACATGCATGGAGGAAATCAAGAGTTAGGGCTTGAGGGATGATCTGAAGATAATGAGAAGAGAGTTACTTGAGGTCACAAAAATGGACATGGGGATGGGGGCCGACCCACCTCCCCTCGCCAACGACAAGGTCACTAGAGGAAGATAGGGATGGGGCTGGAGACAGAGGGAGAGCTAGTGGGTGCTCACAAAGCCAACAAGTTGATACCCTTATCAAATACTTACTCTGGCCATCACTATATATAGGTTTATTTTTACCAAGAAAATGTTTCAATTTATAAATTGTGACCAACAATTAGTCAAATCATACACATTTAAGTGTATAAAAATTGCACTAATAAATTTATATTCAAAGTGCCTTTCAGATGATAATGATATTCATACATATCAGTTGGTGGCACAATACAATTCTAATTTAAATGTTTTTCTAATTTAAATAGTAGTAGATTCTTTAAAAAACAACAAAACAATAGTGTTTACCTATCCTTGGTGGGCAAATATGTCATTTTATCTCTCTATAAGCACACAAAACCCTGGATCTAATGGCACTCATGTAAATAGATGGTCAGGCAAGGGCAAACTTGATGGCAATCCAGCAAATATTAGCAAAACCAGGGGCAAATGTTATGGCAAAGTTGAAAATTTCAAATGAGGCGGTGGCAATGTTTTGCCGCGATCTTCTTCATCTAAAGGCAGGAAACACTCCTCCCACCTCCCTTCCTCGTGGCTCCTCGCACTCTTTCTGTTCCGGACTTCCGCCACCGGAGGCCCCTGCGGGTGCGCTCCCCCTGACCGAACAACCACCCCGGACTGGGCTACCGCCGTCCGCAGCATCAGTTCACCTTCACCCCGTGTGCGCTCTCTCTCTCTCTCTCCCTCTCTGTGACGACTGGGTGGGCTACCGCCGCCGCCGCCGCCGCCGACGCCCAACGCCAGGTGCCGAGGCCTTTCTCTTCGCTGGTGACGAGCACTTACCAGGTATTCCCGACCCTTCTCTTCCCTTGCGGCTGTGCGAAACCGAGCACCCAAACCCTAACTTAAGGCTATTTGGCTATTTGATGCCTACTAATTTCGAACAATCGAACTTCTTGCAAAGATTATCTGGTCGTACATGTGTTTTTTCTTCATTTTCCTTTACTACTGGCTACTAAAAATCCTGATTTGTTCTATGAACTCCAGAGAGGGAATTGGTTCTCTGACACCTAAAGAATCCAGGTTTTTTAGAAATATATACAACTGACTGGTCTCGATTCACTTTAGTGCTACCCAAAGAACCCTCTGTTCAGAAATTTAGCACACTGTCATATTTTCCAGGAATTCCACATGCTTTTCTCCATTGCAGCCTCTCTTCTTGGACTTCTAGTCCTCGGAACATGGCTATTCTCAGGGTAACCTCACCATTGGAGAGAGGAGGTAATTAAACTCAGTGCAAGTCAGGCAACCAAACGTGTGCTTCGCAGAACCGGCCAGCCTAAGCCATGCAACCAAACACCTTGCCCTTGTCTACAGCTAACCTGTCTATCTCAGGCTAGGCCAAAATCTTAAGTCAGGCTGGACTTAAGCTGGGCATCCAAACACGCCCATAGAATTCCCCTTTCTTCCTTTTTTCTATTTTTCTTTTTTGGTTGGCGTGGCACTCTTGTATTATATTGATTATTGGAGAGTACGGAGTACTTCTATTAGGGTTTAATTTAAATTGGTTTTGACGTTAGTCTTTTAGTCAGTCATATGTCAGCAGTTCTGGGTATAGTCTGTTTCTGGCACTGCTGATTGTTACCATTTTCATATAATCATATTCCCTTCGTGGGTAAAGAAGTTAAGAAAAAAAAACCATCAAGTCTGTTTATATCATTGAATTGCAATATTGTAAAAGTCCTACCATCATACCCTGATTCTTGATTGACTTGTCTCTCAGGCTGCTTCATCAAGAAAAATCGCTGCACGCGCATGGTTTGCACTAACCACCTACACAGTGATCTCTGCTTCTGTAAGTTCTCTCACACTGGCATTCAGTCTTTTTTCTTTGTGATGCTATACATGTTCCTGTGCAGTAGTAACGTTTATGTCCATGTCTGCATTATGTGCATCCCTTACTGTGGGGGCATTTTTATCAATGCTTGGTATTTTTCAAATTGCATGGAGAACAGCATGTCACTATAACTTTGTATGCTACACACTGTATAATGTAGTTGACTAATATAGGAATCTTGTGTTGGGCTTCATTTCTTGCCAACTTGTACATAGTTGGGTACAATAAAATGAATTTGACTGCTAAAGATCATGTGGATATGGCAGCAGAGGTCCTGATCATATTGCCATTGTGTTAGACTCCCTCCAGTCACAGATACTTGATGTCTTGGACAATGATGCAGTCCCTATTGTGTAGCTTTGATCACTCTTTTTTATTAGGATATTTACAAAATCCAATATTTTGGTGATATTGTAAAATTATTTTTTTTCCATTGAGAATTGAGAATCCACATGTATGGTGTCGGAATGTCTTATTTAAAAGTCATTGATATTCAAAGATTCAAAAAATATACTACGTACTACGTCCCTGTAAAAACGGTGAAGTATTTTTAACTGGAAAGAGTAGTTCTGTAGGTTGTTTTTGTTTCCTTGGGCAGCACTACTTGGGCAATTCATGGCAAAATGGTCCATATTATTCTAAGCCCCTTGGTGTTGCTTAGCAAGTCAAGCTTGCCTAAGGGTGTGTTTGGTTGAGGTGTGGCTTTTGAAAAAGTTGTTGTGAGTTGTGGGCTGTGGCAAATCTGTTGTGGGTTGTGAGCTGTGAGAGAGCTAAAAGTTGTTTGGTTGAACTTGCTTTTGGAAAAGCTGCTGTCAGCGGGCCTGACATGTCATTAGTGACCCCACATGTCAACCACCCAATGCATATTTCTCCATTTTTTTCCTACGCGTTTCTTCCTCGGTCATCGTGGATCCGCACGTGAGGAAGAAGAGGAGGTCGACGAGGGTGCTCGCGGTCACCGGCAAATGGGCGCCAACCAGAGGATTGGGGTGGCGGAGCTTGGAGCTGCCGTGCTGCCCAACTCCGTCGCAACCTCCGTTGGCATGCCGTTAACTTGGGCTTGTGCTCGAAGGAAGCTGGTTTATGCAATTGCCGCAGGGAAGCTGGAGAAGGGTCGTCGTCCCGAAGCCGAAGAAGGGGGCAATCGCGGGGTACCCATATAGGGCAGCTGGCTATGATCCAAGCAAGCCACCTGATGGAGAGGGCCTGGTGCGGGGTTGCCAGATAGGGGCCGTCATGGGGAAGACGGAGAGGGGCGTCCGTGTGCTTGCTGGAGAGGTGCAGGAGGAGCGCCGCCGCTGCTGCTGGGACGAGCATTGCGCTGGCGCTGCCGCCCTAGAACCCAAGAGGAGTGCGGATTCGGTTCTTCGCACGGATGGGGAGAGGTGCGGGAGGAGTGCCTCCACTACCGGGAGGAGCGCCTCTGCTGCTGCCCTGGAACCCGGGAGGAGCTTGGGTGCTGCTCTTCGCGCGGATGGGGAGAGGAATCGCGAGAAAGAACCAACCAGTACATAACATAACGAGTGGCAGGTGGGTAGTTTTTGCGAAAACTTTGATCTCACAGCCGGTAGAAGCAAGTCCCTAGCTGTTGTGAAAATTGTACTAGGAAGAAGATGCTTTTTGTGTAGAACTTGAGAGGAAGCTGGGCCCTTTGGTTTGCTTTTGGCTTTTCCAGTAGCCAAAGCATGTTTGGAAGCCAAACCAAAGAGACCATAAGTCTTGTGGCGAAGTAAATAAGTGATGAACCAAACACCTCTCATGCCATCATTTCGAATGTCATTGCCATGTTCCAATATTTTCTATAGTATTCATGTTTGTGCATATCTAGGTGTGATCTCCTTAGCATGATAGAATGCATACACTTTGTTGGAAGTGCTAGGATTATAATAGCATGGTACCAGTTTGACATTTTGTTAGTTGCCAAAAGCAAATCAAGATGGCAAGGAGACACCTTCACGACACGCCGGCGGCGGCCGGCCCTGAGCTCTCAGGCGCAGCGCGCCCCTCCGCACCTGCACCCGCCCGCGTGCCCCCCTGCGCACGCGCCTGCTTGTGTGGCCCCTGACTGTGCGCGCGCGAGGGCTCCCTGCCGCCGCGTGCCCGACAGCGCGGATCGCCAGCCCGCGCGCCCCTCCGCGCACGTGCCCGCTTGCGCAGCCCCTGACTGCGTGCGCGCGCTCGCGCCCGTCCGCTCGCGGGTGCCCGCACCTGACCTCAGGGGAATGTAGATTCCTGTTTGAGGAAGTCTGCTCACAAGCAGCCCGCTGGCTTCTCGGATCCGTCGGCCCCTGCCCCCTGAGACCTTTGTCGGTGCTACTCAATGGCACGGCAGGTTTGCTCCCCTGGCGCTCTCTTTGCCCTCGAAGCAGGACCCTGCTCTTGCGGAACTGGTGGAAGACTGGGATTTCTCCCTGGGTAAGAGTTTTCAAGCCGAGATTCTTCCCAAGTGTTCTCCCATTTCCCCCTTCTCCTCGCCGGATAGTTCTTTCTTCATGGTTGTGATCTTTCGAAGATATCTCTTTCGCTTGACTGAAGAGTCAGTTACCATGGTTCTTCACTGCTGTTTGGGTAGTTCTCCAGCTGGATTTCATGTCTCCTACCTGCAAGATCGCCACTTCTGTTTCTCTGTTGCCTCCAAGCATGTGGGTCTGTTGGTTTGTGCTCTTAAGAGAATCATCACTGATCATTTCGATATCTATTTCCACTTGTTGCGAGATGGAGGTGAAAACTGGGAACTTGAAAGGAAGAAATGGGAAAAAAAAGAGGAGGATAGCTGGTCAGCTGTTCTCAATCGCAAGAACAAGCGCAAAATGTCTTTGAAGAAGGTTTCCTTCCACAAAAAGCTTATTCAAGATTCGCCAATTCACAAGTCAGCCCCTAAGGAGCTCTCTTCGGTGATCAAGATTGGGGATTTTTTCTGCCCTCTTACGACGGATTCTAGCAAAGTCTTTGGTTCTGCTTCAGCCCATGCAATGATTGAAAGAAGTTCTGATCATCTAGCTACTCAAGCTCACATTGCTGACTCTAATGATCCTGGTGTGCTTGATGTTCTTAATTCTCAGGGTGCCTCTAGTTCCTTCAGATCCGCTGCTGGGCGTACTCATTATTCTTCAGAGAACAGGCAGTCTGATGTCCCGGTTCAAAAGGTTTTTCAGAAACTCAAAAGTTATCTTCACATTAACCACAGTTATGGTTCCGCCGCCAACCTGCAGCCACCTATGAGGCCTACTGTTGGGTCACAGTTTCAAGGTGACCGATTTAACTTCTCCCCAAATCCTACAACACGCCTCTGCTTCAATTGCTTAAGTCCGGCCCATCTTGTTAAAGATTGCGAGGGGGAAACTCGCTGTATTTATTGTTTTAACTATGGGCACCGGGCTCGATGCTGTGTCAAGCAACGCTCCGACCTCAGGCGTAAATGGGCCATTAAACCCTGCACACATCTCTTGGATGAAGGGCAGGATGGAAATGGGAAAGTTACCTCATCCTCTGTTGCCGCTGCCATCCTTCCTTCAACCCAGGCTTGAGGTCCATTGTGCAGTCAATATTGATAAGCAGTCTATGGAAAAAAACAACCTTGTGGAGCAGGCAGTTATTCAACATAACAAAGATCTTACAATCGGCCGTCCAACTTTGTTTGCTATGAATAATAGCTCAACAACTCATCAAGATGAACATGTTCGGACAGAGGCCATCTTCAGTTTGCTTGCTGCTGGACTAAGACAAATCCTCCATGGTCAGATTACTCTTCCAATCACAGGATCCTTGGGGAGTATGCATATCCCGACCTCTCTCATCCAAATTGATCTTGCCTCTATGGGAATTGATTCCCTCAACATCAGTGTCAACTACAATGGTCAGAGC